>CM074860.1:21535000-22186000 GCA_037501455.1 Lantana camara
CACATTCTCAGAGTTCCGTCCTTCTTCTTAACAAAGAGAACCGGTGCACCCCACGGTGAAGAACTCGGCCGAATATACCCATTCTTCAGTAATTCTTCAAGCTGAACCTTTAACTCTTTCAGCTTGGCTCGAGCCATTCGGTAAGGAGCTTTAGAATAAAGTTCTAATCCCGGATGTAAATCTATCACAAACTCAATTTCTCGATCTGGTGGTAAAGAACTCAAATTCTCCGGAAAAACATTGGGATAGTCCTTCACAACGGCTATCTCCTCGAACCGTGATTGATCCTTCGTCTTATTGAGGAGGATGGAACGTATCCTGTAGCTCCGTCTCTCACTAACTTGTAAGCTTCTGGGAAAGACAAGAGAGGCACCGACTTCGATCAACTTCCCACTATCACTTCTTCACCCAGCCGGATTCTCTTATTGTAGTACCCGAGCGCGAGATGCCACATCCCACGCATCGATACCCGACCCGCATATGAAATGGAAAGTCCATACACGTGCCAAATCACGCCAAACGAGGACACGACACACTCTCTATGCTAGGCGGGAGCTAACCCTTAAACCATTCAAGAACAGGATAAAATAAAATCAGAGCAATGACATAAAAACGGAAGCAATCTTAACATATAACATTTACAGTGAGCCTCAAGCTCTAGACATCAAAATATACAAGTACTAACAAGTGTCAACGTCCTACACAGCATATCATAATCAAAATAGACCCAACAACATAATCAAAATACAAAATAATAATATGAGTGTATATGAAACTGAGAGAAAGTGCTAGACCCAAATGCAAGACTCGACCGACTTGTATTCCCACCTAGCACTCCCCAAAAACCTGCACAGAACAACTGAAAACAAACCGGGTTCAGTCTAAAGGAGACTCGTGGGTATAAAACGGGGCATGGCATATAATATCAAAGAATTTGAAAACCTTCATGCTAGCCATAATCCCGTGTGAAGTTTTACAACAATTTCCCAAGTGGATAAAACAAAGAAAAGCATCAATGGGATTACAACTATCATATTCATTCGTTAGGATATTCATGGCCCCGGCGAGTGGGCGTGCATAATCTCCAACCTACACCATGTGTAATCATAAACATTAATTATTAGGTTGTCACACGCATAATCTTTCGTGCTCATTTATACGATTCTTTCATAATCATTCATATACACCTTTTTTCTCCAGGTGGTGGACGGGTTTGTAAAGCCCGGCCACCCATACATAATGGCTAGTGAGGTATATGAATCCTCAAAAGCCCGGTTCCCCTTCCTCGCCAAATCTCCTAGCGAGGTCGGTTCTACCGTAGTTTGATTGGAACTAATACATGGGATCACCGTCGGCCCTTGCCTCCCCGGATAGCCACATGTACTAAGTCCCTAGGCCCGTGTTATCATTCATTCTCTCGCCAAAAATCATAGGTAGGGATACGTAAAAGAAAGGCTTTACATTTGAAATCATTTACTCTAAAAAGACTCAATATATAAGTATAGTACTTTGGGTCAAAACTTTTCACATAAGGGATATATCGGGTCATCATAACTATTAGAAGAGAAACCCACCTTGTAAAAGAAAGAGAGAAAGTACTAAAGCCTTAAAGACTACCCTCGTCTCCGACTGGACCCAAATCTGTATAAAAGAAAGTGAAGTGAGACTCAAAATGACTATATACGACGCACGGCAATGTTATGCGCATGGTATGAGATGTTTAAGAAGTAAATGATGTCATAAAGTCACATAATCGAGTAATTCGTTTAAGTATATCCCATACATGAAGGTTTCAAGCCCAATCGTTTTATAATTCATAGCAATTCAAGTCATGAATTTCATATAACAATTATAACTCAAATATATCAAGTTTACAATTATAAAATAAAAAAAAATAAAGGCATTCAAATCATTTAAATATGCAAGAACGTGAAATAGACAACAAATTAATTCCATAATTCCAAATAAATTAAACAATACATAATATATCACACATGCATGAAACATATATATATATATACACGTACACATACATGCATAAATATATATTACACAATATATTATATATATACACATTACACATGCACACACACACACACATATATATATAATACACACATATATATATATATATATATATATATAAATACATATACATACTGTACCACACATGCACATACACATTACACATGCGCACACACACACACACACATATATATATATATATATATAAATACATATATGTACTGTACCACACATGCACACATGCACAAATACATATTCACATACACACACACACACACACACACACACATATATATATATATATATATATATATATATATATATATATATATATTATGCATGCATATTAGATATAATATATATACAATATCCTGCACCTTCGAACAACACCGCTTGGTCATGTAATTTTTCAGTTCAAAACCCGCGAGGCTATCCAGAATTATTCATCCCAGTCGAGAATTAGCGCACAGCCGTGAGCAAAATTGGCCTTGAAGCCACGCGGCTCTCCCAATTTTAAAATGCAGCAGTAGCTATTTCGTGCAGGGGGAAAAGCAGGGGATGGAGCAGCAAATTCTCAGCAGCAACACCAGTACAAACCATTCTTAAGTGCAGAAAAATCATGCCATATACATCACAAGTTTGTAGTAATTTCCTCTCTCTCTCTTGCCTTGGACGAAATGAGACTTGGAGCATCAGGTATAGGGTTTAACTGGGGTCATTTGAGGTCAAACCTTGGTTAGTTTGATTAAGTATTGAGAGAGTTACGGTTAAAATGGCTAAGTGTGGAAATTATGCGGACGAAGCTTGTTTCAGTTGAATTTCGGAGGTTTAAACGGGCTTAGAAAAATATAAGGCTTGTTCAATTTGCTCCGAATTGTCGATTCATGTCCAACTAATGACAGAATTCAAAAATCGGAATTCCTGAGCTCGAGATACGGCGCCCGAAACCAAAGGTGCACTAAATATTCTTTAACCCCATTTTGGTCCCCGTTCAAACAAAATAAATCTGAAACCAAGTCAAACATGTTCGAAATCAAGCGTCGGGCATACGAGCATAATCATAACTTATATAATTCATGCATACCAAGTTTTCACAAAAATCGGAATTGAATTCGAATAAGAACGACACACATTTCATGATCATAGGAACATTTCATTCATAAATTCAATTAACAAATAAATTCCAATTTAAAATATTCATGAAAATTTATAACGAATTAAAAAAAGTGAGATAATTAAAAATAATTATAATAAACAATTTATTACATAATTAAATGATTTAAAAGCGTAGCTAATATACACATACATCATACCTGTACGGCCGAAAAGTCGGGGCGTTATAACCTCTCCCCCTTAAAAGAATCCGTCCTCGGATTCACTGCTCGCCCGAAAACAACTCGGGATGAAACTTTTTCATCTTATCCTCCGTTTCCCACGTAGCCTCTTCGGTCTTATCACTTCTCCATAGGACCTTTCCTAGTGGAATATGCCGATTTCTGAGTTCCTGAAACCTCCCATCCAATATCTTAATCGGCTTCTGAACGAAGGTAAGATTAGGATCTATTTCCACTTCTTCAACCGGTAGAACCTCGAACTTATCTCAGTAGTATTTTCGGAGTTACGAAACATGGAACACATTATGAATTCTGGTCAAACTCGGAGGTAAATCCAAACGGTAGGCTGTATCCCCAATCTTCTACAAAATCTCAAACGGACCCAAATAACGAGGGTTCAACTTCCCTCCTCTACCGATCCTTGCAAATCCTTTCCGTGGAGAAGCCTTCAAAAAGATCCTGTCTCTAACCTCAAACTCAAGATTCTTAAGTCTTTGGTCAGCATAGCTCTTCTGTCAATCTTGAGCTGCCTTCATCCATTGTCTAATCAGTTGGACCTTGTCTATCGCATCCTGAACGGCTTTAGAGGGTTTTTCCTTCTTCTCCCCACTTTTCACACCTTCTTGTTTGGTCCAATTCCACTCTTCCAAATCAAAGAACAATGGAGACCTACACTTTCGTCCATAAAAAGCTTCATAAGGTGCATTCTCTATCGAGGCATAACAACTATTATTATAAGCAAACTCGATTAATGGCAACTGCTCGTTCCACGAGCTCTGGAAGTCCAAAGCAAACGCTCTCAACATATCCTCTAAGTACTTGATCAACCTCTCGGAGTGCCCGTCTGTCTGAGGATGAAAAGTTGTGCTAAACTGAAGTCTTGATCCCAAATTCTTCTGTAGCTCTTGCCAAAACCTTGAAGTAAACCTTGGATCTCTATCTGACACAATACTAACCGGTATTCCACGAAGTCTAACAATCTCATCACAGTACTTCTTGGCTAGTTTGCTTACTTTTTCGGATATCCGGATGGCAAGAAAATGAGCCGACTTCGTCAAACGATCCACAATAACCCAAATCCCATCAAGACCACCCTTTACTCTTGGCAAACCCGAAACGAAATCCATAGTTATTTGTTGCCATTTCCACTCCGGAATAGGCAATGGCTGAAGTAGCCCCGATGGCTTCTGGTGTTCTGCTTTCACTACCTCGCAAGTCATGAAATGCTTCACCAAGTTGATCACATCCCGTTTCAGACCATTCCACTAATAAAATTGCTTAAGATCCTTGTTCATCTTATTTCCTTCGGAATGTATCGAATAACCTGACCGATGAGCCTCTTCCAGAATAATCCGTTTCAACTCTCCTGGCACAACAATTCTATTCTTGAACCTTAGAAGTCCCATAACGTCAAACCCAAACGGGCACTCTGAATCAGCTCGAGCTTTCTCTGCTAACTTTTGAACCTCAGGATTAATTCTCTGAGCCTCAAACAATCTCTACTGAAGATCTGGCTGAACTAAAATATTCCGAACACTAGCCTTTAATTTGAATGACTCTTTTTCATCCGCGACCACGTTGGCTTTGCCGGGATGGTACCAAATTGTACACTCAAAATCCGCAAGGAATTCCATCCAATGTCGTTGTCTCTTGTTCAACTCCTTTTGAGAGAATAAATACTGGAGACTCTTGTGGTTGGAAAAGATCTTGAAAGAAACTCCGTAAAGGAAATGTCTCCACTTACCCAAAGCAAAGATCACCACCGCTAGTTCAAGATCATGAGTAGGGTAGTTCTGTTCATGTTCCTTCAACTTCCCAGAGGCATAGGCAATCACTTTTTCATTTTGCATCAATACACAATCCAAACCCTCTTTCAAGGCGTCCGTATACACTGTATATCCTTCTGTACCCTCGGGAAGTTCTAGCACAAGTGCAGTTGTTAATTTCTCCTTCAAAAGATGGAAGCTCGCATCACATGCCTCATCCCACTCAAATTTAGCCTCTTTCTTAGTCAATCGGGCCAAACGGGCAGCAATCTTTGAAAAAGTCCTACACTAATCTCCGATAATAGCCAGCTAGACCTAAGAAACTTCTTACCGCTGAGGCATTCTTAGGACTTTTCCACTGTAAGACTGTCTCAATCTTCGAAGGATCTACTTCTAGACCTCTACTTGAGACAATGTGGCCTAATAAAGTTACCTGGTCAATCCAAAACTCGCATTTGTTGAACTTAGCATATAACCAGTGTTCCCTAAAGGTATCCAACACCACTCTAAGATGTCGAGCATGATCTTCCAGAGTCCTTGAGTACACAAGAATATCAGCTATGAAGATAACCACAAACTTGTCGAGATAAGGACTGAAAATTCGATGCATCATGTCCATGAAAGCTGCTGGGGCATTAGTTAATCCAAATAGCATCACTAGAAACTCATAATGCCTATACCGGGTATTGAATCCCGTCTTCGGAATATCCTTTTCCTGGATTTTCAGCTGATGGTATCCTTGTCTCAAATCCAATTTCAAATACACTCCTGAACCTTGCAACATATCAAACAAATCCTTGATATAGGGCAAAGGATACTTGTTATTCACGGTCATCCAATTCAACTCTCGGTAATCTATACACATTCTTAAAGTCCCATCCTTCTTCTTGACAAAGAGAATCGGTGCACCCCAAGGTGAAGAACTCGGACAGATATACCCAGTCTTAAGTAACTCTTCGACCTGAATCTTCAACTCTTTCAATTCGGCCGGTGCCATACGGTAGGGAGTCTTAGAATACGGCTGTGCTCCCGGATACAAGTTTATCACAAACTCAATCTCCCGATCCGGTGGTAAAGAACCCAAATTCTTTGGAAAAACATCAGGATATTCCTTCACAACTGCGGTATCCTCAAACTTTGCTTGATCCTTCGGCTTATTAAGGAGATAAGCAATATACCCCATGGCTCCCTCTCTCATCATCTTATGAGCTTCCGTACAAGACAAGAGTGGTACCGTCTTCGAACTAGTAATAACAATCAACTCTATACCCAGCTTGACTTTCTTCGCAAAACAATCAACTATAGACCGATGTTCGAACAACCAATCCATACCCAAAATAACTCTGTACTTCTTCATAGGCATTACGATGAAGTCTGCAGGGTAGTCTCTGCCTTCCAAACTCACTGAACAACCCCGAACAACCCGATCTGTCTCAAGACTTCCCCCGAGAGGGGAACTAACCAAGTAATAAAAATGTTAACAGGTAACAGGCAAGCACATAGTAGTTGCTAGATCACACGAAATAAAGGAATTCGTGGCACCCGAATCAAAGAGTGCATGAATCTTCATGTTATGTATGCATATGGTACCTTCCACCATGGCGGTAGGATCGGCCTCTACATCCTGTTCCTCGCCCTCAAGGGCATATACACGGGCTTGGATCAGTGGCCTCGGAACTCCAGCTTGAAGACCTGGAGTCTTATCTGGACCAACATCCGCCCTGTGATCACCTTTCCCGCAAATGAGACACAATCCCAACCTTTTTCGATAATTATGGTAGTTGTGGGTTGGTCCTCCACAATGTGTGCACATCGATTTACCCAATCACGCCACACTCGGAGCTAGTAAAGCCGGAGGTGCCACTGGTAGGACCTGTGGAGCTTGTGGGGCCTGTCCTTCATTTTGAGGCTTCTTGAACGGACCCTTAGTTGGAGCAGCTTGAACCATAGGCCTCTTTCCCGATCCTGATCCGGACCCTTGTCCCATGAATACCCTAGAAACCAGATCTTTCTTCTTGTATTCCTCTCCTTATACCATGGCCCGTTGGACTTTATCCGCAAAGGACTCGAAATTGTACCCGGTATGACCATACCACAAGTCCTGTTTTAACCCTGCAATGAACTTCCTTGGTTTTCTCTTCTCATCTCGGGTTATATGAGGAGCATATTTACCGAGCTGCTTTAATATAGCAAGGTATTGAACCACGGTGCGTGTCCCTTGCTTCAGATCCATTAATTCTTGCTCTTTCCTTTCTCTCAAAACTTCGGGCACAAAAGACTCCCAAAATTCTCTTTTGAGTATTTCCCAAGTGACCTCCTCTCCATCTACTTCAAGCTTTTCCCTTGTCCTTTCCCACCAATCATATGCCTCGCCATCTAATTGAAAATTGGAGAATTGAGCCTTCTCTTGTGTAGTAAACTACCGGACGCTATAAATTCTCTCAATTCGTGTCAACCATCCCTCAGAGACCGTATCATCTATAGAGCCCGAAAACCTTGGGGGATTGTAGTTCCGAAATATTCCATGAGAATCCAGTTGTTTAGGTGGAGGTGGTGGTTGTTGCTCGGCTTGTTGTGGTGGGAGAGCTTGAGCTCTTCGATGCACAACATAGCTAAAGACCGCTTCCATAAAGTTCTCCATCTTCATGGGAGGCGGCTGTGGTTGTTGTTGTGGTCGTGGAGTAGGAGTACGATCACGACAATGGTGTCGGTCCGGAGATCGATCTCTACGTCTCCAAGGGGGCATACTATAAAAAAAACACTGAAAATGCGTGCTATGATTAGTCCATGCATGAGAGTGCAATTAATTCATTAAAAACCAAGAATTAAAGCACATAAGCACATAAGAGATGCATATGAAACATGTTGACAAGTAGTTCCTAAAGCCGTAACTTAGACTGACTCAACACGACACGAGAGCCCGAGTTTTACTACCCTGGGCTCTAATACCACTTAAGGATGTAGCGCCCGAGCGCGAGATGCCACCTCCCCCGCACCGAGACCCGACCCTCATATGAAATGGAAAGTCCATACACGTGTCAAATCACGGTGAACGGGGACACAGAACACTCGCTATCTAGATGGGAGCTAACCTTTAAACCATTCAAGAAGGGGATAAAATAAAATCAGAGCAAAGACATAAAAGCGGAAGCAATCTTAACATATAACATTTGCAGTGAGCCTGAAGCTCTAACCATCAAAATATACAAGTACTAACAAGTGTCAACGACCCACATGGCCTATCATAATCAAAATACGCCCAACAACATAATCAAAATACAAAATAATAATATAAGAGTATGTGAAACTGAAAGAAAGTGCTAGACCCAAATGCAAGACTCGATCGAATCGTATTCCCGCCTAACTCCCCAAAAAACTGCACAAAACAACTGAAAATAAATCAGGTTCAGTCTAAAGGAGACTGATGGGTATAAAACGGGGCATAACATATAATATCAAAGAATTTAAACACGTTCATGCAAGTCAAAATCCCGTGTGAAGTTTTACAATAATTTCCCAAGTGGGTAAAACTAAGAAAAGCATCAACGGGATTACAACTATCATATTCATTCGTTAGGATAAACGAGTGCTCGTACATAATCTCCAACCTACACCATGTGTAATCATAAACATTAATTATCATGTTGTCACACACATAATCTTTCGTGCTAATTCATACGATTCTTTTATAATCATTTATAGACACCTTTTTTCTCCGGGTGGTGGACGGGTTAGCAAGGCCCAGCCACCCATACATAATGGCTAGTGAGTTACATGAATCCTCAAAATCCCGATGCCCTTTTCTCGCCAAATCTCCTAGCGAGGTCGGTTCCGCCGTAGTTTGATGGAACTAATACATGGGATCACCGTCGGCCCTTGCCTCCCTGGATAGTCATATGTACTAAGTCCCTGGGCCCGTGTTTTCATTCATGCTCTGGCCAAAAATCATAGGTAGGGATACATAAAAGAAAGGCTTTATGTTTGAAATCATTTACTCCAAAAAGACTCGATATATAGGTATAGTACTTTGGCTCAAAACTTTTCACAAAAGGGATATATCGAGTCATCATAACTATTAGAAGAGAAACCCACCTTGTAAAAGCAAGAAAGAAAGCACAAAAGCCTTAAGGACCGCCCTCGTCTCCGACTGGACCCAAATCTGTGCAAAAGAAAGTGAAGTGAGACTCAAAATGACCATATATGATGCACGACAATGCTATGGACATGGTATGAGATGTATAAGAAGTTAATGATGTCACAAAGTTACATAATCAAGTAATTCATTCAAGTATATTCCATACATGAAGGTTTCAAGCCTAATCGTTTCATAATTCATAGCAATTCAAGTCATGAATTTCATATAACAATTATAACTCAAATATATCAAGTTTACAATTATAAAATAAACAAAGTAAAGGCATTCAAATCATTTAAATATGTAAGAACGTGAAATAGATAACAAATTAATTCCATAATTCCAAATAAATTAAACAATACATAATATATCACACATGCATGCAATCAATATATATATATATATATATATATATATATATACATACACGTACTCATTATGCATGCATATTACATATAATATATATACAGCAAGCTGCACCTCCGAACAACACCGCGCGGCCATGCAATTTTTCAGTTCAAAACCCGCAAGGCCGCGCATAATTATTCTAGCCCAGTCAAGAATTAGCTCACAGCCGCGCGCAAGATTGGCGTTGAAGCCGCGCGACCGCGCAACTACTTCCCTTCCAATTTTAAAACACTGCAACAGTTGTTTCGTACGGGGGAAAAGCAGGGGATAGAGCAGCAAATTCTCAGCAGCAACACCAGTACGAACCATTCGTAAGTGCAGAAAAATCATGCCATATACATCACACACAACCGAGCAAATGAAGGAGCTCACGCAGGCAACATATCCCATGATATAACTTGCAAGAACTTGGAATTCATTAATGGCAACATCAATAATTCTCAACCACCATGCCAAATCAGTTCATATGAGTAATAATGGATTCCTTAAGTTCATTTATGATGTACAAATCATAAGAAATTACAAGAATTCATCCATAATCTCCAAGAATACCTCTAACCCTTACTATTCATTCATAGATTCATATCTCAATCAATACCAAGCCAAAATCTGAAATCCACGGAGCAAAACGACCACAATTGCAAAAAGAAAACATTCATAAACTTACTTCTTGAATATGATGGAGTTTGGTTGATATTTGAGCTCAAAATCTCTCAATGGGAATAGTGAATTGATGTCCAAGTTTGTAGCAATTTCCTCTCTCTCTCTCTTGCCTTGGACGAAATGAGACTTGGAGTATCAGGTAGACAATTTAACTAGGGTCATTTGAGGCCAAACCTTGGTTAGTTTGGTTAAGTATTGAGAGAGTTACGGTTAAAATGGCTAAGTGTGGAAATTCTGTGGACGAAGCTTGTTTCGGTTGAATTTCGGTGGTTCAAACGGGCTTAGAAAAATATAAGGCTTGTTTTATTGCCCCTGAATTGTCGATTTGAGTCCAATGCTGATGATGGAATTCGAATCCGAATTCCCGAGCTCGAGATACGTTGCCCGAAACTAAAGGTGCGCTAAATGCTTTAGCCCTATTTTGGTCCCGTTCAAACAAAATAAATTCGAAACCAAGTCAAACAAGTTCAAAATCAAGCGTCGAGCATACGAGCATAATCATAACTCACATAATTCATGCATACCAAGTTTTCAAAAAAAATGGAATTGAATTCGAATAAGAACGGCACGCATTTCATGATCATATGAACATTTCATTCATAAATTCAATTAAAAAATAAATTCCAATTTAAAATATTCATGAAAGTTTATAACGAATTAAAAAAAAAGTAAAATAATTATAATAAACAATTAATTACGTAATTAAATAATTTAAAAGCGCAATTAATATACACATATGTCATACCTGTACGGCCGAAAAGTCGGGGCGTTACACTTAGCAAAACAATCAATCATAGCCCGGTGCTTGAATAACCAATCCATTCCCAGAATGAATCTATACTTCTTCATCGACATCACAATGAAGTCTGCAGAGTAATCCTTACCATCCAATCTCACCAAACAACCTTGAACAACCAGGTCTGTCTCAAGACTTTCCCCAAAAGGGGAACTAACCAAATAGCAAGAATTCAAGCACATAACAGGCAAGCACATAGTACCTAATAGTCCAAATGAAATAAAGGAATGCGTGGTACCAGGGACAAAGAGTGCCTGTATGTTCATGTTATGTATGCAAATGGTACCTTCCACAACAACGGTGGGGTCAGCCTCCACATTCTGCTCCTCGCCCTCAAGGGCATAAGCACGTACTAGTTTCATAGGCCTCGGTGCTCCAGGTTGATAAGCCAGATTCTTGTCTGGACAAGCATTCACCATATGATTCCCTTTCCCCGCATATTAGGTACAAACCCAACCTCTTCCGACAATTATGGGATGTGTGAGTAGGTCCTCCATAATGAGTACATGGAGGTTTGTCCTCTCGGGGCCCAGAGGGAGTTGGTGGTAGAGCTGGTGGTGCCTGTGGAGCTGATCCTAAAGTACGGGGCTTCTTGTTCGGGCCTTTCATTGGTGGAGCTGAATAATTGATAGGTTTCTTGCCCAAATTATACCCCGTTCTCGATCTTGACCCTTGTCCAGAATGATAAGTGGTCCTGCTGCTCACAACTCCATATTCAACTTTCAATGCCTTAGAAGTTGCCTTCACCCACATACTAATATTAACATCCTCAATAGCTGCCTGAATGTTAGGCCGAAGTCCTTGAACAAATTGCATGGCTTTGTGAGTATCATCACTAGCAACGTTGGGATCATACCGAACTAACCGATCGAATTCAGAAATATATTCCGAGACAGTCCTATTCCCTTGCTTCAATTCCATAAATTCCTTCAATCTCCGAGATCTAGCAGAAGGTGGAATAAACTTGCTCTTGAATTTGCGAGCCAGAACATCCCAAGTTACTTCTTCCCCGGCGGCATCTAAGCGAACCTTGGCAGTTTGCCACCACGAGAAGGCCTATCCTTGTAATAAAGCAATGGCACACCTCGCTTTCTCTTGAGATCCATGAGGAATAAGTTCCCAAATCCTCTCAATCTCCCTAAGCCACTGCTCGGCTTGTATATCATTTCCAGAATAGAATTTAGGGGGATTTTGATTTCTGAATTCCCGATATACCACTATAATTCCTCCTTCTTGTACTCCCATGGGTGTAGGTGGAGGTGCAGGTGTCAGTGATACACAATCCCAAAGCCTTTGATCCATAATATTAATTACCAAATTGACAAAAGCCTCAGCCTGCGGTGGTTGTTACAGTTGAGGAGTGGGAGAACGATCATGGTGATGGCGTCGGTCTGGGGATCGATCCCGATGTCTACAAGGTGGCATCCTATCAGAGAAACACTAAAATGTATGCTATGTTTAGTCCATGCATGAGAGTGCACGTATTTCAGTCAAGTATCAAGATTTAAGGCACATAGGCACATAAGCAATGCAGGTGAAACACATTGACAAGTAGTTCCTAAAACCGTACGACCTAGATTGACTCAACACGACACTAGAGCCTGGGTTTTGCAACCCTAAGCTCTGATAACGCTTAAGGATGTAACGCCCGAGCGTGAAACGTTACATCCCCCGTACCATGATCCGACCCATAAATGAAATGGGAAATCCATACACATGCAAAATTAAGGTGAACAGGGACACCACAGACTTACTACGCTAGGCCAGAACTAACCCTTGAACCAATCAACCAATAATAAGATCATCAGAATGATTACAAAAGCAGAAGCATATAAACACTATATACATTAAGTTATAACTCCATACATCAACAATACATTCCCAAGTACCAACGGCCCATACGGCCTCATATCGTTCCAAATACGATTCATACATTTATAATTCAAGAATGATCAAAAGGTATAAGTGTATACATAAAAGAAATGCTAGACCTTAATGCGAGACTCCCAAAGACTCGTATTCCAGCCTAGCACTTCCCACCTGCAAAAGTTAACTGAAAACATAACCGGGTTCAGTCTTAAAGAGACTGGTGGGTATAAAACAGGGCATAAGATATATAGATATTACGGAATTTAAACACATACATGCAAGCCATAATCCCGTATGAAGTTTTTATAACAATTCCCCAAATGCGTAAAACAATAAAAAGAATCAACGGGATTATAACATCGTATTCATTCATTCAATAGGTTATCCGTGAGCCTGGAGAGAGGGCTAAGCCTCCAACCTTCACCTTGTGTAATCGTTAATATTATTTATTACGTTATCACACACATAATCTTTCATGCATAATCATTCGATCATTTATAATCAATCATATACCCTCCTTTTTTCCTCCCCGGCCACCTCAATCATTATGGATGGTGGGGTACATGAATCCCCAAGAACCCGGTTCTCATTCCTTGCTAACCTCCTAGCAAGGGCCGGTATTGCTGTAGTTTTGGTGGAACTAGTATACAGGGTTCACCGTCAGCCCATGCTTCCCTGGTTAACCACGTACACTAAGTCTCAGGGCCCCATTCGGTGCATTCATTCAATCTTGCCAAAATATTAGGTAGGGTATTCATTAAAGAAAGGGCTATACGTTCAAAATCATTTACTCTTCTAAAGATTCGGTATATACGTATAATAATTTGGCTTAAAACTTTACACATTAGGGGATATATCGGGTCTATTTACTACTAGAAGAGAAACCCACCTGATAAGTAGAAAGAAAGACAAGAAGATCTCACTGCTCGGCCTCGTCTCCAAACTGACCAAGATCCGTGTAACAAAAGTAGTGTAAGACTCAATATGACCATAACGAAGCACGACAAGGCAATAAATGTAATATGAAGTATATGAATAAGAATAATCATGTGATGGAGATGTTCATATGCGCAATTAGGGTCACGAAAATAGGTAGACATATCATTCACTCAATACATGAAGAATTGGTATTGAGTCATGATCATTCATTCATTTCATTCGATTCAATTCATACGTTAATCCATAACCAAGCTTCACGTATTCATATCATAGCATAAGGATTCATATAATACTCAATATTCATTGACGAAGTTCATGAAATACGAAAAAATAGGTATGCCATTCAATATAAAAAACAAGTATTAATATTCAAGGAAACAGGGGAGACACAGGTGTGTCTCCATCTCAGTTCAAATGGGGACATGGGCGTGACTTAGGTCAGGAGCCGAATCCCCTGTTCTGACATGGGTGTATCACCAACATAGTTAAAATTAGGACATGCCCATGTTTTGACACAGGTGATGTCCTTCACAAATAGCTGGTGACACGGGCGTGTCACGTTTCATGCGTTAAGGTCGACACGCCAGTGTCTGCACCAGTCACCATCATCTCCTTCGAATTTCCAGAGGCAACACACATAAACACATACTTGTTCCCCTGTTTTGAACCATTCCTAATAACAACAACAACTTAGCATGGAATGAACCAATCAAGTGTCTGTGCATCATAGATCGGTGAACGGTACACTTAAACATGCATATCACGTGCACTATGCATTTTGTTATTACCATCCATGGTTCTTTCTATTTGTTAATTGTTTGTTTGACTAATTGGAATACCTGACTTCTTATACTTGCTCCTTATGTGACGGATTGTGTGTGAGTGTTTATTCACTTGAGCTTAGGTTGTGTGTTTCTTGTTTGAGAGACGGGGTTCTCTTATTGCTTGTTTGAGAGACGGGGTTCTCTCACTGATTGTTTGAGAGACGGGGTTCTCTCATTTCTTGTTTGAGAGACGGGGACGGGGTTCTCTCATTGTTTGTTTGAGAGACGAGGTGCTCTTGTTGCTTGTTTGAGAGACGGGGCTCTCTCTTACCGCTTGTTTAGAGATCTAGAACTCGAGTTTGGACCTGGGGACCAGGTCCTCTTAAGGGGGAGAGAGTTGTAATGCCCCGTTTTTCACGGTTGTACCTTACGTGATATTATGTGAATTATAATACTAAGTGTCTATATGAAATTTTATCAACTTGTAATTTATGGAATGATTCATATTTAATTGATTTGCGTTATTTAATTTTCTTTACTTGCACACTTGCAATTATGATTTAAATTATAACTTCGTGAATTCAATTTTGTGATTGTGTATTTAATTCTCCGAGCATGATTTAAGTGATTTAGCATAACGTATATTCAACTCCATTTCATCATATTCCTTTTTGGAGCCTTATATCTATACTATATAAAAAGCAAAGAGGGTTTCTCTCTCACAAACGGCAGTTTTCTAGGCTGCAAGACCAATTTTTTAATTTTCCAAATATGCCCCTTAATTTTATTGTGTGAAAGAGAATTTGAGGTTGAAAATGACATTTTATTAGAAAAGATAATAACTCTCACTCCCCAAGTTTCTATGTTATCTATTTTTCTCTCATCAGTAACAACTCTCATTTTTCTTCAATCACATTTCTATTAGAAAAAATTATTTATAAAATAAGAAACTCCATCGAACACAACTAATATAGTAAAAATAGAAAAAAAATTAAAATAGGTAAAATTCAAATAATTTATATAATTTTTTTGGGTTAATTACATATAGACCCCATGAGAGTATTAGAAACTACAACTTGTGACCCTCTTAGTCAAATAATTACGCATACACCCATTGAGGAGTTTAAAAATTACATATAACACCCAAGAATCAAGATTCTCTTAAATTTTTCATGACATCATCAAATTTTTAGCTTGATTTTCCTACTTTACCCCTTCATTTAGTATAAAAATTTTTATTTCAAGAATTACCCCTAATTATATTTAAATTGGTATCCCAAATTTAAATTTAATAAATTAAATCATTTGCTAATATAAAATGGTGTGATTTTGTCATTTCAAATATTAAATTATATAAAATAAGTCTTAATATAATGTGTTAAATATAATATTTAAAAAACTTGATATATATATAGAGTTATAATATATAACAAATAATATTGAGATATATATATATATATATATATATATATATATACATCACCTTTTTGAATTAAAATGTGAAAAG
Organism: Lantana camara; assembly: GCA_037501455.1. NCBI lineage: Eukaryota > Viridiplantae > Streptophyta > Magnoliopsida > Lamiales > Verbenaceae > Lantana > Lantana camara. The sequence goes on from CM074860.1 coordinate 21,551,207, forward strand.
TAATAAATAAGAAATGATGCTTAATTAATTAATTAGTAATAATCGAATTCCGAGCAAAATTGGAGAGAAGCTTAAATCTAAATCCACCTCCACCATCATCTTCCCCAATTATGTTCTCCACGGTCCAACTTTGTTTCAGCACTCGAGAACTTCTTCGATCCAGATGCTTCAAAGCTTTTCACTCTTCGCGCTTCTCTAGATCCGCAGCCTCCGCCGCATCGGAAAGACCCATAGCGTAGCGCTTCCGCCGCACCTGCCCCGAGTTCCGATCCGTTACCCCCCAAACCATCTTCAAACTCCGGGAATGGCTTCTCCGGAAGCCGATTCCCACTTGTCGCAAGTGTTAATCCCGGCTCTCGACAAGATCATCAAGAATGCGTCGTGGCGGAAGCATTCCAAACTCACCGCCGAGTGCAAATCCGTTATCGAGCATATCAACTCGCCTAATCGGAATCAAAACACACACACACACATATATATATTAAGTTTTATTTATTATATATTATAACTCTATATATATATTAAGTTTCGTAAATATTATATTTAACATATTAAATTAAGACTTATTTTATATAATTTAATATTTGAAATGATAAAATCACACCATTTTATATTAATTAATAATTTAATTTATTAAATTTAAATTTGGGATACCAATTTAAACATAATTAGGGGTAATTCTTGAAATAAAAATTATTATACTAAATGAAGGGGCAAAGTAGGAAAATCAAGTTAAAAATTTGATGATGTCATAAAAAATTTAAGGGAATCTTGATTCTTGGGTGTTATATGTAATTTTTAAACTCCTCAATGGGTGTAAGTGTAATTGTTTGACTAAGAGGGTCACAAGTTGTAGTTTCTAATACTCACATGGGGTCTATATGTAATTAACCCAATTTTTTTTTCATGATTTTTCTTTATTAACATCACAATTTACTTTAAATAATTAATTAGATTATAAATTCTTTTTGCACACAGGGATGGTGTGCACAGATGACTAGTGTATATATATATATATGTATTTATAATCAATCATGCATGCCAAGTGAAGCATCTCTAACTTGTAAATTCATAAGAGGTAAGGACTTATGTGCAAATAACTTTTAATATCAAGACTTTTCATCCAACTTTAGTGATATACAATGTATACATATATATATATATATATTGACTCATATAACTTATACACACATATACATACATTTCTCCCTCATTCTTATACTCAAATACAAGACACACACATCTCCATTTTTCCCCTCATCATCTCGATCCAACTAAGGAAGCTAGGAGTCAAGAATCTCCATCCATCTTCACAAGAATCAAGCCTTGCACTCACTTCTTTTCATCTCCTCCATTTCTTTCCCCTTTTCAAGGTAAACTCATGCATATGTCTTGATGAGTTCTTGTATAATATTAGGGTTTATTGATTCTTATGCTTTCATGAGTTAGTATGAAATATATGTGGTGATTTTGAGTTGGTTTCATGCATATATAGCTTAAGTTCTTGAAGTATTGAGCTTATGTGATCATATTTCCATGTTGAAGGTTTCATACATCATTTTGGTGAATCAAGCATGTTTTATTCATTTCTTTGTGGCTTAAATGATATATGTGAGACTTATGCATGTTATATGTTAGTTTCGAGGTGTTTAATTGATGTGGTTTTGTGTTGGGAAGGCTTGGGAGCCAATTCCCGTGCATAGCCCCTATTTTTCCACTGTTTTTCGCCCAGATCTCTTCCAAATGCCCGTTTGGGATCCTAATTATAACACCAGACGCCCGTGTGGGAACCTACTGCATCACCCGAGTGCTTCCAAACTCCCGTTTCTGCTTTTAGACCATTTTTAAAACGTGTGTTTCTCCCTCATACAAACTCTGACTGACCTGATTTTTGAACCGTTAGAAACCTCTTGAAGTCTAGAACACTCTCCAATTATAATAACCTCAATATCATTTCTATATTTTAAGATATGATCAATTCTTTTAGGTGTCGCCATTTTCCCGAAAAACTGCACTCGCTTAACTTCAAGCTTATGCCATTTTCTCCTCGCTCTGAACTAGAAAACGAGCCATATATCATCCGAAAGGTATTTGTGTATAGTTTCATTCTCAATAAACAAAACTCAATTTCCACTTCTAGAATTAAAGATATTCCAGTTTTCCTACAGCGTGTGCGTTTCCTAAAATTGTCCGTTTTTGCCAAACTTCACCAAAACCTTTCTTATTGCATTACTTTCACTCTCTTGGCTCCCATATGTGAATTATATGATATATATACTTGATTAATTGATAAGTATGCTCCTACTTGACACTTCTTGGTACTTAATTGCTCAAACGTGATTGTGTGACTCCATGCATTACATGAATTGAACTTGAAATAATTGAATGATATGAATACATGATTTCTTGATATTAACCTCATCTCTTAAGTGTTAATTGGTTCTCATACATGTTTAAGTATTACTTGATTATCAATTTAATTGGTTATTATAGTGTTGGGATAGTTTACTTATTTACATGAGCATTGCCGTGCGTCATACTTGGTCTCTTTATTGAGTCTTGTCTCACGAGTTTCCGCTATTCCCTTTCTTGTCCAGTTTTTCTCCAGGGCGGAGATCATGGATCGTTTGGGAACTTTCTTATATCCTTATCTTGTCCCGTCACTCGTCAGGTGAGGTTTAATTTCTAGATATATAGAACCCTTACAACCCTATGTGATCTTTCGGCCAAAATATATCTATATATCTATAATTTTCCAAAACCTTATTGATTTCCAATTGATTTACCGAATTGAACCGATTGATTGATTGATTGTTTTGGTGAGTATATTGTTCACCGTGGGCCCGAGGGTAGTGTATGGAGCCAACCGGGAAAGCAAAGGCTGACGGGCAACTCTTGAGCTATCCTCACCAAAATTGGGATGACCCCTGAATTCACTAGGAGATTAGTGGAGGAAGGAGTTCCGGGCATAGGGACTCATGAACCCTATGCCCAGATTGATTGGGTGGTGGGGCCTTGCATTCCCACCACCACCCGGAGGAAGAAGGGGTTATTGAAACTGCTAATTGTGCACTGTAAATTGATTGTTTGATCACCTAATCACTTAATGACTGAACTATTGTACACTTTTGGAGAAAGGTTGGAGATTTGCCCTCACTCGCCGGGCCACGTATTGAATTGATCATGATTGAATTATTAAATCGATTAGTTGTAATCTCGGGCGAGTTCTATTTTATTATTGAGTTTGTATTGCTTCCTTTTATAAAACCTTACCCGAGATTATGGCTTGCATGGTAATTGCGCTAATATTTATTTATAAACCCCTCACTCAGTCTTGTGTAGACTGACACCTCACATTTTCAGGTTTGCAGGGTGCGTGCTAGGCGGGATTGAGTCGGTCTTTTACTTTGGGTGTAGCACTGGTCCTTCTCACTTTCACGTATTTATTGATGCATATCTATTACTTATGAATTGATTTGGGTAGCTATTTATATTATGAATTATGATTGGAGAAGTTGAACATTGTATATTTGGATAATGAAACCGGACTAAATCAATGGTAATGTATATAATTATGTTCTCGCATTATTCTTTATGCATTGTTGTAATTAGTTGAGGGTTAGTCCTGCCTAGCTAGTGAGTCATTTTTTTATTGTCTCTCGTTCGCTATAGGCTTGATTCATGTATGGGTACTCGTTCCATATGTGGATTGAACTATAGTGCGCGGGATGTGGCTACCTAGCTTTCCTGGTGCTACAGTATATATATGTACATGTGCATTTTTTCGAAAGTCCCAAAAACATAAAACTCATCGACAGAGATGTAAAGGAAAAAAACACACACAAACAAACCTATTTGTTTTTTTATTAAAATTATGTACAAAACACGCTATAATAAGGCGAGAAGCCTAATAACTAGTAAGGCAAGAAAGTCATTTGTGTAGGACGAATTTCTAATAATAACTATTTTGGCGGTCAAGTAAATTAGTTTAATAATTCACTACTATGATAGTCTAAAGAACAGATAATATATGATAAATCCCTGATATGCTATCAAACTTATCCTAAATTTCCCATTTTGAATTTTACATATTTTAAATCCCCAATATATAACATACTTTTCCTAAAACCCCAAAACGCACAAAGAAACCAAAATGTACTTTATAAAATTGAAAAATGACAACCATACCCCTTTTCTTCTTCTTCCTCCTTTTTTGTCTTAAAAATGACATGACTTCCGGCGAGTTCTCGGGCGCTGTCTCCGACCAATTTCCGAAGATGGGAGTATCGTGCTCTGACTCATTTCGACAAGTCGACTTCATTGGTGGCAACCCCGTCTCTTGAAAATGGCCGGAGAAGGCACTGATATGGTGGTCCGGCCGACGACTGAAAATCACGCAGGTGGGTATGTACGTCGGCGGCTTTTCGGCGCTACTTTCCGGCGATCAAGGTATGGATCTTGAAGTTCTCAACACGGGAAAGAAATTACAAGTTACGGATTTTATTTTCGTTAAGTGGTTTGGGAGTAATTGAGATTTTTTTTTTAGATTTAAAATTCTTAGATCTGAAATTGGGACAAACAATTTCGAATTTTGATAAACTAATCAGAGATATGGAACAAGCACGAGGAGTACGTCCGGGGCGAATTTTTCGGGAATTTTCTCTCCACCTCCGCGGTGGTGGCCGGCGAAGTGAATGAAGAAGATGAAGAGGAAGAAGGGGTGTGGAGGAAGCAAAACTGGTGTGGAAAAAGTGAAAAAAAATAAGGATAAAATAGATTTTTTAGGACATTAGGGGGTTTAGAAAAAATCTTAGAGATAAATTGGTTTTTAAAATGGGTAAAATTCGTAATGGGGGGTTTAGGAAAAGTATTAGAGATGGTTGGTCATTATAATTTAGTGTCCCTATTTAGAAATATCATATTCGAATTTTTTAAATTGTAGAAACAATTTGTGTTGAATGAATTTTATACTTAAATAGGTTGAAAACTATAAATAAGATATAAAAAAAAATTATATTAACTTTTTTGGAAAAGAGAATTGTGAAATTAATTAACTTGCGACTTTCATTTGTTTCTTGAAGCTTTGTTAGTGGGCACATTGCCCACGAAGTGAATAGAAAAATGGAGAAGGCCATGACGACACAAACATGGTTATAATTTATAAACTCACGTGTTGAATACAAAGGTGGAGAAGGCCACACTTCAACATAACAGAAAGCAAGATTGAGATTCTTAGAAAAATTAGTAATATGATTTTATCATAGAGGTACAAAATTATTAATTTATTGACTTTTTTTTTTTATACAAACTTAAAAATTACAATATTGGAAAAATATAAAGTAAAAGTCTAAAAGATCACAAAGAGTTGTTTTAAGTTATTTCTTTCTTTCTTTCTTCTTGTAGTTAGCTATTTTCGCTAAGTTGATGCACTTGAGAGCATACATGTTTTTATATTATTTATTTTTTTTAGTTTTATAGTTCATTTATATAGATCATTTTTGGTTTTATAATTCATTTACCTAGGTCTGAGTTAAGGTCCTAAATTGATGCTATTGAGAGCATACATGTTTTCATAGTACTTATTTCTTTTTGTTTTACAACTCATTTATATAAGTCATTTTTGTTTCCATAACTCATTTATATAGGTCGCAACATGTGGAACAAGGTGTAAAATTCTCTCTTTTTTGGTTCTATAGTCCAGAGTCGGATCGAACTACTAAGATATAAAATTTTCGATTTTTGGTTCTATTTCTCATTTATATGGATCAAGTCAGGTCAGACTACTAATGTATAAAAATTCTCCCCACCAATAGTAGTTGTGTACCCAATAATTTAAATATAAGATTTTTGGTTAAATTAGCATAGCGCCCAACAGTCAAGTTACACCATTTAATGGTACTAGTGAAATAAACGTGCGTTGCACGTTTATCATTTAATTTTATTTAAATAAGTTTAGCTAATATGTTTATTGGATAAATTAAAATATTAAAAATATCTTATTTCATTAAATAAATATAATAATATTTTTGATGAATTATTTTGATCTTAAAAAACTACACATACATACAAAAATATTCATATGAAATCTGTATTTAAAATTATGTACAATAATTAGAAATTCAAAGTAGAGAAACATTCAAATAAATAAAAAATAAAAATATTTGAAATTATATTATTATATAAAAAAAATTTAAAGTATATAATAATTTGTCCAAATAATTCTAACTTTTAAGCATAAGTAATAATTTATAACTTTCAAATATATTTAATAAATAAAAAGACATATATAAAAAAGGGTTAATCCTAATCGCCCCCCCCCCCCCCCCCTTCCTTTGGGGGGTTTTGCAGTTTTCCCCCACTACTTTGATTTCTAGCATTTACTTCCCTGACCTTTGAAAAATATACACTTAATCCCTTTAAAAAAATTTGACCGTCGATTTCTCCTTCGTTATAGTGACCCAAGTTTCAAGACCACCGTCATCGTGTTCATCTCTCCAAGGAGAACAAAGCCTATACCCCAGTCGACACAAGGGGTTAAAGTTTTGAGATCAGTTTTGTATAGATTTGCTTTGTTAAATTTTGTTACAAGGGGTCAAGTGTGATATTTTTCAAAGGTTAGGAGGGTAAATACTAAAAATCAAAGCATATGAGGGAAAGTGCAAACCCCCCCCCCCCCCCCCCCCCCAAAGGACGTGGGGGTGACCGAGATTAGCCCTATAAAAATATAGACAAAAACTAAAAGATCATATAAAATACTATATTTATACTTTATTCTTTCTATTGTTTGATTTTTTTAATATAATTTGTGATTTATTTTTAATTTTATTTATAAAGTTTTGGAGAATCTTTTCGCTGTCATTCAAAATGTAAAAGTTATATTCACTTTCAAAACCATAACTTTTGCACCTTATCTTTCTCTTAATTTTGATCTCGATTCCATCATTTAAAATGAAAATATAGTTAATTTTTTTTTTAAATTTCATAATCTTTAGAAATTATAGTTTTGGTATATCATTATCACTCTTGGGTTCCTTCCTAATCACTCTTTTCTCTCATTTTATCTCATATTATTTAGTATGCCTTTAATTAATGATTCCTCTTCCTTTATTTATAGATATCAAACTCCTCTTAGTCACAATTACTCGTTCTCTTCTTAACCTAGATTTGTTCTTATCTTCAAGCTTAGTTATGAGATATTTCATAAAGTCTCATATGTGCTGACCTCTCTTGGTTTTATTCTCACCGGTTCGCCTTACGCCGCTTCTTCAGTTTGCCACCTGATAGACCAGCCTACTCCTCAGGCAAGTTGATCTTAGTTTGGTTCCATTATAGGCCTAATGAGTATGTCCCTAACAATCACTAATTTTAGTAAAATTACCTTAAACTAAATATTCATCTCTCAAAACTGTGGGTTTGGCGTATCATCATTTTCAATATTACCTCATTTCTTAAAAATCTCCATCTTCTTCTCCATAATTGTAGCTTGATTTAATGAGTATTTCTATTTTTCTTTCTCCATCTTTTTCCCATTTTCTTTTTATTTTTCTATTTGATTTCACAATCGAAAATGCTCATTTTAGTTTTAGCTAAAGTTCTAGCTTCTACACCCCTAATTAGTTCCTTAAGTTGTTTATACTTTCCATACCCAAAATTCTACTAACCTATTGCTTTACATCATTTGACATATAAGGTGCGAACAATACATGTAATTTACTAAAATTTAATTTGAGACCCAATACCTTGCAAAATGCCTCAACCACACTTTGAATGCACTTTGCTCCATCCACGGTTGCTTTGGCCCCCAATATTAAGTTATCCACAAAAAGCAAGTTTGAGATATGAGGCCTTTTCTGACATACCATAATTGTCTTCCATGTCTGGCTGAAATGGTCTCCTCAATTATATATGTAAGTTGTTCCATGTGGAGTACAAACAAATAAGGTGAGAGTGATTACCTTACCTAATGCCACACATCCGTGCAACCTCCGTCGGTTGACCATTCGATAAAATTTTTGATTGTATCCTCTACATTCTGCTCATAATGATATTGATGATTTTTTTCGAGAATTTGAAGGAAATTAAAGTTTTTCTCAAGAAATTCTACCGAATTTTCTCGTACGCCTTTTCAAGATTCAATTTCAGCACCATGCCCTTTTTTATCATTGGAGTGATGTAGCATTCATAACACTTCTTTATGCATTAAGATATTGTAATGGGTGTCTCGGCCGGGAATGAAGCTATTCTGGTTCGATCCCACATTTCTTTGATATACGGCTTAAACGAAGTATAATCATCTTGGTAATCATTTTTGAGCAATACATTAACATAATGGCCAGAAACTCGTTTATTTTTCTAGAGCATTAATTTTTTAAATTAGGCAAATAAACAATCGATAATCCTTCTTTGGAATTGATTCTTTCTCCATGCAATCATTGATGAAGTTCATTAACTAGTCTCCAACTATATCTTAATAAGTTTTAAAAAAGTAAGTTGAAAACCATCTACTCCCAGCTCTTTGTAAATGTGCATGCTCTTCACTATCCTCAAGATTTTCTCATTTGAGGTCATTCTTGCCAATTTATTTTTCCGCTAACACCTTAGGGTTCGTTAGTGCAAGCTAATACCAAGACTCATCAGCTCTTTAATGGTATCTCCATTGAATAGTTTGGTGTAGTACTCTCAAGTGTGTGGCTTCAGTTGATCATTATTGGTTGTCCATTCATTGCTTATTTTGAGCGTATTCATCTGGTTCCTCATTCTTCTCATTATGGTTGAGAGATGAAAGAAACGTGCATGTGTATCCCTTGAATTGGAGCCAATTAATTCTCGACTTTAAAACCAAATAATCTCTTTTTGTTTTAATAGTTTGTTATATCCTACCATCAATTCTTTCTCCAAATCTTTTGAATATTTACCTTGCTTGGTTCATGCATAATGCTCTGAAAATTCTTTGTATTTTTTCGCTTTTCGAACACATTGAAAACTGTTCAAGGACCATTATTTTGGAGTAATGATTCCAAGTCAAAATGTCCTTCAAGTTTTGATTCGGCCAATAAGTCGTGTATTGCTACTTTGGAAAATGTAGATCTAAATTGAGTTGTATCAATCTCATTCAAATTTCGAAAATTCTCCATATCGTTTCTTGAGCTGACACTCGTTCTAACATCTTAAAATTTTTTAATCTAATTTTCAAAATTTCATTTACCATTGTATGTAATATTACTTCTCACTTTGTCATGTCCTTTATAAATATATTTGTAAAGATATTTTACAGTTGTCTTTAAGTTTGGTATGCATAGGTATATACATTAAAATTAAGTATTTCTTCTTTTACTAACTATTCTTTATCTCTTTTTTATATTATCTTTGTCATTTGATCTTGGATTCCATTTTCTTATTTGTATTTTTCTAATGAGTATTATTTCAAATTTATGTTAATTTTTTTTTATAATTAGTTTTATGTATATAGTAGAAATAATTAAAAGAATATATTTATTTAAAATTTTAAGGAATGTTTAATCGAATACTATAAAAATTATTTATAAAATAAAATTATATCTTATTTTTATATGCACACACATTGAGTCTCTTTAGGATTATTAATTTAAAGGGACTTTAGTCTAACAACCTGACATTCTAAATTGTGGTATATTAAATCGTAAGAAACAAAAAATGCTATTTGTACTTTTATGTATTTAATTTATATTTTATTATATAAACTAAAGGAAGATTATATGGTTAGTTAGATTTAGATAATTACAATTATATTACTATATTAGTATTAGTTAATTAAAAAATATTATATTAGAATTAATTAATTTATTGAAAAATCTTTTATGTAAATTATTCAAGTATATTATTTTGTTAATTAGATAATTTTATAAAATTATAATATGATATTAATTTAAGAAAGTTTATGAATTTAGATAATTACAACTATGGACTTATATAATTAGATTTACATTAGGATTAATTTATTGAAAGTTATCTTATGTAACTTGTTCAATTTAAACAATATTTTATTTTACATAATTCTAAAAATTTATTAAAATTTATAAAGTGAATCAAGTTTTTGTTTTTTGATTCGTTTTTAGATATATCTTATTATAACATTTTAAATTATAAACCTTAAAATTAAAAAATGGACAACTTATATCATAAAATTCGAATACAATTAATTGATATATTAATATTAAAACAAAATCCTTGTTGAACTATATATCTTTTTTTTGGGTAAGTTGTACAAATTTTAATTCTACCAAGAGTCTATTTTAAGTTGATAAGTACTTTTTAAATATAGTTAAATTAATAATTTATAACATGGATTTACATTATTATCCTTGACTAATAGTTATTGACGTAATTATTGTCACGATATTTTAGGCGATTCGTATTTTGTAAGAAACCAAAAACCCAACTCGTGCTTTTATAATATATATAGATATAGATAGATATAGATTTTCATATTATTTATGACACTTAACTGCAAAAGTTTCAAAAATGAGATGCAATACCACTTGAAAGCTATATAGATTTATCTACGTATAAGTTTTGCGTGTTAAGGTGAATTTGTGGTACTGAAATAACTCATTTTTTGTGATATCCATGAAATTAAGGCATTGCGGCAATCCACGTACACACACAAACACCTCAATTTGATTGAAGATGTAACCTCTTATGCCTTGCATGCGGCTGATTTTATTCTTACTTATTAAGGCCTTATTCTCGGATTTGTTAAATTTCTATTATTTATTTTGGGAAATATTTTTAATTCATCTGGTTAGTTATTCTAATTTATAATTTCTAAACACAAATTTTCTAATTTGCAAATATGAGTATATACTTTTTAAAATCATAAAATTATCGGCCAGTTAGTAACCGAAATTTAAAAAAAAAAAATTGCCGGAGCCGTCACCTACATCCACGTGTTTGCCAGACCAACACGTAGTTTAATATATATTATATTATTTCCACCTGGAAAAGTTTCTCTTATTTTTTAAAATTAAAATAAGGTGGAAAATACTAGATTACAACATGTTAGTCTATGTGTCGCTATGGCAACCACGTGGGCGCAGGTAATCGGCTTCAGCAACTATAACTATCCAGTAATTTTATAATCTTAAAAAGGGCTCACATTTACAAATTAAAAAAATTATTTTTAAAGATCGCAAATTGGAATAACCAACTAGATGAATTGAACAATTTTCCTTTTAATTATAAGATCATGATTAGTCCAAATGGCCTTCTTGACTAGATAAAATTGAACTATTATTCTAATTGCCTTTTGGATAGTGAAACTCTTCACTTTTCATACCAATTCGAGACATCAGGCAAGTGAAAATATTTGAAAATATTTCATGCCAAAGTGAAAATATTTGAAAATATTTCATGCCACAATGTACAGTTACTAAAATGATACTAACCCCAGAATATTAAAACATATACATATTTTTTTAATCAGTAGTTAGTTCCAAATGCATTCAATTGGGGAAATGAAATATGATTCGCCCAGATAGTCACAAACTCTTTGAAAGATAATAGTCCAAAACTAAAAATTTTGTTTTGACTCAAACCGTTTGAAACATATTGTTAAGCTATACTTGTGCTCTTGTTAAGATATATTTGTACTACAGAGCACAGAAAATGGAGCACTTTGTCCATCGTTAAGGGATATTGGATTCCACTTATCCAAAAGTTTGCTCATGCTTAGTGGTGAAGGCGCGCACCGATTATACTATACTGTTTGGCTGTAATCAAATTAAAGCTCTCGAATGTGAGAGATTAAGTTTTGTGGTGAAAAATTGAAAGAGTTTTTATCGGAATTCGAACGGTTAGAGAAAAGAAATTCATTGGGAGATATTAATTTCTTTGTGAAAAATTCAAAGAATTTGACATGATTGTTTGATGGTTATAAATGAAAAGGTATCCTTAGGCTCAACTTAGAAATACATGAATACGATCTATTTGATTTATAATCCTTAGAGATCAATTTTGTATGCTACACGAGCACCAAAAAAAAAATTTGTATGCTACACCACTACTTTAAATTATTATATATATATTCAAGATTTATCTAAAATACTCTAAAATATTCTATGCACAAAAATAAAAATAAAAATACTATAACGCACGGATAACTTGAAAATATCATCTTATCATACGTGTATTAGCCGGATACATGGGGTCTTCCACTTGTATCTATATCATATGTCGTGTCGACACTTATTACTTGCAAAATTCAAAAGATGTGTCTGCATTCCTTGTCGGTTCGTTCAAGAATTAATGTATTACACAATATTTTCCTTTCTAGTGCTATTTTATTACATATTTAACACACATGGCAAACGCGTCAGAATAAGTGGTACTATATACTAAAAAATGATTGGATCCCCCAAATCATTTCTTTCGTCTTCTTGTTTTATCTCCACGGGTGTCGTCTTGCAAATCTTGGTGCTCTTTGACCATACCTATCTGCACCAAATAGGCTATAAAATTATTTATTTGCTAATTTGCAGTTTAACATTATTCTCAGGAAATTAGTATATTAACATATTATTATGATTAGTTTCCGAAAAATTAAATTATAAGAGAGTTACTTGTGTACGGTCTTGCAGATAGAGATCGGAAATATGACTGAAAGAAGTCTTTATTCTCTTTCTGCAACTCCCTCCACACTGCCAATAATTAACCATATATCAAATCAATGCTCTATAGACTACATAATTCAGTTTCCAATATTAAAATAAACTTCAGAACAATTAAAAATATGTTATTTCTATTTGTGCATGAGATTACAATAAGTCAATAACAGACCTGTGAGAGTTACGAGGGGCCGAATTCCGGCATGCTCCGCCAAAGCCTTGACACATTGATCTCTGTCCATATGCAGCAGCAAACACCTCTCGATCAGATTCTGAACCTGTGAAAATAACATGCAAATGTGTCTGAATAGTGAATATATATATACACACACACTTCTGTACCCAAAAATATATGTATGTATGTGTACACACACTGTAAGGATCATAGCAAGAAAATAATAATGGATTTTCATGTGAAAATAGATTGGTTTTGTATGAAGAAATGAAGATATTACAACAATTACATAGATGTGCATGAGGGTTTATGGGGTTTTCTGCGGGAAATTAAAAATAATACCATTCTAATGTAGGTTTTGGGGTGGCAATGCAAACAAGGAAAAGGGTGGAGCTGGTTATTGTACTGATACATATCCCTCATTTGGGTAGAAATGGACAAGAAACAAGAATGGGAATTTATTGTTTCTTATTTTGAGTTGGGAACAATAGAGAAGGATTTTGAGGAAGCAAACAAATGAAGAAAAGTGCAAAGGAGGAGAAAGAAACAAGATATTTGTAAGCCCTTCTTATCATAATTCATAGCACAAATTGGTGCATTGGGGGGTGGAGGTGGAGGGAGGGGTATATAGTATTGTTATCCACAATATCCAAGTGAAGGGCCAAAAAGCACATGAAATCCAAACAAGATTCACCTCATCTCTATATGAGGATAAGAACATTTGCACTAGAAAAGATTAGTTCTTGATGATGACTCTATCTTCACCCTTAGCCAATCCTTATACCCACCACTTGATCATCAACACATAAGTTTAATAACACATTCAAATTATGTGCAATATTCTCGCTCAAATCTGTCTTGACCGAACCCAATTAAATACAAGTATATTATAGTTCAGATCCATATCTCGATTGAACCCAAATAAATACTCTTGTCATTTGATTGATCACTCTCCCCAAAATTTTTATCAATGAAACGATAAACATAAAACATTTGCTCCGTTGTTACAATGATTTGATCGAATCGGGTTCGAACTAGAATTAACGAAACTAGGTCTCTCTTCATCAACTACTAATTTTTGTAACTATTTTTTTTGGTCCCCACTTTGTTATTAAATTCAAATTGTAGTACAAATGCAGCAATTGGACAATATATGTATGGTCCCCTTTTTATCATTTTTTGGTTCAACAAAATTAAATTGGCATTTATTATAAGGTTTATTGTTATAATATTGAAATCCTCTTCAAGGGTTTTGGTCTTTAATATGCTCTCTTTTTTGGCTGTAATATTAAAGATTATACATATTCATATGTATAAAATAATGGTTTCTGCCAACATATATATTTATTTGGTTCATTTAATTACTGAGGAAATTAAATTTCCAACCAAAGACAATTAGTGAGCATAGATTGGGACCGTGGGCGGTGGAAGAAGATATCCTTGTTATTATTATTAGGGTTATAGGATGCCACCAATATGAATATTATTCAAATGAGACTGACGATTGTCAGATTACCGCTCACATACACATACACACACACACAATAATGTCCAACCATATCTACCAGAGACCTAAGGTATATATATATATATATATATATATATATAGGTTATTTTAAACAATTAATCAATAATGTCCAACCATATCTACCAGAGACCTAAGGTATATTAATCATGACTCATCAATCAATTAAACTTATTAATAACTTAATTAATCGGATAATATGAAAGTTGTTGTTGATTATGTGTTGAGTGATATTCTAGTGGTTGGCTCTAGTGATTAATTTTTTTTTTTTTAGGATAATGACTCTAAATTTAAGAGACAAAGAAAGTGTTAAGCGACACAAAGTTTTATTTATTACTAAAATATATAATTTTTGCAATATAGCTTTAACTAGCCTACCACCCGTGCGATGCACGGAATGATTATAGTTATACTATATTTAAAATAAATAAAAATATTATATAGAATTATTATAATTATATTATATTTAAAATAGTTAAAAATTATTATCAATTATATTTTTAGTAACATATAACTATATGCCTCTGCAACCCGTGCAATACATATAATTATATCTTTTATAATATATAATTATATGCTAGTATGCAATGCATGCGATACACGTAGTTTGATAATTATATATTCTAAAGTAACTAAAAATTATTAAATATTAAAATAATATTACAATTATAAAGTAGTTATATTATAATTATATTATATATATATATATATATAGAACGTCTAACTAAAAATATGTAAAGTTATTATTATTGATAAAATTAATTGAAAAATGTATGTGAACCAAAAAACACAAAAAGATAACTAAAAACATATTACACATATTAGAATTACAATAATATGAGTATCATATTATAATAATGTTTCATTTTTCTAAAATGAATATAGAACCATATGAAGTATATAAAATGAATAAAATATAACTAAGAATATAACTTTAAAGTGAAATTGATCGAATATAAAAGAAAACTCAAAATTATTAGATTTTAAGAATATCAATTTGATAATTCTAAAACCATATATGTAATTTTGCATAAAAAAACCATATAAATTATAAAGTAAAAGAAGTAAAACATGAACCGTGAAAACAAATCACATTCTTAAACTACATATCAATTTTGTAATATCATTATATACTAAATAACGAAAATATTATGAATAATATGAACATTTAAAAATTAATTTATAAATTTTTACATAATATAATATTTATTTTATAGATTTTATAAATTTGTAATAGTTGATCATTAAAGGTAATAATTTAGTAATAATAATAATAATCAATTATAATTTTTAATAAAACTTAAATAAGATCTCTTCCTCCATTAAAGAGTTAATATACTCTATAGTCTAACTTCTTTTTTTTTTTTTTTTTGTGCTACTCTATAGTCTAACGACATGATTGATCTGAGAAAATAACGTATGAATGGAATGAGCATTTTCACATTCATTTCTAAACCCTTGATTGGTATAAAATACAATTAAGAATGTTCATTATTCCTTCCCAAGATAATGTCCATTGCTTTATTCATGGTATTATCCATTACCCCAATCTTGATGGTATTAATGATTCTCAATCTATTGAGAAACAACTATATTTTACTTTTATAAAATTATCCTCATTAAATCTAATTAAATCAAATCTTATTCTTTTATGTTCTTCAGTTTTATTGCTTTATTTATGTTTTAAAAAAGTTAATTAAGAAGATTAAGAAGCTAATAGTGAAAGCGAAAAAATCATAACATTATTGCATGAATAAGGATAAGAGGTCTTGAGCAAAGGGCCAACATTAAAAAGTAAAAAATAAAGGTAAACTATTAGTTATAAATTTAATGAAGAAAAATTGCTACAAATAATTCATAATTAATGTTATAAAATTAAAATATAAGAGGATTTTTTTTTTTTAAATAACACAAAGAAAAAGGATTGAAAAAGTTTTTAAATAACGTAAAGAAATATTATAAATCCATAAATAGTTAGACAAAAAGTAAAAAAAGAACACTGGAAATTAAAGAAACAACATAAATGCTTCAGAAAAAAAATATATTATAGAAAAGATAGATGAATGCACAAATATATTCAAATATATTAATCATATAGATGAATTCACAAATATAGCTAAATACAAAAATAGTAAAACTAAATCTGGGATAATTTAAATAAATAGCGGATTCAAAATTACAAAGAAATGAAGATTTGACTATTAAAAAGGTAAACATCCATAAATTTAATATAACAAATATAAATTAATAATTAAAAAAAATATACATCACATCAACAAATAACAGATCTGAAAATTAAAGATACATAATAATATGAAGAAACTAAAAATATTACAATTCAACACACTTATTTTAGTAAAAATAGAGGTATCTTCGAAAACATGAAACTAAAATACTAATCAATAAACAATAATAATAAAAATTTATATATAAATCTGCAACGTATAGTATAAATTCACATTCTTCCTAACGGAAAAATTAAATGTAATCATTGAACAAAGGTCAATGAAAAGTAAAAAAATTCAATTAAAAAGAAATTTAAGAAACTCTCTTATTTTTAACTTCATCTTTACATATTATACCATTCATGAAAATACAAAGAAAAAAAACCATGAACCTCAAACATCATCAAAGGAAGAGACAAAGATTATGAACACTATACATTAACTGAACCCCCAATCAACATTACGAAATTGCGTACAAATCTCTACAATTTAAAACATCTTAGATGAATTCGAAATGAGAAAAAAATGAATGATAGAAATAAATCTGAATGAATGCATTTGAAGAGATGAGATTTGGAGATGGAGAGAATGATTATATAGGCATGACCAAATTTGAATGATATGGTAAATTGAAAGAAATAAGGAAATAATAAATAATATCCATTAAATACGTTTGTAATTGCATACTAATAGAGAATTGATTCTTGAGATCTTTATGAATTAATTAAAAAATACGAAAAAGAAAAAACAATTAAAATCATTCTAATTATATTTTTGATTAACAATAATTTGGAATTATTAAAATTCACCATTAAATAAATTTCAAATGCCATGAATTCTGAGGGAGTGGTGGTTATATTAGGGAATTCAATTCCGTTTGCTCATTTTTAGGAGATTTGATTACCAATAGCATATATTTAGTATTGATTCATGGAATAATTAATGAATTGCATATAATAAGGATTGTGTTTAATAATAATTGAAATATATTGATCCAACAACCAATTAGAAATTATTTTTTTAATAAAATATTTTTAGAAAATAACACAAAATAATATTGAGTCAAAATAGTACAATATATATAATAGTATAGATATGTATATTTTCAAAAGAAATTCATAATGAAAAATATATTATGAATATTGCTGAAAATAATTATTTTCTTTAGTAATAATTATTTTCATAATAAAATTATATACAAAATAAATATTTTAATTTTAATTTTTCTTTATCTATCTCTTTAAACCTAATTAATGATAGCATTAAATATCACCCTAATTATGGGGTGAATGTCATGATATATAAAAATTATCAATTCATTCTTTCTTAATTTAAAGCTCATTAATCATGACCTTTATTTATATTGATAAAAATATGTATAATTTAGAACAGAAATTCATACATAGAAAGTATATTATAAATATTGTCAAAGATAATTATTTCCATAAGTTACTATTTGTTTTAAAATAAATAATATGCAAAATAAAGATCAACCAATTACATTTTTTCTATTTAATTAAAAATCTCAAAAAACCCACAAAATTCCACATCATCAAAATACACAATAAAAAGTCAAAACTCGTTTTCAAATATATAATAGTATAGATTAGCTAGGAGGTTGGTTACAAATTGTTGCTATTACACTTAGTGATACTCCTATGATGAAACCTTAATGATTATGATTATTTATGGTAAATCATAGTGATCATCATTATACTGCCCATCAGTGTTTTTAAAACCGGACCGGACCGGCCGGTTCAACCGGTGACCGGTAGCTAGTCCGGCCCGGTTGACCCCCCAAAATCGGTGAGGTTCGGATCGGAAGGGAACCGGAATAACCGGGCGGTTAACCGACGGTTTCGGTCTTGAAAACCGGACCGAACCGCTGGTTTATAGATTATGAACACTTTTTTTTTTCTTTCTCTCTGTTCTCTAACTTCTGATTTTCCTCGCCTGATTCCTCGCCGGTTTATAACTGCTGTTTGATGCCTTGATTCTGATTTTGACAAAAAAGAAAAAAGAAATTCACTCATCTTCAGTCGGTGAAAAAGAGAATGAGAGAGAGAGGAAAGAGGTTTTGATTTGGGGAGAAGAGAATTATAGAGAGAGCCACGAGAGCGAGGGGAGCCGAGGGGAGAGGTTGAGAGAAAGAAATTACCAGAATTACAGAAAAAAGTTTTCCCAAAAAATCCTTGTGGAAGATGAGTAGCCAACCTTTTCTTTGGGACAAATCCTTGTCGCTGAATGCTGATAATGTGTAATTCCAAAAGGTTTTAATGTAGTTGTTTTTGGGCTTGGGCTTTTAGGGTTTATTCAAAATATATAATAATTATTTTTATATGTTAATGGTATATAATAAATATTGGTGTTGTGGAAATATATTATTTTGTGTAGTAAATTTTGGATTCTATTTTTAAGATATTGGATATAAGAAAATTTTTATTTAATATATTTAAAATTATAAATTTATATATGTTTATAATGTGCTATATTTAATTAATAAAATAAAAATTAATTATGACGTCATACCGGTTCGACCAGTGGTTGAACCGACCGAACCGGTTGAACCGGTAACCAGTAAGCCTGCCGGTTCTACCTCCGGTCCGGTTTTGAAAACATTGCTGCCCATTTAAAGTACTAAATCTCGTCATTTGTTTGGGTGAGGTATGGTGATTGGACGTTTTTAGAAGAAATACGATATGGTAAAACTCCAGATTTTTGCATTAGATGCCGCCGTTTGGGTCACGCAAACCAGGCTTGCAAAGGAGGGGATGACCATGGTGATGGGTTAGAGGTTGGCGACGGTAAGGACGATGGAGACCTTCAAGAGGATGACGATGGCAAGGCTTAGGGACGACTGGATGGCGACCCTAAGGTTGATTGTGCAAACCTTGTTGCGCCGAAGAAGGTTGATATCCAGGTTAATACTAATGACAGGAGAGACCAATCCAATAAAGTTTGGATTAAATCTAAGAATAAGAAATCAGATAAGAATATCACCTTTGGAAGTGTTTTGATCCTAAAAAAGGGGGATAACATTTCGAATAAAACTACTCTAGGGAACAAATTTCAGGTGCTTGAGGGTGATGATTTGATTGAGAAAGCTGAAACCATTAAGGGAAAAGAAGAAACATCTGGGATCATTGATAAGGACGAGATAATTGCTCTACAAGATGCTAAAAAGCAACAATTAGAGGCCGTAGATAAAGGTACACCTAGGTATTTAGATACACGTCCTGGGAGTGATGAGGAGAATGAGTCTCTGGGGTTTGATGATTATAAATCTGATAATTTTGAGGAAGATGAAGTTAACTTTGATGATAGCCTCGATACGAATAACAATATTACATGAGAACAGGCTATTGAGGAGCTGCAAGATGTTGGAGGGAGTGCTTATGTGAAAGACAATGTAAACGATATTATAGATATTTAGTATGACACACAACATCCAGAGAGAAAATTTGTGGAATCGAATCTGCTTGCTGATTTGGGCTCATCAGAGAGTGCAATTCAGCAAGCCAAAGCAGCTATAGTATAGGTTAATAAGCAGGTGGTGGTTAGTATACAGCCTGCTACTCAAGATGAAGAGGAATCACTTCAGGATTTGTTTGAGTCTAAAGAGGTTAGGGATTGCAAAGGTTAAGATAACTTAGTAGTTGAGGATGCTGTCGACCAAAAAAAAAAGTAGTTGAGAATGCTAAATATGCGAATGATGGTTATATTTCGAACTCTGATATTATTTCTTTAGATCATAAGGAGAGAAGTTCTAATGAGGATTCGAGACATACTTCACCTCGAATAACGCGTAGCTATACGCAAAGAGGTTATTCTAGAGGAGGACATTATAGAGGAGGTCAAGGTGGATACTACCAATTGGGGGGGGGGATGCTATAGTGGAAGGTATTAATCCGCACCGAGACGGATGTCGTTTTTGGTGTTCTTCTTGATTTCATTTTAGTGTCGACTTTGGATGTTATTTCCTTTGTTGTTTTGTTTTCCAATCCTATTTGTTTTTGGACTTGGTTTTTTTTTTTTTTTTTTGGTTTTGGTTTTGGTTTTTATTCCAGCACTACATGTTAGCTGGTTTGGTTAACTTGTTTACTTAGGGCCTAAAAACTCCTTTGTAAACTTTTTGGTTCGGATTGCAATAATACGTGGGGTACACCACGAACAAGGGGCTTCGACCCCGTTTTTGAAAAAAAAAATGTTTGAAAGTTTAATAAGTTTTTTTTTTCAAATAATAATTTTAATTTATTGCTTAATAATCCAATAGTAACATGCATATATAATTTAAGCAATAATTCAAAAGTGACATAATTTAATGCTCAAATATAGACGTTGTCATAGCAAATTCTTATCAACAATTCAGTCATAAAAAAATTATTCCATATAATTTTTTATCTATTATAAAGCTATCAATTAAGAGCAAGAACAACAACAATAAAAGTAATGTTAAGAGGGTTGAGAGACAAGAGATAAATATTATTTCATTCTTAAGTATGTTTACAATGTCTCAATAAGTCTCAATTTATGGACTATACAATACAAAAGAAAAAGAAAAGTTGACTAATCAATTAATCTTAATTATGGATGTCAATCCCATAAATTAATCAATTACACAATAAATGGACATTCATAATATCCGTATTTATAACACTCCCCCTTTAATGTCCATTGAGGATTGATGCATCTTGCTAAAAGTGTATATATCCATGAAACACACAAGTCAGACTGTTTTGTTAAAAACCATCACTAGGAAAACCCAATAAAACAAAGCCTTAGTAAAAGAAAAGAAAACAGTGTGTATTCACTCCCCCTTATGATGACATCGCTTAATATCCCTGTATCAATGCTTCCCATTCTTGTATATCAACTTTTTAGATGTTGCACTAGACAATGCTTTAGTGAACATATCGGCTAAGTTATCGCTCGAACGTATTTGTTGGACATCTATGTCTCCATTCTTCTGAAGGTCATGCGTGAAAAAGAACTTTGGTGAAATGTGTTTTGTTTTGTCTTTGATATATCCTCCCTTTAATTGGGTAATGCATGCAGTGTTATCTTCATATAACACTATTGGAACCTTTTCTCATAGGGATAAATGACACATTTCTTAAATTTGTTGGGTCATCGATCTTAGCCAAATGCATTTTCGAATCGCTTCGTGAATTGTAATGATCTCTGCATGACCTGAACAAGGGGCAATTATTGTTTGTTTTGTCGAGCTTCATGATATAGTCGTACCTCCACTTGTGAATAGATAACCTGTTTAGGATAGAGCTTTATGGGGATCAGATAGATATCCTGCATCTGCATAGTCAATTAGTTGAGGAACATAATCATAAAAATAAACACATATCAGATGCTTCTCATAGATATAGGAAAATATGTTTAATACCGCTCCAATGTCTTTGAGTTATGAATGAGTTAAATCTTAATAGTAAACTCACTGAGAATACTATGTCTGGTCTTGTATTATTAGCAAGGTATATTAATGCCCCAATAGCGCTAAGATATAGTACTTCAGGACCAAGAATTTCTTCATCATCTCCCTTAAATCGAAATAGATCTTTTGTTATATCAAGTGATTACACAACCATTGGAGTACTCAATGGATGTGCATCATCCATATAAATTCTTTTTTAAAATCTTTTCGGTATATATTGATTGATTGTTCACTTATGCAATGTTCAATTTGTAAACTGATACATAAATTTGTTCTTCCAAGATCTTTCATTTCAAATTCTTTCTTTAAGTAATTTATTGTATTTGATAACTTTTCAAGAGTTCTAACGATATTTAAGTCATCGACATACACTACGATTAAAATGAATATTAATTGATCCAAAACCTCTTTACGAAGACATAAAGATAAATAGGGACATTTTTATGTTCTTCCTTTAGTATGTATTCATTAAGACGATTATAACACATAAGTTCAGATTGTTTTAATCCGTATAATGATCTCTATAATTTTATTGAATACGTTTCTCAGGAACTCTTACGTGCTTCAGGTATTTTAAATCCTTCGGGGATCTTCATATAAATTTATCAAGTGATTCATATAAGTATGTTGTAATAACAACCATTAAATGCATATCAAGTCTTTCATGCACTGCCAGACTAATAAGATATCCAAGCGTGATTGTATCCACCACAGGAGAATAAGTTTCTTCACAATAAACACCAAGTCTTTGTGAAAATCCTTGTTCCACAAGTCGTGCTTTATATCTTATGACTTCATTTTGTTTGCTTTTCATACAAATATGCACTTGTGCCCCATTGTCTTTACATTATCAGGTGTTTGAAATATGGGTCCAAAAACTCCACATTTAGAAAGTGAAATAAGGTCTTCTTGAATTACATCTTTTCATTTTGGCCAATTATTCCTATTTCTGCATTCTCAACAGACTTTGGTTCATGATCCTTATTTTCTTCTAATATATTTGTAACTGCATTATGTGCAAAGATATTGTGAACAATTGTATATCTTCGATTCCATTTCTTTTCATTTGTGACATAACTTATTGAGATCTCTCCATTTTCACAATTTATAGGTACTTGTGCTTCTTCTGGAGGTTCAATCATAATTATGTCTTGTTGAGCATTAGCCTCCTCATTGTGATCATTTTGATCACTTGCACCCTTTGTTTTTCTAGAATTCTTATCATTTGGATCCAATTGGTCTTCCATGCTTCAGGCGTAATTTAGATTCATTTATTTGAATAGATTATCCTTCAGGGATTTCAATTCTGATCAGAGCATTTAGAGCTGGAATATGAGACTAGGTAACTCTTTTGGGTGAGTAAATACTTCTTGCAGTTGATTTGCAATAAATTATAATAAATTATCTTTTGAATCTCTTATTTTTGTTCGAGTGTCTAAATGATTCAAAGATAATGCATTCCGTGTAATTTTCTTTTCCAGCAGTTTATTTTCTCTCCCTAATGTTGGAAAAATTGTTTCATAAAAAAAATAATCAATAAATCTTGTTGTAAATAAATTCTCAGTGATTGGTTCAAGATATTGTATTATAGATGGTAAATCATATCAACATATATTTCTAATCTCCATGACCCATTTTTGTGCTTTGTGGTGGTTCAATAAGGACATATACCGCACATCTAAAAATTTTGAGATGGAAAATACTAGGCTCCTAACCAAAAGCAAATTGTAATAGGGAGAATTCATGGTAACTTATTAGCTTGATGCGTATAACTGTTGTTGCATGTAATATAGCATATCCCCATGCAGAGATAGAAAGATTTGCTGTCATAAGTAATTGTCTAGTTATTAATTGGAGGCTTTTAATAAATGCTTCTGCTAAATCATTTTGTGTGTACATGAGCAACAAGCTTTTCTACTTTTATTTCCATAGACATACAATAATCATTAAGAGCTTGAGATATAAGCTCATCTGTATAGTAAGAACAAGTTATTTGGGCTAACAATCTTGCAAAAGCTAGGTTACAAGTTGATAATAAACACATACGTAACCATCTGGTAGATGCATCAATTAAAATCATGAAATACCTAAAGGGTCCACATATGTCACCTAGAATACATTCCAAAAATGCAGATGATTTAATTCCAACTTTAATTAATGATGGTTTCATGATCAATTTACCTTGAAAATAAGCAGCGCATGAGAATTCCATAACTTGGAGAATCCTTTGGTTCTTTAATGAGTATACATGTAAATTCTCAAAAAAATTCGCATCACAACTGATCCAAGATGAACCAATCAATAATCATAAATAATAAATGTATTTGGATTACTAAACTTCTAATTTACTATCGCATGTGTTTCAATCATGCTAATATTTGTGTAGTATAAATTGGAGGAAGGCGCGGGTAATTTTTCCAACGCATACTTTTTACCCGATAGACTTGTTGTGACACCCTGTTTTTCCGGCAAGCCAGGTCGAGGTCATGTGAGAGTTTAATTCAGCCCCAAAAAGGAGCCAAGTCTTCCTCCCTCTTTCATTTTCCATGTACAAGCCCAGGAAGAAGAGAAGGAGAAGAATTCTTCCCCTTTTGGCCATGGACCCTCCAAACTCGGGTTCTCGCGATCCAACCATCCGATCAATGACCTAAGGTAACCATTGTATTTCTCTCGTTACGTGCTTTAATTCTATGCATATATTGTAACTTGAATCCTTGACTAAATGTTTAAGTGGGGAAGTTGATGAATAGTGTAAGGGGTCGGGATTTAACGTGTTTGAGCCCGTTTTACGGGCTCTAACTTGCAAATATGTGATTTACGTATCGATTATGTTCCGTGGTGTGTTTATTGCATGATTTTGGGCTTGTTGGGGTGTGTGTGTGTTGTTTTGCTCCTTGCTCTTCCATTGAAGGCGGAGCTTGAAGCTCTGCAACGGGGGTGGTTAACCCCCGTTATCCCTTTTTCTCTTGGGGGTGGTAATGGGTTTTGGCCGTCTGCCTGGGTTAATGGGCGTTACCCCATTTGTGCAGATGAGGGGTAGCGCCCGTTACCCCTTTGCCCTTGCGAGCCTCTACCTGTTAACAGACGTTACAGGCCTTGTTCTTGGAAGGGGGTAACCCCCGTTACCCCCTCAAGTTTTAGAGGTGGTTTTGCCTCGTTTTCCTTTTCGTTCGTTTTCATTTTCGGTTTTGTTTCTTATGTGTTTTATGTTCGTTACGTGATAATAATTGACGTGCAATGCTATGAATTGATATGTTAAAAATGTGAATTTATATATTAAGTTGTGCATTGTAATTTAATGACTCGATTTTAGCGATTAAATGTGATACGTGTTTATATCCGAGTAATTGCTATTATTCGCATTTATTTGCACCTAATTGCATTTTATTGTGCACATGAAGACGATCACCCCATTCCATGATATACTTACTTCATATTGAATCATGTCATGACACGTACACCACTTCATAAACATTTACCATGCGTCCTACTTGGTACCATTTTGAGTCGTGTCTCGCAAGTACATTGTGTCTTCTTTCTTGTACAGTGTTCTTCTCGATGGAGACATTCCAGCTTCGTGGTTCTTCCCTTGGTCCTTCTTACACTTGGAGGTGAGCGTTTTATTTTCTAAACGACCTACGACCTTGCATGCTATAAAACTAAGCTAAACAGTTTTCCACACTAAACTTGCCATTGCTTTTATATCGGCTATGTACCGGAAATGATTTATAAACTATGTAGTGTTAACCCTGAGCCGGTTTTATGAGATCTTACTGGCCCCCAGCTCTCCTAGTGCTGGGCTAGCCGGTTTGGATCCTGTACCTATTCCTGGTGCCCAGGGGATTGGGTATTGAGGGAACCGGGGAGGTATCGGGCCGACGGTGAACTCTTGCACAGGTCCCATCCTATTGGAGTAGCCCGGATATCTGCCAGGAGGTTGGTAGAAGATGAGATTCCGGTTTAGCTACCCGAACCATCACCAAAGAAGAAGGTTAACCTGTATTTGTTTCCCCGCTTGATAATAATAATAATTCCTGTTCCTGCTTGCCTGACAGTTTATGTATTCCTGTTCCTATCATGTAATAAGTGAAAATGGAGTCCAGGATGGATTAAATACCTGGTCTCGTAGGGTCCCCTAAAATGTAATTGCATAGATATCCGTATCCTCTGGCATGCCCCAGTCTTGATGCAGCAGCTGGAGTTCGTAGAGGCTTAAGGTAAAACGGCATCAACAGAAGGCGTACGGATATTGACACACGCATTTCTTATCCTGATTACCTGATTGTATGACTTGATGTAATTCCACCGTACGTGTTAATTAATTCCTGTCTCCTGTTACCCGTTTTAATAACCGATTACGTATAGTCGAATTACGCTTGCCTGACTGCCTGTTTATATATATATATACTTGTGCTAACCCCTTCACTCGGTCAGTTGGCTGACCCCCCCTCGTTATTTTTAGTGTCTGTCTTGCAGGTTCTGTGGTCGTTAGGCCGGAGTCTTTTGAAGTATTTGATCGAGTCTTGGTCCTGTTTGCACTGCATCGTACTGCACTTCCATTTTCTGTTTTGATTTAGGCCTTGTAGGCCATCCTAAACTTTTATCGTTATCTTGAACTCAGGACAGGCTTCTAGGGCTCTAGTTGAACAAGTTTGTATGTAATTGAATTGGATTGGATTCGGGATAGGTTAGGACAAGTGCTTCTATTTTAGTTGAACCCCGAATTTATATTCCTGTTGTTTTATTGAATATGTTTGAATGATTACATTGCTTCAGCATTCTTTATTTTATTGAACTGAGTGGTACAGGGTCTAGTCCCGCCTAACAGGTTGGTTTTTGTTCTGTCTCCGTTCGTCGTGAGCTTGGTTTATGTATGGACTCCCATTTCATGGGTGGACCGGGCTCTCGGTGCGGGGGATGTGGTGCCCTCCATTTAGGGTGTCACATTCTAAAGTGGTATCAGAGCTCCAGGTTGTAAAACCGGAGTTCTAGTGTCGTGTCCTGTCGAGGCTAGGTCATACGGCTTAGGAACTACGTGACAACGTGTGCATTGCATTGACCTTGAGCATGAAATTGCATTCCTTTTTGAACCTTGTTGAATTATTTTGCTGCTTATTGCATCAGATTCGTGCCTTTCGTGTTGAAAATGTGATATGAGCATGCACTAATCACATGCATATATTCTTGAAATGAGTTATAATTTATAGGTATAAAGATAATATCAAACCACGACCAATCTCTACGTCAACAACGGTCTATCATAAGCTCGATTTTTAGGCATGGAAATTGTAAAGAACGTACTGGGGATTATATACAGGAATCCTAGATTCAAGGCCTTCTCCAATTAAGCTATGGCTCGGAGGTAGAATCCGGAATTAGAGAACGGTGTATAAGGAAAAGTTTGCAATTTCTATCGGAGATGCTGAATCCGGGGCGAAGTAAGGCCTTACAAGAACCGACATCTATGCTCATATTATAAAAGTTGGTCAACCGGATCCCCTAGGATCATTCATTTAAGAGAAAAGTGAGAAAAATCTCGAAGGTACTTTAGTTCGAGGTTCAGATCATTGAAGAAGCGGTGAGCAATAGGGATCGTCAAGGTTGAAGTGATTTTTGGGTAGAGTTAAAGAAGATCAACCTATTAGAATTTAAGTTTAGTCAAGTGGAAGAAGAAGAGGTAATTTGTGGTACTTCGGGTTTCGAGGAAGAAAGAGTTTGGCCTAGGATGCTTTGGATTTCTAATAAAAAAGAATTGAATTAGGCAGAGTTAAAGAGGACCGATCGATATAGTAATTCCAAGCCGTTGGTAGAGAAGTCAAGACAGAAACCACAAGAGAGGATGTCAGTTATCAGTAATGCTTTGGAGATTAACAATTATGATGCAGGACCTATACTTTGCTCTTGAGAAGTTTCTTTTAGTAGTAGCTTTACTCAGGTTGAAGATCGTGTCTTGCCCACTTCTAAGCGTAAAGTCAAGGGAGAAGATCTCCTCATTAGGAATGGAAGGTAGGATTCGATATATATCAAGAGCCGTGAATCGCGAGCAATACAAGCGTCAAAGAAGGACTTCCAAATAAATCAAACTATTAGAGTCGAGTTCGGGAAAAAGAAAAATAAGATGAACTAGAAATAATTTGGATTCCGGGTAAGGAAGAAGTTGGATTGAAAAGAGTTAAGTAAAAACCAAGCAACACGATCCAAGTTGAATCGTTGTGTTGTGAGGTCGAATTGGGAAATATGGAGCAACAAATGGAAATGATAAAGAAAGGCGAAGAGCTCTTGGAAGGAAATTAATTGCTCAAGTGTAAGCAATTAAACGATAAATTCTACAACCGATTCGAATTGATAATGGAAATCAAGGGGACTCCATTCAAGGTGATCACTAGGAGGAGGATTCGGGAGAAATTCGGGGATCAATCCCAGAAAGGAATTCGGGTAACATTGAAAGGTCGATTCTCTAGTTAGGAAGCCAATTCCATGAATGTAGAAGAAGTTGCGGATCAAGAAATCGCAATCTTGGGCCGTAGAGATATACATGTTTATGCACGAAGATTCATAGAAATCTTGAAGATCGTGGGAAAAACAAGGAATGATGAATAAGTCAAAGCAAGCTCATGATTAGAGAAACGAGGACCAGTTGCCGAGCGTACAGCTTACCACCTTGGTGACAGGTTTAAAGTGTTAGGAATAGTGCCCTAGAAAGCCGATTGTATATCCGCTTTGTGCTTTTCCTTATTGTAATCACAGACAATCTTTGAATGAAATAACGAATTGAGGCAACACTTCTTTATATGCTCTTGTTTGGTATGCGTTTACTTTATCTGTGCATGTATGAGAACTCCCCTAATCCTGATGACTTTAGGACTCTGCCATTTAGGTGAAATGGTTCATGAAACGAGCCCTATATCACATAAGTCATGATTAGTAAAATACTCCAAGCCGATGAGTCCTACAGACAGTGGGAGTGTCAACCTGACTCCTCTAAGGCTTGCTTGTGGGATCACGCCCTTAAGAAGGACCACCTTGTTTCATGGAGGTGGAAAGTGTATAGTTGATACGTGCGTGATACATAAGGGTGCTTACTTTAATAAGTGAGTTCACTGAGGCGCCCCGTGTGAGAACATTCCTAAATGGGAAAGGAAGTTTCTATTTCAGGAAATGGAAACTTCCAGATTAGGAAATATCTCACGAGTCATTGATGTGATTAATTGATCCTTAGACTTGAGGTTCCTTGTCACTTTATGAGTTAACTCTGTAGTCTTAGGTATAAGCTTTAAAGGGTGTCGCCTTAGACAACTGATTCAAGGCTTATGCTGGGGTTGCACAAGTGACTCATGAAAGTGAATGAGAATCAAGATAGGACCTACACTTGCATTTGCAAGGTGATCTCTTATTGTGTAAGTCATTCATATGCCATATGGAGTCCTTGGCCAAGGCAGTAGATCAAGACATCAAGAAAAGGGTTTCTTGGATTGAGATCAAATGGATATGAAATGCACTTAGCTTTAAGACCGGATTATTAGGGTTCTGATTATTCCCTTGCCCTAGATCTTGGTTGAGAGATAGTAAGTAGGAGGATTGTATCTCACATGAATCAATGACTTAAAGGTTCGGTCGAATCCGAACATTCCAATTCAGCTAGGGGTTAAACACCTGTTGCTAGACTATGGTCGTTTAATCTGTGGACTGATTAATTAATTAGTGAATTAATTAATTAGGGTCACTGCTAATTGAATTGAGAACCTAGAGGGTCACACACAACAACTTGGTTACATGAGTTGAGGCTTGAAAATGATTAAATGAGTTAATCGGGCCAAGAGGGTTCCACACGTGTGAAGTCACACGTGTGGCTCACGTGAGTGACACGTGTCACACACGTGTGTATATATATCTATATTATATATATTAAATAATTAATTAGTTAATTATTTAATAGACTTTGGTTTAATTTTGAATTAAAAAGAAAGTCTAATTTTGGAGAAAATAATCTAGTTAATTAATTATGAATTAATTAATTAGATAAAATAAGTTATTTATTTTATAATAAATAAAGTATAAAATTATCCAAAAATAGTTTGGATATTTTTAGCTCTCTTAAAAGTTGACTTGAAATAGAATTCAAAGTCAAAGTTGGAAAATACTTGATGATCAAGTAATAGGAGAGAGAGGGACCAAATCCTTTGTCCATTAGGACTAGGTTCGGCCGCCCCTCCCCTTTCCTATATATAGGGGAGCTCATGCTCCCCTTTAGAGCTAATTGACAATTCTTGGTTCATGTGTTGAACACCTTCCCTTCTCCAAGATTAAATTAAACCCTAGGTTAAGCCTAAACACTAACTAGAGAACTAGCATCCTTACTAGTTAGATTGTGATCAAGTTGGTGGACTTTCTCTAGAGACTTCAAGTTAGAAGTTTGAAGATTCGAGCTTTACCAAGGAGAGGGGATCAAGCCGCGTGAAGAGCGTTCTTGGGTGGCTTGAAACGCTTCAAGAAAGAATAAAAGAAAAGTAAGTTTTCTATCTCTACGAATTTGGTTACACGATTGCGAGTCCTAGATCCTTTTGTTCGAAAAATTTTTAAATTCCGCTGCTTTCTGATTCGTGTTTTCCAACAAGTGGTATCAGAGCCACCTCGTTAATCGTGTTTCTGATTCGTCTCAATTATACTGAATTTGGTAGAAATTCTTAGGCTTGATGCGATTGAGTATTTGTAATTGTTTTAGAAAGCCTGAATTACGAAACTGTATTTTTTCCTGAAAGTTTCTGAAAATTGGTTTTTGCAAAAAATTAATTTTTGAAAACAATTTTAGATTTGAAACTGTATAAACTGTTTTTGGATTCTTGGATTGGTTTTGCTTTTGAACGAAAACACGAAACGAAAACCCGGATCGCGACGAATACGCGAAACCCCGCGCGCGAAGGCGTCGCGCGCGCACCGCCCGCCTGTGCTAGGCGTGCGCAAGGGCAACCGCCCAGGCCTGGCCGGGACAGACCGGCCAGTCGCCCAGCACCTCCCGCACGCCTGTGCGGGAGCCTAGGCGCGCCCGCCCAGGGCGGCCGAGACTGGCCGCCCACCCCGCCCGCATGCTTGCGGGAAAGCCGCGCCCAGCAGCGCGCAGCGCGCCGCGTGCGTGCGGTCTTCTCCGCGTACGGGTCCCGTTTTCGCGATCCGGCCTTTTCGTGTTTCGTGCAATCCAGTCCCAATTTTATTTTAATTTTAAAATTTTATTTTTGAATATTTATTTTAATTTTGAACAAAACTTAAAATTGGGATTTTTGAGAAATTGAAACGGTTTATATTTTGGGAAAATACATCTTGATAAAATTATTAATTTTCAGAAATTAATTGGAATTTTATTTGTTTTGGTAATTTGGGATTTATTGAAAACTTTTATAAACAAGACTCGCATCAAGTCGTGTTTGAAGCTATTAGAGCTTAAGGCGAGAATTTTAATTTATTGGTTAAATTTAAATTCTTGCAAAAGCATGTTAGGTGATCATGGGTTTAGATCTATGTATGGTTTTAATTTATGCACATGGATGGTTTAAATTGGGGTTGGAGCCCTATAGTTGCGTTTTTCAATTGAGGTTGGAGCCTCACTTATGTGCGTACTGTTATGTGATTTATTATGTGGCTTTCCATATTACTGTTTTTGAGGCCGGGGTATGCCCCGTGTAATTGTCTAAGGCCAATATGAAGATTGAGCCTTATTACTTTATGTCTTTTTCTTTTTATTGTAATTTGAGAGTAGAGATAGGTGATGAGGTTTTATTTTCATTTTGGAGACAATGCACCCATGGAGTAAGATGGACCACATTCAAGTAACAAGGAGGCCATAAGTGAAGACCCCTCAAAATGTTAGGGAGGGGAATCTCAATTGTTAAATGTAATAGAGATAGGGCTCGTATTTTGTTACCGCTTTCCCTTATGTGATTTCAACTGTTTATGTGGCATGTATGTTAGAACTTGTGATTGTGGAGTGGCTCCCACATATCACGCATAAGATAGGTAGAACCCATGATCATTACATGTTAGTATCATGCTAGGACATGTTATCTGTTTATGTGCTTGTTTGAAATGCATTTAAGTGTACTTGCATTAATCAAGATTAATAAAATTGGATAACGTATATGTTGGTGAGGTCGAACCGGACAACTCTCCGGTTGATTCGAAAATTCCCATTAAATATTAAGCTAATTTCGAACAAATAGGTGTTTAATTCGAGATGTAAATTTTGAATTGAATTCCTAGCATTCCATCAATAGGTTTTAAGTTAAGTAAGTAAAGCTAGTTATTGTCCGCGAGTCGTGGGATAGCTAGAGGAGCTTATTAGTTCTTAGTTACCTAATTAATCATTTTAAATGGTCAATATTTCGTGGTCAATTTTAGCAAGGGCGATGTCCGCGAGTCGTGGGTCGTTCGAACTAAGTTTTGGTCATGATCTTATGATTGATGGGTCTAGCTTAACGCCTAAGTAAATATGGATGTCGCACGAGTCGTGGGTCCATATTGAAAGATAGGTGATGCAAAAACAATTACTAAGAGTTCTAAAGGTGTTAGAATTGGTAAGTTGTACCTACCTAGGGTTCTTACTTAGAATGTCCGCGAGTCGTGGGTTCGAGGTAAAATGCCTAGGATCTTAGTACCCATTGGGAAACGTGTTCCTCTTAGATCTTTGGGAATTCTAGATCTTTGAAAAACAGTGGGAGCTACATTAGATTAAAGACCTTATCTTTTGTATATCGTTATAATTCAGCATGCTCACTAGTTCTCTGTTTTACCATTTAGGTCGTAGATTCTATGATTCTCTACGTGTTTTGAAATGGCAACCAAAAACCCTCTTGTATCGATCCTCGAGTCAAACAAGTTGACTGGTCCCAACTATTCTGATTGGCTGAGGAATCTAAAAATCATTTTAGATTCTGAGAAGAGAACTTATGTTCTCTTCGAAGGGGAGCCTAGTCCCGAAGGGGAGGCTCCCACTCGGGCCGAGCGGGATGCGATTCAGAAGTGGAAGGGTGATAATCTCCAAGCCCGTTGCCTTATGTTGGCTAACATGTCTCCGGACTTGCAAAGGCAACATGAGGCCATGGAATTTGCTTGGGAGATTTACGACCACTTAGAGCAACTTTACCGCCCTCATGAACGTGTTACAAGGTATAACACTTCAAAGGAATTGTTCCACTTGAGAATGAGGGAAGGTTCAAGTGTCCATGAATATGGACTCAAGTTTCTTGCCCTTACTGAGAAACTTGCTTCCATGGACATGCCACTGAAAGATTAGCTTTCAGTGGATTTGTTGCTAGCTTCGCTCCCACCATCATTCAACCCATTTGTCCTTAACTTCAACATGAATCATGCTGGTGCTACTGTAGCTGAGCTGATTAGTCAGCTTGTGACTGCTGAAAGCACGATCAAGAAGGACAATAAGGTTTTGATGGTGAATGCTCCATCTTCCTCTTCTGGGCCTTCTAAAGGTAAGGGCAAGAAAGCCCAAAAGAAGAAGAAGAAACCCCTTAGGCCCACTGGTGGCATTTCGAAGGGGAAGGCCCAAAAGAAGAAGAGTGATCAGAAAGAGGATGTTTGCTTCCATTGTGGCAAAGCGGGACATTGGAGGAGAAACTGCCGAGAGTACAAGGCTACTCTAAAGAAAGGTATCTTTCTCGTTGAAGTAAATCTTTCTATTAATTCTAGTTCTTGGGTACTTGATACCGGTTGTGGAACTCATATCTGTAATGATGTACAGATGCTAAGTGATGTTCAACAACTAAAAGAAGGAGAATGTGTCTTGAAGATCGGCGATGGCTCAAACGTTGAAGCTCGAGCTTTAGGCACAATTAGATTAGATTTAGGTAGTTTTGAGTTAGTATTAAATAAAGTCCTTTATGTACCGAGCATTATTCGTAATATAATTTCAGTTCCAATATTAGATTGTGAAGGTTATGAAACTTATATTAAGAATGGTTAATATTTTATCAAACGGAACAACTCTTCCGTTCATATCGGTACTCTAAGTAATGGACTTTACCTAACTCAAAATATCAATATTATGAATATACAACGAGAAACAAAGCGTAAGAGAGATGACAAAGTTTCAGCTCCCTTATGGCACGCTAGATTAGGACACATTTCCAAGAACAGAATTAGCAAGATAAACACTTTAGGATCATTCTCTGAAAATGATCTCAAAGAGTTGACTTCTTGCGAATCCTGTCTCAAAGGAAAGATGTCCAAAGTTCCTTTTAAAGGAACTGTGGAACGTGCCACTAAGGTTTTGGATTTGATCCATACTGATGTTTGTGGACCGCTTAGTGTAAGCACTAGAAACAATCATCAGTACTTCATAACCTTTACTGATGATTTTAGTCGGTATGGTTATGTATACTTAATGAAGTATAAATCTGAAGCTTTTGAGAAATTCTTAGAATTTCAAAAGGAGGTTGAGAACCAAACTGGTCACAAGATCAAAGCACTTCGATCTGATCGAGGAGGCGAATATCTTAGTGAAGAATTCCTTAATCATCTCAAGGATAATGGAATTATCTCTCAGTGGACTCCTCCGGGAACTCCTCAGCTTAATGGAGTTTCTGAGAGAAGGAATCGAACCCTACTTGATATGGTTCGTTCCATGATGAGTTTCACTGACTTACCACCTTCTTTTTGGGGTTATGCCCTAGAAAGTGCAGCAAAGATTCTGAATCTTGTTCCCTCTAAGTCAGTCCCTAAAACGCCCTATGAAATGTGGCATGGTAAAATCCCTAGTTATTCTTACTTAAGAATTTGGGGTTGTCCTGCTTACGTGAAGAGGACAGTGGGAGATAAGTTAGAATCTCGTTCTAACTTATGCTACTTTGTAGGTTATCCTAAGGAATCCATAGGATACTATTTCTATGATCAATCTGAGCAAAAGGTGTTTGTTTCCAGAAATGCCACTTTTCTTGAGGAACCGTTCCTTAAAGAAAAGAAAGGCAAGATCATAGAATTAGAAGAAGTACAAAGTGACCCCACACCGAAGAAACGTCCCACTCTGATCAACCACAACCAATCACGAATTTCGATACACATGAAAACCCTCCTCTAAGGCGTTCTGAACGCAATCCTAGACAGCCGGAGAGATGGTATGGATTCTTCCATGAAATCTCTCAAAAGGATAATGATCCTTCAACATATGAGGAGGCACTTTCAGATTCTGAGTCTGAATAGTGGATAGAAGCCATGAAATCCGAAATGGATTCCATGAACTCCAACCAAGTTTGGACCTTGGTAGATTTGCCTGATAGGGTCAAACCTATAGGTTGCAAATGGATCTTTAAGAGAAAGCTTGGAGTTGATGGAAGCATTGCAGCCTACAAAGCAAGACTGGTTGCAAAAGGATTCACTCAGAGACCCGGCATGGACTTTGACGAAACCTTTTCACCAGTTGCAATGCAAAAGTCTATTCGGATCATGCTTGCCATTGCTGCATATTATGACTATGAGATATGGCAAATGGATGTGAAAACTGCCTTTCTCAATGGTGACATTGACAAAGACATTTATATGGAACAACCCATAGGTTTCACATTCAGTGGGAGTGAGCAAAAGGTTTGCAAACTCCAAAGATCAATCTATGGATTGAAACAGGCTTCTAGGAATTGGAACATTCGATTTGATGAATCGGTCAAAGCGTTTGGCTTCACCCAAATTTCGAATGAATCATGTGTGTATAGAAAGGAATTGGAGACCTCAGTGCAATTCTTAGTACTTTATGTTGATGACATCCTTTTTATTGGGAATTCGAAGGATGACATGAAAGTGACTAAGTTATGGTTATCGAACCAATTCGAGATGAAAGATCTTGGTGATGCGTCCTATATCCTTGGAATTAAAATCTATAGAGATAAATCTAGAAGGTTAATAGGACTATCACAGTCGATGTACATTGACAAAGTATTGAAGAGATTCAATATGGAGTCAGCAAAGGTTAAGAACCTTCCTATGAGTGTAGGAACATGTCTTTCAAAGAAGATGTGTCCTAAGACTAACCTTGAAAAGGAAAGAATGACTCATACACCTTATGCATCAGCAATAGGTAGCATAATGTATGCAATGTTATGTACTCGACCGGATGTGGCTTATGCACTCAGTGTAACAAGTCGTTTCCAATCTGACCCTGGAGATAGTCACTGGGCTGCCGTGAAGAATATTCTTAAGTACTTGAAAAGTACTAAAGATTTATTCTTAGTTTACGGAGGTCAGAAAGATCTTACTGTCGAAGGATACTGCGATGCAAGCTTTGCATCTGACTTAGATGATTTTAAGTCAATGTCAGGATACATTTTCTGCCTAAACGGCGGGGCAGTGAGTTGGAAGAGTTCCAAGCAAACAACCACTGCAGATTCGACCACTGAGGCCGAATACTTAGCTGCAAATGATGCAGCTAAGGAAGGTGTTTGGATTAGAAACTTCATTCAAGAATTGAATGTTGTTCCTAGCATGAAAGACCCCATTACTGTGTTTTGTGACAACACTGGGGCGGTTGCTCAAGCAAGAGAACCAAGATCTCACCAACGGACCAAGCACATTATGAGGAAGTATCACCTAATCCGTGATATTATCAAAAGAGGAGATGTGCTAATTGAGAGGGTCACATCAGCAGAGAACGTGGCAGATCCACTTACTAAACCCCTTAGTCGAGAAGCTTTCCAAGGTCATCTTCAGAAGATGGGACTTAGAGTAGCTTTAAAATGGCTTTGACGGGCAAGTGGGAGATTATTAGGAATAGTACCCTAGAAAGCCGATTGTATATCCGCTTTGTGCTTTTCCTTATTGTAATCACAGACAATCTTTGAATGAAATAACGAATTGAGGCAACACTTCTTTATATGCTCTTGTTTGGTATGCATTTACTTTATCTGTGCATGTATGAGAACTCCCCTAATCCTGATGACTTTAGGACTCTGCCATTTAGGTGAAATGGTTCATGAAACGAGCCCTATATCACATAAGTCATGATTAGTAAAATACTCCAAGCCGATGAGTCCTACAGACAGTGGGAGTGTCAACCTGACTCCTCTAAGGCTTGCTTGTGGGATCACGCCCTTAAGAAGGACCACCTTGTTTCATGGAGGTGGAAAGTGTATAGTTGATACGTGCGTGATACATAAGGGTGCTTACTTTAATAAGTGAGTTCACTGAGGCGCCCCGTGTGAGAACATTCCTAAATGGGAAAGGAAGTTTCTATTTCAGGAAATGGAAACTTCCAGATTAGGAAATATCTCACGAGTCATTGATGTGATTAATTGATCCTTAGACTTGAGGTTCCTTGTCACTTTATGAGTTAACTCTGTAGTCTTAGGTATAAGCTTTAAAGGGTGTCGCCTTAGACAACTGATTCAAGGCTTATGCTGGGGCTGCACAAGTGACTCATGAAAGTGAATGAGAATCAAGATAGGACCTACACTTGCATTTGCAAGGTGATCTCTTATTGTGTAAGTCATTCATATGCCATATGGAGTCCTTGGCCAAGGCAGTAGATCAAGACATCAAGAAAAGGGTTTCTTGGATTGAGATCAAATGGATATGAAATGCACTTAGCTTTAAGACCGGATTATTAGGGTTCTGATTATTCCCTTGCCCTAGATCTTGGTTGAGAGATAGTAAGTAGGAGGATTGTATCTCACATGAATCAATGACTTAAAGGTTCTGTCGAATCCGAACATTCCAATTCAGCTAGGGGTTAAACACCTGTTGCTAGACTATGGTCGTTTAATCTGTGGACTGATTAATTAATTAGTGAATTAATTAATTAGGGTCACTGCTAATTGAATTGAGAACCTAGAGGGTCACACACAACAACTTGGTTACATGAGTTGAGGCTTGAAAATGATTAAACGAGTTAATCGGGCCTAGAGGGTTCCACACGTGTGAAATCACACGTGTGGGTCACGTGAGGAGCACGTGTCCTTGGGACACGTGCCTCACACGTGTATATGTATATATATGATATATATTAAATAATTAAATGTGTTGATTATTTAATAGACTTTGGTTTAATTTTGAATTAAAAGAAAAGTCTAATTTTGGAGAAAATAATCTAGTTAATTAATTATGAATTAATTAATTAGATAAAAAATAAGTTATTTATTTTATAATAAATAAAGTATAAAATTATCCAAAAATAGTTTGGATATTTTTAGCTCTCTTAAAAGTTGACTAGAATTAGAATTCAAAGTCAAAGTTGGAAAATACTTGATGATCAAGTAATAGGAGAGAGAGGAACCAAATCCTTGTCCAATAAGGATTTGGATCGGCACTCCCTCCTATATATAGGGGAGCTCGAGCTCCCCTTTAGAGCTAATTGACAATTCTTGGTTCATGTGTTGAACACCTTCCTTTCTCCAAGATTAAATTAAACCCTAGGTTAAGCCTAAACACTAACTAGAGAACTAGCATCCTTACTAGTTAGATTGTGATCAAGTTGGTGGACTTTCTCTAGAGACTTCAAGTTAGAAGTTTGAAGATTCGAGCTTTACCAAGGAGAGGGGATCAAGCCGCGAGAAGAGCGTTCTTGGGTGGCTTGAAACGCTTCAAGAAAGAATAAAAGAAAAGTAAGTTTTCTATCTTTACGAATTTGGTTACACGATTCCGAGTTCAAGGTCCTTTTGTTGGGAAAATTTTTTAAATTCCGCTGCTTTCTGATTCGTGTTTTCCAACAAGTGGTATCAGAGCCACCTCGTTAATCGTGTTTCTGATTCGTCTCAATTATACTGAATTTGGTAGAAATTCTTAGGCTTGATGCGATTGAGTATTTGTAACTGTTTTAGATTTGAAACTGTATAAACTGTTTTTGGATTTCTTGGATTGGTTTTGCTTTTGAACTAAAACACGAAACGAAAACCCGGATCGCGACGAACACGCGAAACCCCGCGCGCGAAGGCGTCGCGCGCGGCCTTCGCGCGCACCGCCCGCCTGTGCTAGGCGTGCGCAAGGGCAACCGCCCAGGCCTGGCCGGGACAGACCGGCCAGCCGCCCAGCTCCTCCCGCACGCCTGTGCGGGAGCCTTCAGGGCGCGCGGCCGAGACTGGCCGCCCACCCCGCCCGCATGCTTGCGGGAAAGCCGCGCCCAGCAGCGCGCAGCTTGCGCGCTGTGCGCGAATGTCGCGCGCCGCGCGCGCCCCGTGCGTGCGGTCTTCTCCGCGTACGGGTCCCGTTTTCGCGATCCGACCTTTTCGAGTTTCGTGCAATCCAGTCCTAATTTTATTTTAATTTTAAAATTTTATTTTTGAATATTTATTTTAATTTTGAACAAAACTTAAAATTGGGATTTTTGAGAAATTGAAACGGTTTATATTTTGGGAAAATACATCTTGATAAAATTATTAATTTTCAGAAATTAATTGGAATTTTATTTGTTTTGGTAATTTGGGATTTATTGAAAACTTTTATAAACAAGACTCGCATCAAGTCGTGTTTTAAGCTATTAGAGCTTAAGGCGAGAATTTTAATTTATTGGTTAAATTTAAATTCTTGCAAAAGCATGTTAGGTGATCATGGGTTTAGATCTATGTATGGTTTTAATTTATGCACATGGATGGTTTAAATTGGGGTTGGAGCCCTATAGTTGCGTTTTTCAATTGAGGTTGGAGCCTCACTTATGTGCGTACTGTTATGTGATTTATTATGTGGCTTTCCATATTACTGTTTTTGAGGCCGGGGTATGCCCCGTGTAATTGTCTAAGGCTAATATGAAGATTGAGCCTTATTACTTTATGTCTTTTTCTTTTTATTGTAATTTGAGAGTAGAGATAGGTGGTGAGGTTTTATTTTCATTTTGGAGACAATGCACCCATGGAGTAAGATGGACCACATTCAAGTAACAAGGAGGCCATAAATGAAGACCCCTCAAAATGTTAGGGAGGGGAATCTCAATTGTTAAATGTAATAGAGATAGGGCTCGTATTTTGTTACCGCTTTCCCTTATGTGATTTCAACTGTTTATGTGGCATGTATGTTAGAACTTGTGATTGTGGAGTGGCTCCCACATATCACGCATAAGATAGGTAGAACCCATGATCATTACATGTTAGTATCATGCTAGGACATGTTATCTGTTTATGTGCTTGTTTGAAATGCATTTACGTGTACTTGCATTAATCAAGACTAATAAAATTGGATAACATATATGTTGGTGAGGTCGAACCGGACAACTCTCCGGTTGATTCGAAAATTCCCATTAAATATTAAGCTAATTTCGAACAAATAGGTGTTTAATTCGAGATGCAAATTTTGAATTAAATTCCTAGCATTCCATCAATAGGTTTTAAGTTTAGTAAGTAAAGCTAGTTATTGTCCGCGAGTCGTGGGATAGCTAGTGGAGCTTATTAGTTCTTAGTTACCTAATTAATCATTACAAATGATCAATATTTCGTGGTCAATTTTAGCAAGGGCGATGTCCGCGAGTCGTGGGTCGTTCGAACTAAGTTTTGGTCATGATCTTATGATTGATGGGTCTAGCTTAACGCCTAAGTAAATATGGATGTCGCACGAGTCGTGGGTCCATATTGAAAGATAGGTGATGCAAAAACAATTACTAAGAGTTCTAAAGGTGTTAGAATTGGTAAGTTGTACCTACCTAGGGTTCTTACTTAGAATGTCCGCGAGTCGTGGGTTCGAGGTAAAATGCCTAGGATCTTAGTACCCATTGGGAAACGTGTTCCTCTTAGATCTTTGGGAATTCTAGATCTTTGAAAAACAGTGGGAGCTACAATAGATTAAAGACCTTATCTTTTGTATATCGTTATAATTCAGCATGCTCACTAGTTCTCTGTTTTACCATTTAGGTCGTAGATTCTGTGATTCTC
Source organism: Lantana camara (assembly GCA_037501455.1). NCBI lineage: Eukaryota > Viridiplantae > Streptophyta > Magnoliopsida > Lamiales > Verbenaceae > Lantana > Lantana camara. Next base: position 21,592,061 of record CM074860.1, read on the forward strand.
TACGTGTTTTGAAATGGCAACCAAAAACCCTCTTGTATCGATCCTCGAGTCAAACAAGTTGACTGGTCCCAACTATTCTGATTGGCTGAGGAATCTAAAAATCATTTTAGATTCTGAGAAGAGAACTTATGTTCTCTTCGAAGGGGAGCCTAGTCCCGAAGGGGAGGCTCCCACTCGGGCCGAGCGGGATGCGATTCAGAAGTGGAAGGATGATAATCTCCAAGCCCGTTGCCTTATGTTGGCTAACATGTCTCCGGACTTGCAAAGGCAACATGAGGCCATGGAATTTGCTTGGGAGATTTACGACCACTTAGAGCAACTTTACCGCCCTCATGAACGTGTTACAAGGTATAACACTTCAAAGGAATTGTTCCACTTGAGAATGAGGGAAGGTTCAAGTGTCCATGAATATGGACTCAAGTTTCTTGCCCTTACTGAGAAACTTGCTTCCATGGACATGCCACTGAAAGATGAGCTTTCAGTGGATTTGTTGCTAGCTTCGCTCCCACCATCATTCAACCCATTTGTCCTTAACTTCAACATGAATCATGCTGGTGCTACTGTAGCTGAGCTGATTAGTCAGCTTGTGACTGCTGAAAGCACGATCAAGAAGGACAATAAGGTTTTGATGGTGAATGCTCCATCTTCCTCTTCTGGGCCTTCTAAAGGTAAGGGCAAGAAAGCCCAAAAGAAGAAGAAGAAACCCCTTAGGCCCACTGGTGGCATTTCGAAGGGGAAGGCCCAAAAGAAGAAGAGTGATCAGAAAGAGGATGTTTGCTTCCATTGTGGCAAAGCGGGACATTAGAGGAGAAACTGCCGAGAGTACAAGGCTACTCTAAAGAAAGGTATCTTTCTCGTTGAAGTAAATCTTTCTATTAATTCTAGTTCTTGGGTACTTGATACCGGTTGTGGAACTCATATCTGTAATGATGTACAGATGCTAAGTGATGTTCAACAACTAAAAGAAGGAGAATGTGTCTTGAAGATCGGCGATGGCTCAAACGTTGAAGCTCGAGCTTTAGGCACAATTAGATTAGATTTAGGTAGTTTTGAGTTAGTATTAAATAAAGTCCTTTATGTACCGAGCATTATTCGTAATATAATTTCAGTTCCAATATTAGATTGTGAAGGTTATGAAACTTATATTAAGAATGGTTAATATTTTATCAAACGGAACAACTCTTCCGTTCATATCGGTACTCTAAGTAATGGACTTTACCTAACTTAAAATATCAATATTATGAATATACAACGAGAAACAAAGCGTAAGAGAGATGACAAAGTTTCAGCTCCCTTATGGCACGCTAGATTAGGACACATTTCCAAGAACAGAATTAGCAAGATAAACACTTTAGGATCATTCTCTGAAAATGATCTCAAAGAGTTGACTTCTTGCGAATCCTGTCTCAAAGGAAAGATGTCCAAAGTTCCTTTTAAAGGAACTGTGGAATGTGCCACTAAGGTTTTGGATTTGATCCATACTGATGTTTGTGGACCGCTTAGTGTAAGCACTAGAAACAATCATCAGTACTTCATAACCTTTACTGATGACTTTAGTCGGTATGGTTATGTATACTTAATGAAGTATAAATCTGAAGCTTTTGAGAAATTCTTAGAATTTCAAAAGGAGGTTGAGAACCAAACTGGTCACAAGATCAAAGCACTTCGATCTGATCGAGGAGACGAATATCTTAGTGAAGAATTCCTTAATCATCTCAAAGATAATGGGATTATCTCTCAATGGACTCCTCCGGGAACTCCTCAGCTTAATGGAGTTTCTGAGAGAAGGAATCGAACCCTACTTGATATGGTTCGTTCCATGATGAGTTTCACTGACTTACCACCTTCTTTCTGGGGTTATGCCCTAGAAAGTGCAGCAAAGATTTTGAATCTAGTTCCCTCTAAGTCAGTCCCTAAAACGCCCTATGAAATGTGGCATGGTAAAATCCCTAGTTATTCTTATTTAAGAATTTGGGGTTGTCCTGCTTACGTGAAGAGGACAGTGGGAGATAAGTTAGAATCTCGTTCTAACTTATGCTACTTTGTAGGTTATCCTAAGGAATCCATAGGATACTATTTCTATGATCAATCTGAGCAAAAGGTGTTTGTTTCCAGAAATGCCACTTTTCTTGAGGAACCGTTCCTTAAAGAAAAGAAAGGCAAGATCATAGAATTAGAAGAAGTACAAAGTGACCCCACACCACCCACTGAAGAAACGTCCCACTCTGATCAACCACAACCAATCACGAATTTCGATACACATGAAAACCCACCTCTAAGGCGTTCTGAACGCACTCCTAGACAGTCGGAAAGATGGTATGGATTCTTCCATGAAATCTCTCAAAAGGATAATGATCCTTCAACATATGAGGAGGCACTTTCAGATTCTGACTCTGAACAGTGGATAAAAGCCATGAAATCCAAAATGGATTCCATGAACTCCAACCAAGTTTGGACCTTGGTAGATTTGCCTGATGGGGTCAAACCCATAGGTTGCAAATGGATCTTTAAGAGAAAGCTTGGAGTTGATGGAAGCATTGCAGCTTACAAAGCAAGACTGGTAGCAAAAGGATTCACTCAAAGACCCGACGTGGACTTTGACGAAACCTTTTCGCCAGTTGCAATGCAAAAGTCCATTCGAATCATGCTTGCCATTGCTGCATATTATGACTATGAGATATGGCAAATGGATGTGAAAACTGCCTTTCTCAATGGTGACATTGACAAAGACATTTATATGGAGCAACCCATAGGTTTCACATTCAGTGGGAGTGAGCAAAAGGTTTGCAAACTCCAAAGATCAATCTATGGATTGAAACAGGCTTCTAGGAATTGGAACATTCGATTTGATGAATCGGTCAAAGCGTTTGGCTTCACCCAAATTTCGAATGAATCATGTGTGTATAGAAAGGAATTGGAGACCTCAGTGCAATTCTTAGTACTTTATGTTGATGACATCCTTCTTATTGGGAATTCGAAGGATGACATGAAAGTGACTAAGTTATGGTTATCGAACCAATTCGAGATGAAAGATCTTGGTGATGCGTCCTATATCCTTGGAATTAAAATCTATAGAGATAAATCTAGAAGGTTAATAGGACTATCACAGTCGATGTACATTGACAAAGTATTGAAGAGATTCAATATGGAGTCAGCAAAGGTTAAGAACCTTCCTATGAGTGTAGGAACATGTCTTTCAAAGAAGATGTGTCCTAAGACTAACCTTGAAAAGGAAAGAATAACTCATACACCTTATGCATCAGCAATAGGTAGCATAATGTATGCAATGTTATGTACTCGACCGGATGTGGCTTATGCACTTAGTGTAACGAGTCGTTTCCAATCTGACCCTGGAGATGGTCACTGGGCTGCCGTGAAGAATATTCTTAAGTACTTGAAAAGTACTAAAGATTTATTCTTAGTTTACGGAGGTCAGAAAGATCTTACTGTCGAAGGATACTGCGATGCAAGCTTTGCATCTGACTTAGATGATTTTAAGTCAATGTCAGGATACATTTTCTGCCTAAACGGCGGAGCAGTGAGTTGGAAGAGTTCCAAGCAAACAACCACTGCAGATTCGACCACTGAGGCCGAATACTTAGCTGCAAATGATGCAGCTAAGGAAGGTGTTTGGATTAGAAACTTCATTCAAGAATTGAATGTTGTTCCTAGCATGAAAGACCCCATTACTGTGTTTTGTGACAACACTGGGGCGGTTGCTCAAGCAAGAGAACCAAGATCTCACCAACGGACCAAACACATTATGAGGAAGTATCACCTAATCCGTGATATTATCAAAAGAGGAGATGTGCTAATTGAGAGGGTCACATCAGCAGAGAACGTGGCAGATCCACTTACTAAACCCCTTAGTCGAGAAGCTTTCCAAGGTCATCTTCAGAAGATGGGACTTAGAGTAGCTTTAAAATGGCTTTGACGGGCAAGTGGGAGATTATTAGGAATAGTACCCTAGAAAGCCGATTGTATATCCGCTTTGTGTTTTTCCTTATTGTAATCACAGACAATCTTTGAATGAAATAACGAATTGAGGCAACACTTCTTTATATGCTCTTGTTTGGTATGCATTTACTTTATCTGTGCATGTATGAGAACTCCCCTAATCCTGATGACTTTAGGACTCTGCCATTTAGGTGAAATGGTTCATAAAACGAGCCCTATATCACATAAGTCATGATTAGTAAAATACTCCAAGCCGATGAGTCCTACAGACAGTGGGAGTGTCAACCTGACTCCTCTAAGGCTTGCTTGTGGGATCACGCCCTTAAGAAGGACCACCTTGTTTCATGGAGGTGGAAAGTGTATAGTTGATACGTGCGTGATACATAAGGGTGCTTACTTTAATAAGTGAGTTCACTGAGGCGCCCCGTGTGAGAACATTCCTAAATGGGAAAGGAAGTTTCTATTTCAGGAAATGGAAACTTCCAGATTAGGAAATATCTCACGAGTCATTGATGTGATTAATTGATCCTTAGACTTGAGGTTCCTTGTCACTTTATGAGTTAACTCTGTAGTCTTAGGTATAAGCTTTAAAGGGTGTCGCCTTAGACAACTGATTCAAGGCTTATGCTGGGGCTGCACAAGTGACTCATGAAAGTGAATGAGAATCAAGATAGGACCTACACTTGCATTTGCAAGGTGATCTCTTATTGTGTAAGTCATTCATATGCCATATGGAGTCCTTGGCCAAGGCAGTAGATCAAGACATCAAGAAAAGGGTTTCTTGGATTGAGATCAAATGGATATGAAATGCACTTAGCTTTAAGACCGGATTATTAGGGTTCTGATTATTCCCTTGCCCTAGATCTTGGTTGAGAGATAGTAAGTAGGAGGATTGTATCTCACATGAATCAATGACTTAAAGGTTCTGTCGAATCCGAACATTCCAATTCAGCTAGGGGTTAAACACCTGTTGCTAGACTATGGTCGTTTAATCTGTGGACTGATTAATTAATTAGTGAATTAATTAATTAGGGTCACTGCTAATTGAATTGAGAACCTAGAGGGTCACACACAACAACTTGGTTACATGAGTTGAGGCTTGAAAATGATTAAACGAGTTAATCGGGCCTAGAGGGTTCCACACGTGTGAAATCACACGTGTGGGTCACGTGAGGAGCACGTGTCCTTGGGACACGTGCCTCACACGTGTATATGTATATATATGATATATATTAAATAATTAAATGTGTTGATTATTTAATAGACTTTGGTTTAATTTTGAATTAAAAGAAAAGTCTAATTTTGGAGAAAATAATCTAGTTAATTAATTATGAATTAATTAATTAGATAAAAAATAAGTTATTTATTTTATAATAAATAAAGTATAAAATTATCCAAAAATAGTTTGGATATTTTTAGCTCTCCAAAAATAAAGTCCCCGTTTGCCTTGACTTGACACGTGTATGAACTTCCATTTCATATACGGGTCGGGGTCTCGGTGCAGAGGATGTGGCGTCTCACGCTCGGGCACTACAGACGAAGAGCTGTGAGGATGGACACATTCAAGCAAACGCGAAACGACACCACCTAAATCTCAAATTTACATCCATGATTTCCTATGCTTTTTTTTAGAATAATTTTATCATTTTAATTATTCCTTACCAAACTATGTCTCATGGATTTGTTTTGGATTCATAGTTAATTTATTTACTTTGTTTATGGATTAATTATTGTGAATCCTTGTTTATGGGATTAATTGGTATAGTTAGTGCTCCGTGTCTTGTTAATTGTTGGTTTATGGATTAGTTATTTCGTCTCAGGCAAGGGGATGATAATTGTATAGTGTATGTGTTTTATGATATGCTCGTATGAATATTTCTTGTTTTTATGTGATGGAATTATGATTTTACTACATGTTGGAACTTGGTTCACTCTAGCATGAAATTGAGAATTTACTTATTAATTGAGAAATTGATTGTGAATTCACATGAATAATTCCTAAACACTTAGAATTAAAGGTAGGAAGAGATTTGATCTTTTTTTGAGTAATCTTTCATTAAATGATGTATGACAAGCTGCTATTATTTAATTAGACTAATCTTGGTTAATTATTTTAATTTGTTTTTGTATGTTTGACCATGAGAGTGGCTTGCACAAACACTTAAACACGAGTGTCTGACTTCAAGATAAGCTTATGCTCATATTCGTGATTAGGATTATGAGAACTTGAATATTTGTTGAGCATTGATTCGACCATTGAGTTGCAATATTGTCACTCCCCTAGCCATCTATTTATTTATTTGTTTTTGTTATTTAATTGCTTATCTAGTCTAGTTAGTAGTCGAGTCAACCCCCTATCTTCTCTCTTGGTCTATCGATTGGAGAAAATATTGAATGATTGATTGATTTCTCTTCCCTGTAGATTCGACACCTTATATGCTATAATTGACTGACTTGCATGTATATAGGAAATAACTACGGATTAATAAGAAAAAATTAAAAAAAGAATTTATTGTTAAGTAGTTACATACATAGCTAATTAAGGTTTAGAACTTAAAAGCATTTTCATAAATAGAAAATTAGAAATCAAAATTATTACCAGTTGGTACTTAAAATTTAATTTCCTGGTCAATTCCAAATGGCTCAACCTTTAATGCATTCTTTTAATCTACCCGCCAAAATTTAACGGGTCCAACTGGAAAAGACGGGTATGGGTCGGCCATGAAATGGGACCCACATTTAATGCACTCCGCCCAACCCAAATTATGATTATGTGGTTCAGCTTATTATGGTCAACATTAAGCACTATATTTATATTCTGACCAAATTGCCTTTGAATAATCCCTTCATACTTCACAGTAATGATTTGATCTAATTTAAGGATAAACATGTGACATGTGCATCAAAATTTAATGTCACAACGTCCGGCGAATATAGAAAATTAAAATGCGGCCGAAAAATAAATTACGATAAAAACCTCGGCATAAAAGTACTTTATTTTATATTAAATAATCAATTAATTTATATAAATTATATATGATTGAGCTAAAATTCGGTGAGTGAGCCTCGAGAGGAAAGTTGATCAAATCACTTAAGAAATTTATATTTTAGGAAGTCGTTCAATTTGGGAGTTGCTCGAGAATAGTCCGGAATAAAATGGAATTTTACTCGAGGTCAATATTCTAAAACTCAAGCCAATGATCTAGTTAAGGTAAAAAATGAAAATACAATAAATGTGTTTACCTTCTGGAATAAATAAGGGGGGCATTTATACCCTCAATTGTGGAAAGGAGGAGGCCACCGTGTAATGTGTCCAGGTTGACTGCTAGCACGCTTTTTCAATACATTTAATACGTGATCGATCACTTGCTGCATGAATGATTAGTGACCACGTGACTACTTACTGTACAATCGAGGATCGAGACTACTCATCGAGTGGTATCCTCGAGCTAGGGATCAAACATACCACGTTTGGCTTACAAAGCGGTTGGACAAGATGGTCGATAAATGGAGATAGACAACCACCATATAGGAATACGTCAGGAGGGGCAAAGGCATGTCAATATTGATATAAAGTTAATATGCCATAATAAATAATTAATTAAATTCTCGAGCAGAGTTATTATTATTATTATTATTAGGGTCACTTACACCTAGCCCCCATATTAGATGGGGTAATTACAATTCATCACCATTTTTAGATTAAATTACCGAGATTACCCTTAAAGAAATAAAAATTACATTTAACCCCTATTTTCATTTAAAAATTGTTGACATCAGTAAAATTTTTAATGAAAACCCAAAAATATCCTCCGTTGATTTTAATCAAAGTTTTTATTCCCATGTCATCCTTGGGGGTTAACTGTAATTAATTATACTAATATGGGGTTAAGTGTAACATTTTTTAAAAAAAATTCCAACTGTCATGTTTGGACAATTATAACGATTACTATATTCCTCTTTCAACAACTATTTATTAATATGTATTAAATATTTATTTTATTATCAATGTCAAGATGAAATATAAGAATTAATTAGTTATGGTTAAAAGATCAATTAGAAATATAATGAATTATGGAGACTTTATTATTGATTTTGTTTTATTTACTTAGTTTAGTGAAAAAAAGATATTAATTCAAAATTAGAAGTTGAATATATATATATATATATATATATATTTTTTTTTTTGATGCGTTCAAACAATTGGAACACCCTATTTGTATGGGGACCTTGAACTGTGATGGTGAAATTATCTGCAAAATAATTCTAAAGGGAGAATAATCCTGCAAAATAACGGTTACCAGAGAAAATACTTGCGAAATAGAGATTAATGCAAACGTAAAAGAATAATAAAGTTAATAGCAATAGGCAGAATAATTAAACAAACAGAATAAATAATGAGAGAGATCAAGCTTGAGAACTTCTTCAAGATATGCAAATTTCAGGAAATATTCAGAGAGAGAGAGAAGAGAGAATATTTTATGTATTATCATATTGCGATTCATGAATAGTACAAATCTTAACTCCTATTTAAGGAGATCTCTAGGGTTTTACACTTTGTTAGGGTTTTCTATTTTCTAGGGAAGTTAGGTAGTTAGAGAAGAAAGTGGGGTAGTTTAGTGGATATCTATTTCTAACTACACGTTATATGGATGAGGTTTAATTTCTTGTGGGAAAAGACTCCTAAAAAATATGTACAACTGATTTATTCTAATTTTAGGGTGCTGAACCTTGGGAAAGTCCTCTCTTAGCTGGACTCTTCCATTCCTGCAGGAATCTGGGGGTCTTCCTTCTTCCAGGAGTCCATTTGACTTGCCTTCCTCCAATAGTCCATCTGACGTGCCTTCCTCCAGGAAACCACTTGCCCTGCGTTCCTGTAGTTTTGTGTGCGTGAGTCTTTTCGTTGGGCCCGGGCTTATAGGTTGGCCCAATCTTCTCCTAGTCGTGATCCTTTCGATCGTCTAGCGGGCTTACTCGTAAATGGGCCGCAATCCAAGTGTGTTGAAAATAGGGTGCATCATAATTCCCCCCCCCCCCCCCCCCCCCTCTCTTAGTCAAAATGAAATTTAGGCTAAGAGAGTAGAGAAGGTAGCCTCTATGTCAAATTAGGGGCTGTTAGGAATAGTGCCCTAGAAAGCCGATTGTATATCCGCTTTGTGCTTTTCCTTATTGTAATCACAGACAATCTTTGAATGAAATAACGAATTGAGGCAACACTTCTTTATATGCTCTTGTTTGGTATGCGTTTACTTTATCTGTGCATGTATGAGAACTCCCCTAATCCTGATGACTTTATGACTCTGCCATTTAGGTGAAATGGTTCATGAAACGAGCCCTATATCACATAAGTCATGATTAGTAAAATACTCCAAGCCGATGAGTCCTACAGACAGTGGGAGTGTCAACCTGACTCCTCTAAGGCTTGCTTGTGGGATCACGCCCTTAAGAAGGACCACCTTGTTTCATGGAGGTGGAAAGTGTATAGTTGATACGTGCGTGATACATAAGGGTGCTTACTTTAATAAGTGAGTTCACTGAGGCGCCCCGTGTGAGAACATTCCTAAATGGGAAAGGAAGTTTCTATTTCAGGAAATGGAAACTTCCAGATTAGGAAATATCTCACGAGTCATTGATGTGATTAATTGATCCTTAGACTTGAGGTTCCTTGTCACTTTATGAGTTAACTCTGTAGTCTTAGGTATAAGCTTTAAAGGGTGTCGCCTTAGACAACTGATTCAAGGCTTATGCTGGGGCTGCACAAGTGACTCATGAAAGTGAATGAGAATCAAGATAGGACCTACACTTGCATTTACAAGGTGATCTCTTATTGTGTAAGTCATTCATATGCCATATGGAGTCCTTGGCCAAGGCAGTAGATCAAGACATCAAGAAAAGGGTTTCTTGGATTGAGATCAAATGGATATGAAATGCACTCAGCTTTAAGACCGGATTATTAGGGTTCTGATTATTCCCTTGCCCTAGATCTTGGTTGAGAGATAGTAAGTAGGAGGATTGTATCTCACATGAATCAATGACTTAAAGGTTCTGTCGAATCCGAACATTCCAATTCAGCTAGGGGTTAAACACCTGTTGCTAGACTATGGTCGTTTAATCTGTGGACTGATTAATTAATTAGTGAATTAATTAATTAGGGTCACTGCTAATTGAATTGAGAACCTAGAGGGTCACACACAACAACTTGGTTACATGAGTTGAGGCTTGAAAATGATTAAACGAGTTAATCGGGCCAAGAGGGTTCCACACGTGTGAAATCACACGTGTGGCTCACGTGAGTGATACGTGTCACACACGTGTGTATATATATATTATATATATTAAATAATTAATTAGTTAATTATTTAATAGACTTTGGTTTAATTTTGAATTAAAAGGAAAGTCTAATTTTGGAGAAAATAATCTAGTTAATTAATTATGAATTAATTAATTAGATAAAAATAAGTTATTTATTTTATAATAAATAAAGTATAAAATTATCCAAAAAAGGATTTGGATATTTTTAGCTCTCTTAAAAGTTGACTAGAATTAGAATTCAAAGTCAAAGTTGAAAAATACTTGATGATCAAGTAATAGGAGAGAGAGGAACCAAATCCTTGTCCAATAAGGATTTGGATCGGCACTCCCTCCTATATATAGGGGAGCTCGAGCTCCCCTTTAGAGCAAATTGACAATTCTTGGTTCATGTGTTGAACACCTTCCTTTCTCCAAGATAAAATAAAACCCTAGGTTAAGCCTAAACACTAACTAGAGAACTAGCATCCTTACTAGTTAGATTGTAGCCAAGTTGGTGGACTTTCTCTAGAGACTTCAAGTTAGAAGTTTGAAGATTCGAGCTTTACCAAAGGAGAGGGGATCAAGCCGCGAGAAGAGCGTTCTTGGGTGGCTTGAAACGCTTCAAGAAAGAATAAAAGAAAAGTAAGTTTTCTATCTTTACGAATTTGGTTACACGATTGCGAGTTCAAGGTCCTTTTGTTGGAAAAATTTTTTAAATTCCGCTGCTTTCTGATTCGTGTTTTCCAACAGGGGCCTCCTTCCTCTTCAGGGATGAACAAAAGCTTCCTGGCTTCCTTCCTCTTCGAGGATGAACAAAAGTTTCACGGCTTTCATCCTCGAACACATTCTTGAATTTTGCACTAGGACGTTCGTCCTTTAAATTCTGCACTAGGACGTTCATCCCTTGAATTTTGCAATAGGACGTTTATCCCTTGCATTTTGCACTAGGATATTCGTCCCTTAAATTTTGCAATAGGACGTTCGTCCCTTAAATTTTTGTAGCGCCCCAACGGGAGGCCCCACATCCCCCGCACCGAGACCCGACCCGCATATGAAATGGAGAGTTCATACCCGAGCCGAATCACGGTGAATGGGGACTCACTCACACACTAGGCTAGGCGGGAACTAAACCTTCGAAACCAAATAAACAAGCTCATGAATTAAATGCGAGTGCGGAAGCAAAACATAAGGTTAATCACAATGTAAGCAACAAGTGACGAGTTCAACTAACATAAATACCTAGTCCCGAAATTTCAAACATAATCATGAAGTACGGGTTCAACTATCCCTAGAAGCCTATCCCGAGTCAATTTAATATAATCATAACAATTCATACAAAATTCTATAACTTATTCAATTTGCAAAAATGCATATGAACAGATTCCAACGCGATCAAGAGACTCGACAAACTCGATTTCCCGCCTAGCACTCCAAAACCTGCAAAAGCACTGAAAACAAAGCCAGGTTCAGTCTATAGGAGACTGGTGGGTATAAAACAGGGTATATCATAATATTATTACAGAATTTAAACACACACACATGCGAGCTATAATCCTGTGCGAGGTTTTTGAAATATTTCCCAAGCGGGTAAAAACAAGGAAAACAACGCGCGGTATTACAACAGTCAGTTCATTCTTTCATAATCATTCATGAGGTCATTACATGAGTCCTGGCTGGTGACCGAATATCTCCAACCTACTCCTCGTGTGTGCATATCGATTCAATCTTTATATTAGCAATCATACACATTCATACATAACTGTTCATATTCATTCATAATCAATTATAATCATTATCATTCATAAACATAAACATTTACACCTTTTTCCTCCGGGTGGTGGACGGGGTTAGCAAGACCCGACCACCGGTCCATACATGGGCCAATGGGGGTTACATGAATCCCCCAAGGGCACTCAGCTCCCATTCCTCGCTAATCTCCTAGCGAGGGCCGGTATCACCGTAAATGTGGTGGGACCTGTACAAGGGATCACCGTCGGTCCTTGCCTCCCCGGATCGCCACTTGCACTAAGTCCCTGGGCCCGTGTGTTCTATCATGTCCACGCCAAAAAACATAAGGTGGGAATACATAAAAGAAGAGCTATACGTTGGAAATCATTGACTCTTTTGAAAAGACTCGATATATATAATTATAATATTTTGGCTCAAATCATTCACATAAAGGATATATCGGGTCATCGTAACTAATAGAAGAGAAACCCACCTGTTACACCTTACCGAACAATACCAAGAAGAAAAGAAGGCTTGGAAGTAACCTATGAACCCGGCAAGTCTCCGCCCTGGAGAAAACTGTACAAAAGACGATGTAGTGTATTGGTGAGACTCAAGACCCCAAATGAATCATATACGACGCACGACATGTTATGCACAGAATATGAGATGTATAAGAAGTAAACTCATGTCATGAAGCCATATACCAAGTATATCATTCGATACGTTCCATACTTGAAGGTTTCACGTCCAAACGTTTCATAATCATAGCAATTAAAGTCATGAATTTCATATAACAATTATAGCTCAAAGATAACAAGTTTACAATTTTAAAATAAACAAATAAAGACATTCAAATCATTTAAATATGTAAGAACATGACATAGATAACAATTTAATTCCATAATCCAAATAAATTAAATAATTAATAATATATATAATTTAAACAAAATTCTCATATATATATATATATATATTTACACAACACATGCACAAAATATAATATACATATACATTAGTCATTATGCATGCATATCTAAGTTAACACACACTCACGTACTCATGCATGCAATATACATATTTTACATATTATATATATATATATATATATATATATATACTTACGTATACATACCCACACAGATTATATATATACATATATCTTACCCACATTCATGCATGCATTAGATGTATTACACAATATAACATATATATATATATATATAATACATGCATGAACACACACAAAAACACCACACACACACATGCACAAACAAAATACATGCAGGCACAAACACACACAAATATATACACGTTATATATCACACAATATATGTAAGTAACAAGCACAAAACAATTCCAAGCTATAATGCACGGACACTCCGAATTTTTGTCCCGTGCAGTGTCGGACACGTGTCGGACACGGACACGGCTCCGACACGGCACCGACACGTGTCCGACACGGCAAAATGTGTCCAAAAATTAAAAAAAAATTCCGACACGCCGGGGACACGGCTAGGACACGGCTCGGACACGGCTCAAGACCTATCCGACACGGCTCGGACACGGCTCAAGACGTGTCCGACACGGCTCGGACACTCCAACACGAAAAATTCAAAAAAAAATAATTTTTATTTTATTTTTCCTCAAAATTTGAGGATATAATTTATTTTTTAAAAAATAATTATATAAATTTGTTAAAAGATGTATAGTATTAATTTAAATTCAATATAATATTTATTTATTTTCATATATTATTATATAAAAATATATTAATGTTATTTGTAATTACTGTAAATATTGAATTGAAAAACGATGTATGTTATTTAAATTTGTAATATTGAATATTTTTATCAATATTTTATTTTATATATATATATATAATTTATTAATATATAATATAGCCGTGTCGAAGCCGTGTCGTGTCCTAAATTTTTTAAAAAATCCGTGTCGCCGTGTCCGTGTCGTGTCGTGTCTGTGTCGCCGTGTCCGTGTCTGTGCATCATTGATTCCAAGCAAGCAACCAAAAGCAGCAGTTCGAATCACACTGCACAAACACGCAGCAGGAGGTCTTCCCGCCCAGGTACAAAAGCAATAACAACCAAGCAATTAATGCAAAGAAACAATATATATAGGCATAAATGAACTCATTCTCTAGCTTAGAATCCAAGATATGCACCTAAGAACATGTATTCAAAACTTGGTGAAAACGTAACTATTCATTCATATAATCACTCATGCATGAAACCTTGAATTCAAGACACAAAATGGAACATATATTGAAGCATAAATCATAAAGATTACGAATCTTACCTCGAATTATTGAAGATCGTAGAAACCAAGAAGATCTTGAGCAAATTAGTGAAGAAGAAGATGAATAGTGAAGAAATCCCTTTTCCTTGCTCTTGGCTGCTGATCTCGTGTGAGAATGAAGAGGAAAGGGAAGGAATATGGCTGCAATTCAATTAAAGTAAGGTTTGAAAAGTTCCCTAGCTCAAGATATCGATTAAAGAAGTTCGAGGTGTCCTATTTTTAAATAGGTGCCTAAACTTTCAAAAAGTATCAAAGGACCCAAAGCCTACTTTCAATTAAGCCCTAAAACTTTTAAAACTCATGAAATTAAGTCCAAAAACATATAATACAATTAAATTCATATAATTCAAGGCATTAGCATGCTAGGAATTTAAATTCATGTCATGAAAATCACATTTTACAAGAATTCAAATAATATCAACACTTAGGCATATTTAAGTCAAATAATGCAAGTATTTTCATATAATTATCAAATAAGGGACATATTCATGAATATAAACATATTAAAGTATGAAATTAAAGATAAATACGAAAATTAAACTCATACGTGGCACGAACCTATATGGACGTACGAACGGAGTATCACACTATTGGCATCATATTGTACACAAAGAAAGTAGATTAAAAATCAAAAGACACAAAAATTTGATCGAGAGATCCAAACCCTTATGTAAGAGGTTAAACAAAATTTAAAATAATAATATTAGAGCAACAACGGTATTTACTAAAACCTTCAACGAGCTATGGGCGATCACATCAACAAGTAAATTTGTAATCGAGAATTTGAAAAAGATAAATACAAAATAAGATAATACAAATCCAAAAAGGAAAAAATAATGATAAAAGTAACAATTAAACAACGCTCGTAATAATAATAAAAATATTTTTGCGGGGCTGGCAAATAGAGGCCATTGTTTATAGTTTATGTGGGAGAGACTATCTTTTTATGGTGGTGACAATATTATAAAATTAAATACACCTTGATTGATTGAAATTTGGAAAATGGTAGGGATGTAACAATTAATGTATTTAATTTAATGTTGACAATTGATAATGGCTACTTAGTAGGCTGCTAAATAATATAGGAGGCAGATGAGATAGGACTCCAATATTTAAGAGAAGAAATCCATCAAAATCCGCCATTACATAATTATTTGGTGTCTGGCTTTTCATTGCAATAATACCAACGAACATTAATAAAAAATAATTGTTATTTTTCTGACTTTTTGTGGTGAAGTTTTGATAATTACGCAAAATAATAAGTGACCGTTGAAATGCGAGAATGATATGAGGGATAATAATTCGGTGTTATGCTATTTTAACTAAAGTTTTTGTGTTTAGAAAATGTGATTTATACTTTAGTGATACAACTTAACTTTTTTTTATTTTGTTTTAAAGGATCAGTGCTTATTTTTCAATTATTCTCAATAAGATTCGAACCGTAATTTACGAGTTTACTGGTGTATATGCTTACCACTTAAATTAATTGCTCTTCAACAAAACTCGATCAATATAAAAGCGGCAATTACATTACACGAATTAATCGACCATAGCAAAATTCTACTAGACACTAATTTTGTAATACAATAAGAAGAAAAACATATTCAACGAATCAGTTTCATCATTCTCTAAAAAAATTATGAAATAAAAGAGGGAAATATATTTAATTGGTTCAAAAACTAAAACCTCATAAAAACATCGTATCATTAGGAATTCCAAAGAAAGAACCAGAAAACAAAAGTAAGAGATGAAAAGATACCAAATCATGGAAAAGAAGAAGGCAAATATGATATCTGATTGTATCATTTTCATTCTTAAAATTTTAAACGTGACACTTAAATTTTTAAAATTGATAATTTATCTCATTTAAATCCCTCCCATCAAATCCAAACTTAAATTTATTTTAATTTCATTTTTAATATCGTAAAAGTAACATTTAAGTCTCTAAAATTAATAATTCATCCCATCCCATTCCATTCTTCTTTGATCAAAATTAATACTTTCAATAAATTTATTTATTTCACATTAAAAGAACATAATACTTCTAGTAAAATCAAGAACCTTTCAGTTTAAGAAAAATAATGATATCGCCACTATAAAATATTTACTTTTGATACAAATTTATCACCTACTATATTTATTATGTTTTTTAAATTTAATACGAAACCAAAAAAACAAAGTGAAACTTGAACGAAAAACAAATATACCCCAAAATTCCTCTTACATATACCCCAAATTTTGGAAAAAACAAATAAATGCAAGATATTAAATAAATAAATTTACACGATTGTTGTCTAAACATGAAAAGGTGTGGAAACATAGTTGAAAGGGTGGGAAAATTGTATGGGTAATTTGTAAAATTATTTTCAATTATGTTTTATTAATTTAATTATTTGTCTATAAAGGATTAGTAATATCCTTTTAAAAAGTTATATCTGATGGGATAGAAACACGCTTGGCCCGTTTTGACACGTGGCGTCATTAACACGAAACGCGTGGCAACCTGACCCCCATGTAAGTCGCCCTCGGACGAGCCTTGCCCTCGTCCTCCAGGATGTTCCAACTCTGCATAGAAGTTGACCCCCAAGCATGAGATGTTTGTGACCCTCAAATGTCCTCACACATTCACCCTCGGGAAAAACTTCCCACATGAAGGAACAGGGGAGTACTCTCCCCACGTCTCACATGGCCTTGTCCCGGATGCCCCTCAAGGCCCATATTAAACCGAGCGTGCTTCTCGCCCTCGGTAACAACCTCAAAATGGTTCTCTGACACCAGGTACAATCCCGCGCACCTGCCACTGTTGCCCGCCACCAACTTTTCATCATCTTTTGCAGAAGATTTCTCCTAGGTTTCTCCCCATCACGCCACGTGTTAGGGCAACATTAGGCCAGGACCACATGGAGACGAATACCAAAGGGCCCTTGACCCTCACCTATAAATAAGGGAATTCATCCCCTTCACTCTAAGTCATCTTCCATAACTTGAGTTCTGCACTTACAATTTCTTCTTCAAATCATCATCTGACTTGAGCGTCGGAAAGCCAAACTGGGAATCACCCCCAGTTCCCCCAGCTTGACCTTCTGACTATTTGCTTTTGGTGTTTGTCCTAGCAGGTTGAACCCCCCTCTTTTCCGGCGAGTTCCACTTGAATTCCATCCCTGGTTTCCCCATACTGAAAAAATCGTAAAGCGATCGGAGTTTGACATCTCAGATTCAGACACATCATTTTTGGCGTCGTCCGTGGGAAACCACTCTTCTACTTTCTTCTTCTTTGCTAGTTGAGATACGAACACTGTTTTTGCTATGGTCACCACCAGATCAGGTGCAGTAAAAGGCGGCGATGACCTTCCCCACGGCGGCAACGACAACGCCTCACTCCCAGCTACTACTGGAGGCGCGCCACCAGCTGGAGGGGCCCCCCTCATGATGGAGCAAGTCACGCCCGCGGCGGAGGTCAACGTGAAACAACTAGCCGCCACAGTGATGGGGGGATCTGGACTCCATATTTCCCAGAATCAACCCCACATCACCCAAGTTCACCCAAGAGGATATCCCTTCATAATACCTCCACCTGATTACTCCATAACCCCTTCCCCTATGATGCCTATGGTCCAACCTTACCACGCAGGCCAGGTCCAGCTCCCGGTGGTGGTTCCCAGGGATATCGAGGGAGTAGAGATGCCCCCAATGACACGAAGGCAGCTACAGGCTATATATGCTCAGTGCGAAGTTCAAGCAGCTCAGAACGCTTGGAAGAATTTCACCGCCACTTATTTCCCCTCGGGACAGGCTGCTCAAATTGTCCCTCCCATGGGAGGGTGGCAAGTTCATCCACTCATGGTGGCCCAGGCTGTGTTACAGGCAAGACCTCCGCCACCACCAGTCAACGAAAGAGAAGTCCCTCCCAGGGAGGAACAAGAACGTCCACAGGCTGATAAAGGAAAATAGCCCATTGAAAGCATTGATGTTGATGCCAAGGCTCACTCCCAAGCCTCGAAACGAGGAAGTAAGCTAGAAGGAGAAGATCCCAACCTACTCGCGGTTGTGCAAGACCGACTGCAGGGGTTGCAAGACATGGTTGAACAGCTCTCTCGAGCGAGGTCTCAAGCTCCCCAAGCTGGGGGCGAGCGAGCCATTGCTAGAGACGCTCGTCACCAAGTCCGACGTCATCAAGCTCCTCGACACCGGGAGCATGAAGAAAACTATGAGAATTATGGTCACGAGAGGGGATACCACCATCCCCTGGCGAGGGGCTCTCCCCTCGTTGAAGAAGTTTTAATGGCCCAAGCTGGAATGGGCAAGGTACCCACCTCCATCAACCGCTATGATGGAACTACTGACCCCGCAGAACATTTGGATCATTTTCTGCATCTCATGCACTTGTACGAACATTCCAGCCACTATTGGGCCAAAGTTTTCGTCACTTCCCTCGTTGGAATGGCTCAGGAGTGGTACAAGCGGTTGCCACCCCGCTTGATCCGGTCATACGAGGATCTCACCAACACCTTCTTGAATCACTTTAACTCCTTAAAGGCCCCAGTCACTGCTCCAACGGCCCTTTACAACTTGGTCCAAGGCAAACACGAGGCCCTCCGGTCCTTCTTTGCTAGCTTCAACAAGGAGGTGCTCCTGGTGGAGAGGCCCTCAATGGACTTCTTTATCCATGTGCTCTTCAAGGCTATTAATCACAAGTAGTACGTGAGTAAGAAGTTTGTGGACGCCATTGTCAAGAAAAAGTCAGTATCGCTCATGGCCATGAGGGAAATCGCTGAGCCATATTTTGCGCTCGAGTATATGTTTGGGTCAAATACCCCCCGACACCCCGGCCACCAGAAGAACGAGCGAGGGTGAGATGAACCCCACAAGGAGCGACGCAAACCGTCCCCTCCCCCTCGTAGACTCGAGCGTATCCCCCTTAACAGGCCCATCTCCGAGATTTACTCCCTTTCAGATAAGAAGCTCTTCAAAAGGCCTAAAAAATCAAGGGAAACGGAGTCTCAGAAGAGCTTGGGAAAATACTGCGCCTTTCACAAGCAGAAGGGGCACGACACCGATGAATGCCGCCAACTCGAGAGTGAGATCCAAAGGCTCATCGTCGGGGGCCACTTGAAGGAACTTGTGAGAGTCTTGGAGCGCTATGACGAGCGCTGTAATGAGCTGGCCAGGGGGAAGAGAAGGAGCCCATCGCGCTCGAAGAGCTCGCGAGGGCGAGGCCCAGAAGGCAGCACCCGAGGCAAGCAAAATATGTCTGAGTAAGAAAATGCTCCTTTTGCGGTTATTCACATGATCACTGGAGGCTCCTCAAAAGGGGATTCCAATGCCTCCCGTCGTCGCTATGTGCGAAGCTACGACCAACGTCCCTCGGCACCTCAACAAATTTATGCCTCATGGGGAAAATGAAGTGATAGGGTTCAGTGATAGGGATTTGGGGCATATTGTAAAGCCCCATGGGGTAAGTGAAACCTCTGACTGCCCCATGGTGGTTAGCCTAGATGTCCACAATCACATTGTAAATAGGGTTTTGGTTGATAGTGGAAGTTCCGTTAATGTTCTCCCTTACACTACTTTTCAGAAAATGAATATCACCAGTATTCCCCTCGAGCCCCTCAAGAAGGCCCTCGTCGGCTTTGGGGGCTCCGAGGCTGTCCCTCGGGGTTAGATTCGCTTAGCCACCTCTTTTGGTCGCGCCCCACAGGGAACGACGCTCATGGTCACCTACGCGGTGGTAGAGATTGAGATCCCTTACAACATCATAATCGGGCGACCAGCCCTCGTTGATTTCAAGGTGATCATCTCTACTTACCACCAGAAGATTAAGTTCCCTACTCCTGAGGGGTTGGCAAGGTTCTCTGCAACGTCAAAGAGGCATGAGAATGCTACATGAAGACTTTCCCAGCCTAGATGAGGACAGCCCTGTTCGAAAAAGAGCCAAGCATAATAAGAAGAAGAGCAAAAAGAAAGATCCTAACGCTGGAGGCAACCCCTAGGGATTCCCTCTTAGGGCAGTTGGAGAATCTTCCTCAGAAGAAGAAACGAATGAGGGTGGGAAAGAAGATGATGAAAATCACTTTACAGGAAAGAAAAGAGCGCTCGAGATCCCTTGCCTAGAAGTACGGATTGAGCCCACGGAGAAATTTTTAACCATTGAATTAGAGCCTGGTAACAAAGATAAAACCACCCAAATCGGCTCTAGCCTCTCAGGACCCTCGCAGATAATGATGATTGATTTTTTAAGAGAGAACATTAATATCTTTGCTTGGAAGGCTTCTGATCTCACAAGAATAGATCCAAGCGTTATAGTCCACAGGCTCAACGTGGACCCCGTTTTGAAACCAATCAAACAGAAGAAGAGAAATGTCCACGGATTTCGAAAGAAAGTTATTGAGGAGGAAATGAATAAACTCCTCGAGGCCCAATATATCAAGTCCATATTGTACCTCGAATGGCTTTGCAATGTTGTTCTAGTACCCAAGAGCGCCAACAAATGGAGGATGTGCAATGATTTTACGGATCTCAACAAGGCTTGCCCCAAGGATCCATATCCCTTACCTCAGATTGACCAGTTGGTAGATTCGACCGCGGGCTGTGAGCTCATGAGCATGATGGATGCCTTCCAAGGGTATTACCAGATCTTCATGGCCCCCGAGGATCGCCCCAAAACCTCGTTCGTGGTATACATGGGGGCCTATTGCTTTTTAGTCATGCCTTCTGGGCTCAAGAATACAGGGGCCACATATCAGCGCCTCGTTAATCAGATGTTCGAAAGGGAAATCGGAGGGTCGATGAAGGTCTATATAGATGATATGATAGTTAAGAGCGAGCGTCAATCTTCTCATCTGGAAGACTTGAGGAGCACGTTTGGCATATTGCACCAGTATGGCATGATGTTGATTCCCTCTAAATGCACATTTGGTGTATGAGGGGGTAAATTTTTGGGCTACATGGTTAGCCAGCGTGGAATTGAAGCTAACCCAAAGAAAGTCAAGGCCATTTTGGACATCCCATCCCCTCGGAACGTCAGAGAAGTGCAAGTATTAGTGGGAAAAATCATCTCTTTGAACAGATCCATTTCCCGCTCTGTCGACAGGAATCTACCGTTCTTCAAAATTCTTCACAGCTCTTGGAAATTTGCTTGGACTAAAGAATACGAAAAAGCACTATTGGACATGAAGGCCTACCTTTCATGCGCCCCGCTCCTGACAAAGCCAATGGAGGGCGAGAGCTTATTTATATATCTTTCAGTTTCAGCAGAAGCAACGAGCGCGGTCTTGGTAGCCGTGTGTGAGCGCAAGCATTTACCTGTTTATTATCTGAGCAAGACATTGCAGGGTGCTGAGAAGAAATACCTAGAGATCAAAAAGTTTGCTTTCTCTCTCATCAATGAGTCACGGAGGCTGAGGCCATATTTTCAAGCGCATTTAATCACTGTCCTTACAGATCAACCACTAAGGCAAGTATTGTACAAACCAGACATCTCGGGGAGGTTAATAAAATGAGCCAGTGAATTAAGTCAGTTTGACATCATTTTCGAGCCCAGAACGGCTATACAAGCGCAAGTGATCGCGGACTTGTTGATTGAGCGTTTTGGACTAGAGCCTACCGATCCAATAAATAACGGTCTTTGGGTCCTGCACACGGATGGTTCCTCGACCTCTCAAGGGGGAGGAGAAGGGGTAACCCTTAGAGACCCCAATGGGATTGAAATAGATTTTTCAACCAGGTTGGACTTTCAAGTCACAAACAATGAGGCAGAGTATGAGGCTCTCATTCAAGGGTTGAAAATTGTTTTTCAAAACGGAGCTTCCAGGGTCAAGGCTTATATTGACTCGCAATTGATTGCAAGTCAGATTGAAGGTACTTATGAGGCTCGGGAAACCACCATGATGCAGTACTTGGACAAGGCGAAAGAGATATAAGTTCAAGAAATTCCACTTGCTCCAGGTCTCACGAACAGAGAATGAGCGCGCTGATGCTCTTTCCAAATTTGATTCTGCTCTCGAGGGATCTTGCGAACATTCCATCACGTTCATTGTTGTATCAGATTTTACTACAGTTAAAAACCAATCGTGCAAGTGTACACTAACATACGCGTAGCACAATAGGATCGAACCCACAGGGAAGGGAAATCAATCACTACTCTCTATTTCTCTCTAATCTAAAGACTTAACTAATTCAAGGTTATTTCTATTAATCTACTGATGCGGAAATTAATAAGTAATGAAACTAAAATTGCAATTAACAATTTAAATACGTGAATTTACTTCAGTAAACTAAACAGGCAGGGGAAAAAGCTTTGAATCATACAATCAAGAGCCAATGCGATACCCCGTTTGACAAGTGTAATTCTACAACCTAGTCACTTATATTTGAATTACCCTCTCTCGAGGTGTAACCAAGTGCTTAATTAGTGTTCAATGTTGCTCTCGCAATCACCAATAGTTAATTAAACCATAGGAACAAGACTAGTGTAATTCAGTATTCTAGCGGCTCGGCATGGAATAAGATTACTGTTGTATAAGCTAGGACCAAATCTCTTTGAACCCTACAACTCACACGTATTGAAAACCCTCTAAACTACCATCACTCTTTCGACTTATAGGTAATTGTGACACATGCTACGGGTGATCAGGCCATCGCAAGTCAATTCAAACCAGTTTTCAAACTAAGAATTAACATAAGTCACTCAAGTATCTCATCAAACATCCATCATGCAATCATCATCACTTCCCCCTAGCCTTAGATAATTAGCTACTCATACTTGAAGCAAAAATCATAAAACTGAAGGAAACTGCATTAACATAAATCATGGTCAACGAATCTAAATAAAGTCTAACAATTGAACTCAATAACATTCAGCAAAACTCAAGAACAAAACTAGCATAAAAACTAAAACTAAAAATCAAATGAATTAGTTTAGGAATTAAAGCAACAATAAAACCAAAGATTGTTCTCGGAATTCAATCCTGTCGTCTTCTCGAATTCTCTGAAAATCTTCTGAACCTCTGAGTCTTCTTCCAAACCCTAGGTCTTAACTTGGAAGGGAAACTCTTTTTCTCTATCTAGCTCTCTCTGGCGTCTATCCTTTTTCTCCTTCAAGACTCCAATCTAGGTCATGAACGGAGGAAGTCTCTCGCAAAAAGACTCCAAAACGCACATATATAGCAACCCTAGGAGAATTCTCGCCGCCCTAGGTAACGACCGTTACCAATTTTTGCCTTGCCATCGTTAACGCCCTTTAATGGCCTGAAATCACCTTAACACTTTTACTGGTAACAGGCGTTACCTAATTCCTTCTGCGTAGGGTAACGGGCGTTACCCCTCTGTTCTCGCCAAAACCGTTCTCCTGCGGCTATTAACGGGAGTTACTCCTTTAGTACTGCTAAATGGTAACGGGAGTTACCACTTTTTCTCCCAAAAATGCATGAAATCGCTCTGCTTCGCCGTTTCGTAACTTCAACTCTAATGAAGCCTAAACTGAGTCAAATAAACACATAAACGCATCAAACAGCTCCAGAATATCATCTATTTAACGCTTAAAATCATGTAATTTCTACACACAACATTCATGAGAATAGATGAACCTTTGATAAAAGGGAAGGCTCCTACCCGAGCGGTAACAATGATTGATCCCCAGGAACCATGTTGGCTTGATGACATCATCAGGTTTCTTAAAGATGGTGTTTGTCTCACTGATAAAGTGGAGGCATGGAAAATAAGAAATAAGGCCCCTCGTTTCTCATTAGATCACGAGGGGAGGCTCTTCAAAAAGTCTTATTACGGCCCTCCAATGAGATGCTTAAGGCCCTCACAAGCTAAAGAGACCCTCGAGCATGTGCATCAAGGGAGTTGCGAAAATCACTCCGGGGGGCGTATCATTGCCAAAAAGATATTGAGGAGTGGATTTTACTGGCCCTCGGTCCTCTAAGACGCCATTGCTTTCTCTAAGAAATGCCCCAAGTGTCAGTTTCACTCTAAAGTCCCCTAATTGCCGGTGGCTCAGATGATCCCTATAGACATATCATGGCCCTTTGATCAGTGGGGCATTGACATTGTGGGACCATTACCAATAGCGGTGGGACAGAAAAAATCATCATCCTGGCTGTGGATTACTTCACAAAATGGGCCGAGGCCGAGGCTGTAGCTAAAATCACCTTCCGGATAGTGAGAGACTTCATCTGGAAAAACATCATCTGCAGATACGGTATCCCAAGGGTACTAATTTCATATAATGGATCCCAGTTCATTGCAGTAGATACCCGGGAATGGTGCTCAGAATTAGGCATTGAGCAGCGCTTCAATTCAGTGGGGTACCCTTAAGCCAACGGTCAGCCTGAAGTTACCAACAGGATTATCTTCCAACACTTAAAGACCATGCTTGAAAGCAAGAAGAGTGAGTAGGCCGAGGAGTTACAAGGGGCTTTATGGGCTTACCGCACAACTCCACGAGCGGCCACTAGTGAAACACCCTACTCGCTCGTATATGGATCAGAGGCGATGATACCCACAGAAATTGTGCAAGAGTTTGCCGTGTGGCATATTTCGAGCCTGAAGCTAACAAGGAAAATAGAGCGCTTGAGCTGGATCTTTTGGAGGAAAAAAGAGACAACGCCTCGGCTCGTATCCACAAGTATAAAGCATCTGTGGCTCAGCAGTACAACAAGCAAGTCAAAGAAAGGACATTCCAGAGGGGAGATTTAGTCCTAAAGAAAGTTGAAGTATCAAGACACGTTGGAAAGTTGAATCTGAATTGGGAAGGACCATTTAAAATCATCCAAGTCCGACCAAATAACACTTACACGATCGAGATACTTCAGGGAGAGCGTCTCCCTCGTCCCTAGAATGCATGTAACCTTCGGCGGTTTTATGTTTAAACCTTCCTAAAGTATTCTTGTGAAACCCCAGTTTTGGGCTTGATGTATTTCTTATTTACAAGCGCAAAAGTAATGGAATGGTTTTCTTCAAATTAAAGAGCTTTCTTGTATTCTTGTATCTGATGAGGAATTCCCTCTTGGAACCCTAGGCAATAGCCACACAGGCCCAAGGCGTATGAATCCCCCCCTTTACCAAGGGTGAAGTTGTACTTATCAAGTGCTAAACTGCGCATCAAGGTTCGCCCTCATCGGAAAGCTTTATAACGCTAAAAACTGACCCCAAAGTGAGAGGCAAGACCAACCAGATCTCACTTCTGGTTCACGCTCAAAGCTGCAAAATAGCCAGCTGGAATCTCACTCCCAGCTCGCGCTCGAAACTTTCCAACACTTAGGAAAATCCTTGACAAATACATGCGCAGGAATATCCCAAATAAACAGGGAAGTCTCATAAATGAGCCCCTCATGTTCTATCTAAAATGGGTATTCATAATTGCAAATGTTAACCAGGGAGCCCTCGAGAAAGGACCCCTCGTGTTCTCCCAAAACTTGCAAGAAAATTCACTAAGTAACCAGGGAGCCCTCAAGTGGGGCCCCCTCGCGTGCTTTACGAATTCTTACGAAAAATTCTTAAGTAGCCAGGGAACCTTTAGAATAAGGTCCCTCGTGCTTATTGCAAATTCTTAAAATATCTTAAGGTGGCCAGGGGCGAACCCCTCACGCCCGACGCTCATAAAAACTTTTAGACAAGTTTTTATAAGTCTTAACCAGGGTACCCTCGAAGCGGGACCCCCGCGTTCACTAAAGACTTAATATTCATGAAAAAATTTTAGACAAGTTTTTATAAGTCTTAACCAGGGTACCCTCGAAGCAGGACCCTCGAGTTTGCTAAAGACTTAATTTTTATGGAAAACTTTTAGACAAGTTTTCATAAGTTTCAGCTGGGGTCCCCTCGAAACGAGACCCTCGTGTTTACCAAAGACTTGGTACATTTTTACAAGTTTTAATGCCGTGATTACTTAACCTTCTCTCAGTTATTATGACAGAGTTTAATGAAACAAGCGCAACAAAAGGCATAAAGAGCAAATACTACAGAAGAGAATGAACATTCATTCACGGAAAAGAAGAAATAAGAGCTGTAACAGCCCAAAACAGGGTCTGGATGAAAACGGTAAACTAAGGGCATTGGTAAAGCGTTTATAGACCGTGATCCAAGTTTATAAACCTTCATACATTGCATTCTTAGATGAACTTTGTGCTCATATGTGATCTGACATGTTTTAAGGGGGAATTCTTGACCTTCGATATAGTTTACTATTCAATTTCCCAAGCCTATATTACCCAATGCTTCAATGGAACCCTATAGGTTCATATCACATGTTTTCCTATCCTTTGAACTTGTTTTCCAAGCTCCGGAAACCTTTCTTGAACCATAAGGGCATTTTGGGAACTTACCGACCAAAGTTACTATTCATCTAAAAATGAGCTTTTGATTCTGATATCTTTCCTACCCAAGTTTACAGTCAAATCGATCCTTGAGTCGAAACGGTCTATTGAAATCATTCTTGACTTGAAAATCTATTCCGAGCTTTGTTTTATTTGAAAATGTTTACGAAAACCCTAGTTCACTATTTCTACTACGAACGATTTTCATTCGGAAAATGTTTTCTCTCTGGATTTGCATTACTCGAGCTATTTCAAGATTTTTGAAATGTTTTACAACTCTTCATTCAAACCCTAGCTCGAAATTTTGAAGCGTACGCTTGTACGTAAGAATTCACTATTCATTCTACGTTTTCAACTTTCTATCGGTAAAATGTTTTATAGTCGATATTGGATTCAAAATGCTTCTCGATTTATTTCTTGAATTTTGGAAACAATCCGGACTCGAAAATCATTCTCGAAAGTCGTTTTTCACTCATGTCGAGTTTCGAGCTCAAAACTTTTATTCATTAAAACTAATGTATCTTTCAAACGGTAAATCCGATTTCGACGAATGAATATGCGTTCCGAAGCTAATTTTATTGCCGTCGGAATGGTTAAACTTCCAGCCACTTATCCTTGAGTCTTGGGGGACGAAATTACAGAAATACCCCCAGCAGTCCCATTTTAGCTTCAAGAACAAAGTTAGCTTCCAAGAGAAGTTTTACCATTTTGCTCTCCTACACTTCCTTACATTTTATTTCCAAGGTGAGGGGCTTCCCAACACCTATAAATACCCCCCTCATGCCATTGAATTCCTTGCTCATATGTTGTGTTAACAACTCCCTTTCTTTCTCTCCCTCTCCCCCTCTTTCCCTCTCCCCCCCTTTTTGTTAGCTAGGTTAGTTGTTTTATTTTTTATGCTTTAGTTTATGTTATGTTTTAGTTTAGTTTATGTTTTTATGTTATGGTATGTTTATATTATGTTTAGGTTGGGTCTTAGGGTCTTCCCTAAGCCATATAGGATTTTATTTTATGCATTTATTATATAGTTTTTATGATATGTTTGTTAGTAGTGAATTATGATTTAATTGTTTAGTATATGCTATGAAATGTTGTGAATTGCTTTAGTATATGGTATGATCATGTTATGGAGCTATTATATGATGATAATTGATGCATGATTATGATATTTAATTTATGTTCAAGCATGTTATGCAATGGAATAGTAACCTATGATCAATTATATCATAACTTGTTACATGTTACTATATGGTCTCAATTGATGAATGCTACATGATTAATGGTCTTGATATGCTATGACTTATGTCTATGATATGTTATTACATTGTTACAATGTTACATGACTCATATGTTATGACTTGAGCTTATGATATGATATGGATTAATGGAATAGTGCTTTGATTATATGTTATACACTTTGATAGTGTCACATGTTATAACCTAAGATAGCATAGTGTTTCATAACTTGATGTTATGCTTTAATTAGATCTCTTAACCATAGGTTATGCCTTTAACCTAGATCAGACTTGCTTATAATAACATGAACTTGAAACTATAGGTTATAATCAAGATCATAATTGAATTAGGGTGTGTGTATGTGTGCATGCCGTGTGTGTGTGTTTCTTGTGTGTGCATGAGTGTGTGTTTAGTGTGTGGGTTTGACCCGACCCTTTGACCCGACAAGTGAATAGTAATATGTGAATAGTAATTCGTGAATAGTAATCTGGAATAGTAACTATGAATAGTACTTTTGAATAGTAAAAGTGAATTAAAACTTGTGCTTTCTTAATAGACATTTGCACTTAGGGTTTTCAAATCCGGGGTCTAAAATGTGTTTTCTTTCGAGGACTTGTTTTATAACCTTAAGGTTTACGTTTAGGATTCATAATTTGATTAATTCCTAATAGATTATAGTAAGATCATAGTCCCACGTTAATGATAACTCACTTTAAGGATTCCTTTGTGTGTTATCCTTCTCTAATACCTTAAATGGTATTACTCTCTTGTCATTACATGTTCTGTACTTGTTTTATATGTTTATGTGCATCGTGATAGAAGTGTGTCTTAGCTCACCTTAGTACACACTTACAGGAGTTAAGGTTGAGCACTGAAATCCCCAGGGCACTGCATAATCTATCCTACCTACTGTTATTAATAGGTGAGGTTAAACTATTTCAACTGGAACCATGAATACTTAATGATTCAATCATTTTGAAACTCTAAGCCTAGTGCTTTACATTCTTGTTTTGAAATACCCTTTATAAGGGATGATTCTTCAAAGAACCCAGACCTATCCATATTCATTGATCAATGGCACATGTTTTCAAAGTAATGCATCAATGGTTCATGTTTTCAAAGTATAGCATCAATGGTTCAATGTTTTCAAAGTAATGCATCAATGGTTCAATGTTTTCAAAGTAATGCATCAATGGTTTATGTTTTCAAAGTATTGCATCAATGGTTCAATGGTTCAATGCATATGTTCAATGGTTCATACATTCGGATTTATTCTGGATGTCATCAATGGTGCAAGCAATCAATGGTTAATGGTATGGGCCCGGCGGTTATGTGTAGAGGTGATGCTCGGGAGGTGAGCGCCAAAGACATCATTAATACTGGCCGCCACACTAGGAGATTGATACCGACTTTAATCAGGAGGTTTGGTTAAGTCAGGACAATTGTCGGGAATGGACTGCAAATCTATTCCCAAATCAATGGTTAATGGTCACCTAGGGGTCGCTCCCCGAAGTGAAACTTGGTGGAGGATGGTGCATGTGTGTATGTGTTAGGGTGTTGTTGATCTCGGTCCGACACCCTATTAATGGTCATGTTTTCTGGAGTAAGGATGGAGAAGCCTAGCTTGCGGGCATCAATGTTTTCATAAAGTTGGTTCATATCTTGCAAAGTTGTTCCCTACCCTTATCCCGTTTTATGAAAATCATATGAACCAAATCATAGCATATGTGTACGCGTGTGACAGCATTCATGAAAGTGTTTTGAAAACTCTCATTTCTTATAGCATTGCATTAAAGGGTTTTATCACTTGAACTTATTCTTAAGTTCTTCATTAAAGCTTTGCATTAAAGGTTTTACCTTATGAACTTCACTTCAAACGCTTACTTTAAGTACTTTCTTTTAAAGATATCCCTCACTTAGTCACTTTGACTAATACCTCTACCTGTTTTCTGGCCTCATGGTTTCAGGTCATGCAGCCGCAATCTAGAGGTATCTTGAAGCTCTAGAGTGTTCATTTTGTTTGAGTCAGGACTTTACTTTATTAATCTATTTTGTGTCCTGCATATGTTATATGGCTGCATTGATACTTTACCTTATGCTTTTGTAATAATCCTTCTGCTACTTGGATACTACTGCAATTGCTATCTTATGCTCCTGTGACGATGTTCAATTGATACAGTAATGTTAATAGTCTCTTCTGCTTAACGATCAGTACTTGCTTGTTTATATGCCATCACGCACATGTTTTGAAAAGTTTTAAAATACTCTGATTTTCCGCTGCATAAGCCACATAGTTAAACACTATTATTGTTACTCGTTAATGGACATGCCGTTCGCTGGGGTATTTCTTGAGTGATGGCTCACACCATTACTTGAGAGGTGCTTCAGTGCGGGGGTTGGGGCGCCGCTCTCTACCAGCAAAGTGGGGGCGCTACAGCCTGAAGTGGTATCAGAGCACCAGGTTAAGTAAGAAGAGACTTGACCTGGATTGCTCACATCAAGGAAGCTTGTTTGACATTGCATGGTTCTATCTTCTGGCATTCATATCCGTGTTCTCTGTATGGCCATGGCAGTTTAGCCACATCTCAATCCTAATCAGCAGCAGATGGATGAAACCTTTTTCAAGCAGTTCGAGGCTTCACGTACTGTGGTTGTTTCTCACCGAGGAGGTACTCACTTCTATACTTGGCGTCAACCAAAGAACAGAGGCAGGACTAGGAGCAGCCTAATGAAGGTAATGATGGATCTGATAATGATGAGGCTGATCTAGCAGGGCATGGATAGGATTGTTTGGCGAAGGGGATGTATAGCTTTGGTAGAAGATCCCCGAATTTTGGCACCACAGATGATGGATTTCAGACGACATGGAACCACAAGAGGTATTTTGCACTTGGTTTGGATGAATGGTAAGGCATGAATGGGAGTCAACTCGATGGTATTGGGTCCTCCTTATTTTAAATTTTGTTTAAAAATGTGGCCTAATGTAGAAAATTTTTCCAAACCTTACACGTTTATAACACATTCGGCTTTATATTGGATATCTGTTTACTGCTTTCCATAACTGTCATTGCATGAGTCTTAGAGATGCTTCAAGATACCATTAGGGCCGTTATAGGATCATGCCATTTCATTTATTGTTATCATCCTTGATATGTTATACATGTTCGTGAATTGTCAATGGTAATGGATAATGGATAATGGAATAATGGATCAATGTTGATATGTTGTTCATGCTTATAAGTTGCCCTTGCCTATGTGGTAATGTGATAATGGATTATCGTTGATATTTTGTTGCGGGAATGTGTTATTCTCATGATTATATGTGACTACGTGGAAATGTGAATACGTGGTTACCAATTATGTGAATCATCCTTACTGTCATGCATTATACACATGTCTAAATGCTTGAAACTTCAGTATCATCATGCCACCAAGAAGAGCACCACGTAATCGCGTACCACCATCGCCACCCCAAAGAGAAGTCACGCCACAACGGGATCTTACACCGCCAAGGGATGTTACGCCACCACCTCCTAGAAGGGAGGAAGTTCCTGATTTAGCTGATGTGTTGCGACAATTCGTGAGGGCTTGCAATTCTCCTAATGGGAAAACACTAGAAAAGTTTCTAAGAATGAACCCGCCTAAGTTTTATGGCGAACCCAACGACTTGAAGGCTGAAAATTGGTTAACTTGTCTCGAAAAGATCTTTGAAGATATGGATATCAACCCTGAAGATCGTGAACGAGTTCAGTATGCTGCATTTTTGATGGAAGGAGCGGCGTTTAACTGGTGGAGGCATACTCAACACATGTGGACAGAGAACAACGTTGATGGAAATTGGACTGAGTTTGTGAAGGAGTTTCAACAGAAATACACTCCTCAGGTAACACGTGATGCAAGAGAAGCTGAATTTATGAATTTGGTCCAAGGATCTATGAACGTGATGGAGTACGATGCTAAGTTTGTTAGGCTGATCAAGTATGCACCCCACATTCTGAGTGATGAACGTCGTAAGACTAAAAGGTTCATTGATGGTCTGAAACCTGAGCTCCGTTGGGCACTAGCTTCTTTGGATGACGAGACCTACACTAGAGCAGTTGATAGAGCATTGAAGGTCGAGGCAACCCATAAGGATATCCGGATGACCGTTAGTCGTCAAGAGCCTTCTAGCCCTAAGACTTTTCAAGGAACAAAGCGACTTGCCGGATCCTCCTTTCAGGGAAACGGGAAGAAAGCAATGATGGCACTACAACAACAACAAAGGGCACCTCAGCAGTATGAAACAACTCAGCCCACTCAAGAGGAGACAGTCTGTGATTACTGTAGCCGTAAAGGACACACTGAGGAAAATTGTCGTAAGAAGAATGGTCAGTGCTATTGGTGTGGTTCCCCTGAGCATATAAGGGAACACTGTCCTACTAGGATTAAAAGATTTGGGGTTCAAGACAAGGGTAAAGCGGTGGTGGGTACGACGAGCACACCAGTGGTTAAAGGCAGAGCATATGTAATGGATGGTAATGAGGAGGTTGATCCTTCGTCTGATGTGGAAGGTACTGTGCACATTCTTAACACGCCAGTTAAGGTCTTATATGACCCTGGTGCCATGCATTTATTAATTGCATCTAATTTATGTGCGCAATTATAATTTCCACTTGAATAACTGTCATATGAAATTTGAAGTAAGTTCTCCTTTGGGGACTTACCTAGTTACGGATCAAGTATATAAACGCTGCCCTATATGCATTGGTAATTGCTACTACCCGTCAAATCTCATTGAGTTACCTATGACGAGATATGGAATTATCCTTGGAATGGATTGGTTGTTTAAGTACCATGTTAATCTGGATTGTTACAAGAAGGAAGTCATCTTGGAAGAGTTGAGAAAACAATTGGACAACATTTTGGTGTTCTTAAAGACACCAGAGGAGCACGCCGAGCATATCCGAATTGTGCTGAGCACTTTGCTGGATCACAAGCTAAATGCCAAGTTCAGCAAATGCGAGTTTTGGCTAGAAAGAGTTACATTTCTAGGACACATCATTTTCAGAACCGGAGTTAAAGTAGATCCATCAAAGTCGAAACAGTGATGGAGTGGAAGATACCGAAGAAAGGGCTTACTTGAATTGGTAAAGGTGGTAAATTAAACCCAAGATATGTTGGAGTCTTCGAGATAATGGAACGAGTTGGAGAAACTACTTATAGATTGGATTTACCTGCAAGTCATACAACGATCCACAATGTATCCTATATATCTCAGATTCGCAAGTGGTTTTGGATGAAAAAGAGATAGTACCAGTGGAAGAATTACCGACAGAACCAAACATGACTTATGTGTTGAAACCGGTGAAGATCTTAGACATAAGATTCCAGGAGTTAAGGAATAAGAAGATTCCTTTGGTAAAAGTCCTTTGGAAGGGACATGGTACAGAACAGGCAATGTGGGAAACAGAGGATAAGATGCAGAAACATTACCCCGAACTGTTTGCAGAAGAATCTGAGGACAGATTCTCTTTAAGGAGGGGTGATTGTAACAGCCCAAAATAGGGCCTGGATGAAAACGGTAAACTAAGGGCATTGGTAAAGCGTTTATAGACCGTGATCCAAGTTTATAAACCTTCATGCATTGCATTCTTAGATGAACTTTGTGCTCATATGTGATCTGACATGTTTTAAGGGGGAATTCTTGACCTTCGATATAGTTTACTATTCAATTTCCCAAGCCTATATTACCCAATGCTTCAATGGAACCCTATAGGTTCATATCACATGTTTTCCTATCCTTTGAACTTGTTTTCCAAGCTCCGGAAACCTTTCTTGAACCATAAGGGCATTTTGGGAACTTACCGACCAAAGTTACTATTCATCTAAAAATGAGCTTTTGATTCTGATATCTTTCCTACCCAAGTTTACAGTCAAATCGATCCTTGAGTCGAAACGAGTCTATTGAAATCATTCTTGACTTGAAAATCTATTCCGACCTTTGTTTTATTTGAAAATGTTTACGAAAACCCTAGTTCACTATTTCTACTACGAACGGTTTTCATTCGGAAAATGTTTTCTCTCTGGATTTGCATTACTCGAGCTATTTCAAGATTTTTGAAATGTTTTACAACTCTTCATTCAAACCCTAGCTCGAAATTTTGAAGCGTACGCTTGTACGTAAGAATTCACTATTCATTCTACGTTTTCAACTTTCTATCGGTAAAAAGTTTTATAGTCGATATTGGATTCAAAATGCTTCTCGATTTATTTCTTGAATTTTGGAAACAATCCGGACTCAAAAATCATTCTCGAAAGTCGTTTTTCACTCATGTCGAGTTTCGAGCTCAAAACTTTTATTCATTAAAACTAATGTATCTTTCAAACGGTAAATCCGATTTCGACGAATGAATATGCGTTTCGAAGCTAATTTTATTGCAGTCGGAATGGTTAAACTTCCAGCTACTTATCCTTGAGTCTTGGGGGACGAAATTACAGAAATACCCCCTGCAGTCCCATTTTAGCTTCAAGAACAAAGTTAGCTTCCAAGAGAAGTTTTACCATTTTGCTCTCCTACCCTTCCTTACATTTTATTTCCAAGGTGAGGGGCTTCCCAACACCTATAAATACCCCCCTCATGCCAGTGAATTCCTTGCTCATATGTTGTGTTAACAACTCCCTTTCTTTCTCTCCCTCTCCCCCTCTTGCCGTCTCCCCCCCATTTTGTTAGCTAGGTTAGTTGTTTTATTTTTTATGCTTTAGTTTATGTTATGTTTTAGTTTAGTTTATGTTTTTATGTTATGGTATGTTTATATTATGTTTAGGTTGGGTCTTAGGGTCTTCCCTAAGCCATATAGGATTTTATTTTATGCATTTATTATATAGTTTTTATGATATGTTTGTTAGTAGTGAATTATGATTTAATTGTTTAGTATATGCTATGAAATGTTGTGAATTGCTTTAGTGTATGGTATGATCATGTTATGGAGCTATTATATGATGATAATTGATGCATGATTATGATATTTAATTTATGTTCAAGCATGTTATGCAATGGAATAGTAACCTATGATCAATTATATCATAACTTGTTACATGTTACTATATGGTCTCAATTGATGAATGCTACATGATTAATGGTCTTGATATGCTATGACTTATGTCTATGATATGTTATTACATTGTTACAATGTTACATGACTCATATGTTATGACTTGAGCTTATGATATGATATGGATTAATGGAATAGTGCTTTGATTATATGTTATACACTTTGATAGTGTCACATGTTATAACCTAAGATAGCATAGTGTTTCATAACTTGATGTTATGCTTTAATTAGATCTCTTAACCATAGGTTATGCCTTTAACCTAGATCAGACTTGCTTATATTAACATGAACTTGAAACTATAGGTTATAATCAAGATCATAATTGAATTAGGGTGTGTGTATGTGTGCATGCCGTGTGTGTGTGTTTCTTGTGTGTGCATGAGTGTGTGTTTAGTGTGTGGGTTTGACCCGACCCTTTGACCCGACAAGTGAATAGTAACATGTGAATAGTAATTCGTGAATAGTAATCTGGAATAGTAACTGTGAATAGTACTTTTGAATAATAAAAGTGAATTAAAACTTGTGCTTTCTTAATAGACATTTGCACTTAGGGTTTTCAAATCCGGGGTCTAAAATGTGTTTTCTTTCGAGGACTTGTTTTATAACCTTAAGGTTTACGTTTAGGATTCATAATTTGATTAATTCCTAATAGATTATAGTAAGATCATACACTACAAGAAAACTGCCAATTTCCGACGGAAATTTCCGACGGAATCAAGTCCGTCGGAAAATTATTATTTTCCGACGGAATACCGACGGTTTTCCGACGGAATTTGTTCAAAAATATAAAAATAAAAATAAATATTTTCCGACGAAAATTCCGTCGGAAACATTTCCAACGGACAATTCCGTCGGTAATCCGTCGGAAAATATAAAAATATAAAAATAAAAATAAAAATAAATATTTTTCGACGGAATACCGACGGTTTTCCGACGGAATTTGTTGAAAAATATAAAAACAAAAATAAATATTTTCCGACGAAAATTCCGTCGGTAGTCCGTCGGAAACTATAAAAATATAAAGATATAAAAATAAAAATAAATATTTTCCGACGGAAATTCCGTCGGTAATCCGTCGGAAAATATAAAAATATGAAAATAAAAATAAATATTTTCCGACGGAAATTCCGTCGGTAATCCGTCGGAAACTATAAAAATATAAAGATATAAAAATAAAAATAAATATTTTCCGACGGAAATTCCGTCGGTAATCCGTCGGAACATATAAAAATATGAAAATAAAAATAAATATTTTCCGACGAAAATTCCGTCGGTAATCCGTCGGAAACTATAAAAATATAAAAATAAAAATAAATATTTCCGACGGAAATTCTGTCGGTAATCCGTCGGAAACTATTAAATTTAATTAAATAATTTTTTTTTCTAATTACTAATTTTATTTTTAAATGTACAAATATCTTATAATGTAACTTATAATTAATATATTAATTTTAGAAAAAATTCTTATTATCATACTGTATATATTTTCAATAGATCGGAGAACTCTTAATTCTAATGAGTTTTATTTTCATTTGAATAAGTACTTTTAAAAAATTCCAATAAATATGATTATATTTAATTCATATAATCATATATTTAAAATTTTATATTTTAAATTAATAACAAAACGTATTTAAATAATTATTTGAAATAAGTATATAAATATATTTAAAGACAAAATATTAACAATAAGCAAGTTAACCAAGTTGGTAAGGGGGTCACCATTCTCTCTTGGAGACCCGAGTTCGAATCCCCACGAGCGCAATAATCGTGGGAATTAATTCTCGCATTGGGTTGGCTCGTCGAGCTCAAGCTCGGCTCGTGGCTCGTCTGAGGTGTTGGTGTGGCTTGTTTCGGGGGTGGTTCGGGTCTCACAAATAATTTTTTTATTTTTTTTAGATTATTTACTTTTATTCTATTTTCCGACGGATTTCCGACGGATTTCCGACGGAAAAGTCGTTTATTATTTTTAACATTTCGTTAAAATTTCCGTCGGAAATCCGTCGGAAATGTTTCCGACGGATAATTCCGTCGGTAATCCGTCGGTAAATTTTTCCGAGGACTAGTTATGCGACAACAATCATCCGTCGGAAATCCGTCGGAAATTCGTCGGTATTTGATGTTTCCGACGGAATTCCGACGAACAGTGTCGTCGGAATTCCGCTGTTTTCTTGTAGTGATAGTCCCACGTTAATGATAACTCACTTTAAGGATTCCTTTGTGTGTTATCCTTCTCTAATACCTTAAATGGTATTACTCTCTTGTCATTACATGTTCTGTACTTGTTTTATATGTTTATGTGCATCGTGATAGAAGTGTGTCTTAGCTCACCTTAGTACACACTTACAGGAGTTAAGGTTGAGCACTGGAATCCCCAGGGCACTGCATAATCTATCCTACCTACTGTTATTAATAGGTGAGGTTAAACTATTTCAACTGGAACCATGAATACTTAATGATTCAATCGTTTTGAAACTCTAAGCCTAGTGCTTTACATTCTTGTTTTGAAATACCCTTTATAAGGGATGATTCTTCAAAGAACCCAGACCTATCCATATTCATTGATCAATGGCACATGTTTTCAAAGTAATGCATCAATGGTTCATGTTTTCAAAGTATAGCATCAATGGTTCAATGTTTTCAAAGTAATGCATCAATGGTTCAATGTTTTCAAAGTAATGCATCAATGGTTTATGTTTTCAAAGTATTGCATCAATGGTTCAATGCATATGTTCAATGGTTTATACATTCGGATTTATTCTGGATGTCATCAATGGTGCAAGCAATCAATGGTTAATGGTATGGGCCCGGCGGTTATGTGTAGAGGTGATGCTCGGGAGGTGAGCGCCAACGACATCACTAATACCGGTCGCCACACTAGGCGATTGATACCGACTTTAATCAGGAGGTTTGGTTAAGTCAGGACAATTGTCGGGAATGGACTGCAAATCTATTCCCAAATCAATGGTTAATGGTCACCTAGGGGTCGCTCCCCGAAGTGAAACTTGGTGGAGGATGGTGCATGTGTGTATGTGTTAGGGTGTTGTTGATCTCGGTCCGACACCCTATTAATGGTCATGTTTTCTGGAGTAAGGATGGAGAAGCCTAGCTTGCGGGCATCAATGTTTTCATAAAGTTGGTTCATATCTTGCAAAGTTGTTCCCTACCCTTATCCCGTTTTATGAAAATCATATGAACCAAATCATAGCATATGTGTGCGCGTGTGACAGCATTCATGAAAGTGTTTTGAAAACTCTCATTTCTTATAGCATTGCATTAAAGGGTTTTATCACTTGAACTTATTCTTAAGTTCTTCATTAAAGCTTTGCATTAAAGGTTTTACCTTATGAACTTCACTTCAAACGTTTACTTTAAGTACTTTCTTTTAAAGATATCCCTGACTTAGTCACTTTGACTAATACCTCTACCTGTTTTCTGGCCTCATGGTTTCAGGTCATGCAGCCGCAATCTAGAGGTATCTTGAAGCTCTAGAGTGTTCATTTTGTTTGAGTCAGGACTTTACTTTATTAATCTATTTTGTGTCCTGCATATGTTATATGGCTGCATTGATACTTTACCTTATGCTTTTGTAATAATCCTTCTGCTACTTGGATACTGCTGCAATTGCTATCTTATGCTCCTGTGACGATGTTCAATTGATACAGTAATGTTAATAGTCTCTTCTGCTTAACGATCAGTACTTGCTTGTTTATATGCCATCACGCACATGTTTTGAAAAGTTTTAAAATACTCTGATTTTCCGCTGCATAAGCCACATAGTTAAACACTATTATTGTTACTCGTTAATGGACATGCCGTTCGCTGGGGTATTTCTTGAGTGATGGCTCACACCATTACTTGAGGGGTGCTTCAGTGCGGGGGTTGGGGCGCCGCTCTCTACCAGCAAAGTGGGGGCGCTACAAGAGCTAACACTCAAAGTTACATAATGCGAGGGCGCTCTGGCCCTTGGAATTCATTCAAAGTAGGAAAAGAGTTGTTATCAAAGAAAGGAGAAATATCAGGCATTTTGGGCAGGGCCGTCTTCCAAGTCTACCACTTCATTTGACGCTTGAGCATCGGGAGCACGTTGGATTTGGGCATCGGGAGCAGGGGCATTCAATGGTACAGTGGCCTCAACCGCTGGAGCGAGAGTATTCTCACTAATCGGGGCATGGATCACGTTGTCATGTTGGCCCTCGGGTACAGATACAGCATCATTAGCCCCCTCGTTGTTTCCTTCAGTGCGAGGCACCTCCCTAACTTGGCGAGCCCTCATGAATTCATCTTGAAGGAGGGGACCAAATCATTGTATTCAGGCTCATTCAATTTGGCCTCAGGGTCCTCTTCACTAGCTTCAGGGATAGCGCAACGCTCGTCAAATCGAAGCCCCGTGTTCGCACGCCCTCGCGAAGAAATATTCATCAAAGCCAGATGGATGAGTTGCTCAACCACCAAGCTAAATGCGTTTTGGGTCTCGTCATAACAATGTAGAGAGGCGGCGAAGTCAAATGCCTTGGAAGGGTAAAATTTAACAAGGGCCTCTTTGTTAGCTTCCGCGATACGCTCGAGAAGCACCTTGTTAAATTCCTCTTGGCAGGCCCTCTTGGCGGCCTCAGTGAACTTATTCTCAGCAGCATTCAGTTGCATGGTCCTGCTGGGTGGAGGGCCCAAAACAGTAGCGGTGTGGGGCCACATTTTGAAAATTTTCTTATAATATAAGTATTAAAATATTTCTAAAACATTCTAATACAATAGCGGAAGACTAGTCGGATCTACTCGAGTATAAACATGCAATTGATAATAAATTTTAAATCACTTAAGCAGATAAATATCTAACATGCAATTAACACTTAAGAGCATATAATTTATCATGCTTAAAATAATATAACTGTAAAATATTACCGTACTCCAGATATGGGTATCTAACGGCATTTTTCCAGCTCTTTTCCCTTTCGTGAGACCGTCAGAGCTTCCCTACAATATCCCGGGAGAAACCCTCGGAGTGTGGGCTTCGAAAGTATTTCTCTAAATACTAGAGAAAATAAAACTTTAAACTAGAAAACCCTTTTCAAGGTTTAATCTCCTGAAATTAAGTGTTTTATATATTAAATATATAAACACCTAATTAAAATTAATTCCAAAATAATTAGGAATTAACTAGGAGAAAAGGGATATGGTTTCAAAGCTAAAAACTCAGCTAAAACCTCTCCCAAAGTTGTGAGGAAAAATGAAGAGCCAAGCCCCCTATTTATAGGGGAAAAACCGAGGGTAAAA
Organism: Lantana camara; assembly: GCA_037501455.1. Taxonomy (NCBI): domain Eukaryota; kingdom Viridiplantae; phylum Streptophyta; class Magnoliopsida; order Lamiales; family Verbenaceae; genus Lantana; species Lantana camara. The sequence goes on from CM074860.1 coordinate 21,632,268, forward strand.
TAGTATTTTCACATCCCACTTGCGTGTGCAACTTGGATACAAATTCTGAAGTGACTACGTTGTAGATCTCATCACCACGAGTCCAACGCCACCGAGAACGCGTCAATCCGCCGCCGGACGCGCCCTCACGCACCACCTTCAGGTGGCGCGTGTGTTACACAGGCGGCCTAGGGTTTCTAGACTCGAACCGGTCCAACCGAACCCGATTCGGCCCGGTTCGACACGTGGCTAATCCTGGTTCTACCACGTGTCCGGTTTGATCCGACCCTATCCGTTGACCCGTATCCTGACCCTTGACTGGCCCGGTCCAGATCTAATCTGGACCGTCTGCGTGCGCTGAAGCGGCGCAATCTCCCCCGTACACGTGGTGCGGCACTTGGCGCCCAGTCAGAGCCACCTCAAGCCTGTCTGCTGACGTGGCATGCCATGTTAGCTGCCACATCATCAAATTTTATTTTTTTTTCAATGAAAATTTTTATTTTCTCAAAATAAAATTTCGGGAATTTCCAACACTTTGGAATTTCAATTTATTTTCTTAAAATAAATTACTTGGCTATTTTCAAACACTTTGAAAATTCATTTCTCTTTCTCCTTTTAATATTTTCTCTTCGGGTTTTCAATTTGGGGCTTGCAGGGGGACCTGCAGGACTAATTAATTTTAGCTCCAAAAGGGTTAATATATTATCATCACATGATAGTAATTAATTACTATTTAACAATATTTAATTCCACTAAATAAATATTGTTGCACTCTAAAATTAATTAAATTATTCACAAATTTCTCAATCTAGAATAATTTCGCATTTCACTCCTTCGTGTAGATATCTATGAAAAATAAATTCCAACTACTACCATTTATTTTTCATTTCCAATCTGAAATTTATTGATTCGCCTTAAATTCAAATTCTCTGTATGTGAAACACATTCAACATACAACTTTGGTGACGTATCACGTGAAGTGCTTTGGCCAAAGTCTTAATTCGAACATTTGCAAATCTGTTTCAGGGGTATCTTTTACCTTCCAGCAAGACTACAGTTTTCTCGATCAATATAACTCTTTTGCACATTTCATGCAGTCATCAAACGTACAAAGTATTTTGGCCACCATTATCGAGATCTCACTTCTGAATATATTACAGTGACTAACACTACATGCCTAAAGCCGAAATATTGTTAGGATTAAGAGTATAATGCTTCCCGAGATTTTATTCATTTTAGATAGTTGTACAAAATGAATAATCTCAGTGCTCCAGTTCGATGTTTCCAATCCTATTGTAAATCATCAACGTGTTATAATCAGAATCACCATTCCTTATGACGAAAGACTAATCATCTTATATAACCACGTTATAGTCTTGATAAGAACATATCCTTATCGTACCGGCTAGAACTTTAATAACACGTGGTTTCGGTATTTAAAGTCTTTTCCTATGAAACACATTTCATATAAGAATACCACCACACGCCATTAATTATCAATATGTGAAATACCTACAACTTTCTGTAAATTCAATTTAATTAATCCAACAAATTAAATTTTCAAGGCACTATTCCCAACAGGTCCTCTCGTTCAATTCATGCCTTAGCTTCTCGTTATGCTATTTGACATTAGTCAGATCGGTGCGGTACCTTATCTGAGCCCCCTCTGACTTTTCCAGCTTCTTCTTCACCTTCTCATGCTCGGCCTCAAGGGATTCAAGTTGGACCTTCAATACGTCCATCTCCTCCTGGAGTTGAGCCGGGTCAGCTGAGCGTGCCATCCTTTTGTACTTGGCTTTGCACTCAGAATATACCGTCGAGTGTCGTTGGAGGTTTTTGACCCTCGGAAACACTTACTGTATAATTTTCGACACTTAGCATTTTTAAAGATAAGGAGAAACTTAAAAGGAATGAAAGGAATAAGGGGCCTTACGGAAATGATTGCATGGGCGAGATCCTCGGCCACCTGCTTCGCACTTTGGGAGTACAACCGTCTGTGGTCCCTCTTGAACTGGACCCTTTCGTAGAGCCCGTAGGTGATGTTCCAAGCGAGCGCAAGATTGCTCAACATGGTGGTGCCCTCGTGTGGGGGACGACCGAACGCCTTATCACCAGCACGCTCGAAATTCCACAGTTGGTCTTCCTCAGAGAAAGAAGTATCTCCGTCACCGCGGTCGCCCTCGACCACCTGCTTGCCCTTGCCAACTACAGGAATGGCGTCAGGCATCCTCTTCCTCTTTTTCGAGGGCTGAATTTGGCCCCCTTGAGGCTCCCTTATCACAATACTCGTGCGTGGCATCTCTTGATTGTTTGGAGACGTTGGTGTGCCTCTTTGGTTCGATCCATCACCTAGCCTCGGGGTGACATGGGTGTTCGGAGTAGCTGTGCGGTTGTCCCCTCGTCCATGACCGGACGTGCTGGAACTGGCCCCGTGGTGGCCCCCACGACCGTCCCCTTGGCCTTGTTTCTGCCTTTGTTGATTCTGGGGCTGCTGTTGCTGTTGCGGGTTGCGAACGTTCAAGAGGTTGGCCACATTCCTCATTTCCCCTTTCCTCGCCTTTAGTATGCTAGCACCTGAAATAAGAAGAACGAGGGTCAATTCTTTCTTGCAGAGTTCAACAAGATACGAGAATAAAGTTAGCAACCCTATCTAAAGTTAGTTCCCTAGGATCTAACTGTCTCTCTCCAAATTTTGAGGGGGCGGGCTTTTAATCATTTCTTTAAAGTTAGATATGGCCAAAGCATATGATAAACTCGATTAGGGCTTCCTTTCCAAGGTACTCAAACATAAGGGATTTTCAGATAGATGGATAGCTTGGGTTAACAACTGCATCTCAAACTATCGATACCCAATCCTGATCAACGAGGTGCCACCTAGCTTCTTTCAGTTGACTAGAGGGCTAAGACAAGGTGGGAATGATATAACCTGTGAATGCAAAAGATTTTATTGAACAAATGAATCTTACTGATTTACTAGTCGGGATGGAAAAATGAACCATAAATCAATTTATCTATTCTAAGAAGTTACGAACAAGTGCTACTACTGAAATAAAGATTGCAAGAGTGAATATTCACCCGCGAAAACTTTTTTTTGAATTGGTAAACTTGGATAAAGGACAAAAGAAAATAAAGATTGATTAGAACGTTAGAAAAAAACTATTATTTGTAAAAAGGTGATCAACTATCCCCGTCGTTATTTGTTATTACTACTGATTATTTGTTTTGTTCATTGAACAAGGTGGTGGAGGAGCACTCGTAGAGCACTTATGGCTCTCGATCACCGGCATACATGTTTCATTTAGGCTATATGGATAACACAATAGTCTTCACTAACCCGCACATGACTTCATTGTACAAGATTAATGAACTAATCTCTGTTATGAGAAACTCTCAGGTTAGAAGATTAATGCAAAAAAAAGTGAGTTCTTGGCAGGCAATAACATAGATTTGGGGGTTGGTTGAGTTTGAGATGTACTAGGATTTAGGCGAGGATCGCTTTTGATGACATGTCTTGGGGCGCCTTTGCATAGAGTTAGAAAGAAAGTTTTGCTATTTTATGGGATGCTTAACAAAACAAGAGGACGTCTACGAGAGTGAGAATCTATCATGCTATCCTACGGAGGACATTTACGATTGCTTAGGGTCGTGATATATTCGATGAAGATGAACTTGATCAAAGTTATGGGACTGCCATGGTCTGTTATACAAGCTGTGCAGAGGATATCTAATAGATTCTTTTGGGGGTCAGACTCCTAGAGACGTAAAATTTGTTGGACAAAGCGGGAGAGAATCTATTTTACGACTTTAGAAGAAGGCCTAAGGATGAGAAATCTTGTCGACATGATTAAAGCTTGTTCATGGAAATTGTGGTGGAGATTCTAAACTCAATAGTGTCTATGGGCGGACTTTATGAAACAAAAATATTGCAGGGAATCACATCCTTTCGTGGCTAAGGTAAAGATGCATCACTCGCCGATTTGGCGAAGAATTTGCTCAATTCATGGTGAAGTGGAGGAGTATATAGGATAGACAATTGGTTCAGGGGAAATCTCCTATTTCCATAATTGAAGCTTGAATAGGGTCGCATAGCAAACCTTCTTGGGGGTAATCATGGAAATCGAATGATACGCGATCTCTTGGAAAATGGGAGCTGGAAGGAGCAGGAGGTTATTAGGACTATCGTGCAGTAGCTGGGCAACATAATCCTAAATGTCCTGATCATGGAGGCAGTAAGAAACAAGGTAATATTTTGATGGAAACTACCGAAAACTTTACGATGCAGTCGGCGTGGGAAGCCATTAGGCAACAAAGGTATCCCAATTTGCTGCAAAGTGCAATCTAGTCCTCGAATCTTACGCCAAATATTTCAAATACTTATTTAGAGACTTCTATATGATTGGCTACCTTGGGATGACCAATTACAAAAGAAAGGGATAGTTTTAGCCTCAAGGTGTGTCTGTTTCTCAAGTGATGAAAATAAATACCACTTTTTTCTTAGCTCCCAAAAGATCAAGTATGTTTGGGAGTATTTTGCTGAAATTTTTAAGATCAGCATTGAGGGGTAGAAGGACCTGGCAAGCTTTTTGAAACACTAGAAAACCTCGTCTCCATATAGCGTCGCCAAACATGTCCGCATTGTTTTCACTATCTTGGTTCTATGGTATACGTGGAGAGAGCGCAATGACATTTGACATAATGGAGGTAACTTTTCGGCTTATAAGATCATCTATAAAGTTACTAACCACGTGCATAATCTTTACAGGGTCACGAGATGAAGCTACTCCTGGTAGTGGCAAGACGTGCATTTAGATAGAAGGTTTGATGCTTGCGTGGGAAAACCTATTGTGAACTTAGCACGTTTAGTGAAATGGAGGAGACCGGCGGAAAGCTGGCTTAAATTAAATATGGATAACTTTCAAGAGGTAATCTTGGTCCTTATTAGGAAATACGATAAATCATAAGAGATTATAGTTTCCATATATAACTGATTTATAGAATCCCTGACTTGTAGGAATTAGTAGGATAAATATTTGTTCTCCTGTAACTCTTTAAAACACGAAAAAATGAGTTTAATAAAATCTTTTCTTAATCTCTATGCTTTAACATGGCATCAGAGCAGTGTTAATCCTTGGGACTCAGTTTTCACATCATCGTCCTAATACCTTTCTCAAACCCTTTGACTTCAAGCAAAACATGTCTACCCCTACAAATGATACCAAACCCAAAACCCTCAACACAGACCTCAGCCTTCAAATCGCGAACCTGTTGCGGAACAACACGCAACAATCAACAATAACCAATTCAGAAAATCTCTCAATTGGTATCAAACTAAGTAACAAAAATTACCCGGTATGAGCCCGATTGATGAAGATGGCGATCGGAGAACGAGGCTGCCCCTCGCACATCACCAGAACTCCCCCCGCACCAGAAGTCACAGATCCCTCGTATGATCAGTGGGAACAAATAGATCAGAACGTATTCACATGGATTATACAAAACTTAGATGTAAATCTAATAAACAATGTTCTACAATACCTCACGGCGAAGTCACTGTGGGACGGTCTTGCCACGACATGTGGCAGCGGCACCGATCCACTCTAGCTGTTCGATTTACACAGAAAGGCGAACACCATGAAGCAAGGCCCTGATAGCCTTGAGGATTTTTGGAACAAAATTCAGGCAATATGGATGGCCATCGAACGAAGACAGCCGAATCCAATGAAATGCCTCGAGGACATTGCTGCCTTCAACAGAATTCAACAAGAACAGAGGCTTTATCAACTCCTTACCGCAATTGATGGAAAATACGACTCGATTAGACGGGATCTGCTGAAACTCGAAACCAAACCCTCAGTAGAATCCCCCTACGGCACTATCCGGATGGAGGCTTCCAGTCTTCAGATCTTAAAGGCGGCGACCGATGGCGAAGGGGATTTCTTATCCTTGGGTGTCGGGGCAGGCCTAGCCATGAGAGGTGGCAAGAATGGCCGGAAATCAGAAGAAAGCAGATGGACTGACAGTGTCGGCAAGTGTTATCCGCCATTAGAGGACAAATCGGAGCTTGAGTGCTCCTATTGTGAAAAACGAGGGCACATAAAAGAGGACTACTTTGAGCTCATCGGCTACCCCGATTGGTAGGTCAAAAATAGGAAGGAGAAAGGGAGATCGACGGGAGGTGGTGGACAGCGGCGTTCGAATGCCGCTGCTGTTGAAAATCGCAGGGGACGGTGGCCGACGGACGACGGGCGAATAGCGCCGTCGCCATCAACAAAGTAGGTAGCAGCTTTCAATCGCACGAAATAGGTAAAGGGTTTGAGTCTTTTGGCTCAAACCCTAGCTTTATTAAACATAAATCCCCCCCTCCCCTTTATCTTTATTTACAAATCAGCCCCACTCTTGTGCTAATATGCGATTTGGTCCCCAAAATTTGAAAAGTTCACAAAATAACCCCAAAAAAATATCGCAATGGATTTTTGATTGTGGGGTTACAGATACGATGACCTTTAACCCCTCGGATATACTTGAACCCATGACACTGAAAAACTCTCATATCCAAACAACAAATGGGGACCTAGTAGAAGTTAAGGGGGAAGGGACGATCACTATATCACCCCGGTTGAAATTGAGGAATTGTCTTTATGTTCCGTCTCTTTCTTGTAAACTGTTATCTCTAAGTCATGTGATAAGTGAGCTAAATTGCGTGGTTCTGATATATCCTCGTTTCTGCTTGTTACAGGACATTCATACGAAGGAGATAATTGGGCGTGGTACTGAGCGGGACGGACTCTATTATGTGGATGAGCTGGAACAACCTTCTCGGGCTTTTCTATCAAAGGGTACTGCTGAGACATAAGTTTGACTTTGGCATCGACGTCTTGGACATCCCTCGATTGGGTATCTGAGAATGTTATTTCCAACTCTTTTTCAGAATAATCAGCATTTAAATTTACCCTGTCAAACTTGTTCAATTGCAAAAAGTCATAGAACTTCGTTTAAACCCACGAACACTCAGGGTTTACTCAGTTTTTTCTCTTGTTCATTCAGACGTTTGGGGACCAGCCCCGGTTACTAATCAAAATCGATTTCGTTATTTTGTGATATTTATTAATGATTACTCTCGCATGACTTGGGTTTATTTCCTTCGGCACAAATCTGACGTCTTTGAAACTTTTGTTGCGTTCTTTAACATGATCCAAACCCAATACAACCAGAAAATTAAAGTGCTAAGATCCGACAATGGGCGTGAATTTGTCAATCAACAAATGAGTGACTTTGCCAACAAATAGGGTCTTGTACATCAATCCTCCTGCCCTAACACACCTCAGCAGAATGGAGTCGCCGAAAGGAAAAACAGAACATTACTTGAAATGACCAGAGCCCTCCTAACCGAATCTCATGTCCCGAGTCATTTCTGACAGGAAGCCGTAGCCACTGCAGCCTATCTCACAAATAGGTTACCCATAAAAATACTTACCCACCAAACACCTCTGTCAATTTTCCAAACCCAAGTCACCGTTCCCTAAACACTGACCATGCCTCCCCGAGTTTTTGGGTGCTCTGTGTTTGTTCATGTTTCTAAGAATGAACGGACTAAGCTGGATCCTTGTGCTTTGAAGTGTGTCTTTGTTGGTTACACACCCCATCAGAAGGGATATCGGTGCTACAATCCCTCAACACGCCGCATGCATATTACTATGGACTGTGAGTTCCTTGAGACAGAATACTTCTTTCAGCACCAGCATAGCTCTCAGGGGGAGCATTCGGGTGATTCTCTATGCTGGCTCAGTGATCCGGATGATACCAGTCTCTTTTCTCAGTCCAGTTCCACTCAAACCAACAACAAGCTCAGTACCACCTCCAATCATACTCCTCCGCATGATGTCCAAAATGAGGTAACTACTCTGGTCCCTTCTCCATCGATTTCTGATATTGATGATATTCCAGATACAGTTAACCCTATTTCAGATGACACAGAAAGCAACAAGTATACTTTGCCACAAGGAGTACCAGGGGGGTTCCCCCAAACCGATATTCTGTTGGAAACACGAATCAAGAAAGCAGCGGAATTTAAAAATTTTTCCAACAAAAGGATCTAGGACTCGCAATCGTGTAACCAAATTCGTAGAGATAGAAAACTTACTTTTCTTTTATTCTTTCTTGAAGCGTTTCAAGCCACCCAAGAACGCTCTTCACGCGGCTTGATCCCCTCTCCTTGGTAAAGCTCGAATCTTCAAACTTCTAACTTGAAGTCTCTAGAGAAAGTCCACCAACTTGGCTACAATCTAACTAGTAAGGATGCTAGTTCTCTAGTTAGTGTTTAGCCTTAACCTAAGGTTTTATTTTATCTTGGAGAAAGGAAGGTGTTCAACACATGAACCAAAAGAATTGCCAATTAGCTCTAAAGGGGAGCATGAGCTCCCCTATATATAGGAAAGGGAAGGGGCGGCCGAACCTAGTCCTTATGGACTAAGGATTTGGTCCCTCTCTCCTATTACTTGATCATCAAGTAATTTTGACTTTGACTTTGAATTCTAATTCAAATCAACTTTCAAGAGAGCTAAAAATATCCAAACTATTTTTGGATAATTTTATACTTTATTTATTTAAAATAAATAACTTATTTTATCTAATTAATTAATTCATAATTAATTAACTAGATTATTTTTCTCCAATATTAGACTTTCTTTTTAATTCAAAATTAAACCAAAGTCTATTAAATAATTAACACATTTAATTATTTAATATATATATACTATATATATATTCACACGTGTCACTCACGTGAGCCACACGTGTGATTTCACACGTGTGGAACCCTCTTGGCCCGATTAACTCGTTTAATCATTTTCAAGCCTTAACTCATGTAACCAAGTTGTTGTGTGTGACTCTCTAGGTTCTCAATTCAATTAGCAGTGACCCTAATTAATTAATTCACTAATTAATTAATCAGTCCATAGATTAAACGACCATAGTCTAGCAACAGGTGTTTAACCCCTAGCTGAATTGGAATGTTCGGATTCGACAGAACCTTTAAGTCATTGATTCATGTGAGATTCAATCCTCCTACTTACTATCTCTCAACCAAGATCTAGGGCAAGGGAATAATCAGAACCCTAATAATCCGGTCTTAAAGCTAAGTGCATTTCATATCCATTTGATCTCAATCCAAGAAACCCTTTTCTTGATGTCTTGATCTACTGCCTTGGCCAAGGACTCCATATGGCATATGAATAACTTACACAATAAGAGATCACCTTGCAAATGCAAGTGTAGGTCCTATCTTGATTCTCATTCACTTTCATGAGTCACTTGTGCAGCCCCAGCATAAGCCTTGAATCAGTTGTCTAAGGCGACACCCTTTAAAGCTTATACCTAAGACTACAGAGTTAACTCATAAAGTGACAAGGAACCTCAAGTCTAAGGATCAATTAATCACATCAATGACTCGTGAGATATTTCCTAATCTGGAAGTTTCCATTTCCTGAAATAGAAACTTCCTTTCCCATTTAGGAATGTTCTCACACGGGGCGCCTCAGTGAACTCACTTATTAAAGTAACCACCCTTATGTATCACGCACGTATCAACTATACACTTTCCACCTCCATGAAACAAGGTGGTCCTTCTTAAGGGCGTGATCCCACAAGCAAGCCTTAGAGGAGTCAGGTTGACACTCCCACTGTCTGTAGGACTCATCGGCTTGGAGTATTTTACTAATCATGACTTATGTGATATAAGGCTCGTTTCATGAACCATTTCACCTAAATGGTAGAGTCCTAAAGTCATCAGGATTAGGGGAGTTCTCATACATGCACAGATAAAGTAAACGCATACCAAACAAGAGCATATAAAGAAGTGTTGCCTCAATTCGTTATTTCATTCAAAGATTGTCTGTGATTACAATAAGGAAATGCACAAAGCGGATATACAATCGGCTTTCTAGGGCACTATTCCTAACAATCTCCCACTTGCCCGTCAAAGCCATTCTAAAGCTACTCTAAGTCCCATCTTCTGAAGATGACCTTGGAAAGCTTCTCGACTAAGGGGTTTAGTAAGTGGATCTGCCACATTCTCTGCTGATGTGACCCTCTCAATTAGCACATCTCCCCTTTTGATAATATCACGGATTAGGTGATACTTCCTCATAATGTGCTTGGTCCGTTGGTGAGATCTTGGTTCTCTTGCTTGAGCAACCGCCCCAGTGTTGTCACAAAACACAGTAATGGGGTCTTTCATGCTAGGAACAACATTCAACTCTTGAATGAAGTTTCTAATCCAAACACCTTCCTTAGCTGCATCATTTGCAGCTAAGTATTCGGCCTCAGTGGTCGAATCTGCAGTGGTTGTTTGCTTGGAACTCTTCCAACTCACTGCTCCGCCGTTTAGGCAGAAAATGTATCCTGACATTGACTTAAAATCATCTAAGTCAGATGCAAAGCTTGCATCGCAGTATCCTTCGACAGTAAGATCTTTCTGACCTCCGTAAACTAAGAATAAATCTTTAGTACTTTTCAAGTACTTAAGAATATTCTTCACGACAGCCCAGTGACCATCTCCAGGGTCAGATTGGAAACGACTTGTCACACTAAGTGCATAAGCCACATCCGGTCGAGTACATAACATTGCATATATTATGCTACCTATTGCTGACGCATAAGGTGTATGAGTCATTCTCTCCTTCTCAAGGTTAGTCTTAGGACACATCTTCTTTGAAAGACATGTTCCTACACTCATAGGAAGGTTCTTAACCTTTGCTGACTCCATATTGAATCTCTTCAATACTTTGTCAATGTACATCGACTGTGACAGTCCTATTAACCTTCTAGATCTATCTCTATAGATTTTAATTCCAAGGATATAGGACGCATCACCAAGATCTTTCATCTCGAATTGGTTCGATAACCATAACTTAGTCACTTTCATGTCATCCTTCGAATTCCCAATAAGAAGGATGTCATCAACATAAAGTACCAAGAATTGCACTGAGGTCTCCAATTCCTTTCTATACACACAGGACTCATTCGAAATTTGAATGAAGCCAAACGCTTTGACTGATTCATCAAATCGAATGTTCCAATTCCTAGACGCCTGTTTCAATCCATAGATTGATCTTTGGAGTTTGCAAACCTTTTGCTCACTCCCACTGAATGTGAAACCTATGGGTTGCTCCATATAAATGTCTTTGTCAATGTCACCATTAAGAAAGGCAGTTTTCACATCCATTTGCCATATCTCATAGTCATAATATGCAGCAATGGCAAGCATAATCCGAATAGACTTTTGCATTGCAACTGGCGAAAAAGTTTCATCAAAGTCCACGCCGGGTCTTTGAGTGAATCCTTTTGCAACCAGTCTTGCTTTGTAGGTTGCAATACTTCCATCAACTCCAAGCTTTCTCATAAAGATCCATTTGCAACCTATGGGTTTGACCCCATTAGGCAAATCTACCAAGGTCCAAACTTGGTGGGAGTTCATGGAATCCATTTCGGATTTCATGGCTTCTATCCACTGTTCAGAGTCAGAATCTGAAAGTGCCTCCTCATATGTTAAAGGATCATTATCCTTTTGAGAGATTTCATGGAAGAATCCATACCATCTTTCCGGCTGTCTAGGAGTGCGTTCAGAACGCCTCAGAGGAGGATTTACGTGTGTATCGAAATTCGTGATTGGTTGTAGTAGATCAGAAGGGGACGTTTCTTCAGTGGGTGGTGTGGGGTTACTTTGTACTTCTTCTAATTCTATGATCTTGCCTTTCTTTTCTTTAAGGAACGGTTCCTCAAGAAAAGTGGCATTTCTGGAAACAAACACCTTTTGCTCAGATTGATCATAGAAGTAGTATCCTATGGATTCCTTAGGATAACCTACAAAGTAGCATAAGTTAGAACGAGATTCTAACTTATCTCCTACTGTCCTCTTCACGTAAGCAGGACAACCCCAAATTCTTAAGTAAGAATAGCTAGGGATTTTACCATGCCACATTTCATAGGGCGTTTTAGGGACTGACTTAGAGGGAACTAGATTCAAAATCTTTGCTGCACTTTCTAGGGCATAACCCCAGAAAGAAGGTGGTAAGTCAGTGAAACTCATCATGGAGCGAACCATATCAAGTAGGGTTCGATTCCTTCTCTCAGAAACTCCATTAAGCTGAGAAGTTCCCGGAGGAGTCCACTGAGAGATAATCCCATTATCTTTGAGATGATTAAGGAATTCTTCACTAAGATACTCGTCTAATCGATCAGATCGAAGTGCTTTGATCTTGTGACCAGTTTGGTTCTCAACCTCTTTTCGAAATTCTAAGAATTTCTCAAAAGCTTCAGATTTATACTTCATTAAGTATACATAACCATATCGACTAAAGTCATCGGTAAAGGTTATGAAATACTGATGATTGTTTCTAGTGCTTACACTAAGCGGTCCACAAACATCAGTATGGATCAAATCCAAAACCTTAGTGGCACGTTCCACAGTTCCTTTAAAAGGGACTTTGGACATTTTTCCTTTGAGACAGGATTCGCAAGAAGTTAACTCCTTAAGATCATTTTCAGAGAATGATCCTAAAGTGTTTATCTTGCTAATTCTGTTCTTGGAAATGTGTCCTAATCTAGCGTGCCATAAGGGAGCTGAAACTTTGTCATCTCTCTTATGCTTTGTTTCTCGTTGCATATTCATAATATTGATATTTTGAGTTAGGTAAAGTCCATTACTTAGAGTACCGATGTGAACGGAAGAGTTGTTCCGTTTGATAAAATATTTACCATTCTTAATATAAGTTTCATAACCTTCACAATCTAATATTGGAACTAAAATTATATTACGAATAATGCTCGGTACATAAAGGACTTTTTTTAAGACTAACTCAAAACTACCTAAATCTAATCTAATTGTGCCTAAAGCTCGAGCTTCAACGTTTGAGCCATCGCCGATCTTCAAGACACATTCTCCTTCTTTGAGTTGTTGGACTTCACTTAGCATCTGTACATCATTACAGATATGAGTTCCACAACCGATATCAAGTACCCAAGAACTAGAATTAATAGAAAGATTTACTTCAACGAGAAAGATACCTTTCTTTAGAGTAGCCTTGTACTCTGGGCAGTTTCTCCTCCAATGTCCCGCTTTGCCACAATGAAAGCAAACATCCTCTTTCTGATCACGCTTCTTCTTTCGGGCCTTCCCCTTCGAAATGCCACCAGTGGGCCTAAGGGGTTTCTTCTTCTTCTTTTGGGCTTTCTTGCCCTTGCCTTTAGAAGGCCCAGAAGAGGAAGATGGAGCATTCACCATCAAAACCTTATTGTCCTTCTTGATCGTGCTTTCAGCAGTCACAAGCTGACTAATCAGCTCAGCTACAGTAGCACCAGCATGATTCATGTTGAAGTTAAGGACAAATGGGTTGAATGATGGTGGGAGCGAAGCTAGCAACAAATCCACTGAAAGCTCATCTTTCAGTGGCATGTCCATGGAAGCAAGTTTCTCAGTAAGGGCAAGAAACTTGAGTCCATATTCATGGACACTTGAACCTTCCCTCATTCTCAAGTGGAACAATTCCTTTGAAGTGTTATACCTTGTAACACGTTCATGAGGGCGGTAAAGTTGCTCTAAGTGGTCGTAAATCTCCCAAGCAAATTCCATGGCCTCATGTTGCCTTTGCAAGTCCGGAGACATGTTAGCCAACATAAGGCAACGAGCTTGGAGATTATCATCCTTCCACTTCTGAATCGCATCCCGCTCGGCCCGAGTGGGAGCCTCCCCTTCGGGACTAGGCTCCCCTTCGAAGAGAACATAAGTTCTCTTCTCAGAATCTAAAATGATTTTTAGATTCCTCAGCCAATCAGAATAGTTGGGACCAGTCAACTTGTTTGACTTGAGGATCGATACAAGAGGGTTTTTGGTTGCCATTTCATAACACGTAGAGAATCACAGAATCTACGACCTAAATGGTAAAACAGAGAACTAGTGAGCATGCTGAATTATAACGATATACAAAAGATAAGGTCTTTAATCTATTGTAGCTCCCACTGTTTTTCAAAGATCTAGAATTCCCAAAGATCTAAGAGGAACACGTTTCCCAATGGGTACTAAGATCCTAGGCATTTTACCTCGAACCCACGACTCGCGGACATTCTAAGTAAGAACACTAGGTAGGTACAACTTACCAATTCTAACACCTTTAGAACTCTTAGTAATTGTTTTTGCATCACCTATCTTTCAATATGGACCCACGACTCGTGCGACATCCATATTTACTTAGGCGTTAAGCTAGACCCATCAATCATAAGATCATGACCAAAACTTAGTTCGAACGACCCACGACTCGCGGACATCGCCCTTGCTAAAATTGACCACGAAATATTGATCATTTGAAATGATTAATTAGGTAACTAAGAACTAATAAGCTCCACTAGCTATCCCACGACTCGCGGACAATAACTAGCTTTACTTACTAAACTTAAAACCTATTGATGGAATGCTAGGAATTTAATTCAAAATTTGCATCTCGAATTAAACACCTATTTGTTCGAAATTAGCTTAATATTTAATGGGAATTTTCGAATCAACCGGAGAGTTGTCCGGTTCGACCTCACCAACATATATGTTATCCAATTTTATTAGTCTTGATTAATGCAAGTACACTTAAATGCATTTCAAACAAGCACATAAACAGATAACATGTCCTAGCATGATACTAACATGTAATGATCATGGGTTCTACCTATCTTATGCGTGATATGTGGGAGCCACTCCACAATCACAAGTTCTAACATACATGCCACATAAACAGTTCAAATCACATAAGGGAAAGCGGTAACAAAATACGAGCCCTATCTCTATTACATTTAACAATTGAGATTCCCCTCCCTAACATTTTGAGGGGTCTTCACTTATGGCCTCCTTGTTACTTGAATGTGGTCCATCTTACTCCATGGGTGCATTATCTCCAAAATGAAAATAAAACCTCACCACCTATCTCTACTCTCAAATTACAATAAAAAGAAAAAGACATAAAGTAATAAGGCTCAATCTTCATATTGGTCTTAGACAATTACACGGGGCATACCCCGGTCTCAAAAACAGTAATATGGAAAGCCACATAATAAATCACATAACAGTACGCACATAAGTGAGGGTCCAACCTCAATTGAAAAACGCAACTATAGGGCTCCAACCCCAATTTAAACCATCCATGTGCATAAATTAAAACCATACATAGATCTAAACCCATGATCACCTAACATGCTTTTGCAAGAATTTAAATTTAACCAATAAATTAAAATTCTTGCTTTAAGCTCTAATAGCTTAAAACACGACTTAGATGCAATTCTTGTTCAAGAGCCTTTTCTATAAAACCCGAAAAACAATGAACTAATAAAATTCCAATTAATTTCTGAAAATTAATAATTTTATTCTTTCAATATTTTCATAAAATAAAGATTGTAATTTTTCCAAAGTTTAAATCGCTTAAATTTCTAAAATCCCAATTTAAACAATTATTTCAAAAATAATTCAAATTTAATAAATAAAATTTTTCAGAAAAATTAAATCGGGATTGGATTAGACTAAACACGAAAATCAAGATCGCGAAACGAAGGGCCCGAATTCGCCCGCGCGCCAGCCCAGGCCGAGAGCACGCATCGCGTGCGAGCGCACGCGCACCGAGTCGCCCACGCCAGCAGCAAGGCTGCCGGCACGCACGCGCAGCACGCAGGGGTTCTCGCGCGCAAGGCGCGCGCTGCACCTAGGCGGGAGGCAGGCGGGCGAGGGAAAGGCTCTCGCGCGGTTGCGGGAGGTGCTGGCGGGCGCACCTTGGCGCTGGCGGGCGGCAGCGGCGGGTAGTCCCGCGCGGTTGCGGGACTGCTGGGGGGGCGGGCGCGTGGGCCTGGCGTGCTACGCCTTAGCATGTCCAGGCTCGCGTTTTCGTAACGCGATTTCGTGTTTCGTACTTTTAGTTCAAAAACCAAAACAATCCAAAATTCAAAAACACGAATTAAATTAATTTCTATCAAAACGGTTTTCCAAAAACACAATTTAAGAAAACAGTTTCAAAAATTCAAGAAAAAAAAATTACAGTTTCGTATTTCAGGTCTTTTTTAAAAGAACTCATGAATACCTAATTCGCATCTAAGCCTAAGAATTTCTACCAAATTCAGAATAATTGAGACGAATCAGAAACACGATTAACGAGGTGGCTCTGATACCACTTCTTGGAAAACACGAATCAGAAAGCAGCGGAATTTAAAAATTTTTCCAACAAAAGGATCTAGGACTCGCAATCGTGTAACCAAATTCGTAGAGATAGAAAACTTACTTTTCTTTTATTCTTTCTTGAAGCGTTTCAAGCCACCCAAGAACGCTCTTCACGCGGCTTGATCCCCTCTCCTTGGTAAAGCTCGAATCTTCAAACTTCTAACTTGAAGTCTCTAGAGAAAGTCCACCAACTTGGCTACAATCTAACTAGTAAGGATGCTAGTTCTCTAGTTAGTGTTTAGCCTTAACCTAAGGTTTTATTTTATCTTGGAGAAAGGAAGGTGTTCAACACATGAACCAAAAGAATTGCCAATTAGCTCTAAAGGGGAGCATGAGCTCCCCTATATATAGGAAAGGGAAGGGGCGGCCGAACCTAGTCCTTATGGACTAAGGATTTGGTCCCTCTCTCCTATTACTTGATCATCAAGTAATTTTGACTTTGACTTTGAATTCTAATTCAAATCAACTTTCAAGAGAGCTAAAAATATCCAAACTATTTTTGGATAATTTTATACTTTATTTATTTAAAATAAATAACTTATTTTATCTAATTAATTAATTCATAATTAATTAACTAGATTATTTTTCTCCAATATTAGACTTTCTTTTTAATTCAAAATTAAACCAAAGTCTATTAATAATTAACACATTTAATTATTTAATATATATATACTATATATATATTCACACGTGTGTGACACGTGTCACAGTGACACGTGTCACTCACGTGAGCCACACGTGTGATTTCACACGTGTGGAACCCTCTTGGCCCGATTAACTCGTTTAATCATTTTCAAGCCTTAACTCATGTAACCAAGTTGTTGTGTGTGACTCTCTAGGTTCTCAATTCAATTAGCAGTGACCCTAATTAATTAATTCACTAATTAATTAATCAGTCCACAGATTAAACGACCATAGTCTAGCAACAGGTGTTTAACCCCTAGCTGAATTGGAATGTTCGGATTCGACAGAACCTTTAAGTCATTGATTCATGTGAGATTCAATCCTCCTACTTACTATCTCTCAACCAAGATCTAGGGCAAGGGAATAATCAGAACCCTAATAATCCGGTCTTAAAGCTAAGTGCATTTCATATCCATTTGATCTCAATCCAAGAAACCCTTTTCTTGATGTCTTGATCTACTGCCTTGGCCAAGGACTCCATATGGCATATGAATGACTTACACAATAAGAGATCACCTTGCAGATGCAAGTGTAGGTCCTATCTTGATTCTCATTCACTTTCATGAGTCACTTGTGCAGCCCCAGCATAAGCCTTGAATCAGTTGTCTAAGGCGACACCCTTTAAAGCTTATACCTAAGACTACAGAGTTAACTCATAAAGTGACAAGGAACCTCAAGTCTAAGGATCAATTAATCACATCAATGACTAGTGAGATATTTCCTAATCTGGAAGTTTCCATTTCCTGAAATAGAAACTTCCTTTCCCATTTAGGAATGTTCTCACACGGGGCGCCTCAGTGAACTCACTTATTAAAGTAAGCACCCTTATGTATCACGCACGTATCAACTATACACTTTCCACCTCCATGAAACAAGGTGGTCCTTCTTAAGGGCGTGATCCCACAAGCAAGCCTTAGAGGAGTCAGGTTGACACTCCCACTGTCTGTAGGACTCATCGGCTTGGAGTATTTTACTAATCATGACTTATGTGATATAGGGCTCGTTTCATGAACCATTTCACCTAAATGGCAGAGTCCTAAAGTCATCAGGATTAGGGGAGTTCTCATACATGCACAGATAAAGTAAACGCATACCAAACAAGAGCATATAAAGAAGTGTTGCCTCAATTCGTTATTTCATTCAAAGATTGTCTGTGATTACAATAAGGAAAAGCACAAAGCGGATATACAATCGGCTTTCTAGGGCACTATTCCTAACATATTCACCTGAGCAGAGACCACGGACTTCTAGATACCCTGTGGGGAATATGGTAAAGGGTAGCATGTCTGAAATGGCAAGAGCCTTTTTGGGCAATCTCTACAAAGAACAGATCCCGAGAACGAGGAGGCCATGGAAGTTGAAGAATGGAGGGAAGCCATGGTTATGGAGATGGAGGCTTTGGCAAAGAACAACACTTGGGAAAGATGTGGATTACCCCAAGGCACCAAACCAGTAGGGTGCAAGTGGGTCTTCACTATCAAGTATAAGGCAGATTGAACAGTGGAGAGATACAAAACACGCCTCATAGCAAAAGGGTACACCCAAACCTATGGGATTGACTACTCTTAGATGTTCTTTCTAGTAGCAAAGATTGACACAGTCCGGGTTCTCCTCTCCATCGCAACCAACCAAGATTGGCCACTACATCAGTTCGATGTAAAGAATGCCTTTCTCCACGGAGAATTGTCAGAAGAAGTATATATGGAGGCTCCCCCCCGGCTTCTCTGACCGTTTCAGAACTAATGTGGTTTGCAGACTCCAGAAGGCGTTGTATGGACTTAAGAAGTCCCCTCGGGCTTGGTTTAGGAGGTTCACAGTAGCCATGAGGAAATACGGATATAGGCAAAGCAATTCGGATCACACCTTGTTTTTAAAGAACAGGGGAAACATGATCACCTGCCTGATCATCTATGTGGATGATATGATTATCACCGGAAGTGATGAGAAAGAGATGGAGCAGCCCAAGGAGAATCTGTTCAAAGAATTTGAGATGAAGGACTTAAGAGGCCTGAAATACTTCATAGGGATCGAGGTTATGCGGTCTAAGTAAGGAATCTTCATTTCACAAAGGAAGTATGTCCTTGACCTCCTGGCTGAAACTGGGATGATGGATTGCAAATCGGTCGATACGCCAATCCAGGTTAACCACAGACTCAAGATACAAGAAGACAAAGAGCCAACCGAAAAGGAATGGTATCAGCGATTGGTGGGAAAATTGATATATCTATCTCACACTAGACCAAACATTGCCTATGCTGTGGGGATAGTGAGTCAGTTTATGCATCAACCTCAGAAGAGTCATATAGAGGCAATGACAAGGATAATTCAATACCTAAAAGGCTCCATTGGGTGTGGAATCATGTTTGGAAAGCATGGGCACTTGGATATTGAAGCATATACAGATGCTAATTGGGCTGGAAACCCAAATGACAGGAGGTCTACCTTAGGGTTCTTCACCCTTGTTAGAGGAAATGTGGTAACATGGAGGAGTAAGAAGCAAAAAGTTGTGGCCCTCTCAAGTGCCGAAGCTGAATTCAGGGGTATAGCAAAGGCGGTAACAGAGGTCATCTGGCTAAGAAAACTAATGACAGAGATTGGGAAGACTCCAAGTGAACCTGGGCGATTGAAATGTGATAACAAGGCCGCGATCAGCATTTCTGAAAATCTAGTGCAGCATGACAGGACTAAACACGTGGAGGTGGATAGACACTTCATAAAGGAAAAGTTGGAAGATGACACCATCGAGCTTCCGTTTGTAAAGTTAGAGGACCAGCTGGCTAATATACTGACTAAAGCTGTTACCGGACAGGTGTTCAAGAAGACTTTGGACAAGCTGAGAATCGGGGATCCGATTACTTAGCTTGAGGGGGAGTGTTAGGAGATACGATAAATCAAGAGAGATTATAGTTTCCATACATAACTGATTTATAGAATCCCTGACTTGTAGGGATTAGTAAGATAAATATTTGTTCTCCTGTAACTCTTTAAAACACAAAAACATGAGTTCAATAAAAACATGGCTCATAGGTCTTGGTCTTGTTGGTTTATAGCCGTGGAATTGGAGAAGAAATAAAAACAGTGGTGGAAATATCAGCTTTGATTGAGGGGCTCCCTGGAGCAAGTTTTCTTGGGTGCCAAAACCTCTGGATAGAGATAGATACCAAAATTTTTATAACAAGATTCTGCAATTACACAAAGCGCATGCAACTTCGAATTACACACATCTTTAAAGAAGAAAAAGCCGCGGCGAATTTGCTGGCCTACAGGGGGTCGTTACTACAACATCAATGGCGATACCCCATAATAATCAGTGATGGATGAATTAAGAGGAATACTGAGACTCAACACATGGGAGCTTCTTTCAATTCGAACTTGATGGGTAGTAAATGGATCAGATTATTGAGCTAGTTTGGTGCTACAGAAGGAAGTTAAATGATGGGTTCGAGAAAGGGAACTGAAGAACGGTAATGGCTACTTTCTCGTGGGAAAATTGTTGTGTGGCAGTGGGAATGTCAGGAATGTGAATTGGTTGCAGATGACAGAGGATGGACATGGCTATCGCGGTTTGTAGTACAAGTACCAAATTTTTGTTCATTTGTGTTCTGTTAATAATGAGCTTAATATGAATAATTGTTGCATGATCTATATGATAAAAGTATGACTAGTTGTTGGATACAGGCGTGGTTAGAAGGGAACTGACGTGTTGGGCGAGTAGTAAAAGTAGCCATTGGGCTATCAACGCGTGACGTGATTTATAATAGTGCTCACGGATATAGTATGGCCAACATTTGGCTTGAGAATGACAATCTTTGCCTCATGGTGCAGTTTGTGGCTGCTACGCTGTGTGAGCCTCGCAAATATCACGAGAATGTTGTCATTGTTGGCTCGAGCCACTTGAACATTCCACAGAGCTTTGAAAATAAGCATAATGGCATCAGTTTCTATGTGGAGCAATCTTTAAAGATTGGTGCGTTTCTTTGTAATATAGGTCGACCCTCCACAATTAATCTGAATTAGGTTTTAAGTAGCTAGTTTTCCATGTCAGTCCGAATGGGGAATAAATCAACGATCTATGCTAGTTTAAATCTTGATATGTATCTGATGGTTGACTTGATTGTCGTGACTTAAGACTTACTATTAGCTTGGTTGTCGTATTTGTGGCTGGAGCCGGCACATCCTCGAATGGGACTCTTTATTATTATGCTATTAGCCCGAGGTTGATTATGCCTCATTATCTTTGCGTGCATTTCTACATCTCTTCATTATTATGCTATTAGCCTGAGGTTGATCATGCCTCTTTCTCCGTGCGTGCATTTCTACATGTTTTCTCTGATCGACGTCTTTGCTGCAATAAATTGGGGAGATACACACTAAATTTCCCATGGTCTCTCTGGCTGATTTAAAAAAAAGAAAAAAAGCAGCAGAAAACAAAAGTAGGAAATAGAAAAATACCAAATCTTGGGAAAAGAATAACTAAATAGAAGATCTGGACTCAAGGGCATTATCGTCAATTCACAGCCCCAGAACCAAATACAAATTGAAAATGAAGTTATAGGTGGGGAAAAAACAAAGAGAAAGGCTGGAAAAATGGAAAAGAAAATATATGAAAGTTGGATGGCGAGAGAATCATGGACTTGAATGAATTTCAGTATTGATTATTGAACAGAGGAGCGTGTTTCCAGAAATCTGCCCTCTCTCTCTCTCTCTCTCTCACTCTTCTAGGAGTGTGTATTTCCCATGTGGGCCTCACTGACTCATCTCTCTCTGCAAACGTTTTCTTCTTCGTCTGTTTGATTCCTTTTTGCTCTGTTGTGTGTGCTTTTAATTTATTTGTTGTAACAAACGGCCCCCATCATCTACCTTCCAACCAATAACCTGACTATTACTATTATTGCTCTGACCGATCCTCTTTATCTCTGTATCAGCATTTTCAAGACAACCCACAAACCTTTTTTCATTTCACTTATATATTATGATCATCATCAAGATTGCATTTCTATTCTAATTCTTGATGACCCTTTTAAAGGTATGGCGTTTTTTCGATTTCTTTGGCCGATATCAATCGCTTGTTAATATGATTATTTATTGTGTTTGTGTCTGTTTGCATTTCTATCTTTGGCGGATTTGATGTTGAACTGATTGGAATTCGAATTATGAACTGCAGGATCAAGGGGGATTCTTGTTATTTAATATATCGAGGAGGAATCGAATTCTTGAGGTAAGTTTCAATCTTTTCTTCTACTTTTCTTTTTTTTTTTTTTTTTCCCCCTGTTTTCTTTGAATCCTTGTCTTGGTGATTCTAATCTGAGTTTGAGGTTCTTTTGATCATGTATGTTTATTTGTTCCGAATTCCGATTGAAACTGTAAATCTTGAATAACTCGCGAATCAGTAATGGATGAAGATTCAAATTTGCATCTGATGTTTTCGTTTTAATCCATTTCTGGTGTTATTTCCTTCAAGTTTATGTTTTTGTTTCAAATTCCAGTTTTTATTTATCTGTGGATTAATATACTGCTGTTTTCTTATGCTAAGAGAACAGAATCTTGTTTTAAAGGTTGAAAAATATTATCCTCTTTATGCCTTTTCTGTGTGTATTTTGAATGTTTGAATTGAGCTTTGATCAAACGAGAAAAACGCTGAATCAATTTGCAATTTTTTGCAAAATTGTTTATATTTTTATGTTTTCCCTTTTCAGAAACAAATCTTTGGTATATAGAGAGCTGGGGGAAATGTTGAGAGGTAACAACAGCAATACTGCATCCCAGCCGTTACTCGACAATCATTTCCAGTATCCTGCTGATGCTTCGAACCAGCTGCAGTTATTTGGTAACTGTAAGTTCCATCAATTTATTTATCGAATTAAGATTTATCATCTTATGAGATCTATTCGTGCTCTATTTGTTGTCTCTAATTTTTCGTATCATTGTGTCCTTGATTAGGCTAAACCATTTGTTCTTCTTTTTCCACTTGAGTTATATAATTTGAAAAATGGTGAGAAGATTGATAATGTGCTAAAGTTCTTCACTTTCAATTGCAGTGCCAGTACAATTTCAAGTAGATCCGGTAAATTATCTTGGAAACAATCCTGGCCCTCCATTTCTTGTGCCAAATAAATGCTTAAAGGATGCTGAAGCTCTATCGAGGCAGCAGAAGCTTCAGTTTTCTTTAAATAATAAAGCTTTTCAAAACGAACCTGAAAGAAAAAGCAGTGTTTTGAACCCAAATCCTGTCTCAACTGGTTTGAGGCTCTCTTACGACGACGATGAGCGAAATTCTTCTATTACTTCTGCAAGTGGAAGTCTTATGGCTGCATCACCAGTTATTTCTTCTCTGAGTAACGACATCAGAAGAGAGCTTGATCAGCAAAGGGAAGAACTTGATCGCTTCATTAGAACTCAGGTAAGTTAATTCTTGCGGTTTTTGACGTAATTATTCTGGGGAATTATCTATAGAGGTGCTAAGAACATGTTTGCCTATTGAAATAACTTTTAGTTGAGAATGTGGTCCTTTTCTGTGACATAAGTTTGTTACCTTTGTGTCATTCAAGGTGGACTATTATTAAACTTTTAGATGACACTATTATTCAATATGTTATCAGAGTCGGATGGATAAGAGATCCTGGGTATAGGGAGAGATATTACATATTTACATTTTGATAGTTACTTTGAATTTTCACCTAATTACACGAATTTCCCCTATCGAATAATTTACATAGCATTGGGATCGAAAAATTTTGAAGATATACTTTCTAATTTCTTATAAAGACCTTATTTTTCTCTTGACACTTACTGATGAATATTTCAATCTAAATTTATGACTACAATAGCATATTCACTAAGCCAAACTTCAGCGTATCAAACCTTGCGAAAGGTTGTAACTGGCATAACCTCAGGGTACACTAGTGTAATTATCCCTAATACTTATAAGAAGTATTCTTTTTGGATGAAAATCTGAAGCCATCTGAGCTATAGTTGTTTTTGCACTTTTACCTTCGCATTGCCTATTTTCCAGTGGAAATATTCCATCTAAGAATTCCAAACAATATACCTGTTATGTCCCAATGCAATGTACTACAAGTTCCATGAAAAATATGTTGAGTTGAGGTCGTAACTAATAAGAATCGTGGAGTTGGTGATATGAATTGTGTAAACTAGAATTTAGTTGAAGAACTGCCAAAAACGTTTACAGTTAAGATGGCAAAACATTATCATTCTCCTTTTTTCATCAACCTTGTGCACGAAGCTTTTTCCATAAAAGGTTTGCAGTGAGATTTAACGCAATTTGGATGCCATGTTGAATGACTACCTTATCTTAAAACTTTAAGAGTCACATTAAATTTTTAATATCTCGAACTGATTTATCAGTCACCATACATCTTCTTTCTTGTAGTATCTTTCACCACCGCAGCAGTTCCTTAGATGCAAGAACCTAATTTCGTGATGAATTTGAACACAGGAAGAAACCATGGCAAAAGGCATGAGAGACATAAGGCAGAGACACATGTCTTCATTCCTAACCGCTCTAGAGAAAGGCGTCCTCAAGAAACTGCACGAAAAGGATCTCGAGCTTGACTCCGTAACGCGCAAGAACAAGGAGCTGGTCGAGACCGTGAAGCAGGCAACGAGTGAAGCCCAAAACTGGTGTTATATGGCCAAATACAACGAGTCGGTTGTTAATGTTCTTAAAACCAATCTCCAACAAGCAATGCAGAGTTTTAACAATAATCGAGGAGGAGGAAAAGAAGGGCTAGGAGAGAGTGATGCAGATGATGCTGCCTCGTGCATCGATCCCAATAATTATCTTGGCGCCTCGATGAAGAAAGATACAACGACAACGATGATGTGTAGATCTTGTAAGGTGAAGGAGGTAAAGATGTTGTTAATGCCGTGTAGGCATCTCTGTTTGTGTAGAGTGTGTGAGGGTTTTGTGAGTGTTTGTCCCGTTTGTGAGATGGTGACAACTGCTAGCTTTGAGGTGTACTTATCATGAAAGATATGTGAATGGAGATACATAAACTTATATAAAGAGATATGTTGAGATTTAATTGTATGATTTGGAAAATTATGTTCTTTTCTTGTTTGGTGTGTTTCAATGTTGTGTTGTAATTCATATGTTAAATGCGCGGTTTGGAAAAGAAGCTGCTTTTGGGTACCCAACTCTGATGCACATACATTTTGAAAAAAAGTTTTGTATAGTATCGGATATGATCACACCTAGGGCACAGCTCGAACACGTTTAAAACATGTTCGGAATAAAATAAAAATAAAATAGAACACAGTGTCGGATATATCATAGTGAAGTGTTTGATACGGATTGGGCAAGAGGGGAAATTTTTATAATTATGTGATTTTTTTTACGTCTCTTTTCATATTTAGAACTTTTATTTAAGAATTTGAATGATTTAAACGTTGAATTGGATATAAATGTAATTTGTTTGAATGTATAATATTGAATACTTCTATAAATATTTTATTTTACATAAATTAGTACATATAAAATATATTTATTTACATATAATATAATTGTGTTGGAGTCTATTTTTTATATTTTAAAAGAAATTTTTATTGTCGCATTCGTATATTGTATCATGTTTGTATCTCGTATCCGTACATCATACCAATGATTTATAAAACTTGTTTAAATAACTTCTGTTGAGGGCAGACTATACCTACTTTCTTGTTGGAGTGGTTTCCGGTTGATCCCTTTTGTTTCAAAATTTTAGTCTTTTTATGTCAAAATTGAGCGAAATGGTAAAATTACAAAATTACAACCTCGGAGATTGTTCAAATAACCTAAGTAGAAGCAGAGACTAATACACTGTTCGCCTGAGCTTATATGCTCTTTAAAGGACTTATAAGACGCCCTGTGTTTTCGTCATACAGGTACGCGCGCCACACGTGTGATTTTTCGAGAGTTAGGATTATTTATTTATTTATCTAATTGTGTGTTTGTGTGTGATGTTTAAATTCATACGTTACGTTGATTACTTGATTTAATTGAATTATGTGAAATATGTGAATTTATACATTCCATTTTTATTAAGTATTATGCATATATTTCGAAATTTCATTTCCGAGCATGTTTAATTACCTAATCAAACCTTAATTGTTTCATAAAGTATTAATTAAGACTTGTTTGACTCAATTTGAATATTTATTTGACTTAATTTTAATATGCATTAACTTAAGGACCTCATTGCATTTTCTAATTGGAGTAATTAAAAACTTATGTACCTAATTGCATTGAATTGTAAATTGTGGGACTCAATTTCATTACATACATTTATATCATATATTATACATATATATATATATATATATATATATATATGCACACACACTCACATAACTCCCCATGCACTATTCACTCACTTTACACAATCCCATTTCATCTCGCCACAACTACAACACACACACCCCGCCGGCCAGAGAGAGAGAGAAGGGCACGCCGCAGCTGCCGCCGTCTCCAGGCACGGGAACCACTACCATCATCATCCTTTTTCTCCTTCTTCACTTTCATACCTTAAGGTTTGTGTATGTGATGTATATATGTGTGTGTGTTGTGTGTGAAATGAATGGGTTTGGTTAGGGTTTTATAATCCTTGATTAATAACTTGCTCCTAAGTGTTTTTATGCATGAATACTTGAGAAATTATGGGTTTAACGCATGAAGAATATGGTTGTTGGAGTTATGTGTTATTTGTTGCCTAGATGTAGTATAATGTGTATATTCATGTTTGGTACAAGTTGGGATTGTGTTTTTGCAGCTTATTGTGTTGTTGAGATGGTTTTTATGGAATTCCTGAACTGCTGCTGCTATGCTCTGTTTTTCCAATAGAGGTTCCCGGCCGGGATCACTTTAAGTTCAAAAGCAGTCCCAACCGGGAACGTCTTACAGTTGGCAGGCTGGACACTGATCCCGGCCGGAATGATTTTTGTCCAGGCCGAGATTGATGATCAGCAGGTTTCGAAAATGTGATCCTAGCCGGGACTCTTTTCAGTTCAAATAGCATCCCGGTCGGGATCGCATTACAGACAGTAATCTGAACACCTATCCCGACCAGGATGATTTTCATCCAGGCCGGGATGGTTGTGAAGATTTGCTACTGGAGTCCCATCCCAGCCGGGATACAAAATGTACTAAAAATCGTCCCGGCTGGAAAGGACCCCTGGGCATTGTTCTATGTTTTAATTGTTTAGAAGTAATTCTTTAACTTTCTCAATACTTGTCTACATTTTCCATGAGACATTAATTGTGCACATGAACATTTTCATGACATATTTTAATTGAAATCCCATATCATAGCATCTCATGAACATGCCGTTCGTCAAAATTTGGTTCATAAGTCTTGAGTCTCACGTACACTTATATTTCTTATGCACAGAGCTTGATCCCGTGATCGAGGAGCAGGGTCCCTAGACTTCTTCCTTTTCTTTCTCTATCAGGCGAGGTTTTATTCTAGCTATTTAGAACCCGTAATACCCTATGTGACGATTTGGCCAAAATGTAATATTTATATTTATACTTGGAAAATGCAATTCTTATTCAAATGATTTCAAATCTTTTCATGAGAACCTTTCTTGAAAATGTTTTGGCGAGATCATGCACGTATTATTGGGACTCGGGGAAATGTGTGAATGGAGACCGGTACGACATCAGACCATCGGATAAGTTATTGCATATAGTACCCTTTGAGAATATCCTCGCACGACCTAGGAGGCTGGAAGACGGGATATTCTTGAGCCGATGGTTAACCCCTTGAAGGAGAGGGTAGGATTCATGATTCCTCGTCTCGATATAGATTTTATTAGGTGGTTCGGGCCTTGCAAACCTGTCCACCGTCCCGGGGGAAGAAGAATGGAAATTATGATTGTGATCATGATTAATATTATGCATTGTATGTAATGAACTTGCATGAGAACTCATGGCTTGAATTAATTGCACACACTATGGGAGTAAGGTTGGATACTTGCCCACTCGCCTGGCCAAGTATTTCATGATTTATAACTTAACGAATTGATATATGTAATTCCGAGTGATGTTTCTTCCTTAAATACCCACTTGGGTTTATTCGAAAACTTTACTCGGAGCTATGAAATGCATGTGCATGTGATATATTTATGTATGCCCCTCACTCAGTCTTTAGACTGACACCTCCATGTTGTTTTTAGACTTTTGCAGGTATGCTACCCTGGGAATAAGGTCTCGAGGGTCTTTATTACGAGTCTAGCATATCATCTTATGTTTTAGTATTTCTTGGACATACTTATATACTTCTGGGACATGTATTAATCTATTTTGTGAGTTGTTGAATATTTAGGCTTTGCAGGCCAATGTTAGTATAACTTTTGGAATTATGTGATGTTGAACTCGTACATATGTTAGTGTGCCATTCTATGCTTCCACTTGTCTTGTTGCATCGTTGTATAATTGGTTTAAGGGTTAGCCCCGCTTAGTTAGGTTGAGTTCTTTTATTCTTGTCACCTGTTCGCCACGTGTTTGATTCATGTATGGACTTCTATTTCATACGTGGATTGAATTCATGGTGCAGGGAATGTGACGCCTATCGGTACGGGCGCTACAATAACTGTTTGAGGACATTTTGTAAGTTCTTATGAAGCATTTGACAAACATTTTTAATAAATGAGTTTATATGATATTAAAAGTAAGAATATATAAACTTATTTAATATCTTTTCACATCTTTCTTATTTTCATATCTTCTACGTTTAATGGTCATGACAAGACAAAACGAAACAAATTAAAGTCTGATCGGAAATTGTTTAACGTTTGAATTGTATCCTTCACTCTCGACAGTTTAAAAAAAAATTTAAGTTATAATTAGATAAATGAGATTTACAATATGAGGATAAAATTAATTTTGAAATCATAATGTCTGTTCAATAATGGCATGAGACAATTGTCCAAAAGATATACTTGCAAGCAATTTTGATAATTTTATTTCTACGCAAGGTCGCACGCTCCTGTTTCAATATTTTCACCTCCACTTTATATTTCTCCTAAATGAAAATATAATATTAATTGTTTTTAATAATAATAATAATAATAATAATAATAATAATAATAATAATAATAATAACAATAATAATAATAATAATAATAATAATAATAATAATAAAATATAAAGATAAAAATAAAAATTTAAAATTTATTTGTAAATAACATTCTTTGTCCATGTCTTTCCTTTTGAACTGCTATTGTCGGGTTTAATGATGATTTTTATTATCCACATTGAAGTACCTCTAGAGTACTCTATTTAATGTTAATTGTTAAGTAAATCTGGGAATGATATTGGTCATCTAATATGATTCAACAACAATATGAGATAACATCGTTCTCCCCCAATAGGGTTTGTATTATTTATGTCTAATTACATTTTTTTTTCTCCTCAGTATTTACCTTGTTTATTCCATACATAATGCTCTGAAAATTCTCTGTAAAGATATTATCTTGTTTTTTCGCATTTTGAGCACATAAAAAAGTATTCAGTGAGTATTATTTTCGAAGTAATGATCACAAGTCAAAATGATTTTCAAGTTTTGATTTGACCAATAAGTCACACATTGTTGATTTGGAAGATGTAGATCAAAATTGATAACTGATGGATCAACCTCATTCAATTTAAAATCAAAATTTCTTCATATTACTTCTTGAGCTGAGATCTATCTTGTTAGGAGATATGCATAGTATGGAAAGGATTTACTTGCCTTAGTTAAGGATTATGTCAATCCCTGATTTACGGGATTTTTAGCTATTAATCTTAGAGCTCTTTGTACTATGTGTATCAATCAACATTACAATGAATACATAAATTATTTTTCCCTTTCTCTAAGCTTTAACATGGCATCAAAGCAATGTTAACGATCAACCAGGACTGTGACACCCCGATTTCTCGACCGTACAGGTACACGTTCCATGCGTGTGAATTTTGAGATTAGGTTTATTTAATTCCTTTTTGTTGTTTTAATTTCGTGATTTAATTTATTCAATTGAATTTCTTATGAATTATATGCTCCTAAATTCCTTCTCTCGTGAATTTTGTGTTTAATTTTTCCAAGCATGTTTAAGTGATATATTATTTCTAATTATGAGAATTCATGATTAATTGTCCTTGATTGAACTTTTTGAAACCTTTGGACTTAATTGATAACTTATGTGGACTTAATTGTAACCTTTTTAAACATTTCATACTTGATTGCATTATTTTAAATCTCATAAGGACTTGATAGCAATTTTCCTCATTTCTTCCTCTTCTCTTCACGATATAAACATACATACACATACATATACCTCATTCTTGATTCTTTCAACCAAGAACAAAGACAGAACACTCCCTTCTCTCATTCTCTTCATTTCGAGCCAACTAACGAAGCAAGGAAGCCAAGTTTTATCCAATATCTTCAAGAGATTAAGCTTCAAATCATCATCTCTTCTTTTCCCTCCATCTATTCCATTTTCAAGGTGAGATCATGTATATATCTTTGATGATTCATGAGTTAGTGATAGGTTTTATGGCTTATGTTAAGTTCATGGATTAATATGAGTGGTGTATGAAGATTATGAAGAAATATATGCATTTATAACATGATTTGGCGGAAACTTGAACTTGGTTGATCACATGTATATTTAAGGGTTTTATATTGGAATTTTGATGAATCAAGGCATGTGTACTTGGATTATTTGATACCTAATTGATATATATAATTGGTATACATGTTATATGATTTATTTGAGTTGATTTCATGCATTGATTTGGGTGTGGGAATGACTTCAAGAGTTTCCCCTGTTTTTTCCCTGTTTATTCGCACCTTTGCACCGTGACATCCCCGTGTCACCCTTTATACTGAGTGGGTGACACGCCCGTGTCACTTCACCTTGTTGCGACTGTACTGGGTCATGGGAATGTCTCAGTTTGCCGTGAGGTGAGACACGCCCGCGTCTCACCCTTTCTTGCTTATATATGTTTTGTACTTTCTCTAATTATTTCGCATGTACTCTTGTTGCTTCGATTATGACTTTTATGCATCGTAATCATACTGACACATGTGTTACGTTATTGAATGGAGTTAATGGATTGTTCTACTATGATTAATTTATGTATATACATAACTGAATAATCGAATTCGAATTCCCGATACATGCCTCATGTTCATTTATGCAATACGTGAAGCCCTAATTGTGCACATGAACATATTATTGGTATAATGTAATCTCATAATCATGCCATGTGCATCCTTATCATTTGTCGAGCGTCCTACTTTGTTCATATTGTGTCGCGTCTCACTTGTACCCTGTTTTTCTTGTCTAGAGGGTTCTCAAGAGGACGTTGAGCCAGTCGTGTAGGGTTCGGGGAGTTGTGTCCTTCTTTTTGGTTTCGTTACAGGTGAGGAATGGATAGGTTATATATATCAACCCTACAACCCCTTTTACGTGAAGTTTTGGCCAAAACCTATATTATACGTATACATAGATTTCAAATGATAAAATGTTTTAAAAGGAAACCAAGACCAGATTATGTCCTATTTTAGCAAGAATTTTACACTTCCTGGGGTCCAGGGGCCTGTGTATTGAGAGAATCGGGAAAGCATGGGCTGACGGCTATCTCCTTGCATAGGTCCCACCTGCTCGGACTTCCCGGAGATTCACCAAGAGATTTGGTGAATCGAAGGAGTTCCGGATCAAGGGGATTAATGTACCCGTTGATCGTCCTATCCTGGTTGGTAAGGGCTCGCTACCCGAACCACCAACCCCAGAGGAAAAAAGGAGTACTTGTGCACCTGAAACTGATCCTGTAACAAGTGAAACTTAATTATTGCATGAACGCTTAATAATTTAACTTGTACACTAAAGGAGAATGCTTACTCACCGAGCCACTGATAACTTTCCTGAAATGAATTTGATAGTTGTAATTCCATACACTGATATTCTGAGTTTACTTGCTTCCTTTGAAAACCTTGTATGGAATTATAGCTTGCATGAATTTTACTGCTTTCTATATGTTATTTATGCTATTCACTCAGTCTTGTAGAGACTGACCCCTCCCTTCTTTGTCCCTCTGGTAGTTCTTGGCGTAGCTAGGCGGGAAATTGCATTTCCTAGTGTAATTTTGTGTCTAGCTTGTGTCATACCTCATGTTCTGTACCACACACAAACTGACTTATATCTACTTTTGCCTTGTACTATAATTGAGGTCGTGTGGGCCGAATACTCTTACTTGCAATTTGTATGAACTTCTTGGAGATTTATATATTATGGATAACTATCTATGATTAAAGCTTCCACAACTCCTACTTAATTCCTGATTATACTCCCACTGGATTTCTGATTTGTTGGTGCAGGTTAGTCCCGCCTAGCCAGGGTCCGTGTCGTGTCTCCGTTCGCGAGGATTGGACTTGTATGCGGACTATATTCGTATATGAGTTTGGTCTTAGTGCAGGGGATGTGGGGACCCACGCTCGGGCGTCACATCTTAAAGTGGTGTCAGAGCTCCAGGTTGCAAAACCGGAGTTCTAGCGTTGAGTCTGTCTATTTCGTACGGCTTAGGAACAACTTGTCAATGTGCTTTGCATTTACTTGCTTATTTCTTGACTATGTGAATTATTATGTGTTGCATTTTTAGTTTCATGAGCATAAATTGATCAAACATGCATTTTCAGTGTTTTGACTTTTCAGAATGCCTCATCGAAGAGACCGTGATCGTTCTTCGGGTCGTCACCGTCGCTGTGACCGCCCTCCTACTCCTTAAGAGAGAAATCGACGGGCTAGTCCCGAAAATTTTATGGAAGCTGTCATGAACTATGTAGAGAGAAGACTTCAGGAGAATCCACCACCACCACCTTCGGCTCCCGTCCCTGTCCCCGTTCAAGAAGGGGAATTATCTTAGGCTCAGAGGGACTTCCGATCTTATCATCCACCACAGTTTCATGGTGGAAACGATGTACAAGCTGAGAAATGGTTAGCAGAAATTCAAGATATCTTTGGGGTATGTCGATGCAGCCCGCAAGAGATGGTTGACCTTTCCATTTTTCAACTTCAAGGAGAGGCGCGGAATTGGTGGAATAGTGCGAACATTAAGATTCAAGCTAACGGGGATGAATTGACATGGGAGACATTTGTGAGAGAGTTCAAGAACAATTATATTCCACCATCTGCAAGAACCCGAAGGCTTAGGGTATTCTTGGATTTGAAACAAGCTGGAAGGATAGTTAATGAAAACATCTTGGAATTCAACAGGTTGGCTCCTTATGCCTTTAACATTGTCGGGGATGATAAGCTTAAGGCTTTACAGTTCGTGGATGGCCTTCAGTATGAGATCAAAGATGTGATCGGGGTTTCTAATGTGAGTACTTGGGTGAAGGCCACTAATAAAGCTTTGAAGGCCGAGGCTAAGATTCTAAAAAACAAGTCGAGGGACTTTCATGCCTGTTCAGGCTCGGGAGCGGGAAAGAAGCCTACATTTCAACAAATCCAAGCTCCCAAGGGTAATGATAAGAAGCAAAAGGCCGCGGGGAAAGCTCCAACACTACCGGCATTACCGGCTCTACCACCATAACAAAACAGACCCGGTTGTACTTATTGTGGACATCCTTCTCATGCATATTGCAATTGTCTACGCCGGTTGGGTTTATGTTTGGGGTATGGTAAAGCGGACCACAAGATCGATGCTTGTCCGAAGCCGCCACAACGAGGATAACAAGGGGTCCAAAGGCCATTGATTCAACCCCGTGCCTATGCCATCGATGGAGAAGAGCAGTATGCCGATATTGATCCCAACTTCATGGTGAAAGGTACTGTATGCATTCATGGCATACACATTCATGCATTGTTTGATCCGGGTGCCACCCATTCTTTTCTCTCTAGTGGTGTGGTTCCTTCTTTGGCTGCACTTGTTACTTGTACCTCTTCTTGTTATGTGATTAGTTCTCCTCTCAGGGGGAGCTTAGAGACAAACCGTGTGTTTAAGGAGGTACCGGTGAGTATCGAGGGTCGAGTTTTTCTTGCAGACTTGATAGAGATGCCTATAGACAGATACGGGGCTATCTTTGGCTTGGATTGACTTTTTTGTCACCAAGCTACGGTTGATTGTTTTGGGAAGAAGGTTTGCTTGGATTCGGTTGTGTTCGTTGGTGAGGGTTCGAAGACTCCACTACTTCTCTCTTTCACTAAAGCTTACAGGTTGGTCCTTGAAGGGGCTACAGGTTTTGTGGCTTATCTTCTCAATAAGCCTAAGGATCAAGCTAAGATTGAGGAAACCAAGGTTGTTAAGGATTTTCTCAGTGTTTTCCCCGAGACTATGGATTTTCTACCACCTGAGTGGGAAATTGAGCTCGTTATTTATTTGTTCCAGGTAGCTGAGCCTTATTCGAAGTCTCCATACCTAATGGCTCCAGTCGAGTTGAAGGAGTTGAAAACTCAACTTGATGAGCTCCTTGCTAGTGGTTACATCCGATCGAGTTGCTCGTCGTGGGGTACATCGGTTCTATTTGTAAATAAGAAAGATGGAACCTTGAGAACGTGTATTGACTACCGCGAGCTGAACAGGATGAAAATTAAGAACAAGTACCATCTCCCTCACATTGAAGAGCTTTTCGATTTGTTACAAGGATCGAGAGTCTATTCGGTATGGGCATTTTGAGTTTGTGGTGATGCCGTTCGGAATAAAAAATGTCCCTACAGCTTTCATGGATATGATGCACAGGATTTTTCGCCCGTAACTTAATAAGTTCGTTGTGATCTTCATCGACGATATCCTCATGTACTCCAAGTCTCCCCGAGGAGCACGTGCAACACCTTAAGATTGTGCTAGAGACTCTTAGAAAGCACCAGCTATTCGCCAAATTCAGCAAGTGTGAATTCTGGATAGATCGGGTGACTTGCTTGGGCCACGTAGTCTCCGATAACGGGGTAGAAGTGGATCCTTCTAAGATCGAGACAGTGGTGCAATGGGAGAAACCGAAGAATGCCTTAGAGATAAGCAGTTTCTTGGGTCTAGTGGGATACTACTGGAGATTCGTGAAGGATTTCTCCAAGATTGTTGCTCCTTTGACCCGACTAACTATGAAAGAGGTAAAGTTTGAGTCGGACGAGGCCTGCGAAGCAAGTTTTCAAGTTTTAAAGGAGAAGCTGACTTTGGCTCCAGTGTTAGCCCTACCCGAGGGTTCTGAAGGATATGTTGTGTTTACCGATGCCTCGAAGGAAGGCCTGGGATGTGTTCTCTTGAAGAATGGTCGAGTAATAGCTTATGCCTCGAGAAAGCTAAAAGACCAAGAGAAAAATTATCCCACTCATGATCTCGAGTTAGCCGCCGTGGTTTTCGCTCTGGCAAAGTGGTGCCATTATCTTTATGGGGTTTCTTTGGAGATCTATTCCGACCACAAGAGCCTCAAGTAGTTATTCACTCAGAAGGAATTAAATGAGGCAAAGGCGTTGGATGGAATTTCTTGAAGATTACGATTGTACCATCCATTACCATCCGGGTAAAGCTAATGTGGCCGCAGATGCATTGAGTAGGAAGGCGAGTTGTCTTCTTTGGAAGTTGATTCGGGAGAAAGTATCGAGCCTACCGTGTTGAAGACTCGTGTGGCTAATATCACGATACAACCCAATTTGAGAAAGAAGTTGTATGATGCTCAAGCTATGGATCCTAAGATTCAGAAGTTGGTGTTGAAAGCTCGTGCTGATCCCGAGTGCCGGTTTGGTTTCGATGATACAGTGTTGTTGAGATTCAAGATGAAAGTTTGTGTACCCGAAGAGCTGAAACGTGTAATTCTTGAAGAAGCTCACAGGTCAACTTATTCTATCCATCCTGGAGGTACAAAGATGCATCGGGATTTGAAGTAGTTCTATTGGTGGAATGGTTTAAAGATGGATGTTTCCGAGTTTGTGAAACATTGTAAAATGTGCTAAATGGTAAAGGTGGAACATCAAAAGCCCAAGGCTTATTACAAACTTTACCTATTTCGGAATGGAAGTGGGAACAAGTCACCATGGATTTCATGTCCGGATTACCCAAAGCTAAGGGTGGACTTGATGGAATTTGGGTGATAGTCGATCGGTTAACTAAGTCAGCACACTTCCTGGAAGTTCGAATGTCTGATAAGATAAGCAAGCTTGCAGATAAGTATTTCAGAGAGATAGCCAGACTTCATGGTACTCCTCTCAGTATAGTTTCTGACCGAGATCCGAGATTCACTTCCAAGTTGTGGCAAGAACCTCAGAAGAGGTTGGGTACTAAGCTTAAGTTTAGTACGACTTTGCATCCTCAGACAGATGGGCAATCAGAATGATTGATTCACTATTTGGAAGATATGCTCAGGGCTTGTGCTTTGGACTTCCAAACAAAGTGGGATGAGCACTTACACCTGATCTAGTTTGCTTACAATAACAGTTACCAAGCCTCCATCAAAGCGGCCCCTTATGAGATCTTATATGATCGGAAGTGTAGATCACCGTTGTTCTTCGAACTTGAAGAGTGGAGATGGTCAAAACAAGAAGGTGTTCAGAGAGATGTTAGAAAGACAAAACTCTCGGCAACCACTTAAGATGCGGTTGAAAAAGTTCAGATCATACGACAACGTATGAAAACTGCTCAAGATCGATAGAAGAGTTATGCCGGTCGCCGGAGAAGAAACCTCGAGTTTGAGGTTGGTGATCGTGTATTCTTGAAAGCATCCCCTCGTAAAGGTTTTGCAAGAATTGGCCAAGGAGAGAAGTTGAACCCTCGATATCTAGGTCCTTTCGAGATTCTTGAGAAAGTTGGAGAAGTTGCTTATGTTGGGTGTGACGGGCCCGAGACAGAGTGACGGTACAGCAGAATATCTCAAAAAAATTTACCATAACCTCGTTATCAAAATATTTCCAAAATATTTTAATAAAGCAGCGGAAAAAATAGGGCAGCATAACTCTAATATATACAGGCATCGATAACATAATTTTAAATCATCTAACATATAATCACAATATGCAAATATTAATTTGGGCAGCATAACGGTATTACCGTACTGCAAAATTGGCTATCAACGGCACTTTTCCAGCACCTCGATATTTTCTCGTGAAATCGGCAGAGCTTCCCCGCAATATCCCCGATAAGAATTTGGAGTGTGGGCTCCGGCAGTATTTTGCTAAATACTTTGAGAAAATATTTTTCAGAAAAATCCTTTTTTCTAAAACTAGAAAATCCCTATTTTTTAATAATTAAGTGGATTATATATTAATTATATAACCACCTAATTAAGTAATTAATTAATCCTTAATTAGGATTAATTAAATTATAGAGAGAGAGAAAACCGAATGGCATTTGAAAGCAGGGAAGAATGAATTGCAAACTCTGAATAAAAATGAACCATCAAAGCCCCTATTTATAGCTAAGACTAAGGGACCTCCGCGGCATTTTCATAAAATTTTACGTAGCTTCCAAGTTCCAGTAGCCAATCAGGACAGACCGGAGTGTAGTACACTCCAAGGCGAGCACGGCGGTCTAAAGCACGCGCCAAACGGGGCCCGCACGCGCCGCCCTTCTGGCGGCTGTGTGCTTGGCGCGTGTGGCACGCACGCAGCAACAAGCAGCTGCCACGTGGCCGGTCCGGTCCGGTCCGACCGGCGGTCCAATTCTTGGACCGGTTCAGGAGTGAACCTGTCGGTTCAACTTGGTCTGACCCCCATGGACACGTGTCGTCATACTATTCGTCCACGTATCCGGGTCGGTCAAACCGTTGACCCGTTAATCCGCTTTGACCCGGCCCGTTTTGGAGCCCATCTGAGCCGTTGACTCGTACCCACGTGGCTGGATCTCATCCGTCCACGTGTCGCACACGGTGGAGCCTAGTCAGCGCCACTTGGCAACTGACACGCTGACGTGGCGTAACACGTCAGCTGCCACGTCAGCACTTTTTTTTTTTTTTTTTTTCCGAAAAATTTTATTTTCTCCAAAATAAAATTTTGGGCATTTCTAACTCTTTGGAATTTAATTTATTTTCTCAAAATAAATTACTTGGCTATTTTCAAACACTTTGAAAAATCTTTTCTCTCTCTCGTTTTAATATTTTCTCTTTGATCTTCGTTGGGGCTTGCGGGGGGACCTGCAGGACTAATTAATCTTAGCTCCAAACGGGTCAATCTATTATCATCCCATGATAATAATTGATTACCATTTAACAATATTTAATTCCACTAAATAGATATTGTTGAACTCTAAAATTAATTAAATTATTCACGAATTTCTCGATCTAGAATAATTTTGCATTTTACTCCTCTGTACAGATATCCATGAAAAATAAATCAATACTACTATCATTTATTTTTCACTTCCAATCTGAAATTTCTTGATTCGCCTTAAGTCCAAATTCCCTGTATGTGAAACACATTCAACATACAACTTCGGTGACGAATACACGAAGTACTTTGGCCAAAGTTTTATTTGAACTTTTGCAAATCTATTTCAGGGATCTCTTTTAACCTTCCAGCAAGGCTACAGATTCCTCGATCAATATTTCTCTTTAGCACATTTCATGCAATCACCGAACGTACAAAGTATTTTGGTCACCCGTTACCGAGACCTCACTTCTGAGTACATCACAGTGATTTAAACTACATGCCTAAAGTAGAAACACTGCCAGGATTAAGAGTCTAATGCTTCCGAGATTTTGTTTATTTTAGATAGCAGTATAAAATGAACAATCTCAGTGGTCCAGTTCGATGTTTCCAATCTTATTGAAAATCATCAATGTGTTATAATCGGAAACTCCATTTCCCTATGACGAAAGACTAATAATCTTATATAACACATTATTGTCTTGATAAGAACATTTTCTTATCATTCTGACTAGAACTTTAATGACACGTGACTTCTGGTATTTAAAGTCTTTTCCTATGAAACACATTTCATATAAAAATACCATCACACGTCATTAATTATTAAATTTGTAAAATACTTATAACTTGCTTTAATTTCAGTTTTATTAATCCAAAAATATTTACAATATAATTGGATTTTCAGGGCATTAATCCCAACAGCTTACCGATTGGACCTACTGCCAAATCTCACCGGGATTCACAACGTCTTCCACTTATCTCAATTGAGGAAGTACTACCCGGATGATTTAGAGATCCTTCCCCTTGAAGAAGCCGAAGTTGAACTGAATTTAACTTTTGTCCAGAAGCCGGTTAAGATATTGGATCGGAAATTCTAAGAGTTGAGAAACTGGCGTATTCCCTTGGTTAAGGTTTTGTGGAGAAGTGACAAGACCGAAGAAGCTACTTGGGAAACAGAGGACAAGATGAAGAGATTTCATCCGGAATTATTTCCAGGCGAGCAGTGGATCTGGGGACCAGATTCTTTTAAGGGGAGGATGTTGTGACACCCCGATTTCTCGACCATACAGGTACGCGCGCCACGCGTGTCAATTTTGAGATTTAGGTTTATTTAATTCTTTGTTGTTTTAATTTTGCGATTTAATTTATTTAATTGAATTTCTTGTGAATTATATGCTCCTAAAATTCCTTCTCTAGTGAATTTAATTTCATGAATTATGTGCTTAATTTTCCCAAGCATGATTAAGTGATATATTATTTCTAATTATGAGAATTCATGATTAATTGTCCTTGATTGAACTTTTTGAAACCTTTTTTCTTAATTGATAACTTATGTGGACTTAATTGTATCCTTTTTCAACATTTCATATTTGATTGCATTATTTTAAATCTCATAAGGACTTGATAGCAATTTCCCTCGTTTCTTCCTCTTTTCTTCACGATATAAATGTCAGGAATAGTGCCCTAAAAGCTGATGTAATAGTCCACTTAATACTTTCCTTTTGTAAATCACAGACAATCTTTGAATAATAAACGAACTTAGGCAACACTTCTTTATATGCTCTTGTTTGATTGTATGTTTACTTTAGATGTGCAAGTATAAGTGTTAGGAATAGTGCCCTAGAAAGCCGATTGTATATCCGCTTTGTGCTTTTCCTTATTGTAATCACAGACAATCTTTGAATGAAATAACGAATTAAGGCAACACTTCTTTATATGCTCTTGTTTGGTATGCGTTTACTTTAGCTGTACATGTATGAGAACTCCCCTAATCCTGATGACTTTAGGACTCTACCATTTAGGTGAAATGGTTCATGAAACGAGCCCTATGTCACATAAGTCATGATTAGTAAAATACTCCAAGCCGATGAGTCCTACAGACAGTGGGAGTGTCAACCTGACTCCTCTAAGGCTTGCTTGTGGGATCACGCCCTTAAGAAGGACCACCTTGTTTCATGGAGGTGCAAAGTGTATAGTTGATACGTGCGTGATACATGAGGGTGCTTACTTTAATAAGTAAGTTCACTGAGGTGCCCCGTGTGAGAACATTCCTAAATGGGAAAGGAAGTTTCTATTTCAGGAAATGGAAACTTCCAGATTAGGGAATATCTCACGAGTCATTGATGTGATTAATTGATCCTTAGACTTGAGGTTCCTTGTCACTTTATGAGTTAACTCTGTAGTCTTTGGTATAAGCTTTAAAGGGTGTCGCCTTAGACAACTGATTCAAGGCTTATGCTGGGGCTGCACAAGTGATTCATGAAAGTGAATGAGAATCAAGAAAGGATCTACACTTGCATTTGCAAGGTGATCTCTTATTGTGTAAGTCATTCATATGCCATATGGAGTCCTTGGCCAAGGCAGTAGATCAAGACATCAAGAAAAGTGTTTCTTGGATTGAGATCAAATGGATATGAAATGCACTTAACTTTAAGACCGGATTATTAGGGTTCTGATTATTCCCTTGCCCTGGATCTTGGTTGAGAGATAGTAAGTAGGAGGATTGTATCTCACATGAATCAATGACTTAAAGGTTCTGTCGAATCCGAACATTCCAATTCAGCTAGGGGTTAAACACCTGTTGCTAGACTATGGTCGTTTAATCTGTGGACTGATTAATTAATTAGTGAATTAATTAATTGGGGTCACTGCTAATTGAATTGAGA
Source organism: Lantana camara (assembly GCA_037501455.1). Classification (NCBI taxonomy): domain Eukaryota; kingdom Viridiplantae; phylum Streptophyta; class Magnoliopsida; order Lamiales; family Verbenaceae; genus Lantana; species Lantana camara. The sequence continues at coordinate 21,673,167 of CM074860.1, forward strand.
ACCTAGAGGGTCACACACAACAACTTGGTTACATGAGTTGAGGCTTGAAAATGATTAAACGAGTTAATCGGGCCAAGAGGGTTCCACACGTGTGAAGTCACACGTGTGGCTCACGTGAGTGACACGTGTCACTGTGACACGTGTCACACACGTGTGTATATATATATGTATTAAATAATTAATTTGTTAATTATTTAATAGACTTTGGTTTAATTTTGAATTAAAAAGAAAGTCTAATTTTGGAGAAAATAATCTAGTTAATTAATTACGAATTAATTAATTAGATAAAAATAAGTTATTTATTTTATAATAAATAAAGTATAAAATTATCCAAAAATAGTTTGGATATTTTTAGCTCTCTTAAAAGTTGACTTGAATTAGAATTCAAAGTCAAAGTTGGAAAATACTTGATGATCAAGTAATAGGAGAGAGACAAACCAAATCCTTGCCCAACAAGGAGTTCGGTCGTCCCTCCCCTTTCCTATATATAGGGGAGCTCATGCTCCCCTTTAGAGCTAATGGACAATTCTTGGTTCATGTGTTGAACACCTTCCTTTCTCCAAGATTAAATTAAACCCTAGGTTAAGCCTAAACACTAACTAGAGAACTAGCATCCTTACTAGTTAGATTGTGATCAAGTTGGTGGACTTTCTCTAGAGACTTCAAGTTAGAAGTTTGAAGATTCGAGCTTTACCAAGGAGAGGGGATCAAGCCGCGAGAAGAGCGTTCTTGGGTGGCTTGAAACGCTTCAAGAAAGAATAAAAGAAAAGTAAGTTTTCTATCTTTACGAATTTGGTTGCACGATTGCGAGTCCTAGATCCTTTTGTTGGGAAAATTTTTTAAATTCCGCTGCTTTCTGATTCGTGTTTTCCAACAATAAGAACTCCCCCAATCATTATGACTTATAGGACTCAACCATGTAGGTGAAATGATTTACGAGACGAGCCCTAAATCACTTAAGTCATGATTAGAAATCACTCCAAGCCAATGAGTCCAAAAGACATTGGGAGTGTCGATATGACTCGTTTGAGGCTTCTATTTCCAGAAATAGAAACTTCATTTCCCATTTAGGAATCTTCCACACGGGACACCTCAGTGTACCTACTTAGAATAAGTAAGCACCCCCATATATCACGCACGAATCAATCAATACACTTTACACCCTATGAAACAAGATGGTCCTTCTTAAGGGCGTTATCACACGAGCAAGCCTCCAACGAGTCATATCATGATTAGAAATCACTCCAAGCCGATGAGTCTAAAAGACAGTGGTAGTGTCGATATGACTCGTTTGAGGCTTGCTCGTACGATCACGCCCTTAAGAAGGACAATCTTGTTTCGTTGGGGTGCAAAATGTATTGATTCATACGTGCGTGATACATGGGGGTGCTTACTTATTCTAAGTAGTTATACTGAGGTGTCCTGTGTGAGAAGATTCCTAAATAGGAAAGGAAGTTTCTATTTCTGAAAATAGAAACTTCCAAATTAGGAAATATCGCGCGAGTCATTGATGTGATTAAGTAGTCCTTAGACTTGAGACTCCATCGATGTTTTGTGGGCTAACTCTGTAGTCTTAGGTATAAGCTTTAAAGGGTGTCGCCATAGACCACTGATTTAAAGCTTATGTTGGGGCTGCACAAGAGGCACATGGAAACATATAAGAATCAACAAAGGACCTACAACTTGCTTTAGCAAGTTGATCTCTTATTGTGTAAGTAATTCATATGCCATAAAGGAGTCCTTGGCCAAGGCAGTGGATCAAGACATCAAGAAATGGGTTTCTTGGATTAAGATCAAATGGATATGAAATGCACTTAACTTTAAGATCGAGATTATTAGGGTTCTGATTATTCCCTTGCCCTAGATCTTGATTGAGAGATTGGATGTAGGAGGATTTTATCTCACATATGTCAATGACTTAAAGGTTCTTTCGAATTGGGTTATTCTTATTCAGCTAGGGGTCACACACCTGTTGCTAGAATATGGCATTGTGAGCTGTGGATTGATTAATTAATTAGGAATTAATTAATTAGGGTCATTGCTAATTGAATTAAGAATCTAGAGGGTCACACACAATAACCCGGTCACATGGGTTAAGGCTTAAATTGGTTAAACGAATTGATCGAACCAATAAGTGATTGGTTGGGGCCACACATGTGGCACACGTGTAGGACACGTGTCTCGTGTGACACGTGTCACTTTGTGGTGATTAGTTAAATAATTAATATTGATTAATTATTTAATGGACTTTAATTTAATTATGAATTAATATTAATGTTCTAATTTGGAGAAATTAAGTCTAATAAATAATTAATTCTGAATTAATTAATTATTAGCTTCAAGTTATTTATTATAAATAAATAAAGTTAATTAAAATATCTAAGAGAGTTAGATATTATATTCTTGCTTGCCAAGTTGGTCAAAAGGAGACTTTTGGTCAAAGTAAGAGTCTTTCTCTCCAAGCAAGAAATCCCTTATCAAAAAGGTTTAGGAAACCTTGTCCAACAAGACAAAGGGGTTAACCCCTTATGCTATAAATAAGTGGGGTTCGACCCCCATGAGGGATGACAGCAAAAAATTCTCCTTCTCCATATTATCATATAAACCCTAGAGCCTAAACACCAAATATAGAACTAGTATCCTATCTGTTTGGATTGTGATCGAGGTTGGTGGACTAATTCTCTAGAGGGCTACTTTCGTGGAGTCTTGAAAGATTCGAAGGAGCTTGGGGACTTGCCGCTTGAAGAGCGTTCTTGGGCAGCTAGAACGTGTCAAGAAAACGACGATCTAAGTGAGTTTCTTAGAACCCTATAGATTTGGGAATAAGAATTACAAGATTCGATCTTCTTTTGGGAAAATTTTTAAATTCCGCTGTGCATTTCTTTCGTGTTTTCCCAACAATAAACATATATACACATACATATACCTCATTCTTCATTCTTTCAACCAAGAACAAAACAAGAACACTCCCTTCTCTCCTTCGCTTCATTTCAAGCCAACCAAGGAACAAGGAAGCCAGGTTTTATCCAATATCTTCAAGAGATTAAGCTTCAAATCATCATCTCTTCTTTTCCCTCCATCTCTTCCATTTTCAAGGTGAGATCATGCATATATCTTTGATGATTCATAAGTTAGTGATAGGGTTTATGGCTTATGTTAAGTTCATGGATTAATATGAGTGGTGTATGAAGATTATGAAGAAATATATGCATTTATAACATGATTTGGTGGAAACTTGAACCTGGTTGATCACATATATATTTAAGGGTTTTATATTAGAATTTTGATGAATCAAGGCATGTAATTGGTATACATATTATATGATTTATTTGAGTTGATTTCATGTATTGATTTGGGTGTGGGGATGGCTTGAAACCATCCCCGAGAGTTTCCCCTGTTTTTCCCCTGTTTCTTTGCACCTCTGCACCGTAACACGCCAGTATCACCCTTTGTACTGAGTGGGTGACACGCCCGTGTCACTTCACCTCGTTGCGCTTGTACTGAGTCATGGGCGTGTCTCAGTTTTCCGTGAGGTGAGACACGGGCAGGTGAGACACACCCGTGTCTCACCCTTTCTTGCTTATATATGTTTTGTACTTTCTCTATTTGTTTCGCATGTACTCTTGTTGCTTCGATTATGATGTTTATGCATCGTAATCATATTTACATATGTGTTATGTTATTGAATGGAGTTCATGGATTGTTCTACTATAATTAATTTACGTGTATGCATAAGTGAATAATCGAATTCGAATTCCCGATACGTGCCTTATGTTCATTTATGCAATACGTGAAGCCCTAATCGTATACATAAACATATTATTGGTATAATGTGATCTCATAATCATGCCATGTGCATCCTTATCATTTGCCGAGCGTCCTACTTGGTTCATATTGAGTCGAGTCTCACATGTACCCTATTTTTCTTATCCATAAGGTTCTTAGGAGGACGTTGAGCCAGTCGTGTAGGGTTCGGGGAGTTATGTCCTTCTTTTGGTTTCGGTATAGCTGAGGAATGAATAGTTTATTTATATCAACCCTACAACCCATTTTACCTGAAGTTTTGGCCAAAACCTATATTATACGTATACATGAATTTCAAATGATAAAATGTTTTAAAAAGAAACCAAGAACTGATTCTATCCTTTTTTGGCGAGAATTTTACACTTTCTGGGGCCCAGAGGCCTATGTGTTGAGAGAACCGGGAAAGAATTGGCTGACGACCATCTCCTTGCATAGGTCCCACCTGCTCGGACTTCCCGAACATTCACCGGGAGGTTTGGTGAATCGAAGGGGCTCCGGATCAAGGGGATTCATGTACCCGTTGATCGTCCTGTCCTGGGTGGTACGGGCTTGCTACCCGAACCACCAACCAAGAGGAAAAAAGGAGTATTTGTCCACCTGAAACTGATCCTGTAACAAGTGAAACTTAATTATTACATGAACGCTTGATAATTTAACCTATACAATAAAGAGTAAGGTTGGAGAATCTTACTCGCCAAGCCACTAATCACTTTCCTGAAATGAATTTGATAGTTGTAATTCCATACACTGATATTCTGAGTTTACTTGTTTCCTTGAAAACCTTGTATGGAATTTTTGCATGAATTTTACTGCTTTCTATATGTTATTTATGCTTTTCACTCAGTCTTGTAGAGACTGCCCTTTCCTTCTTTGTCCCTTAGGTAATTCTTGGTGTAGCTAGACGGGAAATTGCATTTCCTAGTGTAATTTTGTTTCTAGCTTGTGTCACACCTCATGTTCTGTACCACACACAAACTTACTTATATCTATTTTTGCCTTGTACTATAATTGAGGCCGTGTGGGCCGAATACTCTTACTTGTGATTTGTATGACTTCTTGGAGATTTGTATATTATGGATAACTATCTATGATTAAAGCTTCCGTAACTCCTGCTTAATTCCTGATTATACTCCCACTGGATTTCTGATTTGTTGGTACAGGGTTAGTCCAGCCTAGCTAGGGTCCGTGTCGTGTCTCCGTTCGCTAGGATTGGACTTGTATGCGGACTATATTCGTATTTGAACTTCTAAGTTTAATGGTCATGACAAGACAAAACAAAACAAATTAAAGTCTGATCGGAAATTGTTTAACGTTTGAATTGTATCCTTCAATCTCGACAAGTTAAAAAAAAAATTTAAGTTATAATTAAATAAATGAGATTTAAAATATGAGGATAAAATTCATTTTGAAATCATAATGCCTATTCAATAATGGCATGAGACAATTGTCCAAAAGATATACTTGCAAGTAATTTTGATAATTTTATTTCTACGCAAGGTCACACGCTCCTGTTTCAATATTTTTACCTCCACTTTATATTTCTCCTAAACGAAATAATAACAACAATAATAATAATAATAATAATAATAATAATAATAATAATAATAATAATAATAATAATAATAATAATAATAATAATAATAATTTAGAATTTATTTGTAAATAACATTCTTTGTCCATGTCTTCCTCTTGAACTGGTGTTGTCGGGTTTAATGACTATTTTTATTATCCACATTGAAGTACCTCTAGAGTACTCTATTTAGTGTTAATTGTTAAGTAAATCTAGGAATGATATTGGTCATCTAATATGATTCAACAACAATATGAGATAACATCGTTCTCCCTCAATAGGATTTGTATTATTTATATGTCTAATTACAATTTTTTTTTCTCCTCAGTATTTAACTTGTTTATTCCATACATAATGCTCTGAAAATTCTCTGTAAAGATATTATCTTGTTTTTTCGCATTTTGAGCACATAAAAAAGTATTCAGTGAGTATTATTTTCGAAGTAATGATCACAAGTCAAAATGATTTTCAAGTTTTGATTTGACCAATAAGTCATACATTGTTGATTTGGAAGATGTAGATCAAAATTGATAACTGATGGATCAACCTCATTCAATTTAAATTCAAAATATCTTCATATTACTTCTTGAGCTGAGATCTATCTTGTTAGGAGATATGCATAGTATGGAAAGGATTTACTTGCCTTATTTAAGGATTATGTCAATCCCTGATTTACGGGATTTTTAGCTATTAATCTTAGAGCTCTTTGTACTCTATGTATCAATCAACATTACAGTGAATAAAAAAATTATTTTTCCTTTTCACTATGCTTTAACATGGCATCAGAGCGGTGTTAACAATCACTGGGACTCAGTTCCAACATCATCGTCGTAATACCCTCCCAACCCAATCAACCAAGAAAACAACACCTTCAAACACAACAAAACATGCCGGAACCTTTAGACCAAAAAGCTGAAAATCAACAAGAAAACAACACCGAACTCACCCTTTAAATCGCGAGATTGTTGCAAAACAATATGCAACCACAATCAGCCCCAACCAACTCAGAAAATCTCACAATTGGAATCAAATTAAATAGCGACAGTTACCCGATATGGGCCCGATTAATGAAGATGGAAATCAGGGGGCGCAGTTGTCGCTCGCATCTCATCGGAAATCCTCCATCCCAAAAAATTGACAGTCCAACTTATGATCAATGGGAACAAAAGGATCAAAACGTGTCCAAATGGATTATACAGAATATTGACATAAACTTAATAAACAATGTACTACAGTACCCCGATGGAGAAAGCACTCTTGGACGGCCTAGCCACGACATACGGCCGCGGCTCTGATCCGCTCCAGCTCTTCAAACTCCATCGATGAGAAAATACGCAGAAGCATGGAATCGATAGCTTAGAGGATTTTTGGAACAAACTCTAAGCTATCTGGATGGCGATCGATCGGAAACAGCCAAATCCGATGAAATGCGGAAGACATCACTGTTGGAAAACTAGAAACAGAAAGCAGCGGAAATTTAAAATTTTTCCAACAAAAGGAACTTGAACTCGCAATCGTGTATCCAAATTCGTAGAGATCAGATACTTACTTTTCAATAATCTTTCTTGAAGCGTTTCAAGCCACCCAAGAACGCTCTTCTCGCGGCTTGATCCCCTCTCCTTGGTAAAGCTCGAATCTTCAAAACTTCTAACTTGAAGCTCTCTAGAGATAGTCCACCAACTTGACTACAATCTAACTAGTAAGGATGCTAGTTCTCTAGTTAGTGTTTAGGCTTAACCTAGGGTTTATTTTATCTTGGAGAAAGGATGGTGTTCAACACATGAACCAAAAGAATTCAATCACTCTCTAAGGGGAGCATGAGCTCCCCTATATATAGGAAAGGGAGGGGGACGCCGAACCTAGTCCTTTTGGGGCAAGGATTTGGTCCCTCTCTCTAATTACTTGGTCATCAAGTAATTCCAACTTTGACTTTGAATTCTAATTCAAATCAACTTTTAAGAGAGCTAAAAATATCCAAACTCTTTTTGGATGATTTTATACTTTATTTATTAATTAAATAAATAACTTATTTTATCTAATTAATTAATTCATAATTAATTAACTAGATTAATTTTTCTCCAAAATAAGACTTTCTTTTTAATTCAACATTAAACCAAAGTCTATTAAATAATTAACACATTTAATTATTTAACATATATATACAATATATATATATATATATATATATATATATATATATTTATATATATACACGTGTGAGACACGTGCTCCTCACGTGACACACACGTGTGGAACCCACTTGGCTCGATTTAACTCGTTTAATCATTTTAAAGCCTTAACTCATGTAACCAAGTTGTTGTATGTGACCCTCTAGGTTCTCAATTCAATTATCTGTGACCCTAATTAATTAATTCACTAATTAATTAATCAGTTCACAGATTAAACGACCATAGTCTAGCAACAGGTGTTTAACCCCTAGCTGAATTGGAATGTTCGGATTCGACATAACCTTTAAGTCATTGATTCATGTGAGATACAATCCTCCTACTTACTATCTCTCAACCAAGATCTAGGGCAAGGGAATAATCAGAACCCTAATAATCCTGTCTCAAAGCTAAGTGCATTTCATATCCATTTGATCTCAATCCAAGAAACCCTTTTCTTGATGTCTTGATCTACTGCCTTGGCCAAGGACTCTATATGGCATATGAATGACTTACACAATAAGAGATCACCTTGCAAATGCAAGTGTAGGTCCTTTCTTGATTCTCATTCACTTTCATGAATCACTTGTGCAGCCCCAGCATAAGCCTTGAATCAGTTGTCTAAGGCGACACCCTTTAAAGCTTATACCTAAGACTACAGAGTTAACTCATAAAGTGACAAGGAACCTCAAGTCTAAGGATCATTAATCACATCAATGACTCGTGAGATATTTCCTAATCTGGAAGTTTCTATTTCCTGAAATAGAAACTTCCTTTCCCATTTAGGAATGTTCTCACACGGGGCACCTCAGTGAACTTACTTATTAAAGTAAGCACCCTCATGTATCACGCACGTATCAACTATACACTTTGCACCTCCATGAAACAAGGTGGTCCTTCTTAAGGGCGTGATCCCACAAGCAAGCCTTAGAGGAGTCAGGTTGACACTCCCACTGTCTGTAGGACTCATCGGCTTGGAGTATTTTACTAATCATGACTTATGTGAAATAGGGCTCGTTTCATGAACCATTTCACCTAAATGGTAGAGTCCTAAAGTCATCAGGATTAGGGGAGTTCTCATACATGCACAACTAAAGTAAACGCATACCAAACAAGAGCATATAAAGAAGTGTTGCCTCAATTCGTTATTTTATTCAAAGATTGTCTGCGATTACAATAAGGAAAAGTACAAAGCGGATATTCAATCGGCTCTCTAGGGCACTATTCCTAACAATCACCACTTTCAATCAGATTATACAAGAATAGAGATTGTATCGATTCCTCACCGGTATTGATGAGAAATACGATTTCATTAGACGGGAACTTCTAAAGTTGGAGACCAAGCCCTCAGTGGAATCCGCCTACACCGCTATCCGAAGGGAGGCTGCTCGCCTTCAGATCTTGAAAACAACGACCGACGCGCGGGGGATTCCTCATCATTGAGTGTCGGGATAGGTCTTGCCATGAAAAAGGAGAAGAACGGATAAACCAGGGCCGATGGGGTCAGGCGGAGCGAGGGTGGAGTCCGACGACCTCCACCACGGGAAGATAAATCCCTCTTGGAGTGTTCATACTGTGCGAAGAGAAAACACACCAAAGAGGGATGTTTTGAACTCATAGGGTACCCTGAGTGGTGGGAGGACAACCGAAAAAATGGAGAAGGAGGAGGAGGAGCAACGACGAATGGAGGACAGCGTGCCAACGCTGCGATTGGCGAAATGGGCGAGCCACGACAGATCAACGCCTCTGCAAGCGTCATCGATGGGAGAGATGCCGGTGCAGTAGCGGCAGAGGCACGGTGGGCCAATACCATCGTCGGTGTTACAGGCGGACCGAATCAGGTGAAGAAGATGGGCGATGGCGCAGCAACGGGTATCGGGTTTGGGGTAATGACCCAAATCCTAGCCCTTTCTTATTTCAACACCCCTACTCTATGATATTTGTAAATAAGTCCCTATATTATAGTGCTCTGAAAATTAAACCTCCCATAAACTCAGATTTGCAAAAGGGCCCACACTCTTGTGAAAATAACACACTTACCCCAAGAAATCTGATCTGTCGTACAAAAGCCCTTCCACCAAAAACTTCACAGTTGATTTTTAACTGCGGGGCCACCGATACAATCGCATTTGATCCACCAGATATATTGGAACCCACCATTCCAAAAAAAATGCATATTCAGACAACTAATAGGGAATTGGTAGAAGTTAAACGGGAGGGTTTGGTTGCCATCTCACCAAAATTGAAACTGAAAAATTGCTTACATGTTCCCTCTTTATCTTGTAAACTATTGTTCTTAAGCCATGTGACGAGTGAGCTGAATTATATGGCTCTAATATATCCTCGTTTTTACCTGATACAGGACATTCATACGAAGGAGATCATTGGGCGTGGTATTGAGCTGGGCAATACCCCGAGAGGCCTGGGTGGTTAAAATACGACAACAAGGTAAAAATTAGTATCTCAGAGAATCTTGTACAACATGACAGGACAAAGCATGTGGAGGTTGATAGGCACTTCATAAAGGAGAAATTGGAAGAAGGCACCATTGAGCTTCCATTTGTCAGGTCCGAAGAATAGTTAGCTGCCATTCTAACAAAGGCAGTTACCAGATAGATTTTTGAGACGACATTGGACAAGTTAAGTATCGGAGATCCTATTACTTAACTTGAGGGGGAGTGTTAGGAGATATGCATTGTATGAAAATGATTTACTTGCCTTAGTTAAGGATTATGTCAATCCCTAATTTACGGGATTTTTAGCTATTAATGTTGGGGCTCTTTGTACTCTGTGTATCAATCAACATTACAATGAATACATAGATTATTTTTCCCTTTCTCTATGGTTTAACATATCTAGCATCTTGAAATTATGTAGTCCTATCTACTAAGTTTTGTTCATCGTTGTGTGTGATATTAATTGCCACTTTGTTATGCCTCTTGTAAATATATTTCACAATTTACGCTTCAGAGCAGATCTCAACGTTAATGCAACAATTAAACCTTAATAAGAGACGTGAATTATAAGATATTGTCTACTTGTTGTCAAGTTGTGCATTGTGAATTTGAATCATTGTTCCGGTTCTTTTCCTTTTATAGATCGGATATCCATCTTTGTATTATGCTTTCACAATATGTACGCAGGTAATAATATTTACAGTGTATCATTCATACAAGAATTATCTAAGTTCTTTGATACACATAGTTCATACATCATGTGTTTTATAACTAACTCATAAAGGCCAAGATTCTTTTCTTGACCAGGAAGTATGGTACATACAGCTTGCCAAACTGATCCAACGTTATAATTTTATATTATGACATCAAAATTATTAAAATATGAGCACGTGACAACCCTCTCATCAGAAACTCGATTACGTGGACATGGACAACCACTTTTTCAAATATCTTCTTCTTGAATAACTGAATTTTCAATTCTTATAACTTTCCCAGAAGAAATAATACCATTTACTCAGCAATCGGATCGTCCAAATGCAACCTTGAAACAATTGATGCTTATTATCCTAAAGCACTGAAAATTAATGAATATTCAATATGTATAATTTGAACAACATGCATATCAGTGGTAGAACATCAAATAAATTATATGCATGAAATATTCTAAGAATTTAATGTAATTGACATAATGTAATACAACATATCTTATTCTACTCCATTGGTGATTATGGTTGACTGCATTTTCTTAGTTGGTAAATTTTTAATATTTTGATGTCATCCGTTCTCACATTTTGGAAAAAATAATGAATATTGCAATGGGTCGTAGCATCCATAATAATGTTTTACTCGATGCCTCTATCGTGAGTGTGCATGAATTATAATATCTCGTTCATAACATATATTAATATTATTTCCTTCAATCCATATGATAACAGCTTGGTTGAGAATTGGACTATTATAAACTCTTTGATCTAATCTAACATCTTTGAGATATGAAGTTGAGTTTCATCCATTAAAGGATAATCTTTTAATTTTCTAAAGACGTTTCCATAGGATTTATCTTTAAAATTTGTATTAGTTTTAATACTATACCTTCATTTATATCTGAATTCTCCAGTATTTTCATTTTGTTCTCGAGGAATTGCAAATTTGGGACATTAAGTACCCTCAAATTGACATTGCATGCCACTAAGTGTTGCAGTTGCAATTTAAACACTCCAAGTGGTGAAAAGTAGCAATTTAAGGATAATTTTTTCCCAACTCCAAATCGAAGCCGGTGTAACACCCTAAGCGGTGGGCGTCATATCCCCCGTACTAGAGCCCAACACGTGTAACGAAATGAAGAGTCCGTACATGCACCGAGCACTAGTGAACAGGTGACAAACAAAAGCCACACCTAAGTTAGGTGGTCTAGACCCTCAAACAGAGTGTGCATAACACAAACACACAAAAGCGGAAGCAATTAAATCAAACTTTACGAGGCATAAAGTCAAGGTGACACAACACTTAGAGCAATTTATATATATACTTGCCACAACAGGCCAAAACTTAACAAATACAAGTTCTGAATTCTCCAAAATACAAATATTCCAAGAGTACAAGTGCAAACAAACTAAGTATGAGAATGCAGACTTGAACTAAGTTAGAAAACTCCAAAGACCACAAGCCGCCTAGCTCAGACCAACCGATCGGAACCTGCAAACTGAAACATAAAGAGGGAGGGGTCAGTCACACTGACTGAGTGAGGGGCTACACACGCATACTTATATACGTATACAGAGCACAACACATATCAAAGAGGGGAGTTCATGAACCGGGGCGTGGTTTTTGCATTCTAAAACATTTTCCAGGTGATACTAAGTATTGGGGGGGGGGATAAAAGAGTTAGGCCGAAGACCAAAACAACCAAATTTTAATAATTAACAATCCACTCCCGTTTCACGAACAATATCTTAACAGACTAACTTAACAGAATTAAACATAAGCAAACCTTCACACAAAAGAGGAAATGTGCATAGGGTAGTGTCCGACCCGGATTCCCTATCCCACATCCTGGTGATTATGCATAGGAGTAATGCCCAGCGTCCTTGAGTCTCCCTTACTCATAATTGCCGAGCCCCACACACACGTATTCAGAATCAAAATCAGAATCTTACCGTATTCAGAGGCATGTCATATCCATATCATATTCATATCCGTGTCATATTCATATTCGTAATCATAACATAACCACATCATATTCATAACATATCATATACATAACATAACCATAATTCTAACATACTCATAATCTAACATATTCATATCCCAGCATAATCATACCTTATTCGTAACATGATCGTATTCCTAACATGTTCATTGTATAATCATAACTCTAACATATTCATAGCATATTCTTAACCCTACGTGTTCATACCATAACCATACTTACTAGCAGAACCTAACATAGTACGTATCATACCTAGCATAACATATCCTAACATGTAGCATAACATACATATTTGTAGCTTACACATATTACATAACATAAGGCTTATTTCACATGCATACATATCGGGCACATATCATTAGGTATATCATTAGGGTTTAACTATAACCTAACCTCACCTTACACTGACGAACCGGGCAAAAGAGAACAGACCGACGCCTACGGCGTGACCTCGTCACCAACGGGATACTCCTCTGAACAAGACAAACATCAAAGGCATACTTAGACTCAAAATGAACCATATAGATGCTCGGAAAATGTGTATGAATGCGAATGATGCAATACAAGTCATAACCGTTTCTCACTTAAGCAAAGTCGGAGCATTTAACACTCATCACGTAAACGGCACTTGAATCAAACACAAAACACGCTAAACAAACACATAATACCTCAAATTACATCATACTACATCATATTCCAAGAACACTCAAGTTTAAAACATATAAGGAAAGCAATTAGGTGCAAAGAGGCATCACACGTAGCACTTAGGGTAAACAATTCATAGCTCGTATACATGTATCGAAATTTTACCAAAACAAACATATACACATCATAACACATTATTCATACATAAAACATATCAAAGTCAAGCAATTACAAGTCATATCAAAGCTATTCATATATATAAACAAGCACGCAACACACAAGGATCAAGATCGGGGAGGAAAATGAACAAAACAAGCAAACAAGAGAGTAAAACACACAAAACGAGGGATCTGGAGGACTAACGGCCATTAGTCGCCTCCCTTCACAAGCCTAATAACGGATGTTAGTGGGTACAGAGGTCCTAAGAGCTTCTAACGGCCGTTACCTCCAAGAGAGCTAACGGGCGCTAGCTCTCCCCTGCTTCGTCTTCTTCACGCGAACACCTGCAAATCAGTCTCAAAACCCCTCAAAACTCATGGCAAAGCTAGATAATACATAAAGGAATGTTAAGGCATAAAAAACTCACAAAATTAAGGCCTAAACCAAGCAAAAACCGAAGCACAACAAGTATTAATTGCAAGAGATTCATCAAGTTCATATTCTTGCATACAAACTTAGTTCTTTAATGGCAACTCCAAGATAACTCAACTACCACTTAAAACATGAATATAGAAACATTTATGGAGGTCTTGTGATCATATATCATGCATTAAACGAAAAGAAATCACAAGGAAAGGCATATAATTCATGCAAGAACTCAAAACCCTCACTATTCACCACTATTCAAGCTCTTACCCAAAACCCTAGCAAATCAAGCTCAAAATCTAAAATTCATGGATGAAAAGAAGAAAAAATGGATGGAGAACACAAATATATACTTACCTCTTGGATTGGATAAAGGATGGAAGAGATATGAGCTCAAAATCTCAACAGTGTGAATAGTGATGGGATTTCTTCCTCTTCTTGATTTGGGAGCTGATTTCCTCTTCTTATTGGGGTGTGGTTCGAAATGGGGCTCCAAAATCAGGTAGGGGAATGTGTTGATAAGATAAGGGTTCAAGTCTTGGGTTATTTGGAGCTAAAACGGGTCGGATACGGCCAAAACGATTAGGATAGTGCATACCGATTCAAGCTGTTCGGTCCGGTGAAATTTTGGATGTTCAAACGGGCTTAAAAGTTATGAGGCTTATTACATTGGCTCCAAATTTTCGAAAAGAGTGCAATGGTGGTGACAAAATTCGAATCCGACTTCCCGAGCTCAAGTTACACCGCCCGGAACCCAAGGTACGCTAAATGCTCTTTAGCTCCTGTAAGTTCCGTTTCACAAAAAAATTAAAAACTCAACTAAACAAGTTCTAAAACATGTATAAAGCATATAAACACATTCATAAATCACATAATTCATTCATAGCAAGTTTTTACAAAAATTGAAAACGGAGTTAAACGGGTTGAAAACGAGTTGAAAAGGTATAAAACGTTTAAAATTTTAAACATAAGGTATATGACAACTATTCAAATATTCAAATAAATCATATAAGGGCATACTTAAATAATTTAAATACGCACTTAGCACACTCGTGACGTAGTACCTGTACAGCCGAAAAGTTGGGATATTACAGCCGGAACAATTCTGAAAACGCTGATGTGGTACCGAAAAGTCATAGTGGAATTTAATAATTGTCAAGTAATAAAGGAAAGGACATAAAAACAAAACTATATATATATATATATATATATATATGTATCTATTGCTATTTTATTTTTTATTTTTTTAAAAAAAAATTATATTTTGGGTTCGAACTCGAAACCCAACTGAACCTGTACCGAGCTAAATTCGAGCCATCGAACGAACCGAATTTCGAATCAAATATTTAGATTTCGTCAAACTTGAACCAAACCACATCTAGATCTAAGGGTCTACGTATATATATATGTATATGTATTTAGATACGTGTTTGATATGTATTTTGAGGGATTTATCCCGCTTGTTAGGAACATTTTTAGAAAACGTTTTTATCTACATGTACGATATTTTCCGTTGATTTTGAAAAGCTTTGGTATGTGTGAGTGTGTAGCGAGATATGGCTTTGAAAGAAAAGCTTTGTGAGAATATGACTTTGAATTTGACTTTGAACTTGGGCCTTGGAGAAGTGGTATGGCAACTCAGGATGGCTGTGGGGTCGCCGAGCTCTCCCATCAACACAACTCCATCGAGAGATTCGTCTAACCTTAGGAGGTTGAGGAAGGGTGGATTTCTTGAGTCGGCGATAACCTCGTCGAAGCTGCAGGGAAGTAATTAAATCTTGTCTCGTGTGACTTTGAACGATAGTTAGGGCTTGCAACCCTTCTATTACCTGATGTAAGGTTGGTTTCTGAATTTGTTTTGAATATGAATACAACTTTGAATATGAGGAGTTTGGTTGGAAAACTCATACTCGCCGAGTTAGTTTCAATTTGAATTTGGGTTTGTGAAACTGGAATGAATTCATAATTACTAAATTTGGTTGATTTTGGCCTCTTGACCTCAAACTCTTTTATATATCTATTATCCCGGGAAAAATGTTTTAGATTGCAAAAACTATGCCCGGTTCATGAACTTTTGGTTTTGATATATGCTCTGCTCGTATGTATATGTATGAGTGTGTGTGTTAGCCCCCTCACCAGTCATTAGGACTGACCGCTCCTTGTTTTTTTTTTTTTCCCCTTCTCTTCGTTCGAGTTGCAGGTTTTGCTTTTGGAGTTCGTTAGAGCTAGGCGATTTTGAGTCGAGTCTTTCGGTTATGTTTGAGTTGTGTCTTGTCTTTGGATCTGTTTATGTCTTGCTTTCACTCGAATTTGATCTACACTTTAATTGTAAAAGTTTAATTTATTCTTTATGATGATGTTATTCGGGGCAGGTTTCTGGGGCCAATTGAACCCGTCTTTATGATTATGTTATTTGGGATAGGTTTCTAGGGCCAGTTGAACCCGTCTTTATAATTATGTTTTTTGGGACAGGTTTCTAGGATCAGTTGAACCCGTGTAGTTGATGTTGATTTATTTTATATGGATTGTTTTGTTAGGCTTAATGTATGAAGTTTTTGAAAGTTCCTTTTTTCGCATCGTTTTCGCATTCATGTGTCGCATCTTTTCGATTGTAAAGGGTTTTAGGTACCGCCTATCTTAGGCTTGGTTTTGTTTGTCTCCCATACGCTATGACTTGATGCGTGTGGGGACTTTCCATTTCGTACACGTGTTAGGTCCTAATGCCGGGGATGTGGTGCTCTCCGTTTGGGGTGTTACAGCCGCGATTTTAGCTGGAAGAAAGTCGTTATTGAGGGTGATAACGCTAATGTGATGAGGCTGCTTAAGAGCGAAGATCAAGACTCGTCGGACATCGACAACTTGATCGAAGATGTCAAAGCCATTTGTTCCTCTTCCTTTGAGGAATACAATTTTTCTATCATTCGTCATGGTGCAAATGAAGTTGCCTACAAGTTAGCTAGGAATGAGGTTTCGCCTTGCGTTGGTTCGTCTGATTTTACTTTTTTTCATGTCGGATTTAATTTTTGCTGAGTGTTCTTGATGTAGTCCATGGGGCGTGTGGTCTTCCAAAAAAAAAAAACAGAGAACCTAGTTCCTAGGCTATATATTTTTTTTGTTCACCAGGGCCTAGGCTATATAAGTACCCTTACACCTGATTAAAATTCAATCAATCAAGAGCATTGGCATAATAGTGCTTTTAAAAATATATAAAAATATTCAAATTAATGGGTTAGAATTGTAACAAGTTAATTCATAATTTAAAATAATGTAATTTAACACAAAATTGAGCAATCTATTTAACCTATTATAATACAGGATCAAAATATCACTAATATATATTTTCCCCAAAAATCATAATCATATATTAAAGTATTAATGAAGACCTCCTAAGCAGAATGTAATTGACAAACAGTTGTTGAGACAATATTTAGTTCATAAAAAATATTATGTTCTCCTAAAATAATCTAAAGGGTTATGTTACTTTTTGTAAATTCTAGTTCTTTACTACTTTTGATTGATCATTTGAATTATAAAGATAAATATCGATTGATGTAACTAAGCGATTTTGATGCTAATCAAAAGTTTCGTATTTGAGTTTTTAAAGCTTCATTATTATTTTTAGGGCAGTACTTCTATCTACATAGTTCAATACAGAAAAAAAAAAAAAAGAAAAAGAAAAGAAATTATACATATCCACATGTTCAAATTTCACCTGGGTAGTTTTTCGTGCATCCATACAAGAAAATGTTGTCCTATGAACAACAATAAAACTAAGTTTGATCGATCACTCATATTTCCTATAAACATACATCAATCGGCCTGTGTTTGTGGATGAAATGCAGCTCTCCTCCGCGGTGGGGTGATGCTAGTGGCAGTGGGGGCGCCACCATCTTTGCGGCTGAGGTTCCTCTCCAGAGTGGCGGCGATATGGTCATCCAAATTATAATTGTACCTGGAGTATATTGGACTGCTCTGCAATGGCAATTGTTGGATTTTGGTTTCATCTTCCTCTTCTTGATGTTCTTCTCTCCTCAATTGTAACCCTTCCATTTTTTGTTTTTAGATATTAGATTAACTTACTTATTTTTCGTTGAAGTTAAATAACTGCACGGGTAGATGGTAGCCCTATAAAACCGTTCCTTCATTTAATTTTTCTTTTTTTCTTAAACAAATGCACGCCCATTCCATCATTTAATTAGTGGCTTTATACAAGAAATTAGATAAGAAAAGTACTTTAATTAGAAAGGCTTAAAAGTTGAGGATAAATTTTTTTATCATTTTGAACTATAATCTTTTTTTACCTTACAAGTTAAGCTAAAAATTATCCACAGTTCTAAGTTCAAAAGTTAGTAAGTGTCTAAGTAAGGGGATTAATTTTACAGTTCTCCTTCAATTATTGTCCTAAATTAGAAAACGTTGACCTCTTATCCGAACCTTCTCCCCAAAAGAGCTTATAGGAATAATAATATACTTCAACTTTATCTTCTCTTTTTTACTAAATTATGTATATATATATATACATATATCCTATCCAATTAAAAAAATACTATTACTTAAATTTATTTAAATTAATTCTCATATTAATATATATTTTATAATTATTTTATTATAATTATTAAATTATGATAAATAAATAGCATAAAAGAATGTCATATTAATTAAGAAAATTTAAAAATATGAGTAAAAGATAAAATTTATATAAAAAGAAAAGAAAAAAAAAATTAAAGTTAGGTAAGAGAAAAGAGAAATTAAGAAAAAGTGGTTGGAATGATAAAAATAAATTAATTAATTAAAAGAAAAGAATATAAGAGAATAAAACATATAAAAAAATTAAATTAACAAGAAAAAGAGGACTCTCTCGCTTAATATAATAGTATATATATTTGTTGGGTTTCTTTCAAATCCCTCTATTTTCTTTTACTCTATTTCTTTCTGAAGCCTCACCAGTTCACTACTTCTTTTATTTATAGGATAACTCTCCCTGAGACTCCTCTCTCGTTCCTTCTTCTCCCCTCTCGATTTACCCTAAATTCGATTATATCTCGTTAGTCTTTGTTACTTGTTCATCACTTTACTAGAATCCTTGCTCTTGCCTTTTCTCCTCAATTCACTCATACAGGGAACTGATGAGTTGAGCTGGACTTGGGCCTTGGTCCTCTATTAGGCCCTTTGGAGCGTTTTAAGTGAGTGGGCTAAACCACTGCTCAGGAACAAAACCGTGAGGGTGTTTCGATTAAGGGCACCAAAGCGGACAATATCTAGGTACGGGGGCCGATCCTGTTACGCATCTGGCTTTACAGTTGGTATCAGAGCCGGTGACCGGAAGCTGGTGTACCAGCGAGAATGTTGGTCTCTCCTAAGGGGGTGGATGTAATGTCCCACATCGGTTGGGAAGGAGAACAAAGCCCTCCTTATAAGGTGTGGTGGAAACCTTTCCTCCCAGACGCGTTTTGAGTGAGTGGGCTACACTAATACTCAAGAACAAAAATGTGAGGGTGTTTCGATTAAAGGCACCAAAACGGATAATATCTGGGTACGGGGCTGATCCTGTTACGCATCTAGTTTCACACGACTGGTGTGGCCAGAAGAGGAGGCCATATCACTAGCAAGAAAATACTTAAATATATGCAACTATGAAGCAAAAGTAAGACCAGGATAGAGATAAGGATTATCTAGTTTACTCCCCGAAATTATCTGCAGATGACATAGGGGTGTTGCTAGATATATGGAGTAGAAAAATGGTGATTTTCACCGGAGAAGAAGCGTGAGAGAGATGCTTGCAGCTTTCAAATTGACGAAATTGTTGCAATAAGAAAAGGAATTTGATATTTATTTGAGTATACTCAATAGCGGGAAGCATGGACTCCGATGATTGGAGTGCAGGCGGCATAACGAGGTACCTTGGAAGTCCGAACGACGGAAGCAAAATTTCCGCTAGATAAGATTGAAACAAGGTGGAAAATTCCTTTGTTGATATTAATGGGTGGCACGATTCCATTTATTACTTTGCTTTAGCAACACCTTTCCGAACCGGCCTTCGTCTCTCATACCCCTCCGTTCTAGCGAACGTAGTAGCCTTGGGGGAAGTAGTGTTGGGGACATACCTAATGGCCCGTTAGGAGCCCAAACCTTAATGTCAATTTGGAGTGTCGAGACAATTCCTGTTCGATTGCTCGCGAGTGAACAGAGTAAGTAGAGTGCGAGATTCTAGGGACTCTTCTAGAGTGTCCAATAAGTAATGCACAAGTATAGATAAAGTCAAATCTAGGTTAAATCTGAAAACCTAGCAAACTAAAAAAAACTTATATGAGAATGTATCAAAGTCTACAAATAAAGAGGAATTAGGGAGCTAAAGGAATAATTACAGAGAGAAAGAAAAGAGAGCAACATTTTGGAGAGGACGCAACGTGTATATATATATATATATATATATATATATATATATGTATGTATGTATGTATGTATGTATGTATGTATTACGCTTTTAATTTAGTCTTCAAGATAGCGATGTAAACAAGCCGAGCCTTGATATTTTTTTATGGTTCGGGCTCAGACTCGGGCTCGGGCTTAAAAAAATTAGCTTGGGTTCGGCTTGCGAGTCGGCGGAAAAGGTGGCTTAGGTTCAATTTGTAGTCGGTTCGAACGAGCCGAGCCGACGAGCCCCTAAAAATTCCTCAAATCAAACTTTCATTTTTCTCAGATCTAGATCAATATTGCATATTCAAACAAAGCAGAGACATTTTGCCCAGATCTAGATCTTTTTGTATATATTCAAAGCAGATTTTGCCCAGATCTATGTATATTCAAAGTAGACCAAAGGAGTGGAAAGATTACTTTTGAGGTTAAAATTACAATGAACCAAAAATTTGAAAATTAAAATCTCATTTCTAATAGATATTTTACATACAAATTCTGGAATCATTCTACATATGGCACTGGCAAAAGATGCTTTCTTGAAGTTGCAGGAGGAGATAACTGCCTAGAGTGCGGTGGTGGGGCATGGAAAGCGGCGGTCGTGGTGGCTGTGGTGGTGGCGCATGGAAAGCGGCGGTCGTGGTAGGCAGAAACCTGGCGGCACACGGGAAGCTAGAGCAGTGGTGGAGGAAATCTGGTGTGGGAGAAGCAGAAATCTCTACGTATCTGGTACACGCAGAACTGGAGGTGTAGCACCCGAGCGTAAGGTACCACATCCCCCGCACCGAGACCCGACCCGTATATGAAATGGAAGTCCATACACAGGCCAAATCCGCGGCGAACGGGGACACAACACACACGCTATGCTAGGCGGGACTAACCCTTAAACCAATCAGTGCAGGAATCATAAAAAAAATCAGAGTTAAAGAAAATTCGCGGAAGCAAGAACTTCATAGCATACATACAATGAGCTAACAAGCTCCAAAAATAGATATACAAGAGCATTCAAATATGCAACGGCACTCACGGCCTACAAAATCAAAACGCTCCAATCTATACTAGGATCAAATACAAAAGTAGCAATAAGAGTATGAATATGAGACTGAAAAGAAGTGCCAAACATAAATGCAAGACCTAGACGACTTGTATTCCCGCCTAGCACTCCTATACCTGCACAAAACAGCTGAAAACAACCGGGTTCAGTCTAAAAGAGACTGGTGGGTATAAAACGAGGCACAAGATATATAATATCGCATAAAGTAAACACATACATGCAAGCCCTAATCCCGTGTGAAGTTTGAAAGGAATTTACCAAGTGGTTAAAACAATAGAAAACATCAACGGGATTACGACGTTCATATTCATTCATAATTATTCATAAGGGTTTAAGCTCGGCGAGTGAGCGTGCACAATCTCCAACCTTCTCCTCGTGTAATCATATCATAATTATTGGTTGTCATACATATCTTTCGTGCACATACATAAATGATCATAATCATACATTTACACCTTCTTCCTCCGGGTGGTGGACAAGTTAGCTAGACCTGACCACCGGTTTTTACAGGGGCCAATAGGGGTACATGAATCCCCCAAAGGCACTCAGCTCCCATTCCTCGCTAAAACTCCTAGCGAGGGCCGGTATCACCGTAGTTTGGTTGGAACTAGTATATGGGATCCCCGTCAGCCCTTGCTTCCTCGGTTAGCCACATATACTAAGTCCCGGGGCCCGTTAAATCAGAAGTCATAAATCAGAAATGTGTCTCGCCAAACATAAGGTAGGGTTTCATAATTAAAAAGGGGTCATAAGTTTGAAATCATTTACCCAAAATGACTCGATTTATATAAATATATTATTTTGGCTTAAACTTTGCACATAAGGGATTTATACGGTTGTTTTAACTAATAGAAGAAAAACCCACCTTTACCAAAGCAAAATAAAGGCACAAGCGTCTCAATGCTCGTCCACGTCTCTGACCAAACCCGAATTTGTGCAAAAGAAAAGGTATGAGACTCAATGACCACATATGACGCTCGGCAATGAAGTGAATATGACGTGAATGCATAAATGAGCATATTATATCATAAAAATGTTCATGTGCACGATTAATAAATTTAAACATATAATCATTCATTCGTTCATTTATTTCATTCAGTTTCATAAGTTCATAATTTCATATAAATTTCATAAATTCATAGATTCATAATTCATAATTCAAATCAATTAATCTAACAATCAATTAATAAGCATAACACATATAATATTCATATTCACATATAGGGATAAAATAAATAAAACGTTCAATCAATAGTCAGTAGAATAATTACGCGAAATAGAATTCAATTAATTCCAAGAATTAAATTAAATCAAATAATATTTAAAATATATAATAAATATACATAATATATAATATAATATAACATATATACACATTACATATATATATATATATAACTCACGTACACACTCACACACACATGCATGCATAAACACTATATATAATATACATATCCCATGCATGCAAAATATATATACACTTCAAGCATAATATATATACTATATTTTATACACAACATGCATGCAAATACACACTCACACGTACACAGCCATGCACGCATATTTATTTATAATACACATGCAATACTCACACTACAACACTCTCATGCATGCACACTAATACACAATACACAATCAAAACACACACAACACAACCATGCATGTAACACATACACTGCACCCAAACAGCAGCAAAACAGCAGCAGAACAGCAGCATAACAGCAGCCTAACTCACGCAAAGAAGAAGAAGAAAACGCAGGAATAGATTAAGCAAAACGGGGTGACACCCCCATGTCACCCTCCAACACTAGACCGAGACACGCCCGTGTCTCGGTACAGAATTCCCAGACCCAACTGCACCCCCGTGTCTCGCCAGAAGAGAGGGAAGAGACACGCCCGTTACACGCAGCAGCGGCAGTCTCTGTTTTACAAAAACTGACGCAGAAACAGGGCAAGAAAAGGCAGCCACGTACGAGCAAGAAAGGCAACAATACAAGGCACAAATTGCTGCAAGAAACTCAGTTAATCCCACACCAAATAGCCATGAAAGACGACAGCAAAAATGGAGAAGGAAAGGACAGCAGTTTGACAGCAACTCTCACGCCAAAACAGGGCAAAGTTGCGGGAAAAACAGGGCATGCTAGCTCTCAACTCATGCGACTCAGATCAAGTCCAAAAAGGTCATTAAATACGCAGCAAAACATCATATATTCAACAAGTAATTCAGTTCCAAAAGTGATCAATCAAAGCATGAAAGCATACGTGACCTTCCCGTGGAATTTTCTGAAAATTTCATAAGTGATATCTCATATATATCTCAACAAACATGAAAGCAAAGATCATAATTGATATGAGGATGTTAAAACAATTAATCTCAGGCTTGGAATTGATCAAAACCGTTAAGAATCGAAAGAGATCAAGAATTTGTACAAAACTCCATTTTTCGGTAAAATGGCCAGAAATGGATGAAACCATGCTCAAAATCATGAATGAAAGGATGAAATTACTCAGAATTAATCATATATTACAACCCTAAGCTTACCTTGATGATTGGTTGAAGTTTGGAGAAGATTTGAGCTCCAAAATCTCCAAGGGAAGAAGGGTTTCGGGACTGGAGAGAGAGACAGAAGCTTTGGCTGAGTTTTGGGGGTTGTGTGATGATAATCTCGGTCAAGGCTTGAAATATACTGATAGATGGTTGAGTTAGGGTTTAAAGGAATCAAACCATGGTTAATTTGGTTGTGGTTTGGGTGAGATATGGTTCAATTAGTGCAACAAGGTCAAGTTGATCTCCGTTTCGTTTTCCGGTTGGATTTCGGAGATTCAAATGAATTAGGAAAATTATAAGGCTAAGTTTACTAAACTCGAATTTTCGTTACGAGTTCAGCGGATTTGACGGAACTCGAATCCGAGTTCCCGAGCTCAAGATATAAAATTCGGAACCAAGGGTACGCTAAGTGCTCGTTAGCTCCCGTTTTGGTTCCTCAATTAAAATTTAATTCGTTAACATAACAAATGACTTCAAAAATATAAATTGAGCATAAAATCATATTCATAACACATATACGTACAACATATTACAATTTCGTGGCAATTTGATATCATATCATAAGAGAACGAAGCACAAAATAAACGAACAAACTTAATCATGCAATTCATGCATAATTCCCATGCAACATATGATTTTCATGCAAAACATATTAATTTGCATGCATAATTAAAATCTCATGCATAATTATGATTTCATGCAAAAATATATTAGTTGCATGCAAAAATAAAATCCTCATGCATAAGTATACATTGTACGTAAATATATATATATATAGATAATTAATTAATTAAAACATGATTAATTAACATAATATATAATTAGCATAATCATTAAACAATTAATAAAATAATTAAACATATTTATATATATATACATATAATACGAAATATATATATATATAATTAATAGTATTAAAATAAAATATTATAATATAATATAATAAAATAATAACAATTATAATAAAATTAAATATAAAACACGTAAAAACAATTAATTCGCGCAATTAGGTAAACACATACGCTCTACCTTTACGTCCGAAAAGTCGGGGCGTTACAATCTCTCCCCCTTAAAAGAATCCGTCCTCGGATTCACTGCTCGCTCGTAATTAACTCAGGATGAAACCTTTTCATCTTATCCTCCGCTTCCCACGTAGTTTCTTCGGTTATATCACTTCTCCAAAGAATCTTGACTAGTGGAATACGCCGATCTCAAGTCCCTGAAGTTTTCGATCTAATAGCTTAATCGGCTTCTGACCGAAGGTGAGATTCGGTTCTAATTCCACTTCTTCAACCAGTAGAACCTCGGACTCATCTCGAGAATACTTTCGGAGCAAGTGTTTAATTTTCCTCCTCGTCCAATCCTTGAGAATCCTCTTCGTGGAAAAGCCTTCATCCGTTGTCTAATTATCTGAATCTTATCAATAGCCTCTTGTACAGTCTTAGAGGGTTTTTCCTTCTTTTCCCCTCTTTTAATCCCTTCTTGCTTGGTCTAATTCAATTCCTCCAAGTCCAAGAACAACGTTAATCGATATTTCTGTCATAAAGAGCTTCATAAGGAACCATTTCAATCGAGGCTTGATAACTGTTGTAGTAAACAAACTCAATTATCTGTAACTGTTCATTTCACGAGCTGTGAAAGTCCAATGCACATGCTCTCCACAGATCCTCTAGATACTTAATCAACCTTTCTGATTGTCTGTCGGTCTGAGGATGGAAAGCTGTGCTGAATTGAAGCCTTGTTCCCAAACACTTCTGCAATTCCTGCCATAACCTTGAAGTAAATCTGGGATCCCGATTCGAAACAATACTACTAGGTACACCATGAAGCTTGACAATCTCATCATTGTATTTCTTAGCCAACTTATTCACTTATCGGACATTCTGGTGGCTAGAAAATGAGCGGATTCCGTCAACCTGTCCGCGATAACCCAATTTCTATCGAAACCTCCTCTCACTCTCGGTAATCCTGAAACAAAATCCATAGCTATCTGTTCCCATTTCCATTCCGGGATAGGCAATGGTGGAAGTAGCCCCGATGGCTTTTGATGTTCTGCCTTAATCACTTGACAAATCATACAATATTTCACAAAGTTGATAACATCCTGTTCTCATCCATTCCATCAATAAAATTCGCTTAAGATCCTTATACCTCTTGTTCCTTCCGGGATGTAACGAATACCCTGACCGATGGGTTTTCTCAAGAATAATCCTTTTTAACTCTTTCGGGTCAACAACTCTATTCTTAAATCTTGGAAGTCCCTTATCCTCAAATCCAAACGGACATTCTGAATCAGCTAATTTCTGAACCTCGGGATCAATCCTCTGAGCATCAAATAACCTCTGTTTAAGATCTGGTCGAACCGTAATATTCCAACCCTAGCCCTCAGTCTGAACAACTCATTCTCATCTCCAATTTCCACTTTCACATTGGACACACTAGTTTTCCTACTAAGTGTATCCACGACCAAATTGACTTTGCCGGGATGGTATCGGATTGTACCCTCATAACCCGCCAAAAGTTCCATCCAATGCCGTTGTCTCTTGTTCACCAAAGCAAAGATCACTGCCGCTAATTCCAAATCGTGAGTGGGGTATTTCTGTTCATGCTCTTTTAATTTCCTTGAGGCATAAGCGATTACTCTTCCATTTTGCATCAACACCCATCCCAAACCTTCCTTTTGAGGCGTCCGTAAAACTGTATATCTTTCTGTACCTTCAAGAAGTGCTAACACAGGAGCGGTGGTCAACGTTTCCTTTAAAAGCTAAAAGCTATCCTCACATGCCTCGTCCCACTCAAACTTAACCACCTTCTTAGACACTCGGGTTAAAGGGACTGTAACCTTCGAAAGTCCTGTACAAATCTTCAATGGTAATCTGCCAAACCCCAGAAACTCCTTACTTCTGAAACATTTGTCGGGCTTTGCCATTGAATAACCGTCTCAATCTTAGAAGGGTCTACCTCCCAATCTTTCCTTGAAATAATATGACCCAGAAATGCTACTTGATCAATCCAAAACTCGGCTTTGCTAAACTTAGCATACAATCCGATGCTCTCTCAAGGTATCCAACACAATCCTGAGGTGCCTGGCATGATCCTCCGGAGTTCTCGAATAAACCAAGATGTCATCGATGAAGATTACCACAACTTATCCAAATACCCTAAAGCAGCCGGAGCACCCCAAAGGGACGAACTTGGCCGTATATATCCAACTTTGAGTAATACCTCTAATTGAATCTTTAACTCTTCCAATTCAGCCGAATATCCTTTCCTTCAATCAAAACTGAACACTCCCGAACCACTGATCTGTCTGAAGACTCCCACCAAGTGGCGAACTCACCAAATAACAAGAAGAAAAAGCAAATAACAGGCAAGCACAGAATAGCAACTAAGTCACAAGAAATAAAGGAATGCGTGGCACCCGAATCAAGGAGTGCATGAATGCTCATGTTATGTATGCATAGGGTACCTTCTACCACTAATGTGGGATCAGTCTCTGCATCTTGCTCCTCACCTTCGACGGCGTAAGCACGAGCCGGGATCATTGGCCTTTGAACTCGTCGTTGATATTCGGGGTCTTTGTAGGGACAAGTATCCACCATATGGTCAGCTTTTCCGCATATGAGGCACAAATTCAACCTCCTCCGACAGTTATAGTAATTATGAGTTGGTCCTCCACAATGTGTACATGGTGGCTTGGATAATCTTGCTTCACTCGGACGTTGTCGATCCCTTGTTGGTGCCATGGGTAGAGCCTTTGGTCGAGTCGGTGCGGCCTTAGAACCTTGTCCTCCAAACCGAGGTTTCTTAAATAGACCCTTAGGAGACGGACTAGCTTGAATCATCGGCCTCTTTCCCGTATTCGATCCGGATCCTCTTCCCATAGGAGCTCTAACAACCGGATCCTTCTTTTTGATTTCCTCCCCTTGCGTAGTAGACTGTCGGACTCCAGGTATCCTCTCTACTCGAATCAACCAACCCTCCGAGACCGCATCATCGATAGGACCAGAAAATCGAGGGGGGTTGTAACTCCGAAACACCCCATGAGGGTCTCTATTGTTATTATGGTTTGATGGAGGAGCTTGTTGTTCTGCCTGCTGCGGTGGGGGAGCTTGAGTCCTCCTATGCTCGACATAGTTGAAAACTGCTTCCATAAAATTCCCCATATCCATCGGTGGTGCTTGTGGTTGGGGTGGAGGCGTAGGAGATCGATCATGATGACGTCGATGTCCGGGAGATCTCTCACGGTGTCTACGTGGAGACATCCTGTTCAAGAAACACTAAAATGCATGCTATTTTTAGTCCATGCATGCAAGTGCAATTAATTCGATCAAAATTCAAAATTTAGAGCACACAAGCACGTAAACAATGCATATGCAACACATTGACAAATTGTTCCTAAAGCCGAACGACCTAACTGACTCAACACGACACTAGAGCCCGGGTTTTACAACCCTAGGCTCTGATACCACTTAAGGATGTAGCACCCGAGCGTAAGGTACCACATCCCCCGCACCGAGACCCGACCCGTATATGAAATGGAAGTCCATACACAGGCCAAATCCGCGGCGAACGGGGACACAACACACACGCTATGCTAGGCGGGACTAACCCTTAAACCAATCAGTGCAGGAATCATAAAAAAAATCAGAGTTAAAGAAAATTCGCGGAAGCAAGAACTTCATAGCATACATACAATGAGCTAACAAGCTCCAAAAATAGATATACAAGAGCATTCAAATATGCAACGGCACTCACGGCCTACAAAATCAAAACGCTCCAATCTATACTAGGATCAAATACAAAAGTAGCAATAAGAGTATGAATATGAGACTGAAAAGAAGTGCCAAACATAAATGCAAGACCTAGACGACTTGTATTCCCGCCTAGCACTCCTATACCTGCACAAAACAGCTGAAAACAACCGGGTTCAGTCTAAAAGAGACTGGTGGGTATAAAACGAGGCACAAGATATATAATATCGCATAAAGTAAACACATACATGCAAGCCCTAATCCCGTGTGAAGTTTGAAAGGAATTTACCAAGTGGTTAAAACAATAGAAAACATCAACGGGATTACGACGTTCATATTCATTCATAATTATTCATAAGGGTTTAAGCTCGGCGAGTGAGCGTGCACAATCTCCAACCTTCTCCTCGTGTAATCATATCATAATTATTGGTTGTCATACATATCTTTCGTGCACATACATAAATGATCATAATCATACATATACACCTTCTTCCTCCGGGTGGTGGACAAGTTAGCTAGACCTGACCACCGGTTTTTACAGGGGCCAATAGGGGTACATGAATCCCCCAAAGGCACTCAGCTCCCATTCCTCGCTAAAACTCCTAGCGAGGGCCGGTATCACCGTAGTTTGGTTGGAACTAGTATATGGGATCCCCGTCAGCCCTTGCTTCCTCGGTTAGCCACATATACTAAGTCCCGGGGCCCGTTAAATCAGAAGTCATAAATCAGAAATGTGTCTCGCCAAACATAAGGTAGGGTTTCATAATTAAAAAGGGGTCATACGTTTGAAATCATTTACCCAAAATGACTCGATTTATATAAATATATTATTTTGGCTTAAACTTTGCACATAAGGGATTTATACGGTTGTTTTAACTAATAGAAGAAAAACCCACCTTTACCAAAGCAAAATAAAGGCACAAGCGTCTCAATGCTCGTCCACGTCTCTGACCAAACCCGAATCTGTGCAAAAGAAAAGGTATGAGACTCAATGACCACATATGACGCTCGGCAATGAAGTGAATATAACGTGAATGCATAAATGAGCATATTATATCATAAAAATGTTCATGTGCACGATTAATAAATTTAAACATATAATCATTCATTCGTTCATTTATTTCATTCAGTTTCATAAGTTCATAATTTCATATAAATTTCATAAATTCATAGATTCATAATTCATAATTCAAATCAATTAATCTAACAATCAATTAATAAGCATAACACATATAATATTCATATTCACATATAGGGATAAAATAAATAAAACGTTCAATCAATAGTCAGTAGAATAATTACGCGAAATAGAATTCAATTAATTCCAAGAATTAAATTAAATCAAATAATATTTAAAATATATAATAAATATACATAATATATAATATAATATAACATATATACACATTACATATATATATATATAACTCACGTACACACTCACACACACATGCATGCATAAACAATATATATAATATACATATCCCATGCATGCAAAATATATATACACTTCAAGCATAATATATATACTATATTTTATACACAACATGCATGCAAATACACACTCACACGTACACAGCCATGCACGCATATTTATTTATAATACACATGCAATACTCACACTACAACACTCTCATGCATGCACACTAATACACAATACACAATCAAAACACACACAACACAACCATGCATGTAACACATACACTGCACCCAAACAGCAGCAAAACAGCAGCAGAACAGCAGCATAACAGCAGCCTAA
Source organism: Lantana camara (assembly GCA_037501455.1). NCBI lineage: Eukaryota > Viridiplantae > Streptophyta > Magnoliopsida > Lamiales > Verbenaceae > Lantana > Lantana camara. The sequence goes on from CM074860.1 coordinate 21,703,631, forward strand.
CTCACGCAAAGAAGAAGAAGAAAACGCAGGAATAGATTAAGCAAAACGGGGTGACACCCCCGTGTCACCCTCCAACACTAGACCGAGACACGCCCGTGTCTCGGTACAGAATTCCCAGACCCAACTGCACCCCCGTGTCTCGCCAGAAGAGAGGGAAGAGACACGCCCGTTACACGCAGCAGCGGCAGTCTCTGTTTTACAAAAACTGACGCAGAAACAGGGCAAGAAAAGGCAGCCACGTACGAGCAAGAAAGGCAACAATACAAGGCACAAATTGCTGCAAGAAACTCAGTTAATCCCACACCAAATAGCCATGAAAGACGACAGCAAAAATGGAGAAGGAAAGGACAGCAGTTTGACAGCAACTCTCACGCCAAAACAGGGCAAAGTTGCGGGAAAAACAGGGCATGCTAGCTCTCAACTCATGCGACTCAGATCAAGTCCAAAAAGGTCATTAAATACGCAGCAAAACATCATATATTCAACAAGTAATTCAGTTCCAAAAGTGATCAATCAAAGCATGGAAGCATACGTGACCTTCCCGTGGAATTTTCTGAAAATTTCATAAGTGATATCTCATATATATCTCAACAAACATGAAAGCAAAGATCATAATTGATATGAGGATGTTAAAACAATTAATCTCAGGCTTGGAATTGATCAAAACCGTTAAGAATCGAAAGAGATCAAGAATTTGTACAAAACTCCATTTTTCGGTAAAATGGCCAGAAATGGATGAAACCATGCTCAAAATCATGAATGAAAGGATGAAATTACTCAGAATTAATCATATATTACAACCCTAAGCTTACCTTGATGATTGGTTGAAGTTTGGAGAAGATTTGAGCTCCAAAATCTCCAAGGGAAGAAGGGTTTCGGGACTGGAGAGAGAGACAGAAGCTTTGGCTGAGTTTTGGGGGTTGTGTGATGATAATCTCGGTCAAGGCTTGAAATATACTGATAGATGGTTGAGTTAGGGTTTAAAGGAATCAAACCATGGTTAATTTGGTTGTGGTTTGGGTGAGATATGGTTCAATTAGTGCAACAAGGTCAAGTTGATCTCCGTTTCGTTTTCCGGTTGGATTTCGGAGATTCAAATGAATTAGGAAAATTATAAGGCTAAGTTTACTAAACTCGAATTTTCGTTACGAGTTCAGCGGATTTGACGGAACTCGAATCCGAGTTCCCGAGCTCAAGATATAAAATTCGGAACCAAGGGTACGCTAAGTGCTCGTTAGCTCCCGTTTTGGTTCCTCAATTAAAATTTAATTCGTTAACATAACAAATGACTTCAAAAATATAAATTGAGCATAAAATCATATTCATAACACATATACGTACAACATATTACAATTTCGTGGCAATTTGATATCATATCATAAGAGAACGAAGCACAAAATAAACGAACAAACTTAATCATGCAATTCATGCATAATTCCCATGCAACATATGATTTTCATGCAAAACATATTAATTTGCATGCATAATTAAAATCTCATGCATAATTATGATTTCATGCAAAAATATATTAGTTGCATGCAAAAATAAAATCCTCATGCATAAGTATACATTGTACGTAAATATATATATATATAGATAATTAATTAATTAAAACATGATTAATTAACATAATATATAATTAGCATAATCATTAAACAATTAATAAAATAATTAAACATATTTATATATATATACATATAATACGAAATATATATATATATAATTAATAGTATTAAAATAAAATATTATAATATAATATAATAAAATAATAACAATTATAATAAAATTAAATATAAAACACGTAAAAACAATTAATTCGCGCAATTAGGTAAACACATACGCTCTACCTTTACGTCCGAAAAGTCGGGGCGTTACAGGAGGGGGTGTAGAAGGTGGGAGGCGGAATAGGAGGTGGGAGGCATGGGTTTAGAATTGAGAATTTAAGGTTTTTTATTTTCCTGATCTTTTTGTATATGCATACGTATATATATAATACTTATTTATTTATATTTGATAAAAAAAATAGCGTAATACAGTATATATATATATATACATACATATGTATAATATTTTTATATTTTTTTTTTATTAGCTCACAAGCCGGCTCACGAGCTTTGAACAATAAATAGAAGGACTCGAGCGTAATATTTTTATTTTTTTTATTATTCTCTTCTAATTCTTAGATCTCTTATTATAACATTTCAAATTATGAGCCTTAAATTAAAAAATGGGTAACTTATATTTTAAAATGTGAATACAATTAATTAATAAATATTAACATTAAAATAATCCATGTTGAATTATGTATCATTTTTTATAAATTGAAATTTTGTAATCTACCCTAAGAAGAGTCCTCATAATATATAAGTAATTTTTAAATATATTTAAGTTAACAATTTATAACATATATTTACGTGATACCGCTAACTAACAATAATTGACAAGTACTCATTAAATATATTCAAATTAACAATTTATAATATATATTTACATAAATATCCCTAACTAATAATTATTGACATAATTATTATGAGTGTTGATGGGTCTGAGTTTAGAGGATCAGATTCCGATCACTTTAGAATTTGTTTGATGTGAGGAAGCCAGTTGATGATCGCCGGAAAAGGTGAGGGTTCAACCTGTTAGGACAAATACCAAAGAAACAGAGGTCAGACGGTCAAGCTGGGGGAACTGGGGGTGAGTCCCAGTTTGGCTCTCCGACGCTCAAGCCAGATGATGATATGAGAGAGGTGAAAAAATGGAGTGTAAGAACTTCAGTGATGACTGATTGCTTACAGTGGTGTAGACGAAGATGCATATTTATAGTTGAAGGTCAGGGACCCTTTGGTAATTTGCCCCCGGGTGGTCCTGCCCTAATGTTACCCTAACACATGGCATAATGAGGAGAAACCTAGGAGGAATCTCCTGCAAAAGCTACTGAAATGGTGGTGCAGGCAACAATGGTAGGTGCGCGGGTGTGTACGGGGTGTCAGAGAGCCATTTGGGGGTTGGTAACGAGGGCCATGATCACGCTCGTGTCAACCTAGTGCCTGATGGGCTTGCAGATCCGCTTGGGGATTAGCGCCAAGGTTTCATGATGAAGGGGAGCTTGGCCTCTTTAGCCTGTTTGTATATGGAAGGTTACCCGAGGATGGGAGCGCTCGAGGGTGATTTCCATGGCGAGGCTGGGGTTGTTTGGCTGCACAATGGGCGCTCGTTGTTGCACAATGGACGCTTGTTGTTGAGCGGGTTTGGTCGCCACGTGTCTCATGTTGGCGGAGATACGTGTTCGCAGGGGAATTGGCTATCCAAGGGCTATGGACGCTTGTGGGGAAGTCTATTTGGAGACCGTCGAATCCACTTGTCACGCGTTGGTTGCGCCACGTGTCAAAACGTGGGCCAAGAGTATTTCTACCCCATCATTTTACCCCCCAATTCTGTAGTCCTTAGTAATAAGGGCTGTGGAATTTCAAACTTCTCAACGTTTCGAGGGCGACGCTCGTGTTATGGGTTTAGCGTGCTGGGAAATCTTCTTCTGACAAGGAATTAAATGGAAGTCGTTTCGAATGACCGCTAGTGGGGCCCAGCATTAAATGCTGATGTGCGAGTGCGGGTGGTTCTCAAGGAAACGTCGTGTGAATCTCGGGAAGTGGGCGACGTTTCACCAAAGTGGACGGTTTCAAAGGCGGGAAATGATTTCTTTTCAAAATCACTACCCAAAAACCCATGCCAATCTTTCCCTATAAATAGGGGATTTTGTATCTCCTTCATCTTCTTTACGCAAACAGGACTTTTAGTGCAGAAATTTTCAGAGCAAATCCCCAAGTTCTTCATCAATCATCAAGCTTTTCTCGAAATTTCTAGGTAATCATTTGATACTTCTGACTTGCTAACCCTTAGGTTGATAGGTTTAATCTTCCCAAGACTTTCATAATACCTTCATTAGCCTCCAAAATCTCCATATCTTCCAAAGCTTTCATATCTCCCTAATCCTTCAAAAGCTATGTCGGGAAACCACGTTGAAGAATTTGCCCGTGAAGTTGAGGAGATGGCAACTCAGAGTTCATCCCATCCTGATTCTCCCAGGGATGAGGATTTGGATGCAGCTGTTTCCGCTATGGGGGAGAGAGATCCCGGAGGTGTTGAACACCTCTTTGGAGAAATGGATATGGTGATTGAGGCAGAGAGACAGGGAGGGATTCTGCCGGTGACGGAGAGGGCTACTCATCCCCACCGCCATACTGTGATGGTAGCCATTCTCGCTCCCAGTCAAGAGGGAGATGAGGCTGCAGGGCCCTCAGAGGAGCTGCTGGCCAAGCGTAAAAAGAGATCCAAAAAATCTAAAAGGAAGGGATCAGCCGAGGGGGAAGGCTCGGGCATGCAGGCGACTGAGAGGACCCCGGACGAGACCCTAAGCAAGATAACCCATGGGGAAATAGTGACTATGATGGCCCCAATATACTGGGATAACCGTTTCCGTTGGAGGATCCCTGCCCTGCACGAGTGTCCTAACAACCCTCCTACTTGGGAGATGGCAGTTTTTATGGATTTAGTGACCTTTGGGGGCCTGAGATTCCCTATTCCCGTGCCCGTAGCCAATATCCTCAACAATCTCAATTTGAGCCCTTCCCAAATCGTCCCTAATGGTTTAGCCCTTATACACACCTTCATAATTCTCATGGCCTATACCAGACACGAGCCCTCAATCCATAATTTCAATGCCCTATTCCAGGTCGCTCGTTCACCCCGTTCATCCCCCAGGGCTGGCTTTTACTACATCCAGGCGAAATCTGGCCTAAAATTGATCGATTCCCCCTCGTCCACTTATGGTGTAGAATGGAAGGAGAAATTCTTTTTTGTTAGGGCTCCGGAAGATGATGATTTTGGGGTCCCACGAGAGTGGGTTTCTCATGGGGAAGGGCCTATCGTTAGGCACCGTTTGGCCTCCACCCTTCCTGAAAATTGGCCTCAAGATTTGGCCGCCGCAATGAGGGACGAGGGTTGGCAAATACAAGCCAAGGACTTATTAGATGACGTGGAGGTCATGTTCCTTTGCGGGCTTACAAACGACCCTAAATTTCTCAGAAGCCCTCCCGCTCTAGATCTGGAAAGAGACGGTTAGCTTCTAGGGAACTAACTTTAGATAGAGTTGCTAACTGTTGTACTTGAATTTTGCTATTTTTACAAGGAGAGTTTAACCCTTGTTTTTCTTTGTTTCAGGTGTGAACATCATAATGGCGAGGAGAGGTGGAAACATGAGGAACGTGGCCAATTTTGTTAAGGCCCGCAACCAACAACGCAACCCACAACAACAACAACAGCAACAACAACAATAGCAGCCGCCTCGTGGACGGGGAGCTAGACGAGGGAATGGCCATCCGGGGGAAGTAGTAGCATGAGCGCCCAACCCCTAGGACGAGGGGAGAATCATGGGGCCAACACTGACACGCGGATCGTTACTAGGTCTGCGGACACAGTCGTCCCGAGGGGCACCACCCCACCAGTAAGTGAACAAAACCGCCCGTGCCTGAGCGTGGTTATTAGAGATTCCTCCCAAGTTTCTAGGAAGAGGAAAAGGATGCCCGACAGTATCCCCATACTGGGCAAGGGCAAGCAGGTTGCCAAGGGCACCCGTGGAGATGGGGACACATCTTCCTCTGAGGAGGAACACTTATGGAATTTTGAGCGAATGGGAGATAGGATGTAGCTCCCGGGACGATAGGCACCACATCCCCCGCACTACAAGCCTAGTCCACACATGAAATGGATGATCCAAGCATGAACCGGACTCATAGCGAACGGGAGACAAAATAAAATCAACCTGGCTAGGCGGAAACTAACCCTATACCAATTAAATCAAAAATAACCAAGAGTGCAATGCAGAAGTAATACGTGTAATACATAAATTTTCAACGATGGCTACAAGCCCAACCGCAACAATGCCATACATAAAATTTCGATAATAGACCAAACATATAACATGATCATAAGGTGATTAAAATTCAACATGCATCCTAACAACGGGTTCAACTAAACATGCAACCTGTCCCGAATCAATATTCAACAATAAATCATAATTGGTACACCGGCCAAAATACATAAAGAAATTACAATTAAATCATAAAAATGTAAAATGTGACTCGAGTGTACAAGTGACTTGACAAGAGATTTAAAACATGACCTTCGTCTAGCAAAACCTGCAAGAACTGAAAAGTGGGAAAGAGGGGTCAGTCTCTAGAAGACTGGGTGAGCAGGAGCGATATATAAATATAGAAACATGCGCATGCAACTCATAAATCCCGAGTAAGGTTTTATTTAAAGTAGCTCCCAAAAAGACAAGAAAATAACTAAGCAATGCTCGGACTTTACGACTAATTCATATTAAATTCATTAAGTTCATAATTCATTCATAAACATTAAGGCTCGGCGAGTGAGCGTGCATCATCTCCAACCAAACTCCGACCGTGTACGACAAATATCATTAATACATTTGAATGCTTGATCATGCAATATATTATAATACACGCAAGCCATATAACATAAGACATAATCGTTTGGGCAATCCGTATTTCGGCCTTCCCGCACGGTGTATAACAATCATACATAAACATAGTCATAAGATAAGTTCCAACCTTCTTCCTCGGGGTGGTGGACGGGTTTGCAAGACCCGACCACCTCATGCATAATGGCTAGAGGGGTTCATGAGGCCTCAAAAGCCCAATTAGCCTTTTCTCGTCAAAACTCCTAACGAGATCGGTATTCGTCGTAATATATAGTTGGAATTAGCATATGGGATCACCGTCGGCCCTTGCCTCCCCGGATAGCCGTATGTACTAAGTTCCTGGGCTCGTGAACATAACATAATCTCGCCAAAACATTTAATTCATGAAAACATAACATATGTCATAATTCATGAGAAAAGGTTTACTCGATCATAATTTATCGATGACTCCACTTTGAAAATAACATGTATATATATACATAAGGTTTTGGCCAAAACTTGTCACATAAGGGTTGTAGGGTTTGATACATAGCTAAAACAAAAAAACCCTGACCTGGAATACCACGAGACATAAAGCATGAGTAATACGGGTGCCTATTCAATTCGGAAGTCTCCGCCCTGGAAACAAACTGTACAAGAGAAGGAACAATGTGTACTCGTGAGAATTGACTCAATATGAAACCACATAGACGCACGGCAATCCTCATGAAGTGGTATGATATGTTATGAGATGATATAATAGAGAATAAATCCTAAAATGTCATGGAGTGGTGCATACCTGATCAATCATTCAATTCATAATACAGGACAATACATATTAACAATGCATATGAATCAATTAGAAGTTATTAAACACATAGAGAATGCGATTAAGAATTGCAATCATGTACGTATAACTCATGTCCTTATCAATTTTTCATAGCAAAAGCCATCCCTATAATACAACATATTTATAACACTTTATAATACACGTTAACCATATTTAAGAATCATTTTAAGGTGAAAGGAATCCATTAAGCACATAAAGGAAACAGTAGTTGCAAAGGAGATCATTCTTCTTTGTGCATACAAGTCATATAGTTCACATATGGGAGCCAAGAGGGTGAAATGAAAGCAAGAAGAGAGGTTTTGATGAAGTTTGGCAAAACCCGACAATATTTGGAAACGTACATGTTGTAGGGAAATTAGAATATCTTGAGTCGTAGAAGATGGAATTGAGTTTTGCATGTTAGATATGAAACTAGACTCAGATACCTTTCCGATGATATATGGCTCGTTTTCTGGTTCAAAGCGAGATGAAAATGGCGTATGCCCGAAGTTGGATGAAAGCAGTTTTTCGATAAAGTGGTGATACCAAAAAGAATTGATCATATCTCACAAACTAGAAAAGATAATGAGGTTATTCCAGTTGGAGAATACTCTAAACTTCAAGAGGTTTCCGCGGGTTTAAAAATCAGGTCAAACGGAGTTCGGACGTGGGAGTTGCGGCCGTGACAAAATTGTACTGAAAATCAGTCGCGGCCACGACTGAAAAATGTCCAGTTTTCGAGTTGTTGGTCACGGCCGCGACCAACAATGGTCAAGAAACGGTCGTGGGCGCGACCACCACTCCAGCAGTAGCAAAAGCTTCGGGAAAAACAGGGAAATGATGGAAAATGGCTTCAAGAAGGCCAAAGGAACTCCCAATTCACCCAAAATAAAACAACAACTAAATACAACATATATACACATATCACTCAACAAATCATGAATTAAACCATCAAATTTCATAACCCACATTCATATACACACATAAATATACATACAACTTATATACACATTCTTACTCCAAGAATATCAACAATCAAGCTTAGGATTCAAAGATTATCATATATTCATGCATATACAAACCAAAAATTCAAGTTATTAAGCAAGAATTCTCCAACCCTAGTTATCAACCAACATAATCATATATATATATATACACACACACATATACCTTGGAGAAGAAAGCAGATGAAGGGGTTGAAGAAGAGAGTGACTTGAGCTTGATTCTTAGAGGAATAATAGATTGAAACCTTGTATTCTTGCTTCTTGTTCATCGAGAAAGAGACAGAGATGAGGTGGGTGTGTCTCTTGTGCTAGAACTTGAAAGATGAAGAAATGAAGAGGACTGGTGCAACTGTGTGCATATATCGTGTAGAACAAGAGGAAAGAGAAGGGAAATTGCATTTTGGTCCTTCAAGAATTTAAGTGCTTCAATAAAGGTACCGAGGTTTAGTTGGTGTTCAATTGGAGTCCAATTAAAAGTTCAATTGAGTCCAATGATTTCATATAAGATCAAATAAGTGAATAATCGAAACAAAATATTAATTAGCAAGTATACAAATAGTAGATGAATTTAAATAACATAGTCAAAGATCACATAATTCATATAGATCACGTAATGACAATTAATTCAAGAACATCCAAGTGGCACTTAAAGTACATAAAAGCCACATAGTGGCAATTAGTTCATGAAATTAATAAATTAAATAAACACTTAGCAATTAAAGCATAATTAAAATCACATAACACTCGATCTAACCCACTCGTGACGTCATACCTGTACGGCCGAAAGATCGGGGCGTTACATAGGCACTTCAACGCACTCCCGAGGAGGGCCCTACTTTGCCGAGCGAGCACACCCCTTCCCGTACCATTACTCAGGGACTCTATGAGAGGGTCCAATTTTCGGGGGATCATCGAGCGCTCTTTGTGCAAAGCTCTGAAAGGGTGGCTGGAGATCTCATCCACGTCGTTATTTCCATAAATCTTTTTCCTTTTTTGGTTCTCTTCCTTCACTTGTTATTTTCTATAGGACGCTTAAGTTTAGGAACTCCCTTATTTTTCAGCAAGTGCTTCTGAGGGCCAAAAAACTCCAAATGCGAGCGACCATGTATTCAGAGCGCAAAGCTAAATACAAAAAGATGGCACACGTTAATGATCCCGCCCAGATCCAAGAGGAATTGGAAGTTGAGAAGGCTAAATTCCTCTCCCTCCACACCGAGCATACCAAGGTGCAGGCATACGTAAAGAAGCTGGAGGATGATCTTAAGAAGTAGGAGTCCGCTCGGAAGAAATACCGCGCAGACTACAATACCTTCAACGAGAATCACAAGAAGTTGATGGATGACCGGAATGGGTGGGTCACAAAGTCTATCGCAGCTGAGAAGAAGTATGCAGACATAATCAGACAGCTACCCGAGCGTATTGAGAAGGCAGGCAAGGAGGCCATCATCAAATTCTGGTATGCTAAGGCTTTCTCCTTTGCTGCCTCACTCCACTGTCATGATGAGGCTCAAAGGGCCTTCAACCTGGCCATAGAACAACTGATTGACTTGGGTTTGATGGTTGCTTTTTCATGAGGGAGGAAGGATATAGGGTTAGCCCTCGACGAGTATTGCACGGAGTCCGAGGAGGTAGCGGATGATCCAGAGGCCAGCATAAGCGAGCCAGAGTACAACTTCATAGTTGAACTCCTTCAAGATGAATATATGGGTGCTCACCCGCCAAAGGAAGAGCCTCGTGCGGATGCTCAAAATGAAGGGACTAATGATGCTGTAATCGTCCCCGAGGGCCGTCAGGGAAATGTGCCCTAAGCGCCGATGGTTGAAGACACTCCTGTTCAAGCCAGTGAGAATACTCCCGCTCCAGCGGTCGAGGCCATTGTGTCATCAACCTTGCCACCTCCCCCTGTTCAAGACTCAAACGTGCCTGTCTCTCCAGCACAAGAACCGGTTGCTCCTACTCAAAACGAGTCTGTCCCCCAAGTGGTGAATCTGGAAGAGGACATCGCTCCAGCTGCTTAAAACTCCCTTGTATTTCTTTGCTTTCTGACAAATTCCATGGGCCATGGTGCCCTTATCTTGTAACCTTGTTTTGATCTTTATTATTGAAAGTTTCCTTTTCATGACTTGTGATTTCTTACTTCTGTATTGTTATGCCATGAATGGTTACTTTGCGCTTGTTTTATCAAAATCTTGTGATGTTAAGATTTCAAGTAATAAGCTAAGTAAAAAACGACATAAAACTTGGAAAATTTTGCTAAATCTTTGAGTAAACACAAGGATCTTACTTTGGGAATGCCCTGATTCAAGACCTGTGAAAATTTTCCTAAGTAGGGTAAAAAGGGTCTGTGGTGAGCCCTTGACTAACACGAGGGGCCTACTTTGAGGGTACCCTGGTTAAGGACTTGCAGAAACTTTGTCTAAAAGATTCTCCCTTGTAGGATGTAGCTTGATCAAGGTATGCAACGAGTCCCAATTTCGAGCGTTGGGTGTTTGTTTGCTAAGCAACCCGGGCCTATTAGGACATTCGTGTGTGCACATTAGGTTCTTTGTGATGGTGCCCTGCCTACAGCTTGTGAAACCAGGTTTGATCCCAGCGAGAAATGAGTTCAGGAGGGTTGTTGGTCACTTGGGAATTTTAACAAGTCATTGCAGACGTGAGGGTCTAGACTTGTGAAAACTTGTCTAAAAGTTTTCCTCCCAGCGCCTGAGTGAGAGGGACTTCTGCTACGAGGGTCTCGTTTCAAAGGGAGCCCTAGCCAGGACTTGTTGAAACTTATCTAAAAGTTTCCTCCCAAGTGTTGTAGCGTTCGAGCGCTAACCGGCAGCGTGACCCGGTTAGGCTCGTTCTTCGCCTTGTGGCCATCGCTTGATCAATTCCCAAAGAGGGTGGACCTCTAGGAGGGATCTTGCCATTTTTTATAAGCGTATTTCGCCCTCGAAATGGGAATTCACGCGCCTCGGACCTGTGTGGCGATTGCCTAGGTTTCCGAGGGGAATCACTTACCATCCTCAAAATACATTTCACACGTAAAGAATAGCTTCAATAGGTAGTGTTTGTAAACAGGAAATACATAGATCCCAGAAGTGGGTTTCTTACAAAGTTATAAATAATTAAACATAAAACCTTCGTAGGTTGCATGCATTCCACGGATGCGAGAGACGCTCGCCCTAGAGTGTCTCGAGCATATAGGTGTTGTTAGCTCTGACTTGTATAACTTTGTAGGGGCCTTCCCAGTTGGGGTCCAACTTGCCTACATGCTTTAGGACTTCAACCTTCTTCAAAACCAAGTCTCCTAACTGGAAAGTTCTTTATCTAACCCGCTTGTTATACTACCGAGCGACTGATGCTTTGTACTCATGAATACGTGCCCATGCCTTATCTCTTTTATCTTCCAAAAGATCCAATTCCAAAGCTCTGCTATCCTCGTTTGCTCCGGGCTCCAAATATGCCACTCGAGCGGATTCGTGTGCAACTTTTGCTGGGATCATCGCTTCTAAGCCATAGACAAGTGAGTAAGGGGTTTCTCCAGTGGCCGCTCGTGGGGTAGTGCGATAAGCCCAAAAAGCCCCTTGTAACTCCTCGGCCCACTCGTCCTTTTTGCTCTCAAGCATGGTCTTCAAATGTTGTAAAATGATCCTGTTGGTAACTTCTGCTTGACCGTTGGCTTGAGGGTGGCCCATGGATGTGAAGCGTTGCTCAATGCCTAACTCCGAGCACCATTCTGGGTATCAGCTGCTATTAATTGGGATCCTTTATCCGAAATAAGCACCCTCGGAATGCCGTACCTGCAAATAATATTTTTCCATATGAAATCCCGTACCACCCTAAAGGTGACTTTTGCAATAGCCTCGGCTTCAGCCCACTTGGTGAAGTAATCAACGGCTAGGATGACAAACTTCTTCTGTCCGACCGCCATAGGCAGGGGGCCAACAATATTAATACCCCACTGATCAAAAGGCCATGAGACGTCAATAGGGATCATTTCAGCCGCAGGTAATTGGGGAACATTAGAGTGAAATTGGCACTTAGGGCTTTTCCTGGAAAATGCTATGGAATCCTGGAGGACTGTGGGCCAGTAGAATCCACTTCTCAGTATCTTTTTGGCAAGAATGCGCCTTCCAGAATGATTCACACAACTTTCCCCATGAATGTGCTCGAGGGTCCCTTTGGCCTGCGAGGGCCTCAAACATCTCATTGGTGGGCCTTGGAAGGATTTCTTGAAGAGTCTGCCCTTGTTGTCCAGAGAGAAATGAGAGGCTTTGTTCCGAATTTTCTGTGCCTCCATTTTGTCAGTCGTGCGAGTACCATCTTTAAGGAATCTGACAATGGCATCGAGCCAACAGGCCTCGGTGGGATCAATCATAGCTACCGTTCGGTCAAGCTCTTTCATCTGAATTAGCGGTCCCTCCGTTCTGAGAAATGTGATAGAATGTTCACAGGACCCTTCGAGGGCAGAAACGAATTTAGACAAAAGCGTCTGCACGCTCGTTCTCCGCTCAGGGGACTTGGAGCAAGTTAAATTCCTTGAACTTTCCGATTATCTCTTTTGCTTTTCCAAAGTATTGCACCATGGTGGCTTCTCGAGCCTCATACTTTCCTTCAATTTGACTTGAAATCAATTGCGAATCAATAAAAGTGGTGACCCTGGAGTCTCCGTTTTGAAAAGCAATTCTCAACCCTTGTATGAGAGCCTCGTACTCTGCTTCATTGTTTGTAACTTGGAAATCCAACCTGATTGCGAAGTCGATCTCAACTCCATTGGAATCTCTGAGGGTCACCCCTGCTCCTCCCCCTTGAGAGGTCGAGAAGCCATCTGTATGCAGGACCCATAGGCCATCGTTTTCAGGAATAGTAGGCTCTAAACTAAAGCGTTCAACCAGCAAGTCCGCAACTACCTGTACTTGTATGGTCGTTCTAAGCTCGAAGCTTAGGTCAAACTAGCTCAATTCAGTGGCCCATTTTATCAGCCTTCCGGAGACATCTGGCTTGGATAGAACTTGCTTCAAAGGTTGATCGGTAAGGACGATAATGGAATGCGCTTGAAAATAAGGCCTCAGTCTCCTTGATGCATTAATGAGGGCAAAAGCGAATTTTTCAATTTCCAAATACTTCTTTTCAGCGCCTTGTAGCGTCTTACTTAAGTAATAGACAGGTAGGTGTTTGCGCTCGTGCAAGGCTACCAAAACTGCGCTCGTGGCCTCGGGGGAGACGGAAAGGTATATGAATAAGTTTTCACCCGCCACAGGCTTTGTCAGGACGGGAGCGCTCGAGAGGTAAGCTTTCATATCTTGCAAGGCTTTTTCATATTCTTCAGTCGAAGAGAAATTTCGAGTGTTGCGTAGAATTTTGAAGAAAGGGAGATTTATGTCTGCTGAGCGGGAGGTGAATAGGTTCAAAGAGATTATCTTTCCCACCAACACTTGCACTTCTCTGAGGTTGTGAGGGGATGGGATCTCTAAGATGGCCTTGATCTTCTCAGGATTAGCTTCAATCCCATGTTGACTAACCATGTAACCCAAAAATTTTCCCCCTTGTACCCCGAAAGTGCACTTGGAGGGACTTAACTTCATGCCGTACTGACGTAAAATGCTAAATGTGCGCTTAAGATCCTCTAGATGCGAGCCTTGGTGCTCGCTTTTGACAATCATGTCATCCACGTACACCTCCATGGACCCTCCTATTTCCTTGTCAAACATCCGGTTGACGAGGCGTTGATACGTGGCACCTGCGTTCTTGAGCCCAAAAGGAATGATTATAAAGCAATATACTCCAAAGTGCACCACAAACGAGGTCTTGGGGCTATAACATCCAGCTCGTCCGGCCTTTCCAGGTACGCCTTTATGAGAGAGCTACGTGCGTTTTTAATTAGTTAATTACGTGAATTATATGTTTATTATATTCCTTTTGTGAAATATTTGAATTGCAGGACTTTTATTTGAACCTTATTTGACTTATTTGCACGTAATTACCTTATTTGCTCAGTTCTTGCTCTGTTTGTGTCCATTTTCGTTTTTGATTTTTGTGACTACGTGTTACGCATGATTTATACATGTTATAAGTGTGTCTTTATGCTCGTTACTTGTTTTTGAGTTCGTTTGATACGGTTTTTGGAACCGTTTTATTTGTTAGGGGCATAAGGGCCTAACGAGCTTTAGCGTACCTTGTGTTCCGAAAGGCATAACTTGAGCTCGGGAATTCGGATTCGAATTCCGGAAGATGCATTAGACTCGTAATGAAGAATTCAAGTCAAGGAATCAAGATTCATATTTTTCTAAGCCCATTTGATCCCCCATTTTTCACCCGGAATGAGCAGCTTGCACCAAAGTGACCCCTTTGACTAGTCTTGCACTTGTGGGACCCATTTTAACCTTAACCAAACCTCAACCATGACTAAATGACATGATTTAAGCTCTCTCTCTCCCCCTTATCAGCTGAAATTCGAACCCCCCTCCCCCATTAAGAGAAATCAACCCCAAATGTGAGGAAAGAAGAGAAGAAAGGGGTTCCACTATTCATCTTCTTCAAGAATTTAACCCAAGCTCCATCAAATCTCTTCCAATCAAAGAGGTAAGTCCATATTTGATCTCTCCATATCTTTGTGGTCCTTTTACCTTTCATTTTGTTAGAATCCATCCATGTTTGCATGAGTTATGACTTATAGCTTAAATAGTGAGGGTTTGATGTATTTTCTTGATTCGAGCTTGTATTCTTGTGAATTCTTTGGGCAGGAAGCATGTATTTAGATCTCAGTGCATCATTCTTGATATATATGAACTTGTTTTGCATGTTGGGTGAGGATTCATGGAGATACCATTGATGAATTTTGCTTGAGCATGAATATGTGTTGCATCTCTTCCCTTCCCCTTCACTTTAGCTTGGTTTTTGCTTGATTTAGGGCATGAATCTTCAAATAATTATTGCATAACTCTTGTATGATGTGTTGGTTTGAGTTGAGGTTGAGTTCTTGGTGTTTTGGGGGCCAAAATCTCGAGTTTTTGCTGCTGGAGCAGATTCAGGGCCGTGGATTTTTGCACTAAAACTCACCCACGGCCGTGGATTTGATTAACAGAACTTGGTACGTTTCTAGACTGAGATCCACGGCCGTGGATCTCTTCTTCGTTAAAAATCTACGGCCCTGGATCTGGGTACGGTCACACCTCGGCCCCGAACTTGTTTTCTTGCTTATTTTGCTCGATTCCCTCCCCGTTCTTGACCCTAATGTGATATGTACTTGTTTATATGTGTAATGTGCTATGCTATAACTTGTCATTGCTTTATTTTTAACATGTTTCATGATTGTATAATGTGTTGTGAGTGTCGTGCGTGTTGCATTACGTTTATGGATTTGTTTGACGTGAAATGTGTTTTATATGATCTAAGTGCTCCCTTACTTGCACGTGTGACTTCCTACCTTGTTTGCTTGCCTTACTTGTAATTCCTTTGCTCTTATATGAGATCTATGCCTTCCTAACTTGGTATTTGACACATTATATGTATTACATGAAGCTCATGAACTTGTTTAACGTGGCATATGCGACCTATGTTTTGATATGATTCGATATGTTTCATTGTGACCTAAATGTTAACTCATTTACAATCCTTATACATCGTTTGCATTCATATGCATATGCCGAGCATCTAATTGGTTCATATTGAGTCTAAGCTTGTCCTTTGCTCTTTGCTTTTGTTCTTAGGTTTGTCTCGAGGTTGAAGGGGTGGTTCCTTTTGTTCGGTTTGGTCGACAAGGTGGGGTTTTCTTTCCTTTTAGCTAATATGACCTACAACCCTAAATGTATTTTAAGCCCGCATGCGACTTATACGTATATATGTATATACATATGTTTATGATATGTATTTTGTGGGAATGGTCCCTTTTGTTATAAAACGTTTGAAAACTGCTTTTATGTATAAGTAAGCTATATTTTTGTTTATTTGTTTTGAAAATGGGTTAGTGTGTGTGCGTGTTATGTTTTGGCGAGTTTAAGCTTTGTATGATATGTGTATGTGTAAGGGTAAGTTTGGGCCCCAAAGTTATGTGTAATGGGAGACCCGGGTCGACCATAGGGTCGCCGGTTGCAACCCCTGTACACTTCTTCACTTTATAGGATGAACCCGAAACCCACTAGGAGGTTAGTGGGGGACAGAGTCCTTGGGCGTGAGTGTCATGAAACTCACGACCCTGACGTATAAGCGTATTTGCTTTAAGCTAAGTGCGGGGGTGGAGAGCGACCGCTCTTTTCCTCAAACGGAGAAAGGTTGGATTGGTTTATGCTTTTTTGCTCTATCTTCGCTTTGCTTTGCTTATGGAATAAGTGGGTTGGGACTCATTCTCGCCGAGTCATTTTGTTTAAGTCTTCGTTTCCGTTTATGGTTTGTGAAACGAGATTGGATTTCTAATTTCTAAAACTTGGTGGATTTTGGCCTTTGGTCCTAAACCTTTCTTACTATATGTAGTATCATTGGCTTAAATGATTTGGAATGCAAAAGCCAACCCCAGTTCATGAACATTCTTCGAGTTGATTATGCTATGCTCTTACTTATACGTACGTGTGCGTGTGTTAGGCCCCTCACCAGTCTTTAGGACTGACCCCTCTTCGTTGTTTGTTTTTCCCCCCTTTTGTCTTAAGTTTGCAGGTGCCCGGTTGGGAGTTTGAGCTAGGCGGCGATCTTTTTCTTTTGGAGTCGTTCAAGTTGTAGAAGAGTCTTTGCATATGCATCTTTAATTTCCCGCTCTGGTACTATGTATATTTGGTACTATGTATAAATATGTATAAGTTAAGCTTTGTTTTCCGAATTTGAACTTATGTATGAGTTATTTAGCCCGGGTTGGGCAAGGCATGTAATAATTTGATTTATCTTGCTTTTATTTTGATGTATGTATTATGTTTTGCGATTCTGTTGCTTCCGCATTTGCCTTTTAGATTTTCTTGCGCAGTCTGTTCAGGGTCTAGACCGCCTAGCCTAGAGGTGAGTTTTATGTGTCACCCGTTCGCCATGGTTCGATGCGTGAGCGGAGTCCCCATTTCGTTTCACGAGTTGGGCTATGGTGCGGGGGATGTGGCGCCCTTCGCTCTGGGGTGTTACATCCTTGCGGTCCTCAGGGGACATGAAGATTTGGTAATACCCCTGAAAAGTGTCCATCATGCTCATTAACTCGCACCCCACGGTCGAATCCACCAGCTAATCAATCCAGGGTAAAGGGTAGGGATCCTTGGGGCAGGCTTTGTTGAGATCAGTGAAATCGTTGCACATGCGCCATTTGTTAGCGCTCTTGGGTACCAGTACCACATTGCACAGCCACTCTAGATACAGTACGGGCTCGATGTACTGGGCCTCGAGGAGCTTGTTAACTTCCTCTTCAATTACCTTCTTTCGAAAACCGGCACATCTTGCTTCCTCTGCTTGATTGGTTTGAAGGTGGGATCCACGTTGAGCTTGTGGACTATGACGCTTGGGTCAATCCCTGTTAAATCAGTTGCTTTCCATGCAAAAATGTCAATGTTTTCTCTAAGGAAATCCATCATCATGATCTGTGAGGGTCCTGAGAGATTGGACCCAATCTGAGTAGTTTTATCCTTGTTTCCCGGTTCCAACTCAATGGTGAGAAATTTCTCCGTTGGTTCGATCCGTACCTCAGGGCGGGGGAGTTCGAGCGCTCTTTTCTTTCCAGCCAGACAGTCGTCAGCAATTTCTTGCTCGCCCTCGTTTGTTTTCTCCTCCGAGCGGGGCGCCCTCGATGTTGCTTCCAGCGCTTGTATCCTTCTTCTTGTTTTTCTTTTTGTTCATTTTGGCCCTTTTGCGCACGGGGCCATCCTCGTCCAAATTGGAAAAATCTACAGACTTTTTGGTGAACCCAATCTGAAATGCTTTCTCTGCTTTGGGCTTCTTGAGGGACAACATATAGCACTCCCACGCCTCTCGAACCTTGTACAGGACCTCTCCAACCCCGTCGGGGGTGAGGAACTTGATTTTCTGATGGTAAGTCAAAATGATCGCTTTGGAGTCTATAAGGGCTGGACACCCAATGATGATGTTGTATGGGATTTCAATTTCCACTACTGCGTAGGTGACCATGAGCGTTTTCCGCTGTGGGGCACGACCAAATGAGGTGGCCAAGCGAATCTGTCTTCGAGGGACAACCTCAGAGCCACCAAAGTCAATGAGGGCTGTTTTGAGGGGCTCGAGCGGGATGTTGGTAATATTCATCTTTTGAAACGTGGTACAAGGCAAAACATTAACAGAGCTTCCACTATCAACCAAAACCCTCTTTACAACATGGTTATGGACGTCTAGGCTAACCACCATGGGGCAGTCAGAGGTTTCACCGACCCCATGGGGTGTTACAATGTGCGCTAGATCCCTATCGCTAAACCCAACAACTTCATTCTCCCTGGAGCGGTAGTCACTCGCTTCTTTGATAGCATAGACTTGCTTGGGTGTGGAGGGGCGTTGATCGTAGCTCCTAACATATCGACGGCGGGAAGAATTAGAATCCCCCCTGGACAAGCCTCCCGCGATCATGTTGATGACCTCAAATGGGGCATTCTCTTGTTCCGTGGCCTTTTGTTTGCCGCGGTGGCTACTCTCCGGAGGTCCTCGCCCTCGTGGGCTCCTGGAGTGCGAAGGACTCCTTCTCTTCTCCCTGGCACGTTCGTTGCAGCGCTCGTCATAGCGCTCTAACATCTTCACAAATTTCTTCAGGTGACCACCCGCAATGAGCCTTTGAATTTCAGCTTCCAACTGGCGGCATTCATCCGTGTCATGCCCCTTTTGTTTGTGATTGTTCATGCGCCTTAACGCCTCCGTATCCTTCATCATCGTGGGCCTCTTGAAGAGCTGTTTGTCTGACAA
The DNA here is from genome assembly GCA_037501455.1 of Lantana camara. NCBI lineage: Eukaryota > Viridiplantae > Streptophyta > Magnoliopsida > Lamiales > Verbenaceae > Lantana > Lantana camara. The sequence goes on from CM074860.1 coordinate 21,722,793, forward strand.
AGCATAAACCTCTGAATTGGGCCTATTGAGAGGAACTCGCTCGAGCCTTCGTGGGGGAGGCGGTGATTTACGGTGTTCTCTGTGAGGCTCTTCTCGCCTCCGCTCGCTCTTAAGGGGCCCGGAGTGCCTGGGAGCATTCGACCCATACATGTCTTCGAGCGCAAAGTAGGGCTCAACAATCTCCCTCATGGCCATGAAGGACGAGGGGCGCTTCTTCATGATTGAATCCGCAAACTTCTTGCTCACGTACTATTTATGATTGCAAGCCTTGAAAAGTACGTGTATCAAAAAATCCATTGAGGGCCTTTCCACCAAGAGCACCTTGTAGCACCCCAAGCGGTGAGGTACCACACCCCCGCACTATGACCCACCACGCCACAGCGAATGGGTGACAAACGAAAAACACACCTAAGCTAGGCGGTCTAGACCCTGGAACAGAGTGCGCAACAAATCGAAAACCAAAAGCGGAAGCACAGGATCAACATACACATGCAAGGCCACGGGCCTACAGAAATTAAACACACGGTTCACATGCAGACTTGGGCTCCTCAGGCCTCTTTTAAACGCATAACCAAAACCTGACAATGCCAATTCAAATAACAAAAGCACAAGCATACGTATACATATCTTACATATTGATCCGAATTCAATTAAAGCAAAAGAAAAGGTAGACTAATCTAACTCAGACAGACTGACTCAGAAGACTTGACTCAACTCCGCCTAGCTCCAAACTCCAAAGCAGACCTGCACACTAAAAGATTGGAGAGGGTCAGTCTACAACTCGACTGCGTGAGGGGGCTAACACACACCAACACATAAATACATATAGAGCAAAGCACGTATCAAACAACAGACTATGAACCGGGAATAGGGTTTTACATACCAAAGCCATTTTCCAAAAGAATTCATACTTATTCATATATTCGTATATTCTTACGTTTCAAAACTCGTAAGGATTCACAGATTCAAAAACGCAAATGGATTCATATTAAAACTCATAGGGATCCATATAATCAAATTGGTTCATAAATTCATAAATTCAGAGCTTAATTGCATAAATCTCTTATTAAAATGAAACCTCCTATCCCGTTTCATAATCATCAAAAATAAAAGAATTCAAATACCCGGCGAGTACGGGTCTCCAACCTTACTCCTTAATTACAAGACTCAAAAGATTCAAAAGGAAGCAGGAAAATGATCACAAAAAGGGGTTCCGAGTGAAATTGGACTAAAGCTGACAGTTTTCCAAGATGCACAAGCTGTAGGAAAATGATCATAGCTTGAGTTTGAGAAATGGGAATTAAGTTTTGTTTGTTGGAAATGAAAGTAGACACATATATCTTTAAAATGGTAGAAAATGATCACAAAAAGGGGTTCCGAGTGAAATTGGACTAAAGCTGACAGTTTTCCAAGATGCACAAGCTGTAGGAAAATGATCATAGCTTGAGTTTGAGAAATGGGAATTAAGTTTTGTTTGTTGGAAATGAAAGTAGACACATATATCTTTAAAATGGCACAAAAAGGGGTTCCGAGTGAAATTGGACTAAAGCTGACAGTTTTCCAAGATGCACAAGCTGTAGGAAAATGATCATAGCTTGAGTTTGAGAAATGGGAATTAAGTTTTGTTTGTTGGAAATGAAAGTAGACACATATATCTTTAAAATGGTAGGTGGCTCGAATCATGGTTCAAAGCGAGGCGAAAATGGCGTAGGTTTGAAATTGAACGAATGCAGAATCTTGGCGAGGTGGCGACACCAAAATAAAACGATCATAACTCACAATCTAGAACGAATTTTGGGGTGATTCCAATTGTAGATTGTTCTAGACTCAATAAGGTTAAACATATCCAAAATCAGCTCAATCCGAGGTCATATGAGGGGGTACCCGGCCGGGGAAAAACAAGGCAGAAATTTACCTGGCCGGGGAGAGTAGTGCAGAAAACTCTCTGCACTAAAGTACCCGCCCGGGTACTTTTTAGAGCAAAAATCTACCCGCCCGGGTAGATTTTCTGGGCAGCAAAAATGGCAGAAACAAGGGCTAAACAGAGAGGGACCAAAATTGACCAAAACCACCTCAAAACTCATCCAAATGCAATGAAATTCAAGGTATAAGTTCATATAAACAAGCTCTATCACATATCTTAATCTTAAGGCATGAAACAAGCAAGAAACCAAGTTGCATTATCATCTTCTCCAAGCTTCATTAATGGAGTTTCACACCATAATCACCCAATAATAAAAAATTCCACCAAATAAACAACAAAGAAGCTTGAGGGAGTAACATATATCAATCTTAGAGCATTTAGTTCAAGTATGGAGACAAGGGAGCAAATTACACATATTTAATACTATTCATCATCTCCTCCAAGTTCAAGGATTCAAGCAAGGAAAATGGAATATAATCGGAAGAAAACGAAACACATAAGGAGAGGATTACAAATCTTACCTTTAATTTTCAATCGGGTGGTGGGATCTCACAAGCTCGAGCCAAGAGCTTGAATGGCCAAAGTGAAGGGTTTCTCTTCTCTTCTCTCTTCTCCTTTGTCACGTGAAAAGGTGGGAGAAAGGGCTGATATTTTCAGCCCTTTTTGGGGACTAAAATGGGTCGGTTAATGGGTCGGGTCAAAAGGGATCCGGTCCGCCTGGATCGGATTTTAAAATGATAGGGCTATTAAACGGTTGAGAAAATTAAAAGGTTAATTTCATCGAATCCGAATCCTCGAAACGAACTCAATGACAAGGTCGAAATTCGAATTCGAATTCCCGAGCTCAAGGTAGCCACGAGGGCTAAAACACCCTAATTAAGATTAGGTCCCTATTCGGTAAAATATTGGACGATTGAGTCCAAGTACATTTAATAAATTCTAAAGCACACATGATTAAATAAAATTACAAATTGACATGTAAGGCATGCTAATCACATAATTACTGAATTAAACTCTTCCGAGACATCGTACCTGGATTGCCCAGAAGACTGGGTGTTACAACCTCCTTATTGAAACGAGCAAAAAAGGATCGAAGGGATTCATGCTCGCCTTGGACCAAGTTGTACAGAGAAGTGGGTGCGGTGACAGGTGCCTTTAATGAGTTGAAATGGTTGAGGAAGGTATAGGCGAGTTCGCCATATGAGTGGATTGAGCCGGGCTGCAGCCGCTTGTACCACTCCTGAGCCATTCCCACAAGGGAGGTAACAAAGACCTTAGCCTAATAATGGCTGGAATGCTCGTACAAATGCATTAAATGCAGGAAATGATCTAGGTGCTCAGCCGGGTCAGTGGTTCCATCGTAGCGGTTGATGGAGGTGGGAACTTTGCCCATTTCGGCTTGGGCCATTAGAACTTCCTCCACGAGGGGGGAACCCCTCGCGAGCGGATGATGGCTATAACTCTCATAGTTTTCCTCTTGTTCCAAGTGTCGGGGGACTTGCTGGCGGGTGTGGCGACGAGCGTCTCTGACATTGGCTCGTTCATCCCCAGCATGGGGGACTTGAGTCCGCGCTCTAGAGAGCTGTCCCACTATATCTTGCAACCCCTGCAGCTGGTCTTGCACATCCACGAGGAGGTTGGGATCTTCCTTTCTTGCTTGGCTCCCTCGCTGGGAGGCTTGTGGCCCTCGTCTCGAAGATCTGGAGTGGACTTCCTCGTCCACATTGATTCTTTCTACAGGTTCTTTGCCCCTGTTAGCATGGGGGGCGTTCTCGTTCTTCCTCACCCCATGTGGGGACTCCCTTCTCCATGGCTGGTGGAGGTGGTGGTTGGGCTCTCAAGGCGGCCTGTGCCGCCATAAGTGGATGTGCCTATAATCCCCCCAAGGGAGGGGCAATCTGAGCGGCTTGCCCAGAGGGGAAATACATGGAAGTAAAGTTTTTCCATGCACCCTGAGCCGCCTGGACCTCGCATTGAGTATAAATTGCATGTAGTTGTTAGGGGGTAGTTCTACCCCGTCAATCTCCTTTGGAACCACCACCGGCAGCTGGAGCTGTCCGGCGTGGTAGGGCTGAATAGCTGGGATCATAACAGTAGGGGTGAGCGTGTATCCAGGGGGTGGCATCATATAGGGGTGCCCCCCTGAGTTAACTTGGGCGGTAGGCCACTGACTCTGGGGGAGGTTTGGGTAAGTAGGAAGCCAAGAACCTCTAACTGCAGCGGCGGAGGGATGTTCAGGTGTGAGCTCCGTTGAGGGCACTACTGGCTCCGTGGGGGGTGGTGCTTCCCCAACAGGCGGAAGAGTATTGACCGTCGCGGCCGGCGGAAGAGTATTGATGTTGGCCTCGTGGGGAAGGTCATCTCCTCCTCCCATTGCACCGGATCTGGTAGCAACCATGATTCAAGAGGCAAGTGGTGTTCATTTCTCGACTAGCGAAAAGAAGAAAGGATTGGAAGTGGTTTCCCACAGACGGCGCCAAAAATATGGGTCAGAGTTTAGAGAATCAGATTCCTATCACTTTAGAATTTGTTTGATGTGAGGAAACCAATTGATGATTGCCGGAAAAGGTGAGGGTTCAACCTGCTAGGACAAACACCAAAGAAACAAAGGTCAGACGGCCAAGCTAGGGGAACTGGGGGTGAGTCCCAGTTTGGCTCTCCAGCGCTCAAGTCAGATGATGATCTGAGAGAGGTGAAAAAATGGAGTGTAAGAACTTCAGTGATGAGTGATTGCTTACAGTGGTGAAGACGAAGATGCATATTTATAGTTGAGGGTCGGGGACCCTTTGGTAATTTGCCCCCAGGTGGTCCTGCCCTAATGTTGCCCTAACACGTGGCATAATGAGGAGAAACCTAGTAGGAATCTCCTGCAAAAGCTGCTGAAATGCTGGTGCGGGCAACAGTGGTAGGCGTGCACGGGTGTGTACGGGGTGTCAGAGAGCCGTTTGGAGGTTGGTAACGAGGGCCAGGATCACGCTCGTATCGACCTAGTGCCTGATGGGCTTCCGGATCCGCTTGGGGATTAGCGCCAAGGCTTCATGATGAAGGGGAGCTTGGCCTCTTTAGCCTGTTTGTATATGGAAGGTTACCCGAGGATGGGGGCGCTCGAGGGTGATTCCCAAGGCCAGGCTGGGGTTGTTTGGCTGCACAATGGGCGCTCGTTGTTGCACAATGGACGCTCGTTGTTGAGCGGGTTTGGTCGCCATGTGTCTCATGTCGGCAGAGATACGTGTTCGCAGGGGAATAGGCCATCCAAAGGCCATGTAGGCTTGTGGGGAAGTCTACTTGGAGACCGTCGAATCCACTTGTCACGCGTTGGTTGCGCCACGTGTCAAAACGTGGGCCAAGAGTATTTCGACCCCATCAAGTGTATTTTGGGCGATCAATATTCTGTAAGTATTTAGTATAATACGATGAATCGACAGCACGAAGGATTCACGACCTTCATATCTTTCTTAGTAAGATAAACTCTGAATGGTTAAGTCGTATACTTACCACCTCATGCATAATTCAAAGTATTTAGTATAGTTATTCTCTGTCATTAACTAATCTAAATACAATAATCCAAAAAAGTAATTACAATATATACTTGAACTTGAACTGTTGAAGGAATCATGGTCGTGTCCCGCCAACAATCTATCTTTTTCAATAGGATTGGTGTAATCTAGCCTGATTTTCCTATGCTCTCGATAATTAGACAAGAGATTGTTTTAATAATGTGAATTATCTTAATTCGGACAATTAGGTGGGGTTTGTCCCATCAACTCTCATGGAATTAATGCTGATTAGCATGGAGGAATGATTAAAACATGACAAAGAGGAATATGTTCAAATGTTAAAGTTTGTCGGAACATCTTTTGCGAATGTCGCATCTCTTCAATCAATACGTAGCTTAATTCTAATACAAAGCATTTTTTTATTTAATCCGGTAATGCATGTTAATTTATGTGAAAGAATGGGAAATCGAAGTAATACAGGCGACAAAACATCATATATAGTATATATTTTGTCATTTTGCCGGTAAAAAGATATTATTATTATGATCATTATTATTTTACAAACGATATATGTGTCTGTCATGGTATCATTATGATCATTATTATTTTGTAATCGGTATATGTGTCTGGCATGATATCCGATTAACACCGTAAGATGATAATTTTCGAAGTATTTATTCATAAAAAAACCTGACACATGCCCCTTTGCCAAAAGTAGGTTTGAATCCCTCACTCGTGTTGGTTGGACGAATTGAAATTCTCTTCCAATCAAATGCCTACCCAATTCTGCAATATATATATATATATATATTGTTTTTTTTTTTTTTTTTTTTTTTTTTGAATTCGAGAATGGTTGTGACCATGTTCGTTGATCGATGTGAGAATGACCTACAAATCAACCGAATGCATCGTACGTAAAGCTGAGTCGTGCACACATTTTTGATATGTTCATAGTGTACATTCACATAAGTCTTTCAATCAAATCAATAAGATATTCAATCTTCCATTACTTATTTGACGTGAATGAGGCATCACAACTTGTTCAAAGTTGCACAAACGACAAACATAACTACTCTATTATGATTTATGGCAATCTAGCTACCACCATATTATATGTACTGTATACATTGCCCCATATATAACAAGTTGCTCTTCTTTCAATGAGTATGTAACTAATACAAGTATATATGTGACTATGTAACTAATACAAGTATATGTATGTATTGTTTTTGGCATGTGCGTTTTATAACGTTTCATGAGTAATACACCTAACAATATGTTAACATACTGCACGTGAATACACCTATGCACATAAATTATATTACAATGTGATGGAGTCGGTCCTTTTAGATATACGTGACCAAATAAAGATGAATTATACATAAAATAAGACCGAATATTAATTGAGCTCACTACGAGTGAGCTCAGGTATAGAGTTAATAGTTCATTCGAGGACGGAACTAGAGGGATAGACGTGGCATATAAGAAAGGAAGAATAAGAGAATGAAGGATTCTAAAAATTATCATTAAAAAAAATTAAATCCTAGACAGACTCATATGCTATATAAACAATATGGTGTGAAGCAAGCGAGGATAACAAAAGTAGAGAGAAAAGGAATAAGACTTTGATTCGGTCCACATGCATCATAATGGAATTTAAAAAAACAAAAAAATGTATGTGTTGAAAACTATGGGAGGAGGACATGTTGGCACAATAATAGGTACAGTTAGGTACCAACATAATAATTTTTGTATTATTGTCTTTATTTGGTAATTCCATCTCGTATGAACATTCAAATAACTTAGAAAAGATAAATTGAGAATGAGACCCATAAAGAACAATGATTCACCAAATGTAATACATGTAATAGGAGATGTGACGTAAGCAACGATAAATTCTTTATCTTATACTTGTTTCTAGAAATAATTAAATTCGCATTGAGCTTCGATAAACTTGTCAATTTCTCAAGTATTAAAAGAAAACTTATAAGATGGGATGAAGTGTTTTAATTACAAATTATTTGAAGAATTGAACTTACAAGTTTTCAAAACAAAATATTAGCTCTCAATTATTCGAAAAGTGAGGAAACGTTAGGTGGCGAATAAATTACAAATTTACGAGCATCTTATGCATTTCACCGTTTTCATATATATGCTTAGATCTTGAGATATGTTTAATTTAAATTTAAACTCTATCTAATAAAATTTTGTGCTAATCCCAAACACTCTCATTCGTCGGGATTTATTGCGCTTTACCCCATAATTTTTTAGAATGTCACACTTAACATTTTCTTGACAATTCTAGCAGAATATTTTGGGCATATTCTGTTCAAAACGACTTTAACCTTCGATTTCTCATCCGTCACAAAGATCAAAGAGTCAAGACCACTGCACCATCGTATTCATTTCTCCAAGACGAACAAAACACATACCCCATTCGACTTTATTGGCCCCGGGATTTGTCTCACACCGCCTGCAATGCTCCGCCAGCGGTGTGCCATTTTTGACCGATGATTTCTCTTTTGTCCGTTGTCAGATTTTGATTTCGAGTCCACTGTTGTGTTCATTGTGTTGGGAGATTCGATTGGTATATAATATCAACACATTTGAAATCTAATCTATATAGATTTGCCCTTATAAATCACACCTAAATTTTGGTAAAAAAGTTTTAACGAAATATTCCTCAAGATTCCACCACAAAAGGGGTTAAATATGATATTTTTTAAAGGTTAAGAGACAATTACATTAATTTAAACATAAGGGAGTAACGCACACTAAATCCGAAAGGATGATGGTTGCATGGGATCGATTAGCCAAAATTTTAAAATTCTATTCAGCTAGACATTTAGTATGACGCTACAAAACGCTATTTGGCGAGACTTGTTACAAGATGTTAGGTTTGGAGGCCACGCCCAATGTCATTCTTGAAATTAAGAAGTATATGTATGCTGCATATGTGCATAAAGCATACACAACAGCAAACTTAATTTGTGGCTTCACGTACGGATCATTGCCATTTGCCAGCAGTGCTAAATACATACATCATTCATACTCATGTGCTCTACCATTGTGGCCTGTGGGTCTGGTGCACCTTGAATTATTGGCAATCGCTCTCACTACCCAAAAAGCAATAGAAGGAAAGAGAGACTCAAGAGTTCATCTCCCACCCAAAAATAAATACATGGTCGTTTTCAATTAATTAATAATAATAATACCTTCATAAAGGTTTGTTAATGATTGATCTCATTCAAATTGACCCTCTTAGTTTGGTGTTGTATTCAATAAACTTAGCAATCTAATTAAGATAAATCATTGGATTTTGTGTCGGGTGCTTGTCACATTATTTGTTCTCTTGACCTTATAATTTTGAAAGGAAATGTATTTTGAATTGTCAAGTTTCATAAATCATAATCAATTATTTGTAAATTTGGACCAAAATCATAACTTTTCCTAAATACATTCATGCCTTTATGTTTGACATTGTTTCCAAGTTCTAGATGTGGGCTAAAAATTGCTAACGCAATATACAGTATCATATATTATTACTAAAGTGTGAAGGTAGAGATATCACTTATTGTAAATACTCGTTACTGATGGTGCACTGATCGGGCACATTAACTATATCTAGGCCCCAAAAGAAGACGCATCTTTTAGTAATACAAATTTTTTATAATTTTAACTTTTTTTTTAATTTTTCTTTTAACTTTTCTATAAGTATAATAGTTTGTAAACACCCCTAATTATATATAAGTAATGAGATGTTTTATATTATCTATTAATTCATCAACTCTCATTTTATTCGCACTCACAATTTTAATAATTAATTTTAAAAAAGGAAAAATGAAATCCTTGGTCTTACAAGCAAGGGCAAACCGAAACCAATCCGGCAATCCGTGAATGATTATAGCTTTCAAATGTCCACAAATTTACGAAACCCCTAAAGAAACAAATACAAGAAATGACAAGAATTGTTTTATGTTTTTGTCGTAAATTTGATGGAACCCACGAATGGTTGTTGATGTGTACGTCTAATAGAAACCATGTATGTATGTTCCTAACTGAAGTTTCACATGGTGAACAACCACCACAAATTTGTACATGTAGTAGAATTTGTCTCTCTTAATTCAGCTCAAGGAGGACACTGTTCTTCTTGTGAAACAGGAAATTAAATAATCTGTTTGTGAGTTTCTCTTACCCATGGGTTGGTTCGAGCCAAATCAACATAACGGAGGACGAGTGTATACACTTATCGCGTGATTGATGAAAAATTTAAAGAGTATGATGAATTAAATAACAAATGTGATACACTTGTCATTATAATCAATTAGATTCGACCGACCTAATTTTGACGGGGAATTTTCCATCTTGTGTGTTTTTCATTTTTATTATTTAGTTTGTCCCTCATCTATAAAGGGTTTTTTATATATCTCACCCCCGTGTTAGGTGAAATAAGTAAAAAAATTCTTGTGTTACAATAATTAACACAAAAAACTCTGTGTTTTCAAAAATTTTGCATGGCGAACCCTGAAAATTTATAGTGTTGGACACACGCTAAAAGCGCGAATAGAACACTATTTTTCTTTATTTATTGGACGCAAAATAACTGATTTACCTTTTTATATTTTGATATACATCATCTCACATCTCTTTTACATCGTTTAATACTTTTTTATATGAACCAAGACTCTGTACAAAATAAAATTACATAAAGAACCTTATAAACAAGTATAGTTTAATACTTTTTTATATGCACAGAGACACTGTACAAAATAAAAATTGCATGAAAAATCCTATAAACAAGTTAAAGAATGGGCTATACAGAGAGAGCTGAGATGATGTATATCAGAATATAAAAGGTAAATTAGTCATTTTACGTCCAATAAATAGAGAAAATTAGTATTCTAGTTGCGCTTTTAACACGTGTCCAACACCAGAAATTTTCAGTGTTCACCCTGCAAATATTTTGAAAACACAGGGTTTTTTATGTTAATTTTTGTAACATATAATTTTTTTTGCGTATTTCACTAATACAGGGATATGGTGTAAATAACTCATATAATAAATAATAATAGTTTCATTTCTACGATTACACTAGCAATTAGTATAGCTATTTATTGTTCTACAATAATTTCGCTGCAGCTCACGACATATGTCACATTTTATTTTTCCAAAAAAAAAATATATATATATGTTACATTTTATTTTATTTCTTGGCCTAGAAACGCAAAAAGCTTGAATCATTTTCAGCATGAGTCTTATGCATGCCTATATATGTCGAGTAATTTAAGTGATCGTATAGACATATTAAATGGAATATATGTAAATTAATTAAAAAAAGTAAACATCAGATGAAAATATCTTGCGGAAAAACCCAAATCAAAATGAATGGAAGATACCTCTGCAGATATTGTTAACTATCCCAAATTAATTGAATTATTAAAGATGTGGTGTATTGGTTCGTCAACCCTCCTCTCAACAGCTAGTTTTTGGGGGTGAGTAGGATCAAACACATTATACACCATAGTATCAGAGCAGGTCCGAATAGTTTGTCTAGCATTCCATGGCCCTGGGGGTGACAGACATCGAAATATCAAAGATTTGGAATTCAATATATAATGATTTGGCTACAGAGATCTTGAATTTAATATATAATGGTTTGACAATCCTCCTCTCAACTGCTAGGTTTTGCGAGTGAGTAAGGTCATAACGCATTATTTATCTGTTACTTTTGTGTAAAATCATTATTAAGCTAATGACGTACTTTCTGGAACATATTTGTACTTATTGTTAGAGTACATTTTCAGTATTAATGGTGGACATTTGCAAAAACTAATAATAATAATAATAATAATTAAAAAAAATGTATAGTTGTTTGTAAAATGTATTAATTGTCTGAGTGGTGCATGCTAACCCTTAAATCTTTTGTGTTTGCATGAGTGATCTCTTACTGATCTTTGTAATTTTAGAGTAGTTTTTTAATTAATTAAATTAATGTTTCATTGAAAGTTATTTTTGTATTAAGTTATTTTGTCCGTTCTTGATGATTCTCTCACATTTTAATTTTGTGTACTACATATACCTCTTAATCAACAAGATTCCATATGTACATTTTTGGTAATTTGTCAAGCTACCTATGTTGCACCGATGCTATCTCAAAAGAAGCATGATAGAATGGGGAAATTATAAATTTAGTATATCAATTCGATCAATAACTATGATTCATGGATACGGACACGACACCATATGCACGACACAACACGAATACGTTGACATGAATTTTTTTTTGAATTTTCCACGTGGGGAGTGTCGGACACGGTGTCTGACACTGAAAGTGTAAAATTGTTTTCTCCATTTAATAATATCAGAGTACAGCGGAATATATAGCGTACAGAAAACCTAACAAACCTATACAAGATATTCCAGAGGATTCTATAAGATAATTACAATTAATTATATACTAAATATAACTCTAACAGAATATCTCTAAAGATAATACAGAATAACAAATCTCTATATATCTAGAAGATATAAACAAGATATACAAATATTTACTATAACGTAACATTATAGAATAATTTGAGGTGCCATCACATTAACGAGTGTCACGATACAAAGTGGGCAGGACATCCGGGACAAAAGAGGATGTTGGCATTACTCAAGACCGCTTAGTCTAACATTAAACGAATGATGAAGATGAAGTCTACTCGAGAAATGCCTTGTGTGCCAACAGGACAAGATCAAGAACGAGCAACCGACAAAACTACTAGAACCATTACTGATGCTCGAGCGTCCATATGACACAATTTTCATGGATTTCAATAGTGCATTGACCAAATTAGAAGGGTACTGATTGGTCATGGTTATAGTGGATGGATTTTTAATGTTCGGGACTTTATACCATATTTCGATGACACAAGCATTTTAAAAAATATAGTGAAGATTTCGGGATCGCCCAATAACAACGTAAGTGATCGGGACCCTCGTTTCATGGGAAGATTGTCGACTAAGTTATTTAAATTGTTTAGTTTTGAATTTTCCCAATAGTTCACACACATATGAATAGACAAACTAAACGGGTGAAGCACCCTTTGAGACTTTAGGCATTTTGTGTGTGTGAATCGGAATAATTGTGTCGAGCTCTTAGATGCGATGGTGTTTTATGCATAACTTGCAAAAGAGAAAAGCCAAGGGACGAGGTCCTTTCAAGCTAGCAATGGGGCAACAACTGCATGTATATATTGCATACTTTAGCATTTGCAATAGCATCAACACTTGACGACGAGTGAAGCCTCGGTTTAATGAAAATGGCCAAGTCTTTGAAAGAATAAGTTGATTTAGTGTGTCTTGAAAAGGCATAAAGCAAGATGAGGAAGTGGGGACCCGTTATAAAAATTTTGAGTAGGAGAACTAAGTCATGATAAAAATTTAACCCGTTATTATTGAAAATACTCAAAAGCATGCACAAATTCTTAGTACACAAATACGAAATGGCGACTGATATTTCTTTAGGGAGGATTGTCATTCATATACAAACGATGGTGGTGGTGGGGTTGATGTTGGAAAAATGAGTTTGGAACATCGGAAATATAATTTTTTTTCTACAAGAGGGCCGTTTGCTTACAATTTTTATTCCCAAACAACTCAAAAAGTCTCTCAACAGCTTACTTTACTAAAAGTTTTCTTGAAACATTTTGAGCCACCATCAAACGTTCTTCAAGCGGTAATGAATTTCCCGTTGATTGATTCTTTCCTTCAAGACTCCAAAATTGAACCCCTCTATAATGTATCTACATCATTCCTATAATCAAACAAGATTGTATGCTAGTAATATAATCTGCATATTGAAATAAACAAGAAACTCTGTTAAAAAAAAAAAAAGAAGAAACGAGAAATTGAGAGCAAAAATTTTCTCCCTATAGAACCCAGATTGATGCGTGAGAAAATTCACGCATAACCCCCAAAGAAAAAATGTTTCATCCATTTTCTCAAACAGAGTTCAGATATCTTTTCTTTTCTTCAAAATAGAGAAGACGCTTCAAGATCGTCAACCTACGGAAGAAGAGAAATCTCCTTCTTCTTTTTATCTAGAAATTAACGATCCTTATCTTTTGATAAGAAAAAGATCCTTATCTGTTCTAGAATTCTGTTTCTTGATTTACCTCCTAAGATAATTAAGATAATTAATTAAAATTCTATTATTAGTTAATATCGTTATCTTAAGATCTTTAGGATATTATGTATTGTCTATTTATTTCATAAGTAAATAATTTACGATATTATCATTTGCATATTTGTTTCAAAAATAAATAAGTTACGATATTATCCTTTACTTATTTATTTTCCAAATAAATAAAGTAGGATATTATCTTTCATTTATTTCTTAAATAAATAAACTAGGATATTATCTTTTATTTATTTCATAAAGAAATAAACCAGGACAATATCTTTTAATTTACTTATTTATTTCATAAATAAATAAACTAGGATATAATCTTTTATTTATTTCATAAATAAATAAACTAATATTTTAATTAATAAAAATTCATTTTAATTATTCATTGAGCCTTTTAGTCTGGATTGAGCTTTAGAATTAATTCTCTAATTAATTTTAATGGGCCTTTATAATTAATTTCCTAATTAAATATATTTGGGCTTTACAATTAATTCTCCAATGAATTGTACATCGGTTTTTTATTTAATTCTCCAATTAATTGTATTTATAATTAATTCTCTAATTAATTAACACATGGTCCAATTTCTCGATTGGACCATACGCCCAAAATTTTCCACGTACCACACGTGTACATTACACATATGGTCTCATTTCGTTCAATTTGATCTTTTAACAATACTCTTTGAACCTAACATTTGTGTGTGAACCTCAAGGCACATTATTTAGTTAGCAGTAAGCCTAAATAATTAATATACTTATCAATTAATTAGCGAGCAAATCACACACCCGTAGTCTAGCAACAGATGTGTGACAATTACCCAATCCGCGGCTTAAATTGAAAAACCTTTCAGTAAATCACATCTGTGAGATACGATCCTTTTACCATCCTATCTCTCAATTAAGACTTAGGACGAATATAAAGCCTCATTTCACGTCAAAAACATCAAGCGTGAACATTGGGAGAGGGTGTTGTATAAGGCAAACCCAATGGACTACTAGGCTGTGAAGAAAATGATGATCAATCTTCTGCATGAATATGCCAAAAGTCATGGACTTGATAAAAGTAAAGACATGGAAAGAGCATGTCGCCACATTTCTTGCTCGGTGACTACGAATCTGGGCATGAATATCCACTTAGAAAGTCTGAGAGATAAATCAATGAATTGAGGCGTGAGTTTTTATACTTCACAGACTCCCTGACCTTTCCAGGCATACGACTAGACGATGACAAACAAAAAGCGCACGCAGGCCCTGAATATTACAGTGATTTGAGGGGGGCGGTATCACTTTTTTATTTAAATTTAGGACTTTTAATTCATTGCCTAATTCTGAAAAGTACCAATCCTTCTGTTTCATTATTGTAGAAATGTTGGCTATATAAAAGATTCTGAAACATTGGGTTCCATTTTTATCCAGAGTCATGTATGGGCTTTGTGCAAAAAATGCCACACTATTGGGTGGTGAGTATCCTTGATCATGGTTGGTATTATATTAAAGGGAGGAACTCCGGTGTTGGCGAAATTGTGATTAACTTGGATGACTACACCCAGATTCTCTTTAACTTCTGAACTTGTTTTTACATGGCGAGACATCTAGCATAGATATGGTTGTTCTATTCTGTATCATTCCTTTGAGCCCCATATCTTTTCTTGTGACTTATTACTATATAATGTCATGGTCCAAAGTTTGCAGTGTCTCTGAATTATTATGCTTTGGGGGATCGGTATGCATTTATTCATATCTCATCGCCATGAATTGTGTCAATGAGTTCAGCTGACTTAATGAAGTGTGAATTTAGCTATCTAGAGCTACATGTATTGGTTATCATCATCTATCCATAAGAGGTTATTGATGGCCACAAATATTATCACCATATCACAACTTAAAACAAAAACTTTGAAAACAACAAAACAGAGTTTAACTTAAACTAATATAAGGAATGTAGACTACCATAAAGCATATTAGCAATGCGGTCAGTAATACCGTGTTACAAATCTTCTATAGGACCTAAAGTTCCCACAAATTGTAGTTAAAGTTAGAATTTAGATTTTGGGAAATTTTCTGTATTCCATTAATTTTTTTATGAAAAAGATTACAACAGAGCTTTACACTATATAGATGTACATAGCTACAAAAAAGAAAAAAATATGTACAATCAAATCCCTCTAAATCAGGGATTAAAATCCCCCGTAAGATTAGTCGTGATCTCTAACATTCCCCCTCAAATTGATTGTGGGATCACACACATTCAACTTGCCAAGAACACTTGAAAAAACTCTTTCTGTTATGGCTTTGGTAAGAATGTCTGCCAACTGATCCTCTGACCGTACAAACGGTAGTGACACTATTCCATTCTCGAGCTTCTCTTTGATGAAATGCCGCTCTACCTCTACATGCTTGATTTGATCATGTTGAACCGGGTTCTCTGAGATGCTTATGGCTGCCTTATTATCACACCATAGTCTGCTTTTCCCTCTCTTTGGAAAACCAAGTTCCTCAAGCAGCTTCCATTGCAATAGGACTTCAGCCAGTCCTCATGCAATCCCTCGGAATTCAGCTTCTACATTGGAAAGAGCAACGACCTTCTGCTTCTTACTCTTCTATGTGACAAGGTTCCCTCCAACCTTGGTGAAATATGCTGGGCGCGCGGCGGGCCCAGAACAGTAGCGGTACGGGACCACATTTTAAAATTTTGTTTATAATACAAGTATTAAAATATTTCTAAAACATTTTAATAAAATAGCGGAAGACTAACTGGATCTACTCAAGTATATACATGCAATTGATAATAAATTTTAAATCACTTAAGCAGATAAATATCTAACATGCAATTAACACTTAAGAGCATATAATTTATCATGCTTAAAATAATACAACTGTAAAATATTACCGTACTCCAAATATGGCTATCTAACGGCATTTTTCCAGCTCCCGAATTCACCTCCCGAGAACCCGATACCCGATCTCCTCGTGAAACCGGCAGAGCTTCCCTGCAATTACCCCAGAGAAACCCTCGGAGTGTGGGCTCCGAAAGTATTTCTCTAAATACTTAGAGAAAATAAAACTTTAAACTAGAAAACCCTTTTCAGGGTTTAATCTCCAGAAATTAGGTGTTTTATATAAACACCTAACTAAAATTAATTCCAAAATAAATCGGAATTAACTAGGAGAAAAGGGATATGGTTTCAAAGCCGAAAGTTCAGCCAAAACCTCTCCCAAACTTGTATAAAAGAAATGAAGGGCCAAGACCCCTATTTATAGGGGAAAAACCGAGGGTAAAATAGTAATTTCACATCCCACTTGCGTGTGCAACTTGGACACGAAAACCAAGGTAACTACGCTGAAGATCTCATCACTATGTGTCCAACGCCGCCGGCCGCTCCCCGATCCGACGCCGCACGCGCGGCCTGAAGGCGACGCGCGTTATGGCACGCGCGGTCTAGGGCTTTATGGTCTTGGTCCGGTCCGGCCGAACCAGTTCGACACGTGGCCGATCCTGGTGATGCCACGTGTCCGGGTTGACCCGATCTGACCCGTTGACCGGCCCGGTCCAGATCTAATCTGGACCGTCCGTGATCGACGACGTGGCGCAATCTGCGCCGTACGCGTGGCGCGCCACCTGGCGCCCAGCCAGTGCCACGTCAGCAAAAAAAATATATATATATTTTTTCGATGAAAATTTTATTTTCTCCAAAATAAAATTCCGGGCATTTCCAACTCTTTGAAACTTGATTTATTTTCTTAAAATAAATCCCTTGTCTTATTTTCAAACAATTTGAAAAATCATTTCTCTTTCTCCTTTTAATATTTTCTTTTTGGGTTTTCAATTGGCGCTTGCAGGTGGACCTGCAGGACTAATTAATTTTAGCTCCAAACGGATTAATATATTATCATCTCATGACAATAATTAATTACTGTTTAACAATGTTTAATTCCACTAAATAAATATTGTTGCACTCTAAAATTAATTAAATTATTCACGAATTTCTCGATCTAGAATAATTTCGCATTTCACTCCTCCGTGTAGATATCCATGAAAAATAAATTACAACTACTATCATTTATTTTTCATCTCCAATCTGAAATTTATTGATTCGTCCCAAGTTCAAATTTCCTGTATGTGAAACACATTCAACATACAACTTCGGTGACGTATCACGCGAAGTGCTTTGGCCAAAGTCTTAATTCGAACTTTTACAAATCTATTTCAAGGATATCTTTTACCTTCCACCAAGGCCACAGATTCCTCGATCAATATAACTCTTTAGCGCATTTCATGTAATCACCGAACATACAAAGTATTTTGGCCACCCCGTTACCGAGACCTCACTTCAAGTATGTTACAGTGACTAACACTACATGCCTAAAGCCGAAATATTATCAGGATTAAAAGTACAATGCTTCCTGAGATTTTATTCATTTCAGATAGCAGTATAAAATGAATAATTTCAGTGGTCCAGTTCGATGTTTCCAATTCTATTGAAAATCATCAACTTGTTATAATCGGAATCACCATTCCCTATGACGAAAGACTAATCATCTTATATAACCACGTTATAGTCTTGATAAGAACATATTCTTATCTTACCGACTAGAACTTTAATGACACGTGATTTCAGTATTCAAAATATTTTCCTATGAAACACATTTCATATAAGAATACCAACACACGTCATTAATTATCAATATATGAAATACTCATAACTTGCTGTAAATTCAGTTTAATGAATTCAACAAATTGAATTTTCAGGGCACTAATCCCAATAAAATATCCAGAAGTAGAACGATGGGCATCTTGATTTCGGCCCAATCTGCATCTGTATAGGCCTCAATCGATAGACCCCCGTGTTTCTGAAGCAACACTCATCTTCCGGGAGTCCCCTTGAGATATCTGACCACTCTAAGTGCCACCTCCATATGATCCTGCTGCGGACGGTCCAGTTCGATGTTTCCAATTCTATTGAAAATCATCAACTTGTTATAATCGGAATCACCATTCCCTATGACGAAAGACTAATCATCTTATATAACCACGTTATAGTCTTGATAAGAACATATTCTTATCTTACCGACTAGAACTTTAATGACACGTGATTTCAGTATTCAAAATATTTTCCTATGAAACACATTTCATATAAGAATACCAACACACGTCATTAATTATCAATATATGAAATACTCATAACTTGCTGTAAATTCAGTTTAATGAATTCAACAAATTGAATTTTCAGGGCACTAATCCCAATAAAATATCCAGAAGTAGAACGATGGGCATCTTGATTTCGGCCCAATCTGCATCTGTATAGGCCTCAATCGATAGACCCCCGTGTTTCTGAAGCAACACTCATCTTCCGGGAGTCCCCTTGAGATATCTGACCACTCTAAGTGCCACCTCCATATGATCCTGCTGCGGACGGTGCATGAACTGACTCAGCACGCCTACTGCATAAGCAATATCGGGCCTCGTGCAGGATAAGTAGATCAACTTCCCAATGAGATGCTGGTATCAGCCTCAATCCACCATTCTTGTTTCGTCTGTGATTTTCAGCCCATGATTGACTATGATAGGAGTCCCTGCTGATTTGTAGTCAAGTAATCCTATTTCTACTAACAAATCACGTACGTACTTCCATTGGGAAATAAAGATTCCCCCCTTTGACCTAAGTACCTCAATTCCTAAGAAGTACTTTCATTCCCACAAATCTTTCATTTCAAACTCTTCAAACAGACTTTTCCTCAACTACTTAATTTCCTCCAGATCATTCCCAGTAATGATTATGTCATCAACATAGTTGATAAGAGAGGTTACTAACTTACCCCTCCTCTTAAAGAACAAAGTATGGTCCGAATTACTCTGTTTGAACCCATACTTTCTCATAGCAACTTTGAATCTCCCAAACCAAGATCTTGGAGATTGCTTGAGCCCATAGAGTGCTCTCCTCAACCTGCATACTTCCCCAGCTCAAAACTGCTCAGAGAATCCCGACGGTGGCTCCATGTATACCTCCTCTTCCAACTCCCCATGTAGGAAGACATTATTTACATCAAACTGATGCAATGGCCAATTCTAATTAGCTGCTATCGAAAAAAGTACTCTGATAGTGTCAATCTTAGCAACTGGAGAAAAAGTGTAACGCCCCGATTTCCAGACAGTCAGGTACGCTCGACACGTGTGAGTTTCGAGCGTTAGGATTTATTTTATTATTTTATTATTTTTGGTTATTCAAATTATATAGGTGTTCTATAAATTTTACAAATTGTGTTTCAACACGATTACATGAAATATATGAACTAAATGCCAACGTGAGAATCGTTTTACATATTGAATTTATTTGATCGCTATGTGAATTAATTACCGAACATGTTTTAATTGCCAAATTGCCCTATATGATCATTCCATTAAATTGAAGGACCAAATTGCACAATTGTTCCTTGGGTCTAAATGATCATTTCTTTCATACTTATCCTTAATTGCATAAATGACACATTTGAGGGACCTAATTGCAATTTGCATCATTTCATCAATTTCAATGCATGAATCACGTTATTTTCCTTCTTCCACATTCCATGGTCATTTTCATTTCATTCCATACAACACATTTGCTTTCTTTCTCACTGAACCATCATCACTCAAGAAGGAAGAGGGAATTCATCACTTTTATCTAAGAATTTGAAGGATTGGATAGCTTTGAAGCATCATCATCATCATCTCCTATCACTCCATTTCTTTCTTCCAAGGTAGACATCGAAATTAGGTGTAATTTCTTGGATTAATATGTGAAGCTAGGGTTTATGATTTAAGCTCGATAATTTGTGTATTTGCAGTTAGGAGCATGATTAGGAGCTTTGAGATTTAATTAGAGCAAGAAATCATGAATTTTATGAATATATTGGATGAATTCATATTTGGTTTCAAAGTGGAAATTCTTGGTGTTCAAGCATGATTTATGTCTTATGATTGAATATTAGTGCATATTGAACATGTATACATGCATATTCCTAGAATTCTTGCATTTTAAGATGAATATGAGGAGGTTTTGGGGTGCTTGGTTTTGTCCCGAGAGCATCCCCTGTTTTGCTCTGTTTTCTGTATCTCCTGCGTAACGGGAATGGCCCTTCCCGTTCCCTTTGTATTTGGGGAACGGCCGTTCCCATATTTTGAATTATGTGCAGGGCGGCGAGGACGGGAACGACCCTTCCCGTTTTGGCTTGTAAGCCGGAACGGCCGTTCCCATCTTCGGGGAGCTGGGAATGGCCCTTCCCATTTTGAACTAAGGGCTGGAACGGCCGTTCCCAGGCCTCTGGAGGTGCAGAAACATTCTGCATAAAAATGGAATTTTGGAGTTTAACTCCAATGATTTATTTTACTCAAAATTGTTATTATATGATTAATTACTTGCCAAAACATGATATTTACATGCTACATTGTTCATTACATGATGTCTCATTACTTGGTCACGCCGTGCGTATAATATGTGGTAATATTCTTGAATTGTGGTCTCATGCACCTACATTGTCCCGTTTCTTGTCCAGTTATTCTCCAGGGCGGAGATTGTTGATCATGAGCACGTTCACGCAACCATGAGTCGTCGTGTCGCCTGTCAGGTGAGGTTTAATTCTAGTTATATAGAACCTATACAACCTTTACGTGAGCTTTCGGCCAAAAGGTATTTATAGTTATAGTTTTCCATGAAAATACTCATGAATACAAGCAAGTTATCTCATGCAAGCAAGCTGTGTTCATGAAAAGCAAGCAAGCCATGTATCGTGCATGTTTTAGGTGAGTAGCATGACCGTTCACGTTGGGCCCGAGGGTAGTGGCTTGAGCCAACAGGGAAAGCAAGGGCTGACGGGTAACTCTCGCGCTATCCTCACCACATTGGGATGACCCCTGAATCCGCTACGAGATTAGTGGAGGAAGGAGTTCCGGGCTTAGGGATTCATGTACCCTCTGCTCAACACGTCGTGGATGGTGAATGCTAGCTACCTTTCCATCATTGGAGGGAGAAGGAGACTGGGGACAGGTCCGGCACCATGGATTGTCCTCGGGTTATTGCATGATTTTCATTCCATGAATGTGTTACTTGATTACACTATTGCACGATAAGTGAATTGCATGATCACCTTTTGATTAACCAAGCAAGCATGTTTCATGTACATTTGGAGTAAGGTTGGAGACTACCCTCACTCGCCAGGGCCATGTATTGAGTGCATGAAATGAACAAGTATTTAATATTGATAGTTGTATTCTCGGGCAAAGAGTACTGATTATTAAACTTATACATTTATCTTTTCTAAAACTTTACCCGTGTATATAGCTTGCATGTTATCTGCGCTAATATTATTTAAACCCCTCACTCGGTCTTCACAGACTGACGCCTCCACCTTTCAGGTTATTGCAGGTGCACGCTAGGCGGGAAGTGAGTCGAGTCCAGTCCTTGTAGTCGAGTCAAGCACGGTGCATTTTACTTAATTGTTTATTGATTATTCAAAGTAATTATGTTTAATGTTATTTGTTATCTAGTTTAGGAGATGATAATGTATTGATATGTAAAATTGAGTTTGGTTTACTTGTTAAATGTTCGTCAAGTCATGCTTCCGCTTATTATTCTGCATTATGATATTTAAATTACGAGTTAGTCCAACCTAGCCGGTCATTTTATTTTATTGCATTGTCACCGGTTCGCTGTAGGTTAGTTCACGTACGGATTACCCATTTCGTATGTGGATCGACCTATAGTGTGGGGGTGTGGCATCTCCACGTGTAGAGGTGCTACATCTTAGGTGGTATCAAAGCCTGGTTGCAAAACCGAGGTTCTAGTGTCGTGTCGAGTCAAGTCTAGGTAGTACGGCATAGGAAACTAATTGTCAATGTTGGAATCTTGCATATTATCTTAATTTCTTGACCTACTTGAACTTACATGAATTTATTGGAATCAATTGAATTATGTGACTACTTGTATATTGCATCGATTTATGCTATTAAGTGTCAATTGATTGATTTTAAATTATTTGAAATCTATGTGATCCACGTGTCTTATCTTAAACATTGATGAATTACTTGTTGCATTTTATATTAAGTTCTCGTTATCGGTATCAATTATGTGATAACCATGTGACATGAGCACGCCTTAAGCACATGAATTTATTTTCAAAGGAAGTTGTGAGCTATAGGTTCTGAAAATGATATCAATCCACGGCCAATCGTGTGATGATTTCCGTTTATCACAAGACTACCTCTCTAACTTAGGAAGGGTAAGAAAACGTGTCGAAAATTTGTATAAGGATTAGGGAGTCATCATCCTTTCTATTGGGTTCAAAATTGAAGCGATGGGATCCGGAAAAGAAGAATCAAGCGTGGGAATCATTTACAAGATTCGAGAGGTTGGGAAAAAAAAAATCGAAGATAGGTGACCTCAAGATTCTAGCAACAAGGAAGAGGTATTCTCGGGGAATTGATGATGAAGGGATTCAAAAGGGTACCAACTGCGATATGGTTGAATTGGAAGATATGGAGCAACAAATGGAAACAATAAAGAAAGACAATGTGATGACGAGGGTGAATGCCGAGATCACCGTTAAAGATTAATTCCTTGAGACATACCGAGATGTTAATGGCATGAGAATGGAAGCAATTGAATTCAAGAAATATCATCTCGGATTCTAAAATTACCAAAAGACCTACCAAGAAATTTTGGACCAAGGAATAAATTGAGGAAAAGGTTCGAGGCCATTTAGATGTTGATAACCATGAAGGAGTGGGGTTCAAGAAAACTCAAAATCAAGTCCGGGAAATGTATAAGTCTAGGTCGGAGAACTTTGAAGATTTAGAAGACCATGGGTAAACAAGAAACAATCAACAATCCGAGACAAGTCTAGAATACCACAACCGAAGGCAAAATTGTCGGGATAAAATTCCCCTACTACGGTGACAGGTTCTTCAATGTATTCATACGCACGTGCATCATATATTGTATTAATTTAACTTGCCTCTCATTTATATTTATTTATTATTATTACTATAATTATTGTTGCTGAAATTGCATGAGTGACTTGTTAAGTACCTTGTTTAAATTAGTCAAGTTTCTTTGTTATAGGCGTTCCTTAAATTAATATAATTGTTCTAACGTGTTGCATTCTAAATTGGTTGTAAGTGCAATATGTGCATTAACATTTTAACCGGCATGCATTATTTAGTGTTTACTATGACAGATTTGGTTCTCTCCCCAATTCTATTTCAATTATCGTCTCAAATAAAATTATATTGAATCAAGAGATTGGAAGAAATTATGTTCAAACATTATTAGGAGGATTATTGGGATGTTGGAAAATTTTCAGATATCAGATCAGATTGGTGATATAGTTGGAAATTAAGGAGTGGTAAACGAGTTCAAGGAGTTAGTTAGTTTTATTTTCTTAAGGGGGAGAGACGACCGGGGAATAATTAAAACCGGAAGTTAAACTTCACTCGAGGGAGTTGAAATTTCAAGAAAAATCGATTCCTTCCAGAATTCTCTATCAGAATCATGTAAAGGAAATCTTTCTTTCCCCTTACACAAAGAAAAGTCTCATCATCGACAGTATCTTCGCTTCATCACCCTTCTCAAGGAGGTGGATACCCCGTTTATAATCCTCTGATAGTCTTAGGATATCATTTGACTCAGTAAATGGGAGAAGAGATCCGATCTGGTTAAATTTGGATGGTAAATCTTGAATTTTAATTCCTCTTGTTAACGAAATATATACTAGTAGGAGTTCTCTATCAAGACCAATGAGTAGGCACCAATATGCTGAATATGACTATCGGAATATCTACAATAAACGAAAGGGAAGAAAGTGGAAAGTAGAAGTTGAAAGTGAATAATCAAGTAAGTAGAGATACAAAGGCTGTTAATTTTGGGATCAAGTGTTAACAATGGGAATGGGAGAGACAAAGACTTTTATAAATTGATTGAGCATACTTTGATCAAAGATGAGAATCCTACAAGGAAGACGTTTCGCTAGGACCCGATTTCTTCGGTTTCTATGCAAGTGTACTTGCTGAGTTACCAGCAAGGAATGACGACCTTGATTCTTTTCTGCATCAAATACCCGCCGTGTTATTTGCTAAGGGAATAGGATCTCGACTTTCGGATTTCAAATAAAGATTTTAAGATCTTTGCTTCGGATAATATGTTACTTTGTTGAGGAGATAATAAAACCTGTTCTCTATGTTGTCGGATAAGAGCTTGCTTGGAGCACAAAGCCAGTCTTCTAAGCTTGAATATATAACCACTTCACGACAAGAAACTTAGGGTTGTTTTCAATTCCAAAACCCGAAAGTGAAAGTGGTAATTAATTTAAGAAGGGTGTAACCGGTGAGTCTGAGGTTCAAAACGGGTATGAAGATGTGGTGAATAATGATGATCTACGGATTATGTTAGAAAATAACACTGGAACTAAGATGACTATCAAGAATGGGAATATCGAACCGTAGCGGTACAAAGTGAGAAAATCTCAACTAAAGAACCAACTATGCAACCGAATTATTTCATTCCAAGAACTTCAACCCTTGGTGAACGGTACACTTAATCATGCATACCACGTGCACCATTATTTTATTATTATTTCTCTATTATTATTATTTTGTTGTTCTTGTATATGATTCCTTGTTCACTATTAATTGATTTATGAGAACAATAAATTGCATAACTGGTAATTTCTACTTGCTTCTTGTGTGTGGTAATTATAAATGTTTATCTAAGTGCTTGCTTGAATTTTATTTCATGTGCGTGAGAGACGGGGATTCTCTCAGGGTTGTCAAGAGACGGGGTTCTCTTGTTACTTGCTCGAGAGACGGGGTTCTCTCGTTAATTGTTTGAGAGACGGGGCACTCACATTATTTCCAGTTACTTGTCAATTTATTTTAGTAGAAGGTTAGATTTTCTTTCGAGTGTTTAGGCTCCGGAAAGTCGAGGGTCGTGATTTCATACATTGGAGGACCTTGAGTATTGAAAACCTCTTTCGAACTAATCCCTGACGCGGAGTAGCTAACCCGCGTGGGATGAACACGAGAGAGTCAAATAACTTGCAGGAATTCGAGACAGTGAATCCGAGGACGGATTCTCTTAAGGGGAGAGAATTGTAACGCCCCGATTTCCAGACAGTTAGGTACGCTCGACATGTGTGAGTTTCGATCGTCAGGATTTATTTTATTATTTTATTATTTTTGGTTATTCAAATTATATAGGTGTTCTATAAATTTTATAATTTGTGTTTCAACACGATTACATGAAATATATGAACTAAATGCCAACGTGAGAATCGTTTTACATATTGAATTTATTTGATCGCTATGTGAATTAATTACCGAGCATGTTTTAATTGCCAAATTGCCCTATATGATCATTCCATTAAATTGAAGGACCAAATTGCACAATTATTCTTTGGGTCTAAATGATCATTTTTTTCATACTTATCCTTAATTGCATAAATGACACATTTGAGGGACCTAATCGCAATTTGCATCATTTCATCAATTTCAATGCATGAATCACGTTATTTTCCTTCTTCCACATTCCATGGTCATTTTCATTTCATTCCATACAACACATTTGCTTCCTTTCTCACCGAACCATCATCACTCAAGAAGGAAGAGGGAATTCATCACTTTTATCTAAGAATTTGAAGGACTGGATAGCTTTGAAGCATCATCATCATCATCTCCTATCACTCCATTTCTTTCTTCCAAGGTAGACATGGAAATTAGGTGTAATTTCTTGGATTAATATGTGAAGCTAGGGTTTATGATTTAAGCTCGATAATTTGTGTATTTGCAGTTAGGAGCATGATTAGGAGCTTTGAGATTTAATTAGAGCAAGAAATCATGAATTTTATGGAAATATTGGATGAATTCATGTTTGGGTTCAAAGTGGAAATTCTTGGTGTTCAAGCATGATTTATGTGTTATGATTGAATATTAGTGCATATTGAACATGTATACATGCATATTCCAAGAATTCTTGCATTTTATGATGAATATGAGGAGGTTTTGGAGTGCTTGGTTTTGTCCCGAGAGCATCCCCTGTTTTGCTCTGTTTTCTGTATCTTCTGCGTAACGGGAACGGCCCTTCCCGTTCTCTTTGTATTTGGGGAACGGCCGTTCCCATATTTTGAATTATGTACAGGGCGGCGAGGACTGGAACGACCTTTCCCGTTTTGGCTTGTAAGCCGGAACGGCCGTTCCCATCTTCGGGGAGCAACTTCGGGGAGCTGGGAACGGCCCTTCCCATTTTGAACTAAGGGCTGGAACGGCCGTTCCCAGGTCTCTGGAGGTGCAGAAACATTCTGCATAAAAATGGAATTTTGGAGTTTAACTCCAATGATTTATTTTACCCCAAATTGTTATTATATGATTAATTACATGCCAAAACATGATATTTACATGATACCTTGTTCATTGCATGATGTCTCGATACTTGGTCACGCCGTGCGTCTAATATTTGGTAATATTCTTGAATTGTGGTCTCATGCACGTACATTGTCCCGTTTCTTGTCCAGTTATTCTCCAGGGCGGAGATTGTTGATCATGAGCACGTTCACGCACCCATGAGTCGTCGTGTCCCCTATCAGGTGAGGTTTAATTCTAGTTATATAGAACCTATACAACCTTTACGTGAGCTTTCGGCCAAAAGGTATTTATAGTTATAGTTTTCCATGAAAATACTCATGATTACAAGCAAGTTATCTCATGCAAGCAAGCCGTGTTCATGAAAAGCAAGCAAGCCATGTATCATGCATGTTTTAGGCGAGTAGCATGACCGTTCACGTTGGGCCCGAGGGTAGTGGCTTGAGCCAACCGAGAAAGCAAGGGCTGACGGGTAACTCTCTCGCTATCCTTACCACATTGGGATGACCCCTGAATCCGCTAGGAGATTATTGGAGGAAGGAGTTTCGGGCTTAGGGATTCATGTACCCTCTGCTCAACACGTCATGGATGGTGAAGGCTAGCTACCTTCCCATCATTGGAGGGAGAAGGAGACTGGGGACGGGTCCGGCACCACGGATTGTCCTCGGGTTATTGCATGATTTTCATTCCATGAATGTGTTACTTGATTACACTATTGCACGATTGTACGATAAGTGAATTGCATGATCACCTTTTGATTAACCTAGCAAGCATGTTTCATGTACATTTGGAGTAAGGTTGGAGACTGCCCTCACTCGCCTGGGCCATGTATTGAATGCATGAAATGAACAAGTATTTAATATTGGTAGTTGTATTCTCGGGCGAAGAGTACTCATTATTGAACTTATACATTTATCTTTTCTAAAACTTTACCCGAGAATATAGCTTGCATGTTATCTGCACTAATATTATTTAAACCCCTCACTCATGTATGAATATGTTGGATATATATGCCTTGCTCTCAATTCTTGTCGCACTACAAAAAAACAGCCGAATTTCGAGGGGAAAAAATCGACTTCCGTCGGTATCCCGTTGGAATTCCGTCGGAAATTTTGGCGCAATTCTAAAAAAATTGCGCCAAAACCGACGGGATTTTCCCGTCGGTTTTGCATTGGAATTTCAATTAAATAAAAAATCTAACGGAAAACTAATTACCCGTCGGTTTTTTTATTCCTCAATTAAAAAAAAACCGACGGGATTTTCCCGTCGGTTTTCCGTTGGAATTTCAATTAAATAAAAATTCCAACGCAAAATCGATGGGATTTTTTTTAATTGAGGAATATAAAAACCGATTCGTTAGATTTTTTATTTAATTGAAATTCCAACGGAAAACCGACGGGAATTACCCGTCGGTTTTCCGTTGGAATTTCAATTAAATAAAAATTCAGTTGGTTTTCCGTCGGAATTTTTCAATCAAATTTAATTAGAAATCTCGATTCAAATATCTTTTAATAAACCAACACATATATTATAGTTTTAAGTCATCGTCGTATTAAAATTTATGTTTTTTTAATAAACGATTATTTCTATTAAAGAAAAACTGAGTTATCAATTATATAAGTTAATTAATAGTGAAAGTATCAATTACGTAACGAGAAGATCGCCCTTTTGATGGTTTGATCTTCTTCAACTTCAAATTTAGATTTTAATAACGTTAATCCGTAGGTCTTCCAACTTATTTATATATTTAAAAATTATATAATGTACAAATTATAAATTATTAATAGACACTAAAGTATATAATATACAAATCATACATTATTAATTAAAATAAAAATATTTAGAACATCAATCTTTTAACTTTAAATATATTGAGGAGATCCCAATTGGAATTTAATTTTCTATTAGACACTCTCACATATATAAATAAAAAGTTTATAATTTTAAATTACCACTCTTATGATGCTCAAACAATTCTAAATATTATTGTAACGTATGGTGTTGTATCATCTATGATGCACGGACACTTCTAAAAATATCAATTTTTTGTGTCATGTCATGTCGGACACTCGTGTCGGACACTCCTCACGTGGGAAATTCAAGAAAAAATCCGTATCGTCGTATCCGTGTCGTGTCGTGTCCGTGTCGCCGTGTCCGTATCCGTGCATCATAGTGTATCATATTAAGGTTGGACATCTTGACAAACGTCTTTCACTTGTTAAATTTAAAAACTAATATATGTTGTATCATATTTGTATCCATGCATTATTAATAATCACTTATATACATACATACATATATATAGTGTTTCCACACAAAAAAAACATATATATATATATATATATATATATATATATATATATATATATATATAGTGTTAATATACTATTTTATTATTTATCAATCGTAATTTACATAATAAGTATTTTTAATAAATTTAATACTTGATAATGTGTATATAGTGTTAATAATTTTTGAACTAAGTTTAAAATATGAAAACTACGAAAAATGTTATTAATTATGTATCTTTATAAAAAAAACTTATATATATATATATATATACAAAAAAAATTGTAGTTTTATAATATAATTAATCGTTATGTAATAGTTATTAGCAATGATTTTATATTTATACAGAAAAATAATTTTATTTATAATTTTGAATTAATAATTTAAGTGAAACAATGTAAAAATTATTTTTATATTACTAATTTTATTTTTAAATGTACAAATATCTTATAATGTAACTTATAATTAATATATTAATTTTAGAAAGAGTTCTTATTATGATACTCTACATATGTTCTATAGATTGGAGAACTCTTAATTCTAATGAGTTTTATTTTCATTCGAATAAGTATTTTAAAAATTTTCAATAAATATGATTATATTTAATTCAAATAATCATATATTTAAAATTTTATATTTTAAATTAATAACAAAAAGTATTTAAATAGTTAATTGAAATACGTGTATAAATATATTTAAAGACATAATATTAATAAGAAGTAAGTTATCCAAGTTGGTAAGGGAGTCACCATTCTTCCTTGGAGACCCGAGTTCGAATCCCTGCCGGAGCTCGATTAGTTTCTACTAGACGAGAAATAAAGGAAGTGGTTATTGGAAGAGATCATCTTTCCGGGGTTGGAGTCACCGAAGTGGATAATAGGCAAGAGAAGACAGAGGAGTGGACCTGACAAGCATAAGATTTATTCAATAGCCAAGCCAGTCTGGCCCCTACCTCACAAAGTAGCTTGATGGCCGAACCACTCCCAAGGTGGTGGGTCTCCCTATTGAGGAGAGTACTATGGTGGACTGGTGTGAGGAGGAGTGCTTGTGCAATTATCGCGAGAATTCATTCTCGCATTAGGTTGGCTCGGTTGGCTCAAGCTCGGCTCGTGGCTCGTGGCTCGTACGAGGTGTTGGTGTGGCTCATTTCCGGGGTGGTTCGGGTCTCACAAATGAATTTTTTTATTTTTTTTAATTAATTTATTTTTATTCTATTTCCGACGGAATACCGACGGAAAATTCTGTTGGAAATCCGTCGGTTAACTTAAAAATTAAATTATTTTTGTTCCGTTGGAAAACCGATGGAAATTGCCCATTGACTTTCCGTTGGAACTCCGTTGGAAATTATTTTTTTGGAAAAAATAATTTTGGAAATATATTTCCAACGGAAAACCAACGGAACGGACCCGTCGGGACCCAATTCCGACGATATATTTTCCAACGGGTGGCATCCCGTCGGTTTTCCTCCGAAATTTGGCTTTTCCATCGGAAATCAACTTTTCCAACGAAAAACCGACGGGTTTTTCAAAAATCCCGACGAAAAATGCCCGTCAATTTTCGGGCTTTTTTTTATAGTGGTCGGATCATAGTATGAGGTTAGATGGATGTTTTTGCATGAGTTTTGTGTTGGATTTCTTGGTTTAATTAGTTGTTTTGTTGCCTTTCGAATTGCTATTGTTGTTGCAAGGTGTTTTGCAGGGGATTCCACAAAAACAACAAAAATTGAAAAAAAAAAAAGAAAAAACAGTAAATATTGGTAACTACGGAAAAGAGCGAGCAAACGATAAAAAGGTAAAGATTCAATTTTTATTTCACTTTCTTCCTCTCTTATGATCGAAACTAAAATTCCACACACACCAAAAGGAAAATCAAGAAAGGAGAAGGGTAAAACGAGAATACAGACACAAACAAAAGCAACCCACTAAAGAAAAAAGCAAATCTTTTCTCGAATCAACCAACCCACTTTAAGGAGAACACGAATATCGGAATAAAGACCGCAAGAAAGAGCTTAGAAACATACACGAGAAACCAAACAAAGAATCAAGAATCATAAAAGCGAAGTTATACCTGTAGCCCAGAAGAGTTCTCTCTCTAGAAGGGATTCAACGCCGGCATGAAAGAGGAGAGTGGTGGAGTGAGAGAGAAGAACAAACATCAACAAAAACAACAAAAATTGAAAAGGTTTTTTGTTTTTTCTGTTGTTTCCCGGGCGGGGAGAATTTGTTCACGTTTTGTCTCGGCGGGGACATTCAATGCAGAAACTTTCTGCATGTCCATCCCCCGGGGGGAGGGGGGAAGGGGGAGTTGTGAAGAGGTTCTCCCAGGGAGGGGAGGGTAGGTTTGTCCCGAGTGTTTGCTTTCGTTCTTCTTTCGTAAGGTGTTATTTGATGCTTTCTGCTAAGGTATAGTTTATGAATGCTTATTTAAGGCTTTCTTTGGGATTTATATGCATGAATTATGACTCGTATATGTTGTTAAATTGTTGAATTACGTTTTATGTATATGATATTGGATTTATGGCTTTATTTGATATGTTATTTGCAAGTTATGACCATGAATGGCCTAAATGTTTCATTTTAGCATCTCATGTGCATTTCTTGCATTCATGAGCATTGTCGGGTATCTATATGATATATAATTGAGTCTATGTCTCGGATGTTGTGTTGTGTTTTAGAGCCTCTTCGGAAGCTAACGAACCCGAGGTTTAGGTGTTTGTCGTTTGTTTTGGCCCGTTCTTCACACTCTCTTTTGCCTTAAGGTGAGGTTTACGAATTTTTCTTTTAGCTATGAATCCTATGTCCTTTATGTGTTCATTTCTCACCCCGCATCGACTATATACTTATTATATAGTAAATATGAATGTTTAAGCTATGATTATGATTTTATGAATATGCTTCGGATTTATGAAAATGGTATAAGTATGAGCATGATTCCTTTTGAAGTATTCACATGCGACTCTTGGAGGTAGGGAAGGCGTGGTACTTTGAGCCCTCGGTGGATAACCGGGGAAGGCATATTGTGGGTTAGCTACCCTGTATATGTTGGTATTGCAGGTAGAGAGGATTTGATTCCCGAAACGCCGTTGATGTGGGGATGGATTGGTATTTATGATTTATGTATTTTTATGTTATGTTATGGGAAGTTGGTGGAGGTCCGTACTCGCCAGACGTTTGTTTATGTTTGTATAGGTGGATTATGAATTGAGATAGGATTTCTTTACGTATTATATGTTAAGTTTTCAAAATGATTTGGTATGAAAATTTTAGCCTCGATTCATGACCATCCCTTCTTATATATGCTCTGTTATATACTTATATGTGTGTGGGAGTGCGTTAGCCCCCTCACTCAGTCGAGTTGTAGACTGACCCTCTCGTTTACCCTTTCAGGTTTCTCGAGCTAGGCGGGGAAGTACGTCGTGCCGAGTCGTACTTGTTGGCTTAGGTCGAGACTGCATATATCTATGTTGCATTTTGAATACTCTTATTATGTTATAATTATGAATTGTAATATGGAATACTTTTGAATACTTGATGTTAATACTTGTTATATTGACCGTGTAGCCATTGTTTATACTTAATATGCTTTGATGAGCTCTTTATGGATTCTGTTTGTAGCTTCCGCATATTTGATTTAACTTTTGGCGCGCTCTGTCCATATGTTAGCCCCGCTTAGCCTAGTGTGTGCGTGTAGGTCGCCGTTCGCTTAGACTTGGGCTCATGTATGGAGGTCCATTTCATATGTGGGTTCGGGTCTTGGGGGGGGAGGGACGATGTGGTGACCCGCCGCTGCGGCGCTGAATATGCTCTAGTTGTCACTGTTAGCTTTCCCTATGCATAATCAGCGACCGAATACTGGGATTTTCTTGGTTCATACTCCGTTCGTACCGCTTTGGCTGTAACAACCGAAGCGCAAAGGTGCCACATCCCTCGCACTATAGCTCAATCCACATATGAAACGGACAATCATACATAAACTGAGCCATAGCGAACGGGTGACAAGAAAAATAAAGACTAACTAGCTAGGCGGGACTAACCCCAAACCAATTACCACAATGCAAAAAGGAATAAACATAAGCATGCCATTCACGAGCATTTATCAAGTAATCTAAAACCTAACATTACATATCAATACATTATCATCTCTCAAATACATAACATTTCATATAATCCAAAAATAACAATACATATGCAACAAAGTAGGATGGACACGTGCTAGACCCGAAAAGAATGACTTGACTCGACACCAATCCCGCCTAGCACACAACCTGCAAAACTGAAAGGTGAGGTGTCAGTCTACCACAGACTGAGCGAGGGGCATAATAGATATAAGCGCAGATTACATGCAAGTCGTAACCTCGGGTAAGGTTTATAGCTGGAAACAAATTTTGGAACAATATAAGTTCAATAACAACGTAAACTCACCCGAGATTACAACTATCAGATTAGACACTTCAATCAATTTCAATCAATCAATCAGTGGCCCGGCGAGTGAGGGAAATTCTCCAACCTTACTCTGACAGTGTGAGGGCAATTCTCCAACCTTACTCCGACAGTGTACAATCACGATACTTTTAATTAATTAATTAAGTGATCACACAATCAATTATGGTGCACACGTAGCAGTTTCAATGACTCCTTCTTCCTCCAATAATGGTGGGTTTGCAAGGCCCGATCTATCCACGGTAAACACGGTGTACGTCAGGAGCATGACTCCCACGCACGGGACTCCTTCCTCCACCAAACCTCCTGGTGGATTCAAGGTTCATCCCCATGGTTGAGAGGAGTGTAAGAGTTACCCGTCAGCCCATGCTTTCCCGGTTGGCTCAAACACTAACTCTCGGGCCCACAGTGCACGATACAATATACTCGCCCAAAACACGATCAATCAATACAATACAAATCAGTAAATCAGTTGAAAATCAATAGAGTTTAGAAAACTATAGATATATAGATACCTTTTGGCTTAAAACATCACATAGGGTTGTAATGGTTCTATATATATCTAGAAATTAAACCTTACCTGTACCGACAAAATAAAGAGAAAGACACGGCCTAAGAAGCCCACTCCACGTCACTGGCGTGCCGGTCTGTTCAACAAAGACAAGTGTACATAAGACACGACTCAATGAACCAATTAGGACGAACGGCGTAACATGACGTGCGATAACGAGAATGGACAATTATCAAATGTCATGATTATATTTGAGCATAAAATGAGCATATAATAACACGTATCAATCATTCATAGCCTTAGAAACCGATTTGGAAAGTCACATTTTATGCAGAAAATACAAAAACCCCACTGGAGCATGGGAACGGCCGTTCCGATTTTGAACTGGAGCTGGGAAGGGCCGTTCCCGGCTCTCGAACCAAACCCCGCGCGTCTGTAAAGATTTTGGCAAATAAGGGGCTGGGAACGGTCGTTCCGGCCATAGGCCAAACTGGGAAGGGCCGTTCCCAGTCTCGCGGGACAGCTGACAAGGGGGTGGGAACGGCCGTTCCCAGAATGAACTGGGACGGGAAGGGCCGTTCCCAATATGCAGAAGCAGCAGAAACAGAGCAGATGCAGGGGAAAAATACGAACCAAAACCATAAATCAACAATGATCAAATACCAAACTCCAAATGCATATAAATCATGAAATAAACATGCTAACATACTTATAGTTCAATAATAACTCATAAAAACACATATTTCCACACTAGATCATCAAGAATTCATCATTTTAAACCCATATACTCACTCATGCTCCAAGTCCATAAATCTCATAATAAAAGCATAAAAATCAAGCTATAATCAAGTATTCATGCTTCCAACAACTAGAACATATTTAGGCAAGCTCAAACCATAAACCTAATTCTTATATATATTCATGAATTTCCCAACTAAGCTCATATACCTTGAATGAATGAGAAGAAGGAAAAGAGATGATGTTGTGATGATGATTATGCTTCAAAGTATGCAATTTCCTCTCAAATCCAAGCTTGAAATGATGAACTCCTCTTCTTCTTCTTGGGGTTTATGAAACGGGATGAGGGGGAGAGAGAAGGGATCAAGTGTGTATATGTTTGGATGCAATCAAGTGATATAAGCTAGATATTATAAGACTAGGCACAAATTGCAATTTAATCCCTCCGATTCATAAGTCATGCGATTAAGTCCCTAAGCTTACGAAGTGATCAATTAGGTCCAAGATTATTTCATGCAATTAGGTCCTCAATTTAAGAAAAATGATCACTTAAGGACAATTAGGCAATCAAACAATTAAGTCATAATTGGCAATTATTTCACATTAAATCACATATTGCATAATTGAAAGATTGGGGCGTTACATTGGAGGCATCCCCGATTACTCTGTGGTGGTAGGACATACTGGTCACTTCCCGTGGGCTCCCCTGTACCTGTGTTTCCTGATCCTGTAATTCTCCCTGAACCTGTACGTCCTGATCCTGTAATTCCTCCATGTGTAGATTATCAAAAGTACCAATAGTATTATCATCAATTGAGGAAGTTTCAAGGGTTACCTTAGGAATATTCAGTGGTTCGGATCCTGGGATTGGTGCTGAAGTGAGGGACTGAACTATGGGAGACGTCTGCTCAGTGGTACCGCCTACTAGATCTTTTGTGTCCGGATCTGGCATAGTGGAGTATAACACCCAACTTAGAGGATCTATAGATTGCTCCCCCTGACCGCTAGGTTGGGTGTGGTAGAAGAACTCAGTTTCTAGGAAGTTACAGTTCATGGTGGTGTATAGGCGTTGTGTGGATGGGTGATAATAGTGATACCCTTTTTGATTGATCCCATACCCAACAAAGACACATTTAACTGAACACGGGTCAAATTTGGTACATTCCTATTTAGGAGATGAAGACACGAGGTCAAATTTGGTACATTCCTATTTAACCGAACACCGAACACACAAAGACACGAGGTTGTAGAGGCAGAGGTATGGGAATACTAGTATATCTGGAAAATTCTGCGAGAGGTGTTTTAAGATCAAGAATCTTAGTGGGAAGCCTATTGAGGAGGCAAACAGCTGTGGCAATAGCTTCAGGCTAAAAAGAATTAGGAACACCTGCATCAAACATAAGAGCCCTAGAAATTTTAAGAATTATCCGATTTTTACGTTCTGCAGCCCCATTTTGTTCAGGTGTGTGAGCAAGGGTTGTTTGGTGAACAAGACCCTTTTCTGAAGAGAACTGTTTAAAGGTGGAATTAACATACTCCCCACCATTATCTGACTGAAGAGTCTGTATTTGAGCATTAACCTGAGTTTGGACCATGTTATAAAACCCAACAAACTTCGAAAAAACCTCTAATTTCTATTTCAAAAAATATACCCAAGTCATGCGTGAGCAATCATCAACGAGCAGGACGAAAAACCAAAAACAAGAGTGAGAACCCGTATACGGGGATGGGCCCCAAACATCTAAATGTACAAGGGAAATGCTTTATTCATACGAGTTTTAGAATTCCTATATGACTGTTTATAACTCTTAGCAAGGATACAGGTCTCACAGGATAACTAACTCTTAGATGGAAAATTACTTGGGAAAAGTAAATGTACGTAGCTAACCGACGATTCCATAACCACGGCTGCCTCTCGACGGTCCCATGAGCCTGCACTGCAGCTCCGTTTTGAGCTACATCATCCATATAGTACAACTCGCCACGTTCAGTGCCACGCCCAATCACTTTTCTCGACTGAATATCCTGTAACAGAGAGAAACCAGAATAGATCACTACAACGTAATTTAATTCTAGGGGTAACATGACTAACAGAAAGCAATTTACAAGATAATCTAGAAACATAAAGGCAATTCCACAAGGACAAGGAAGGTGATATGTCAATAGTTCTTGTGCCCTAAATTGGTGATAAATCACCGTTAGCAATTTGAATAGCTGGTTTTATGGGATTTGATAGGTTAGTCAAATCATTTTGATCATATATCATAGTGTCTGTGGCCCCACAATCAAGAATCCATTCAATTTGCTTTTCTCCGTGGGTTATATATGTTCTCCCACATTTCGGAGGTTCATTCTGAGATTCCTTCAAAAGTGGGGATCAATCTGCAAAGTTTTAGAACTAGGGGACCCAATATGCACTTTCGTCAAACTTGAAGGACCATCCTGTGAGAGGTTAAAAGTTCGGGGGCCATTCTGCAAAGAGAGAATATTTGGGGGATTTAAATGTAAAGTATGCTTTAATAAGGGTTGAGGTTGTAAATCCCCAACCCTAATCCCTTCATTAGCTGCCCTCCACCATTCCAGATTCTGAAGAAAGGCTTGCAGCTATCGTCGCTGCTGGGTATGGCTAGCGCTGCTCCGTCATCGGCGAACGCGGGTCTCTTCTTGTCAAAGCGGTGGCCGGCGGCACCAGTATTGCCACCGGCGCACCCTGCTGCTCGTGATTCGTCTGTCTCTGTGTCCATTGGAACCCTGGCGGTACTGCTCGTCTCTCCGTCAGTGGTGGAGCCTTTTGTCCTGGTTTAAGTACTGCCATCGCTGGTGTGAAAAACGTGAACCCGGCCTCCTCTTTTCCCCTGTTCTCCTCTTCGCCTCTAACGGTGGTGATAGCGGCGCTTCCGATGCTACCCCCGCCGTCATGGTGCTGCTTTCCCAGGCTCTCTGTCCGGCGTTGGCTCCGCCATCCTTCCGGAAATTCAATTATTTTGAAACAGTGTTCTCTTGTGTGACTCCATCTGCCGCACTGAGAGCATTTAACCTGTGTCCGTCCTCCGTCGAGTGATGATGACTCTGGCTCCGGTGGTGGCTGGTTTGAGTGCGGTTTGGGTGAATTTTTACATCCAAGGTTGCCGGCGTGATTCTGTGTTCGTAGGAGCGGGCCAATCTGACTTTCCAAGGTCCTACTGTTGGTAAAGATGTCGGAATTTTCACTGTTTTTGGTCATGGTGGCAAATGATGAGCCCGGAAAAAATCGTCGGGAAGCTATGGACGATAAACCTACTCTGATGCCAAGTTAGAATTTAGATTTTGGGGTATTTTCTGTATTCCATTAATTTCTATATGATAAAGATTACAACAGAGCTTTACACTATATAGATGTACATAGTTACCAAAAAGGAAAAAATATGTACAATCAAATCCCTCTAAATCAGGGATTAAAATCCCCCGTAAGATTAACCGTGATCTCTAACCGTTAATAAGTACAATGCAACCCAAAAGGGCTAGGAACAACTACACATGATCACACAATGAAAGTAAACAAAAATTTGTTCCCACTATAATTCGTTGAAAGCCAAAAAGTAGTACGTATTTCCACTTACCACGTAGCGCCTTCAAGTATAAGATACACAAGATCACATCTCTCCTTGTCATTCAATTCAAGAAATGTATCCAACTGATCTTCTTGCTTCCCAAGCTCACTGGTGGCTCTTACACTCTCCCCCCGCCGACGTCAATGGAAGGGCCTTAACAGCCTCGTACAACTTTTTTCTATTAGCAGAAGCTTGGATGTCCATATGTGTGTTAATTTCAGTACATAGTGCATCATCCACATCTCTTAAAGCATCTGTGGCATCCCCTTAAATTTTGTTAATTTTATCCACAAGCTCATCATCCCCATCTGTGGCTTCCAGGTTTGACTATAAGTGAGCATGGCCAATTGTGCTTGAGTATTATTATCAGCAATCTGACTATTATTAGTCTCCTTAATGTCCTCTATACCATTCCCAGCACCATCGTTACCCGCTTTCCCAGTAAAGTCGAACGCACCAACCCCAGTTGCATCATCTTTCCCATACATCTCAACCCAGGATTTATAGTATGGAAAAGGTTTCTACCGAAAGTACGCCGAGTTAGGACAAAATAAGATGTTAATTTAACGAAATCAGACTGATCCTTTTTTATCTAAGCATTTTGAAATCGGAAGTTTAACTACACCTGTGCACCTGAATCAAGTTATCCTAGTGTTTGTTTTTGGCTTGCACCCTCGTTTGAGTAGAATTTCATCTCATCCTAGTCTTCCCCAACAATTGCACTTTCCTATATATCTTCTTCTATGTAATGTACAAAGAGAGGACATGTGAGTCACCGCGTATGTCCGTCCGTGATAGGGCTAGCTTCATTCATGCTTCTAGCTGTAGTTTGAAGTCAGTTCTGAACCCATTTGGGGTTTTCCATTCACTTAGTATGATATACTTGAAAGCGTTAAGTAGAATGCATTCATCCAACGAGGTCCAGGAATACATTGATGAACGCTTATTGGTGACACTAGCTTCACCTTCGAAAGGAAAATTAGACGTTGTGCCTGATTTGGATTCATCTATTCAACAACATTAAAGGTGCTCAAAATATAAGGGCTTATTAACACACTAAATCATCAAATCTCATGCAACTTTCCTCAATTCAAAAAGCCTAACTCATTCTAGCAAAAGCTCAACAATCAAACTTCCAAGAAAAAGTTCAAAATGAGGGAAAATTTTCAAAAAATTTCAAAATTCCTTGAATTTTAGCAATTTGCAAGTGAAACTACATCTAATCATGCAGCAAGCATGCACATGCCTCCCCCACACTTAAACTTTGCAATGTCCTCATGCAATTTGAAAGAATTAAAGGATTAGAAAACTTCCTGATTACTGACGAACCGGCAATGTGCTTGCAATACTTCCGAAACCTGAACAAGTGACTAGAAAACACGGATCAAGTGCACAGGCAATTGATAATCAACAGGCATCCAACAAGTATAATAATAGGCACATATTCACGAAAATAAAGGCACCATTGCATAAACCAAATCAGAAAACCCAACATAGCAAAAATTCAAGTGTAACCAAATATCCAAACATAGTAAAGCATAAACGAAACAAATGTCTAGACTCTAGGGGAAAAATATCAAGATAACAAAATCAGGGCGATGGGGGTCCTCCAAAATACTGATCCAAGTGAGCACTGAACCCGTCAAATTTGGCCTCCAACTCGGCCTCCCATGCGTGAAATCGCTCATCTACATAATGTGCCAAATCTTCAACTCTAGCGATAACGGTGGTCAAATCAGCCCTCAATCCTGCTTGTTCTGCACGTACGCCTCTCAAAGTCATGGGAGTGTCGTTACTAGCCTCGGTAACAATAGGTGCGGCATTGTAAAGAACCGCAAACTCATCATCAGGCCGATCAGGAATCCGAGCCAAGAGCTCCTTCTGCCTCGTAGAAAGCTCATCGAACCAGGCTATCCCCCAGCTGTACATCTGCTAGAAACGATCTCTCTCACGGATAGGCCACCATGGCAAAATCCTATTCTTCAACTCTCCACTCTCCCAAGGTATAGCTAAGCCTACGGTCTCCAAGTACTCCGGACCAATATGTCCAAAACTAATAGGCAAAGCCCCTCTCGGTCTCCAGTTCATCTCTTTAGCAAACATCGTCACAAAGCCTCTATGAGCAATCGTACCCGTCACACTCCCAGCACTCTCCTGTAGCTTCCAAAGGAACTCGATCGTACCATTGAACTTAATACCTTCCTTCATCAAATACATGATGCCCAACTCAGTTTCTGTAATATGGCTATCTCTCCCGTATCTGACACAGAATCCCAGGACTAAAATCCTATGGACTAGTACCCATGTCAACGAATCAAGATACTGTCATGCGTGCACCGGGAGGAATAACTAAGGACACCCTCTCTCAAGGGAAAGGATCTCCACACCTCCTCTCGCTGAGTCTCGCTCCATCTGGGTAAAGAAGTGGTGGCATTAGCCGGAAACCGAAGAATATCTCTTATCCTGCTCACACTCCAAGTCTGAGTTTCCATATCATCAAGAGTGAATGTTAAAGTGTTCTCCACCGGATCAAAATTCATTGTATGGAAGAAAGCAGTAGTCATATCTCCATAGGTCATATCCTTCCTCTCAAGGAAAGGTAGCCAACCTATGTTATCGAATAGCCTCTTCACTTCATCCCAAACCTCCAATCTATCCATCCGTTCGAAGAACTTAGTACCCACAATATTCCTTGTTGGATTCCTTTGGAAAGGGTTCCCAAAGACATTAACTGTTACGTTATCCGACCCAAGAGGCTGGTGGTCTAGTCTGGATGAGGTAGTGAAAGGTTCCGGGACTCTAGAGCGCTTAGTGCGACCCATTGTACCTAAATCAAACAATGATAGCAAAGCAAAGCACAAAGAAATCAATCACAATTCACAAGGACAATTCATCAAACACCCTGTGTGCTTAAGCCTAGTGAGTGAGTCCTAACTCAAGTTCTTCACTCTATCCAATCTCAAATTCACACTAGCTTAATTACTATAATTTAAGCTCACAATTCTCTACCTTCAACTCCTAAATTCAAAAACAAAGCTACCTAGAACTTTAGGATTCTTCAAAAATTTAACCCAATTCAAGTTAACTTCGATTTAAAGCATCAATCCTAATTCTAGCATAGTTAATCTCTCAAAATTCATCAATTTAATCTCATAGTGATATCTAGTATGCAAATCAATCCTAATTCTCATCCATTAGATTGGAAAATTTTGGCTCCAATAAATACTCTAAGACAAAGGAATGGTGACTTACTTTGATTCTCAAGAGAGTAAGAATGTAACTTGGAGGGGAAGCTTCTTGCTTGTTAATTGAAGATGATTGACCCAAGGGAATAGTTGAATCTCTAGTAAGGTGGGATAAGTGGGTGCAAGTGTATTTATAGGTTTGGGGGAAAGAAAACCGAAATTGGGTAGGACAAGACTTAGATTAACCCTAAAAACGTGTGCCTAAAATCTAATTTACGCCATTCGGACCTGTAACGGGGCATTACCGGTCTTCCTAAGAAAAGGGGTAACGGGCGTTAACCCCTGTCGGCCAAGACGCCTGTGTCCATTAACGGGCGTTACCAAAAATAACTGATGAGGTGTAACTCTCGTTACCTTTAGTACCCGGTGCGTCTGATCTCATTAACGGGCGTTACCAAAAAAATAACAGCAATGGTGTAATGCCCGTTACATATAATTCCGCCCAAAACTTATTTAAAACACAAACACACAACTAATAGTGCTCAATCACGTCAATTTATTGAAATTAACTCATAGTATTCAATCAAATCACAGTGCACCTATAACAATTCATATCAACAATTCATTCTCCTCAAGAAAGACAATCAAACCATGCACAAGTATATGAACAAATTAAATGGACCTCACTATTGACAATGACGCTCAAATCACGGCCCTCGCACCATCAAGATCTTGGCTACCTAGTAAACCATCACGTGACCTGCAACGAGAGAGACAGCTCAATTATTACGGGAAAACGAGGACGACTGAAACGAAAACAACGGAAACAAAAATAAAAAAAAAGAAAAAAAAAAGAAAAGTTAGTTCTAAGTTATAGTCGTTAGCTTGACTGCAGGAACCAATTTGGGATTAACAATTCCCAAGCAACGAGTCACAAGGAGTGACCTCGTTCTTGTTACTCACAGACCCAGAGCTTGATCTCCAAGTATCTAAATCCAGAACATCCTTCATTCTCACTCTCCGAAACTTCGTTTCTCTCTGCCAATCAACTGCATCTCTTTGCTCCGTAAACAGAGTCTCTCCGACTGGTGTATCATTGACAACCTTAATCATGTAACACTTATCTGGAATTGCGGGTGGTGTCCTGGAACCAAAGTTCCTGAACTCCATTCTTTCATCTTCTATTTTGAACGTGAGCCGTCCATTCTAAAGATCAATATCTGCTCCAGCCGTAGCCAGAAACGGTCTTCTAAGTATCAATGGCATCCTCTCATCGTTCTCAATATCAAGAACTACAAAATCAATAGGAATGTGAAATTTTCCAACTTTTACCAAAATATCTTCCAAAATTCCTGTCGGATATTTCACCGTTCTATCTGCTAGTTGGAGTGTCATATTCGTCGGCGTGAGCTCCTTCACTCCTAATTTCCTGCAAGTAGACAATGGAATTAAACTCACACTAACTCCTAAATCACATTGAACATTATGAAATTGCAAAGAACAAATAATAAGGGGAATTAAAAAACTCC
The DNA here is from genome assembly GCA_037501455.1 of Lantana camara. Taxonomy (NCBI): domain Eukaryota; kingdom Viridiplantae; phylum Streptophyta; class Magnoliopsida; order Lamiales; family Verbenaceae; genus Lantana; species Lantana camara. The sequence goes on from CM074860.1 coordinate 21,766,055, forward strand.
CTGGATCTTTAAGCTTCGGAGGAAGCTTATGCTGAATAATAGCACTGCATTCCTCAGTAAGTATCACAGTAGTGAAGTTCTCAGGCTTCTCCTTGCTTGGAATCACCTCTTGAGTCACTTATTCCTCCAAATTCTCATTCTTAAAATCAATTTTCTCTTCAGCCTTCTCAAGTACTCCTTTTTCAAGCACAACCTCCTTAACATCCGGACTTACACACTCGTTCGGACCTTCTTGATCTCTACTGTCTCCTACAAATATGGCCTGGCATTGCTCCTTCGGATTGTTTTCAGTTTGGCTTGGTAGCATTCCTGGGCCCTTCAAATTCAAAGATTGGGCAATCTGACCAATCTGAATCTCCAAAGTTTTGCTCTAATTTACCACTTGATCTACTTGGGCTTCCAACTTCTGATGTCGACCCGTAGACACGGTTATGAACTTTTCAAGCGCGACCTCCCATCCCTGCTTTTGCTCCTGCTGAGGTGGTGCAACATTAAATTGGGCTGGTGGTCGTGGTTGAAATTGCTGCCTAGGTTGGAATTATGGTCTAGGTTGGGGTGGTTGTTGAACATTCTGATTATTAGAGCACGACAAATGAGGGTGGTTCTTCCATCCTGGATTGTATGTGTTTGAGTAGGGATCATTTCCTGGTTTGAAGTTATTTGCGTAGTTCACCTGCTCTTGCACCTGTTCTCCTGCATTGGTATGAGGACACATATTAAAATCATGTGAACCACTACAGATTTCACATGTTACCTGAACTGGTTGGGATTGTATCCCAACTGCATTGACAGTTAGTTGGTCCAATTTCTTGTTAAGCGCTTCGAATTTAGCATTGATGGCGGTTAAGCCATCTAACTCTATGACGAAATTAGTTTCGGTGGAGAGACATCGGGTTCTTCTTCTTTCGAAATCACCTTCAAGATGTTATTGGTGTCTTGGAAAATTGTTGAAGATTTCCTTGTAGCATGAATCTCTTATCTTCATTTGAATTCGGTCCAAGTTCTCGTTCCATATAGGAGGGGTGAAATTCATTCGTTGTTCATTCACCTCTATTTTTCTTATCATCTCGGATCATATATGGATTCTTTGGAGTTTTAAAAGACTTGTTGAATTCATCTCTACATGCCGGGATTTGACTTTGAACTTTAGAGCTATCTCCCTCGTGATAAATCTCAATTTCCAATCTTAAAATTATCCATCTTCTTTGATCCTCGCTTACAGTTGAAGAACTCGTAGAATTTACTTCCCATTGATTGTAGAGGAAAGTACTTGTAGCAACCCCGAATAAAATCTCCTAAGTGAATGCTCTCCCAAACTCTATCATTTTCGAATTCTTTTTTGCTTGAAATTCTTGAAACTCGATCTTAAACTTTGGATGAGAAAAATTCACTTCACCTTTCTTGGAATGTCCTCGAGTAAGTCTTCAAAACCGTTCCATCTTGGATATCTCTTCTTGATCTTAGCATCATATCTTTAATTCACCTCGGAGGACCAAAATTCTCTAAACTCCTTATGGACTGAAAGCACTTGTTTCTTTTGTCCTTTTCCCAGTGATCTTGTTTGATATGGAAGTGATATCGTGAAATAAAAGACATTTTCCAAGAAATATCGATTCATGCGGGGTTTCGGTGCATGTTCATATGTACGATTAAGACAAATAATAACAAATAATTCACATAAATTAGATAGTGAATGCAAACAAAAACATAACCCTAAGCCGAACGACCTAGACAGACCAAACACGACTCTAGAGCTCCGGTTTTGCAACCAGGAGCTCTGACACCACTTTAGGTTGTAGCACCCCGGAGCGCAAGGCACTACACCCCCCCGCACTGTAGCCCGACACGTGTAACGAAATGGAGACTCCGTGCATGCACCAAGCCACAGCGAACAGGTGACAAGCAAAAACTCACACACTAGCTAGGCGGTCTAGACCCTAATACAGAGCGCGCATAAAAACAAAACCAAATGCGGAAGCACTAGGAATCACATATACCAACATAAATGCTCAAAATATTACAAAATTGTACGTAAAATGCCCATCCAAGGCCAAATAAATCATACAAAGTACTAAGCTCAAACTCGGAATCATAACTTATACAAATTTCATACATATCTAGGCGTAAAACAACTGTGAAATGTAAAAATGCAAAGACCGACGAACCAACTCGAAAAAAATGAAACAAAAGACCGCCACCTAGCATGCACCAACCTGCACCTACAAACTTAACAAAAATCGAAGGGGAAAAAAAAAACAACAAGGAGGGGTCAGTCCTAAAGATTGGTGAGGGGGCTAACACACTCACACATACGTATACATAGAGCATAGCATATTCACAATGGGAGGATTCATGAACCGGCGCGTGGTTTTTGCAAGCCAAAATATTTAACACGTGATATTAAGTATAAGGGAGAAAGAGTTAAGGCCGATGGCTAAAATCAACCAAATTTTAGTATTTATGAATCCAGTCCCGTTTCACAAACCAAGTTTAGAATCACACACACGACTCGGTGAGCCCGAGCCTTAGACCCACCTAACTCCGTTCATAAATCAAACATATAAATCAAAAGCAAACATAATTCAGAATCAAACAAACATACCTCTTCTTCAGGTGATGAAAGGGTGTATACTCCCCTAACCATCAGTCATACAGTATGGGTCTTGAGTTTCATGACGCTCACACCCGAGGACTCCTTCCCCTACCAAGCCTCCTAGTGGGTTCAGGGTTGATCCTTAAGTTGAAGACCGTACTAGGGACTACTCGACGGCCCACACCGTCCCGGGTCTCCTTCGAACAAATCTCCAGGGGCCCATCTAATTGTTCAAATTGTTCGAAAGTTCTTAATTTTCAAAATCCAACATAATTTTCAAAACATTACTCGTCGTTTCAAAACACACACACCAACTCTTTTTCGAAACAAACAAATGAAAATATTTCTTATATATACATAAAAGCGTTTTCAAATATTTCTTAACGAAAGGGCTAAAATCCCACAAAATACATATCAAACACATAGCTAAATACATATACATATACATAGGTCACATGCGGGCTTAAATCACATCAAGGGTTGTAGGTCATAATAACTAAAAGAAAGAAAACCTCACCCTGTCGACCACAACGAACAAAACAGACCGGATCACACCTAAAAGACCACCTCCTTTCCTTCGAAACAAAGCTCTGAACAAAACAAAGGACAAAAGACGGACTTAGACTCACAAATGAACCATATAGACGCTCGGCATATACATACGGATGCAAGAGATACATAAGATATGCAATGCATTACCATATAATGCATGCAAAATCATATTAAGTCATACGTCTCCTAAATCAAGTTAAATAATTCCATAAAATTCATGCAATGAACATAACACGTCATAGGACATACTAGACATGCATGCATACGATAAAAGAATCAAACAAATATCAAACGAGGCAAGAAAACGGCACATTAATGCAAGCTAACACATTAAAGGGCATATAACGCACATTAGGGCATATATCACACGTAAAAGCATCAAACTTACCAAAATAAATTCAAAAAATTCATATAACATGCATAACGTATCTTTCAACATGTTAGGAAGATATTTCATATCATTTAAGGGTAAAGAAAAATCATTCAAGGCACATAAACGAAGAATGAAATCATATACACAAGTTAAGGAAGCATATTGCACGTATGAAGCCATAAATAAAAAACGAGCACGTAAAACATGCAATAAATTCACAACATAAAACTTAACACATAATTTGACATGTTAACATATCATTTATATCATATATTAATCATATAAGAGCAAGGAAAGACAAGCAAAGCACGAACAAACCGAAAAATAACCAATAACAACAACACAACTCGAAACTGGCCTCAAAGAGGATCGCGGCCGCTACCAAAAATGAACTGAAAATGGTCGCGGCCGCTACCAAGGTCGAAACAAGGGGAAAAAGTGGTCGCAGTCGCGACCAAAAGTGAACTGGTCGCGATCGCGGCCGCGACCAGTTACGCAATAGCAGCAAACCTGAGGAAAAACGGCGAAAACTCAACCAAAAACCATCCTAAATCATGCTAGCATGCAAGGGAAAGATCATACAACAAATAAACATCAACTTCAGGTCCTAATATCAAGCAAAAACCGAACAAACATGCAAGGAATGGAAGATAATGGATCAAACACTCATGTTCTTCAAATTTCATACAAATGCATTTATGATATCCATAAATATATGCAACCACCAACTGAATTGAAGTTGTACAAATAATAATGGATGTCTTAGGTTCATAAATGATGCATCAATTCATCAAGAAACACAAGAAATCACTCATGCTCTTCAAATTTCTACAAAACCCTTACTATTCACCTTAAGAACCAAAGCATGCTCTAAACCCTACCAAATTCAGCAAATAAGCACTCAAATAAAATAGGAGAATATGGAGAAATAAATACCGGACTTACGTTTTGAATTTGAGGTGAATTGGATGAGTATTGAGCAAGAAATGGCTAAAGTGAATAGTACTTTTCCCCCTTTTCCTTCTCTCGCGGTAGAACTGCTGCTTTCTTCCTTTTTCTTGCCTTGAGTCCGAAATGGGGAGAAAATGGGTGGATATAGGGTTAATTTAGGGTCAAATGGGTTCAAGTATGGGGCTATTCGGATAAGAAACGGGTCGGTTATGATTAAAATGGGCGAACATGGCGAATCTATCACAAGGGGCGTGTTTCGGGCAAAATTCGGAGGAACAACGGGCTTAGAAAATTACAAAGTCAGGTTCCAAAGCTTCCATTCTTCGTTATGAGTCTGACGCTTCTTCCGGAATTTAAATCCAAATTCTCGAGCCCAAGTTACGCCTTCCGGAACACAAGGTGCGCTAAAACTAGTTAGGCACCCGTATCCCTAACAAATAAAACGGTTCAAAAACCGTAACAAACAAACTCAAAAATATAAAAAGAACACGTAGGCAATTTTATAACAAACATATTTCATGCATAGCACATAGTCACATATGAAGGAGCAAATACGGGGTCGCACGGATCGACGGGAGATCAAACGAGGTCAAAACGAACAAATTACTTAACAAAGAGTAACAAATTATTATTCAAATCATCAATTAGGCATATAATCAATTAAATAATCACGTAAAGGCATAATTAAATAAATAAAATACGTACGAGACACTCTCGAAAGTGCGTACCTATATGGCCGGACGAGCAGGATGTTACAAAACTCGTTGGGGAATAAACGTTGCAAGCGTGGCTCTGATACTACTTGTTGGAAAACGAGTTCGAAACATAGCGGAAATAAAAATTTTCAACAAGGAATCGTTGGCTTGAAATTTTTATTTCTAAAGAAAAATAGAAAGTTTCGTTAACTTACTTTAATTTAATCTTTCTTGAAGCATTATGAGCCGCACTCGAACACTCTTCAAGTGGCAAGAATGCCTCAAACGGTTCTCCCTTCGAGACTCCAAAGTAGAAGCCCTCCAAAAGTATGCACACCAATCCTAGATCACGATCACGCTAGGAAAAAGTCTAGTTCTGTGGCTAGTGTTTTTGTTAAGATAATATGAGTGTTTTTCTTTTCGTATTTTTCAAGAATATTGAGATGCTTCAAGAATATCAGTCTAAAGAATAAAAGAGAGATCCCTTCTCTATTTATCGGGTGGGAAACATCCCACCCTAGGAGAGAGAAAAGGATTTCCTATTTCTTCTCTAATTCAGTTTTCCGGATGATAAAATTACTAGTTAATGTTATCTCTAAATTTAATTAAAAACCTATCTTAATTAAACATAATCAATAAAACATTACCCTAATAAATTAGGATTTCTTATATTAACGTTATCAAGAAATATTAACCTACATAAATATATTTGGATAATATCTTTGACTAACTTATTTCACAAGTAAATAAGTTAAGATATTATTCTTTATTTATTTCATGAATAAATGAAGTAGGAGATTATCATTTATTTATTTCATAAATAAACTAGGATATTATCCTTTACTTATTTACTTCATAAATAAATAAACTAGGCTATTATCTTTATTTATTTCATAAATAAACTAGGATATTATCCTTACTTATTTCATAAATAAAACAAAGTAGGATATTATCTTTTATTTATTTCATATATAAATAAACTAATATTCTAATTAATAATTAATTAATAATTCATTATTTATTGTTCTCATTTTCCGGAATGGGCCTTTTATTAATTCTTAATTAACTGAAGCCCAAAATTAAATATAGAATATAATTCAAATAAAAACACTCACACGCACAACACGTGTGGCTCGTGCCACACGTGTCACCTATCCCACACGTGTTACGCGCACTTGTGGGATCCGTTTGGTTAATTTCTAGATTGTGTTGGTTAATCCGACGATTAAGCCCTATACCAAAACCCTCATGACCTAGCATTTGTCCGTGACCCTTTAGGTTCATTATTCGAATAGCAGTGATCCTAATTAATTAATACTTAATTAGTTAATTAGTCCACAAATCACATATCCATATTCTAATAAAAGAGATGTGACCCCTATCCGAATATCGAATTAAATCGAAGAACCTTTCTAGTCAATGTCGTACCATGAAATATGATCCTCCTACCAAACAATCTCTCGATTAAGACATAGGGCACAGAAATAAATAGAACCCTAATTATCTTAATCTTGAAGCTATGTTCGTTTTATACCCAATCTATCTCAATTTAAGAAAGTCATTTCTTGATCTTGATCGAGATGGAATATGAACGACTTATGCAATAAGAGATTTTCTTGCTTTAAACAAGTGTAGGTTCTTTATTGATTCTCATATGTCCTTACGTGCCACTTTTGCAAACCCGACATAAGTCATAATTCAGGTGTCTTGAACGGTACCCTTTTTGGCCTATACCTAAGGTTGCCTAGTTAACTCACACAAGACAACCATGGAATCTCAACTCTAAGGACTACTTAATTAAGACATTGGCCTATGAGATATTTCCTAATCTGTAAGTCTCTACTTCTAGAAGTAAATACTTTCTTTCCCATTTAGAAATGTTCTCACGCAGGATACCTCACTGAATTCATTCTATCAATGAGCACCCTCATGTGTTGCGTACGCATTAACATGCACTTTTTCATCCCATGAAACAACATGATTCCTTCTTAAGGACGCAATCGCATAAGTAAGTCTCAACAGAGTCTAATCAATACTCCTACAATTTGTAGGACTCATTGACTTGGAGTAATTTCTAATTCAACTTAGATTACAGCTTGTTTCATGTGTCATTTAACTCAAACGAAAAAAACCATAAAAGCTTGATGGATTACATGAGTTTTTATACATGCACACGTAAATATAAACACCCACAACATACAAGAACACATAAAGAAGTGATTGCCTTTGATCAAATCATTTCATTTATTATTCAAAGATTGTATGTGATTTATAAGGAAATAAATAAAGCAGACATTACAAGTTGGCTTTAAGGGCACTATTCCAAACAAGTAGTTCCCTATAAGGTTGTATGACTATTATTTAGATAGCTTCATAATATGGATACTTGTGAAATTAGAGGAAAATTCAACTAATATAGAATGAAGTGATGTCTATATAACCTTTTGGCACCTAGAGGCCATTTGGTCATTAAATGACATCTCGTAATACTCGTCCATCGACAGTCAATCCCTCGCACCCGATTAAGACATACGTAAAATTATATTTTTGATCACAAACACCTAAGATGTTGACATGACGCTTTTCTTTTTGTGACTGGTAATGACCTTTATCCGCGTTAGGTACGAATACCTCGATCGAAGTTCTATCTGGAGAACCCAAGAAACCCTAAAATTTCACACTACATTGTTAAGAAAATGTCATAAAGTCTAGAATGCAAATTTACGGGCTTTATTCTTTTCTTTCAGTATTGGACTCTTCGGGGTCTTGGAGAACTCGTTTTTACGTGATATAAAAACCCATCTTAGGGTTTTCAATCAGTGTACAAATAGAGAGAGGTGCGGAAGGAGGAGACATTGGGGGAGAAAGAAAGAACCTGGCCGATAGGCTAGCCTCTGTTCTACCTTAGGGAAGAGTTCATAGAGGATTTTCATTGATTTCTGGAAAAGAGAAATTCTAAGTTTTTCCTTTCCTATTCCGTTAGGTTAGAATTTAATTGTTATCTTGCAAACTAATGCGTCGTCGTTTAGTTTTATATTTGTTGTTAATTTCCCATCTTTGATTATGAATTATTTGTGTTGAATCTTTGAGTATGGACTTAATTAGTTTATTTACTGTTTATGTTTTAATCTTTGTTGCATTTATGTGTAGCTGGTTCCCTTTAGCCAAGGGGATGATAATTGTGTAGCCTAAGTGTTGAATAAATTCTTATGGTTTTTACAATATGAAATTTTAGTTTTAATATATGTTAGAGCCTGTACACCTTTTACATGAACTTTAGAGTTTGCTTGCTAATAGAGAGATTGTTTGTGAATTCGGATTTCAATTCCGTGATACTTAGAATTAAAGGTTTGAAGAGATTTAGTTTCTTTCTGAGCAATCAATAATTAAATAGTGTATGGCAAGCCGTTATTATTTAATAGACACTAATCTTGTTTGAATGGGTTTAATTTGTTTATGCATGTTGATCATGAGGAGTGACTACAAAAACATTTAAGCACACATGACTGACTTCAAGAGAAGCTCATATGTGTTTGTGATTAGGATTGTGAACCCTTGAGTATTTTTTCAGCTTTGATTCAAACACAAAACTATAATATTGTTATTCTCGTAGATACATGCTTATTTATTGCATTTGTATTTATTTACTTGCTTATGTGTTTTAGTTGTTTTTAGTTTAGTTAGTAGTTTGATCAACCCTCCTTGATTCTCTGTTTGGTCTATTGATTACAGAAAATACTAAGTTATTGATTAATTTCTCTTCCCTATAGGTTCGACACCTTGTGTGCTAAAATATTTGTCGGTGTACACTTGCACGACTATAGGGTTTACTTTGATAAAACTTCCCTAACAACAAACCAAGGAGAAAAGAGTGCAGTAGTTCGATGATAAGTAAAGATTTTTTGGGATCCATATGATGAGCATTTTCTACAAATTAAAATTCGCAACGATGGGCCAACCGAAATATAAAATACAAAATAAAGCAACTAAAAATTAAAAAATAAGAAATTAAAAAAAATTAAAAATAAAGAGTTAATACAGATCATTGAATCAATTAAAACACAAGCAATAAAGATGAACACAAAAAAGTTAGAATACATAAAAAAAAAAAAAAGCTTATTAAATGTTAGAATGACAATATACATCACAACATACCTAATTTTGAGAGGAAGTTTGCTTGTTTTCAGTTACCACAAAGGCAAATAGACCTTGTGTTAGGAATTGTGCTCTAAAAGCCGATCTTGTAATCCGCTTAGTGTTTTTCATTTGTAAATCACAGACAATCTTTGAATAATAAAAGAACTGATTTGATCATAAGGCAAAACTTCTTTACATGCTCTTGTTTGATTGTGTGTTCACTTTAACTGCGCATGTGAGAACTCCCCTAATCTAATTGACTTACAGGACTCAACTATTTAGGAGAAGTGGTTTATGAAACAAGCCCTAAATCACATAAGTTAAGATTAGAAACTACTCCAAGTGGATGAGTACAAAAGACAGTGGAAGTGTCGAATTGACTCACTTGAGACTTGCTCGTGTGATCACGCCCTTAAGAAGGATCACCTTGTTTCATAGGGTGTAAAGTGTATAGTCGATATGTGCATGATACATAAGGGTTCTCGCTTGATTTGAACGAGTACATTGAGGTGCCCCGTGTGAGAAGATTCCTAAATGGGAAAGAAAGTTTCTATTTCTGGAAATGGAAACTTCCAAATTAGGAAATATCTCACAAGTCATTGATGTGATTCAGTAGTCCTTAGAATTGAGATTCCATCGATGCTTTATGTGAGCTAACTATGTAGTCTTAGAAATAGGCCTAAAAGGATGTTGTTCGAGACAACTGAATTACGGCTTATTTTGGGACTGCACAAGTGGCACATGAAAGCATATGAGAATCGATAAAAGACCTACACTTGCTTTAACAAAAAGATCTCTTATCGTGTAAGTCATTCATATGCCATCTCGGAGTCCTTGGCCAAGGCAGTGGATCGAGATCAAGAAAGGGATTTCTTGGATCGAGATCAAATGGATATGAAATGCACTTAAAATTAAGACTAAGATTATTAGGGTTCTGATTATTCTCTTACCCTACATCTTGGTTGAGAGATAGGTTGTAGGAGGACCTTATTTCACATATGTCAATGACTTAAAGGTTATTCGAATTTATACATTCTTATTCAGCTAGGGGTCGCACACTTGTTGCTAGATTATGGTTGTGTGATCTGTGGACTGATTAATTAATTAGGGTCACTGCTAATTGAATAAAGAACCTAGAGGGTCACACACAAATGCCCGATCACGAGGGTTAAGGCTTGAATTGATTAAATGAGTTGATCGAACCAATTGAGAATTGGAAAGAGCTTTCATGTGTGGGGCGGGCAAGTGTCTAGGGAAGACACGTGTCAAGCCTTGTGTGGTTAATTAAATGATTAATTTGATTAATTATTTAATGGATTTTAATTTAATTATGAATTATTATAAAGTCCTAATTTGGATTTTAAATGTCTAATAAATAATTAATTGTGAATTAATTAATTATTGACATTAATTTATTTATTATAAATAAATAAAATATCCATAAAATATCTAAGAGAGTTAGATAGAATTTCTTGTAAGGTAAGTTGATCAAAGCAGACTTTTGGTCAAAGTAGAAAACCTTTCTTACCTAGCAAGTAATTCAAAGTCTTGAAGGTTAGTGTGGATTATTACTCTAGAGGACTGCGATTTCGGAGTCTTGAAGATTCAAACAAGTTCGAGGGACTTGCCGCTTGAAGCGCGTTTGAGGGCGGCTAAAAACGTGTCAAGAAATCGTCAATCCAAGTAAGTTACTTGAAATCTTTACGAACCGGGAATAGGAATTGCAAGTCTAGATCTTGCACTACAAAAAAACTGTCGAAAATCGACGGAAAAAACTGATGGAATTTTCAGGTTTTCCGTCGGTTTTACAATGGAAAAACAGATTTTCGATGGAAAACCAAGGGGATGGCGCCCATGGGAAAAACCATCGTCGGAATTAGGTACCAACAGGTCCGTTCCGTTGGTTTTCCATTGGAAATATATTTCCAACGGAATTCCAACGGGCAAATTATTTTTCCAACAAAATAAATTCCAACAGAAAACCAACGGACAATTTCCGTCGGAATTTTTTTCCAACGGAAAACCAACGGATTTCCAATGGAACAAAAATGATCTAATTTTTTAAGCTAACAGACGGAATTCCAACAGAATTTTCCGTTGGTATTGTGTCGGAAAAAAGAATAAAATTTAAAAAATAAAAATTTCATTTGTGAGACCCTAAACACCCCGAAAACGAGCCACACCAACACCTCAGACGAGCCACGAGTTGAGCTTGAGCCAGCCAATGCGAGAATTAATTCTCACGATAATTACGCACGCAGGGATTCGAACTGGGGTCTCCAAGGAAGAATGGTGACTCCCTTACCAACTTGGACAACTTATTTCTTATTAATATTATGTCTTTAAATATATTTATACACTTATTTCCATTAATTATTTAAATACTTTTCGTTATTACTTTAAAATATAAAATTTTAAATATATGATTATTTGAATTAAATATGATCATATTTATTGAGATATCTATATAAATTATAAAAGTACAAGTTGGGTTTTTGGTTTCTTGAAACTTTGTGATCGGCCAAAATATCCTCACTATAATACTTTCAACAATATATTAATTATAAGTTACATTATAAGATATTTGTACTTTTAAAAATAAAATAAGTAATATAAAAACAATATTTACATCGTTTCACTTAAATTATTAATTCAAAATTATAAATTAAATTATTTTTCTCTATAAATATAAAATCATTGCTAATAATTATTACATAACAATTAATTATATTATAAACCTTCAATTTTGTGTATATATATATATATATATATATATATATATATATATATATATATATATATATAAGTTTTTTTTATAAAGGGACATAATAGAAAAGTATTTTATGTAAATTATGATTGATAACTAATACAATAGTATATTAACACTATATATATATATATTTTTTTTTTATTTTATTTTATTTTATTTTTGTGTGGAAATACTATGTATATGTATGTATGTATATAAGTGAGTGTTTATAATGCATGGATACAAATATTATACAACATATATAAATTTTTAAATTTAATAAGTGAAAGTCGTTTGTCACGATGTCCAACCTTAATATGGTACAACACCATACGATACAATAATATTTAGAACTGTTTGAGCATCATAAGAGTGGTAATTTAAAATTATAAACTTTTTATTTATATATGTGAGAGTGTCTATTAGAAAATTAAATTCCAATTGAGGTCTCCTCACTATATTTAAAGTTAAAAGATTGATGTTCTAAATATTTTTATTTTAATAATTCAATTATTTAAAATATTTATAAATCGTATACTTAATGTGCAATGTGATGGTGCTGGAAATCGGGTTTCCAAAAATACAACAACACTTTTTAATATTTGTATGGAAAGGGAAGGACCATCACAGGCGTGAGGGCCTCAGGATCTGGGTTTCCTCTTAAGCGTGGGTTCTTCCAGCTAGGATAACACCAAAGATGCAAGTTGCAGTGATGATGCTATTGTGGAGAAAATGGTGAGAAGCTTGAGAAGATCAGTGGAAATACTCAGAACAATATGTGTGATTTGTATGCAGATGATGACTTAGGGGAGAATGCATGGGTTCCCCCCTATTTATATGTTAGGGATGGGGGTAAATGGGTAAATTGACCGTGTGGTCCCAAACCTGTGTTGCCCTAACACGTGGCAGCCTGTGAGGGTGTGAAAATGACGTTTCTGAAAAGGAGGCGGCGTGTCAGGTACAAGGTGCGCACCACCTTTGTGTCAGAGGTTGTTGGCGAGGGTCGCGTGAGAGGAAGGCCTAAAATCCTCTTGTGAAGGTTAGGATCCGTCGCATAAGGAGCAGGATCATTCACGAGCGCTGGTGACGCTCGAAGAATGTACGGATGGGCTCTCCACGGTAGATGACCCTTGAGCGCCAAAATCCCGAGCATCATGAATGGGTCCCCCGTGTGGGTGCTTCCCTGAGGAGGGTAACCCTGGGGGCCGAGATGCGAGCGCCAAGCCTGTCGGCTCCGGCCCTTTACCCGAATAGTTATCCGAGGCTCCATGGTCTGTATTAGTTGGCAAATGTGTGGGCTGGGAAGGCCCACGAGCCCATCAATGCGAGCGTCTTGGCCCTCAGTCAACGAAGTGTTGACACGTGGACGGCTCTGATTCGAGTGTGATTTTAGGTCTCATCATTTTGCCCCCCAAATTCTGTAGTATCGCTCGAGTGTACTGTAGAATTTAAAAAGAATGGAGCTTTGAATTTTTGAATATCCGAGGGTCAAGCCCATTGCTGAAGAAGTGACTGCTTGCCTTCTGTAACGGACACAGTCTGACACAACATTAATTGAAGTCATGTCCGCATTTAATGCTGAGTGGGAACGTGGGCGCGTGCACTCCGGGAGACGTGAGGCGGTTACCAAAAGTGGGGGGATTTCCTAGGCGGGAAATGATTGCGTTTTGAATTTTCAGCCCTAATCCATGTAAAATCTTCCCTATAAATAGGGGTTTGCAGGGCTTTGGGACCTTTTTCACGCATTCAAACTCTTTCAAGCATATACACAGCAAGAAATCTCTGTCAGTTCTACAGGCTCCGGCGAATTTCTTCTCTTCAAATCTTAGGTAAAAATCCCTTACCTTTCTTCTTATTTTCCCCGTGCTAACATTAGTTTTAGGTTGTGTGAGTGAAACCCTTGAGGGAAGAGCCACTGTCTACCATTGAACTTGTTTCAGAAATCTTCTCCTTCCTTGAGCTTTCTGTTAGAAATCCCGTTTCCAAAAGTTGAAAACTGAACATGGCCGGAAACCAAGCTGATGATTATGTACGGGAGATTGAGGAGATGTCGGTGGGGAGCTCTTCCCCTCATGGCGATGTCCCCATAGTTGTTCCCCTGGCTAGGGCGCACCCAGATGAGGGAATTCCCATGGAGATCTCGGTGGCCCAGGCTCCGGCTGATGCCGGGGAAGAAGAGGTGGACGCCGCCGTTCGAGGGATGAACGAGCGTGCTCCCGGAGGGGTGAACGACCTCTTTGAAGAGATGCACAATGTGATGGAAATGCAAAGGCAGGGGGAGAGAGTATTCCCAGTGTTGAATAGTGCTGTGAGACCCCAAGATCACAGGATCACAGTGGCTATGATGGCTCCCGAGGGTGAAGCGGGGCCATCCGGGCGCCCATTTGAGGCTGAACCTTCCAGAAGGCGCCAGAGGAGAGGAAGGGAACCTGCCACTCGAGTGAGGCAGGATAATCGTCATCAGACTGACAGATCTCCGGACGAGATTGCGAGTATTCTGACGCTCGACAATTTGGAGGAGTTGAGGGAGAGAGCTTATTGGGATGAGGCGGTATTCCCCATGCGACTTCCTGAGGAGGGGGAGAGGGCCAACCGACCGCCACCTGGGATGATGACGGTCTACTGGGACGCGGTTCTAGCCGGGGGCTTGCGATTTCCCATCCCGCCCGTTACCGTCAACATCTATCAGCACTTGAGGCTTTGCCCTTCACAAATTCTGCCGAACGGCATAGCCCTGATCAACACTTTCGTGATCATGATGGTTGCTTTAGGTCGCGAACCCTCAATCGCCAACTTTGATAGCTTGATACAGGTGGCCCGTTCAACACGCTCATCCCCCACGGACGGATTCTACTATGCCCAGGCCAAATCTGGTTTTAAGATGATAGATTCTCCATCCACTTCCTACGGCGAGCATTGGAAGGAGAAGTACTTTTTCGTGGGGGCTCCAGGGGGGATTTTTAGGGTTTTTCGCGAATGGTTGGTACATGGCGAAGGTCCTTTGATTAGGGAAAGGGTGAGGAATAAAGCCTTTGAGGATTGGGCACAGGGATTGGCCTTCGAGATGAGGAGTGAGAAGAAGTGGATTAAGGCGGAGACCTTGATGAAGAACGAGGGAATTTTGTTCCGTTATGGGCTATCTTGCCCTCCAGACATGATACTTCACCCTCCAGCTGACATCATGGCCCTCGACGGTTAGATTCTAGGAACTAACTGCTCTAACTTTTAGAAGAGCCTCCTAACTTGGTGTGATTGCTGTATATTTTTTTTCGTCTGTGACCCTAGCAACCGACTTCTGACGCTCGGTTCTCCTTTATTTGTAGGTGTCCAAATATTATCGCGAGGCATGAATGCTGAGGCACTTTCCCGTATGTTGGGCGTTCAAGGACCCGCTGCTGACCCTCAGCAACAGCAACAGCAACAACAAGAACGACCCCCAACTGCCCCGAGGGGCAGAGGAATCCGGCGAAGGCAGGGGCGAGGTGAAGGAGGTAGGGGGGCTGGTAACGAGGCTCCAGCCGTTGGTCCCGTCGAGGACCTCACCCTAGATGACGCTCAGGAGGTTACCCCGACTCCTGCTGCTCCCGAAGGGCCTATAGCGCTCAGCTCCAGCACTTCCCACAATCGATCCGGGGAGTTAGTCCGCATTCAAGAAGGGATTAGGGCCGAGCGCCAAGGAAAAAGAAAGAGAATGCCGGACTCAATCCCAATCTCCGGTAAAGGGAAGGAGGTGGTTGTAGGCCACCGGGGCGAGGGTAGCGATACATCCTCCTCTGAGGACGAGGACTTCTGGAAGATTGGCTGTCGCGGGGACGCTCGGTATAAGCGCCAAAGGAAGGACGGTCCCGTCCTGCTGAAAAAGAGCGCCTTTTCTGTCAACATGGTCTCCGACATCGTCGGAAAGCTCCAGTTCTCCGCCGACCACGACAAACTGAACGAGCATGATGCCGCTCAGGTCACGGATGACGCATGCCACGCCCTCCTGACGGTTAGGCCTCGATTCCTTCAGTAAAATTCCCCTTCTTTTCTTTTTATTCTGATGCTGTTTTTCGCTTATGGCTTTCGAGGAAGTAATCCTGAGGCTCAAGAATCTGCAAGGGCGAGCGCAAGCCTACTCCGAGCATAAGGCCAAGTACAAGAAGTTGCTGCGCATCTCGGACCCGAGCCAATTGCAGGAGGATTACAACAATGTCAGCGCTCAACTGAATTCCGCCAACCTAGAGAACGTTCGGTTGAAGGAAAGTCTGAAGAAGTCCGATGACGCTTTTCTGGTCCTTAATGAGCGTCACAGGAAATTGAAGGACGAGCGGGACCAGTTGAGGGTGCAAAATGGGGAGCTGGGTGAGCAGCTGGCGGAGAGCACTCGCCAGAACGAGGAAGCTAACAAGGCCCTTGCTGACTTGCATGGCAAAGTACAAGGTTTGGAGGCGAGGGTATCCTGGGAGGCAGTGAAGAAGTTCTTGCGCTCAAAAGCTTTCGTGTTTGCAGCCAACATCCACTGCTTTGACAATGCTCGGCGTTTCTTTCACAAAGCCATCGGGCAAATGGTGAAACTTGGTTTGGCTCCTGAAAGCGCTCGAACGGACGTGCGCCTGCGTATGGACTTGGACGAAAACTGTGAGTCTATAGTCCAAGACGAGGATCCTTCCGAGAGCTTGGCGGAACCAGAATACCAGGAGTTGGTGGAAACACTCCAGCGGGAGTTCATAGCTGCCCATACTGCAGGTCCCGAGCCTAACCAGATAGAAGATGAAGGCACCTTCATGGACACCGTGGATGTCGAGGAACCTGGTGAGGCCCAAACTTCTGACGCCAACGTGCTGGCCCCAGTTCCTCTTGCAACTGCCCCTCCGGAGCCCAACTCTCAAGCCCAGTGAAGGTCCATTGGATGCTGATCCCTCTCCTTGTTGGTTCAACTTACTTGTCACATTATGAAAAATTTATGTCTGTAATCAATCTTCAAACTATTTCCTTGGATGTTTTGGACTTCTCTATGCTCCTTTTCCTCATCTATCATAACTCTTCTGTTTCTTGTTGGGATGTTTGAATGCTTTATCCTTTATTTTCGAATGATGAATGATGTTATTTCATTGCGCTCGCTGCTTTTATATCGGTATCTTTTGTTTGAGCGTTCGCGATGGGCGTGTGTATGCACGAGGGCGTTATCTTTGAGGGTGCCCTGGCGTTTATCACAATGCGCCTTCAGTTTAAAGTTTGGCAGCATCTGGTGATTTGAGGGGCGTAGATACGGGCGCGAGGGTGTTTTATGCGTATTCCCTGGCCGTATTCGCAATGAGGCTCGAATTTGAACTTAGGAAACCTCTGGAGATTCGCCTAAGTATTGGCCCAACGATGTGCACCCTCATCTTAAACGCTTCATTAGATTGTATATACTTTAGAGATCAACAACAGGACCTGCTAAGTAGGATATTAAAGTGAGCGTAACCGTGGGGTTAGCTTTATTTCGAGAAACACATGAAGGGATTGAGTTAAAATCCATTATTTTATGAGTGTGCTTTTACTCAATAAATTGAGGGTCATTGGGGTTCTTGCGAGCACGAGCTGGAGTGGCGAGCACTCAGCTGGCGTTAATTGAGCATTGCGCTCCCCGTTGTTCGACACGCTCATTTTTAGGACTTTATACACTTACAAATCGTTCAAACTGTTCCGGGGGGATGGTTATCAACACCTGGACAGTGTAGCTTTGAAACGATTGATGTATCGCGTAGGACGTTCGACGTGGAGGATGCTCGACACGGAGTAGGCCTCCCGTCGCTCGAATCATTAGATCAAATAAGAAAGCAAGCAAATAATAAAAACAAAGAATTAAATACTTACTGTTACATAGATGCATTTTTGGAAATGATTACAACACGCTTTCCGTCAAAGGAAAGCACTCCATGCCGCAGACGGGCCATTACAAAGAAACTGAAGTCTACACGTAGAACCTTCTAAGGTTACATGCATTCCATGGCCTAGGGAGACGCTCGCCTTGCAAAGTCTCTAACAAGTAGGTGTTATTTGCTCGTACCTGAATGACTTTGAAGGGGCCTTCCCAATTGGGGTCCAGCTTACCCACGTGTTTGGAGACTTCAACTTTTTTGAGGACCAAGTCCCCTAGCTGGAAAGTCCTTTCCTTAACACGTTTATTGTATTGGCGAGCAACGGTTGCTTTGTATTTGTGAATATGTGCCCAAGTAGCATTCCTCTTCTCATCCAGCAAATCTAACTCGAGCGCCCGATTGGCCTCGTTGGCGACAGGCTCGAAATAGGCAACGCGTGCGGATTCTTGAGCAATTTCCGCAGGTATCATAGCCTCGGAGCCATAAACGAGGGAGTAAGGAGTTTCTCCTGTTGCCGCTCGTGGGGTAGTACGGTACGCCCACAGGGCTCCTTGAAGTATTTCAGCCCACTCTCCCTTCTTACTCTCGAGCATCGTCTTCAGATGCTGGAGTATGGTTCGATTGGTCACCTCCGCCTGACCGTTGGCTTGAGGGTGGCCTACGGAGGTGAATCGCTGTTCAATCCCTAGCTCATAGCACCAATCCCGCGTGTCGGCAGCGATGAACTGGGAGCCGTTGTCTGAGATAAGCACCCTCGGGATACCATACCTATAGATGATGTTTTTCCAGATGAAATCTCTCACAACCTTGAATGTTATCTTGGCGACCGCTTCGGCTTCCGCCCATTTAGTGAAGTAATCCACAGCGAGTATTACGAATTTCTTTTGTCCGGCCGCCATTGGGAGGGGTCCCATAATATCGATGCCCCACTGATCAAAAGGCCATGAAACATCGATGGGAATCATTTGAGCCGCTGGCAACTGGGGGGTGTTAGAATGAAACTGGTACTTAGGGCATTTCTTGGAGTAGCTAATGGCATCCTGTAGCACCGAGGGCCAGTAAAACCCACTCCTTAAGACTTTCTTTGCCAAGATCCGACCGCCCGAGTGGTTCCCACAACTTCCATTGTGCATGTGTTCTAGAACTTCCTTGGCCTGCGAGGGTCTCAAGCATCTCAGCTGTGGGCCTTGGAAGGATCGCTTGAATAGTTGACCCTCGTCATCCAATGAGAAGCGAGGGGCTTTACTTCTGACTTTCCGAGCCTCAACTTTGTCGCTTGGGCTGGTTCCATCTTGGAGAAATCTGATGATCTCATCGAGCCAACAAGGTTCGGAAGGATCGATCATATGCACCTGCTTCAAAGGTTCCCCTCTACTTATCAACGGTTCCTCTGTCCTAAGAAATGTAATAGCACGCCCGCTAAAACCATCCAGGGCGGATGCGAACTTTGACAGAGCGTCGGCCCGTTCGTTTTCTGCCCTCGGGATTTGCAAAAGGTGGAATTCCCTGAACTTAGCTATCACCTCCTTACCGCTCGCCAGATACTGCACCATGGTGGCTTCTCGAGCCTCATAAGAACCATCAATCTGACTCGCGATCAACTGCGAATCAACATATGCAGTGACCCGAGTGGCGCCATTTTGGAGTGCAATCCTGAGCCCCTGGATGAGGGCCTCATACTCAGCTTCGTTGTTGGTGACTTGGAACGCCAGCTTGATCGCATAGTCAACTTCAGCTCCGAGAGGGTCTCTGAGGGTCACCCCGGCTCCCCCCCCCCCCCTTGTGAGGTCGAGGAGCCATCTGTGTGCAACAGCCATAAACCATCCTCTGTTGAGGGCACGGTATCTAAGTTGAAACGTTCCACCAATAGTTCAGCCACGGCCTGAGCCTGTATCGTCGTGCGGGGCTCAAAAGCGATGTCGAACTGACTAAGTTCAATCGACCATTTAATTAATCTCCCTGAGATGTCCGGCTTCGCAAGCACTTGTCTGAGGGGCTGATCTGTAAGAACCACAATGGAATGCGCTTGAAAATAGGGTCTTAGCCTCCGAGAGGCATTTACGAGCGCAAATGCAAACTTCTCTATATCCATATATCTTTTCTCCGCTCCTTGTAGAGTCTTGCTTAAATAATACACCGACATATGCTTACGCTCGCGAATGGCCACTAGGACAGCGCTCGTGGCCTCCAAGGAAACTGACAGATAGACAAACAAAGTCTCCCCCGGGTTAGGTTTGGTCAACAAAGGCGCGCTCGAAAGATACCGCTTCATGTCCTGCAGAGCCTTTTCGCAGTCCTCGTCCCAAGTAAAGTTGCGAGCGTTACGCAGAATTTTAAAGAAGGGTAGGTTCCTATCCGCTGAGCGAGAGATGAACCTATTTAACGAAATGATCTTACCCACAAGCACTTGGACCTCTCTCAGATTGCGAGGGGAGGGTATGTCCAGGATTGCTTTAATCTTCTCTGGGTTTGCCTCTATGCCCCGTTGGCTGACCATATATCCCAAAAATTTGCCACCTCGTACGCCAAATGTACATTTGGAAGGGTTCAGTTTCATACCATAACGCCGCAGGATATTGAACACTCGTTTGAGGTCTCCTAGATGAGAATGCTGGCGTTCGCTTTTGACGATCATGTCATCCACAAATACTTCCATGGACTTTTCGATCTCACACTCGAACATTCTGTTGACGAGGCGTTGATATGTCGCTCCTGCATTTTTGAGCCCAAAGGGCATGACCTTGAAGCAATAGACACCCGTATGGACTACGAACGCAGTTTTGGGACGATCCTCAAGAGCCATAAATATCTGATAATATCCTTGGAAAGCATCCATCATGCTCATAAGTTCACATCCGGCGGTCGAATCTACCAACTGATCGATTCTAGGCAGAGGGTACGGATCTTTGGGACATGCCTTGTTAAGGTCCATGAAGTCGTTGCACATACGCCACTTGTTGGCGCTCTTCGAAACGAGCACCACATTGCAAAGCCATTCGGGATATAGAATTTCTTCTATGTACTGAGCGTCAAGCAGTTTATTGACTTCTTCTTCTATGACCTGCTTTCGGAATCCATGGACATCTCTCTTTTTCTGCTTTATAGGTTTGAAGGCTGGATCCACGTTCAGCCGGTGGACAATAACGCTCGGATCTATGCCGGTGAGGTCGGAAGCCTTCCAAGCAAAGACATCAATATTTTCTCGCAAGAATTCGATCATCATAATCTGAGAGGGACCGTCGAGGCTGGAACCTATTTGCGTGGTCTTATCTGGATTCCCTGGCTCCAATTCGATGGTCAGGAAGCCCTCCGTGGGTTCCACTCGCACTTCAGGCCTCGGCTGCTCGAGCGGCCGTTTCTTACTTGTGACTTTTTCACTGGTATCTCCCGAGGGTATATGACCCTCGTCTTCCGAGGAAGAAGCCCCAACCTCTCCGAGGGGCGAGTTCCCAGCATCTCCGGGTCTGTCCGTGGCCTTCTTCTTATTCTTCTTTTTATAGAGCTTAGCCCTCTTGCGCTCGGGGCCATCCTCATCTAGTTTGGGGAAGTCAACCGATTTTTTGGTGGAGCCAACCTGGTAGGTTGTTTGGGCCTATGTCTTCGAAGGGAGAGTATGTAGCATTCCCATGCTTTCTTAACATTGCATAGTACCTCTCCCGTACCCTCGGGGGTGGGAAACTTGACTTTCTGATGAAAGGTGGATATGACTGCTTTGAAGTCAACGAGGGCTGGGCGCCCAATGATGATGTTGTAAGGTAGGTCCACTTCGACCACCACGTAGAGAACATTTAAAGTTTTTCGTTGTGGGGCGCGACCAAAGGAGGTGGCCAAGCGAATTTGTCCGTGAGGGACGATCTCGGAACCACCAAAGCCGACGAGGGTTGTTCTAAGAGGTTCGAGCGGGATGTTTGTGATGTTCATTTTCTGGAACGTGGAGTAAGGCAAAACATTTACGGAGCTTCCACTATCAATCAAGACCCTCTTTACAACATGATTGTGAACGTCTAAGCTAACCACCATGGGGCAGTCAGAGGTTTCACCGACCCCATGAGGTGTTACAATGTGCTCTAAGTCTTTCTCTGTAAAACCTACGCTCTCATCCTTCTCCGAGCGTGATGACTTATCAATAGAGAGCACTGGGCGGGGCTGAGAAGATCTTTGGTCATAACTCCGAATGTAGCAGCGTCGGGAAGCGTTAGAGTCACCCCCCGAGGGTCCGCCAGCAATCATGTGAATAACCGCGAAGGGATGGTTTTCCACGTCCTATGCTTTTCCCTTTCCACGGTCACTGGTCTCTGTGTGACGGTGATGGGGGCTCCGAGAGCGCGAACGACTTCTCCTACCTGCGTGCGCTCGTTCCGTGCAGTGTTCGTCGTACCTCTCTAACACCTTCACGAACTCCTTGAGGTGCCCCCCAGCAATCAACCTCTGAATCTCCCTTTCTAGCTGATGACATTCACTGGTGTCATGCCCTTTGTGCTTGTGGAAAGCGCAATACTTCCCCGAGCGCTTCTGAGCCTCCGTCTCTCTCAATTTTGGCGGCCTTTTGAACAACTTCTTATCCGCCATGGCATATACTTCGGTTATAGGGCGGTTGAGTGGGATGCGCTCGAACCTCCGAGGGGGAGAGGCGTTCCTCCGAGCGGGTAGAGGGCTTCAACGGCGGCCCCTGGCTGAATCTCCTCGGTCCTTGGGGGCTTTGCTGGGGCGAGGGGCATTTGCCATTTTCTGATCCCTCGCGAGATACATATCTTCGAGGGTGAAAAACGAGTCTGCTATGTCCCTTATCTCCATCAATGAGCGGGGCTTTTTCTTGGCTACTTCTTCTACAAATTCCTTGCTGACATAATGCTTCATGTTAATGGTTCCGAAGAGGACGTGCCTCAAGAAATCCATTGAGGGCTTTTCCACCAGCAGGATTTCCTTGTTGAACCTTCCCATGAATGACCTGAGGGTCTCGTTCGGCCCCTGGACCAAGCTGTAGAGGGCCGTGGCTGCGGGGGCTGGAGCCTTCAAAGAGTTGAAGTGACTGATGAATGCATCAGTTAGGTCATGGTATCCTCGGATTGAGCGCGGAGGAAGCTTTTTGTACCAATCTTGGGCCATCCCCACGAGGGAGGTCACAAACACCTTGGCCCAGTAGTTGAGGGGGTGATCGTATAGATGCATCAAGTGCACAAAATGATCCAGATGCTCGGCTGGATCTGTGGTTCCGTCGTACCTGGTGACGGACGTGGGGATTTTGCCCTTTCCCGCACGAGTCATTAACACCTCCTCGATGAGGGGGGAATCGCCCATCGCGATCCGGTAATCCCTGTCCTCCGGGTCTTCTGGGCTGGCTTCCCTTCGTCGGCGAGAGATGGGGCTACGTGGTCTGCGAGCGTCTCTGGCCCTGGACCTCTCGCCCCCATCACGGGAGACGTGAGACCGTGCTCGAGAGAGCTGCTCCACCACGTTCTGGAGCCCCCTAATCTGGTCCTGCACTACTGCAAGCTGAGGGTCACCGACATTTCTGCGGTTTGCCCTTTCCGTAGCCCTCGATTGGACCTCGTCGTTATCTCCGGCCCCCTCGTTACGAGGAGCCCTTTCATCT
Organism: Lantana camara; assembly: GCA_037501455.1. NCBI lineage: Eukaryota > Viridiplantae > Streptophyta > Magnoliopsida > Lamiales > Verbenaceae > Lantana > Lantana camara. Next base: position 21,789,541 of record CM074860.1, read on the forward strand.
CTTACTGGTGGTGGATCTTGCTGGACCCTCGGCGGGGCCTCATTTTCTTGATTCGGCGGTGGAGGAGGTTGCTGGGCCCTCAACGCGTTTTGGGCCATCGTCAAGGGGTGCGCGGGGAGTCCTCCCAGAGGTGGGGCCATCCGAGCGCCAGCGTGCGATGGAAAATACGCCGCCATAAAATGCTCCCAAGCATTCTGGACCGCCTGGCCCTCACACTGCGCATACAGCGCCTGAAGTTGCTGGGTGGTGATTTGGGGCATCTCCACCCCATGTATCTCTCTCGGTAATGACAGGGGGAGATTTAGAGTCCCCACTTGATACGGTTGGATCATTGGCATCATCCCGGGCATCATTCCGGGTTGTACGAAAGGGTATCCCGGTGGAGGCATGGCCATGGGATACATACCTGAATAAGGGTAGGAAGCGTTGGCGGTGTGAGTTGTAGGTGGAACAACAGAACTGGGCCCTCCCGTAGCGTTTCCTCCCAGTGGGAGAACTGCAGCCTCCGTGTCTGGATTCTCGCCTCCGTTCCTTGCAACTGGTGTGTTAGCACCTCCGGCGGGGATATTGTTCTCGTTATTCCCTTCGTTGAATGGGGGAAGAGCGCCCTTGTCCCCCACAGCTCCAGACCGGGTTGCAGTAACCATTTTCAGAGTCCGAAAAGGTGTTATATCTCAACTAGCTTTCAGAGGAAGAATTTGGCGATGACGGTTGCGGTAGTGATGGATTTCCCACAGACGGCGCCAAAAATGATGGTGCTGGAAATCGGGTTTCCAAAAATGCAACAACACTTTTTAATATTTGTATGGAAAGGGAAGGACCATCACAGGCGTGAGGGCCTCAGGATCTGGGTTTCCTCTTAAGCGTAGGTTCTTCCAGCTAGGATAACACCAAAGATGCAAGTTGCAGTGATGATGCTATTGTGGAGAAAATGGTGAGAAGCTTGAGAAGATCAGTGGAAATACCCAGAACAATATGTGTGATTTGTATGCAGATGATGACTTAGGGGAGAATGCATGGGTTCCCCCCTATTTATATGTTAGGGATGGGGGTAAATGGGTAAATTGATCGTGTGGTCCCAAACCTGTGTTGCCCTAACACGTGGCAGCCTGTGAGGGTGTGAAAATGACGTTTCTGAAAAGGAGGCGGCGTGTCAGGTACAAGGTGCGCACCACCTTTGTGTCAGAGGTTGTTGGCGAGGGTCGCGTGAGAGGAAGGCCTAAAATCCTCTTGTGAAGGTTAGGATCCGTCGCATGAGGAGCAGGATCATTCACGAGCGCTGGTGACGCTCGAAGAATGTACGGATGGGCTCTCCACGGTAGATGACCCTTGAGCGCCAAAATCCCGAGCATCATGAATGGGTCCCCCGTGTGGGTGCTTCCCTGAGGAGGGTAACCCTGGGGGCCGAGATGCGAGCGCCAAGCCTGTCGGCTCCGGCCCTTTACCCAAATAGTTGTCCGAGGCTCCATGGTCTGTATTAGTTGGCAAATGTGTGGGCTGGGAAGGCCCACGAGCCCATCAATGCGAGCGTCTTGGCCCTCAGTCAACGAAGTGTTGACACGTGGACGGCTCTGATTCGAGTGTGATTTTAGGTCTCATCACAATGCACATTATTTTTACTAGTAATATAAAAGTTGTTAGTTTATATACTTTTGTGTTTTAATTAATAATGTATATATTTAAAAGTATATAAAATATCATATTAATTATTAATAATTTGTATATTATATAATTTTTAAATATATAATTATTGTTATTAACTATTGATGAGGCTAAAATACGCTTTGGACACGTATGCGACACGTGGCCCCATCCTAGCGTTACACCGTGGCGCCTCAAGTACACCTCAAATCCCCCCTTGCGGTTGAGCGCTCCCCTCGAGGGAGTAACCGCCCCATCTTTGCAAAGAACCTTGGTCTCCCCGAGATGATGAACAAGGTTAACAATATGAATACCACGCAACCTTCGGGGCTACACCTGAGCTTGCCCTCGATGGCATTCTTCCATCATCACAAAGGCGAAACCATTCCCTTCAAGACAACGCTTTTGGCCCATGTGTCCCCTCGGACCTGCGAGACCCCAAAGCCCATATCAGAACCCGAGTGTGCTTGGCCCTCGGTGACAACCCCAAAAGGCTCTCTGACATAAAGTACACGCCGGCTCACCTGCCACTGTTGCCCGCCACCAACCTTTTCGCAGGCTTTTGCAGGAGATCCCTTTCAAAGGCTCCTCATTATGCCACGTGTCTAGGGAAGCACAAATGCAGGACCACTTGGTACTAAATTACTAAAGGGCCCTAACCCTCAACTATAAATACTGAGAATCCTCCATACTCGTTAAGCAAGCTTCATATATTAAGCTCTGTTTTTATCTTCATCTTCTTCATCACTTGAAGACTGACTTGAGCGTTGGAGAGCCAAAATGGGAATCACCCCCCCATTCCCCCAGCTTCGCCTTCTGACCGTTTTGGTGTTTGTTCCTAGCAGGTTGGACCCACTCCATTCCGGCGATACTCACCTGGATCCCTGATCTCTGTTTCCCCACACAAACAAATTTTAAAGTGTTGGAGTTTACCACATCAGATTAGACCCCATCATTTTTGACGCCATCTGTAGGAAACCAGTCTTCTTCTCTTTCTTTTCTTCCTCTGCTAGTTGAGTGGCAAACACCCATTTCATCATGGTAACTACGAGATCTGGTGTTGTTGTGGGTGGAGGTGATCCCCCCCAGGGTGGCGATAATAGCATACCTGTCGCCGGCGCTTGGGGTGTTATACTTAATGGCAGAGTAGTCCCGCCGTTCAGGGGACCTGGAGAACCAGAGCAAAGGATCAACCAAGAGTTACCTGCCCCCGGAGAAGCAGGGGGATCTAGCTCAAATGTCCCCCTAAACCAGCAGTCCACCACCGCGGCCAACGTAGGCGGTTATTCCATGAGGATGCCGCCACCAGGCTACATGCTCGCGCCGCCCAACATGATGCCTGCTATCCAACCTTATCACCCTGGGATGATACAACTCCCAGTTGTCATCCCCAAAGAGATGAAGGGGGTGGAGATGCCCCCGATGACACAGCTCTCTCGAGCGCGGCCCCAAGCCCCCAACTCTGGGGGCGAGAGAGCCAAGGCCAGAGACGCTCGCCACCATATCAACAAAAATCACGCTCCTCACCACCGAGAGGAGGGAGAGAACTACGAAAATTATGATAACGAGGGGGGATACCACCATCCCCTAGCGAGAGGTTCTCCCCTCGTGGAAGAAGTTTTGATGGCCTAAGCAGGGATGGGTAAAGTCCCCACTTCCATCAATAGCTATAATGGAACCACTGACCCTGCAGAACATTTAGACCATTTTCTGCACTTGATGCATCTATACGAGCATTCCAGCCACCATTGGGCTAAAGTATTTATCACCTCTCTCGTGTGAATGGCCCAAGAATGGTACAAGCGACTACCCCCTCGCTCAATTAGGGGGTATGATGATCTCACCAACGCTTTCCTGAATTACTTCAATTCCTTGAAAGCCCCAGTTACTGCACCCATGACCTTGTACAATTTGGTCCAGGGCGAAAATGAGTCTCTGTGATCCTTCTTCGCTCGGTTCAACAAAGAAGTGCTCTTGGTAGAGAGGCCCTCAATGGATTTCCTTATCCATGTGATCTTTAAGGCCATCAACCACAAGCATTACGTGAGCAATGAGTTTGCTGAGGCCGTTATCTAGAAGTGACCCGCACGCCTGATGGCAATGAGGGAGATCGTCGAGCCCTTCTTTACGCTCGAAGATATGTACAAATCCAACGCTCCACGACTAAAAAACCACCACAAGAGCGACCGAGGGTGGGAAGATACTCACAAGGAACGTCGCAAATCATTCCCGTCGCTTCGTAAATATGAGCGCATTCCCCTCAACCGACCCATCTCCGAGATCTATTCTCTTTCAGATAAAAAACTTTTTAAGAGTCCACAAAAAATGAGGGAGACGGACGCTCAGAGGTGCTCGGGAAAGTATTGCGCCTTCCACAAACAGAAGGGGCATAACACGAATGAGTGCAGACAACTGTAGAATGAGATACAAAGTCTCATTGCTGGGGGCCACCTGAAGGAGTTTGTGAAAATCTTGGAGCGATATGATGAACATTCCAACGAGCGGGCCAGGGCCAGGAAGAGAAGTCCCTCACGCTCGAGAAGTCCCCAAGGGCGCCGTCCAGAGAGCAGTAACCATGGCAAAAAGAAGGTGCCTGCAGTGGAGAATGCACCCTTCGCGGTGATCCATATGATCGTTGGGGGTTCCTCGAGAGGGGATTCCAATGCCTCTCGCCGCCGCTATGTTCGAAGCTATAATTAGTGGACCTCGGTGCCCAGACGAGTATATGCCATCAAGGGAACGAACGCCCCCAGCTCGAGGGAAAATAAAGTGATAAGATTTAGTGACCAGGACCTAGGGCACATTGTAACACCCCATAGCGTCAGTGAAACCTCTGACTGCCCTGTGGTGGTTAGCCTAGATGTTCACAATCATGTTGTAAAGAGGGTTCTTGTTGATAGTGGAAGCTCTGTGGATGTTCTCCCTTATTCCATTTTTCAAAAAATGAATATTACCAACATCCCCCTCGAGCCCCTCAAAACAGCCGTCATCGGCTTTGGGGGTTCTGAGGTTGTCCCTCGCGGACAAATTTTCTTGGCCACCTCTTTTGGTCGAGCCCCACAGCGAAAAACTCTAATGGTCACCTATGCGGTAGTGGAGATTGAGATCCCATACAACATCATAATCGGGCGCTCCGCCCTTGTTGATTTCAAGGCGATCATCTCCACCTACCATCAGAAAATCAAGTTCCCCACCTTCGAGGGAACAGGCGAGATTCTGTGAAATGTCAAAGAAGCATGGGTGAAATGTCAAAGAAGCATGGGAATGCTACATATTGTCCCTCAGAAAACCAAAAGCTGAGAAAACGTTCCAGATTGGGTCCACCAAAAACTCTGTGGATTTTCCCAATTTAGACGAAGATGGTCCGACACGAAAAAGAGCGAAACTCAACAAGAAGAAGAACAAAAAGAAAGGCCCGAGCGGGAAAGACAACACCGATGGCAGGCCGCCTAGAGCAGTGGAAGAATCCTCCTCGGAAGAGGACGCGAACGAAGGCGAACCTGAGGGTGGAGACAATCGCCTTACAGGAAAGAAGAGAGCGCTCGAAACTTCCCACCCTGAGGTACGGATAGAGCCCGTTGAAAACTTTTTAACCGTTAAATTGGAACCTGGCAACAAGGAAAAAACCACGCAAATTGGTTCGAACCTCAAAGGACCCTCGCAGATCATAATGATCGATTTCTTGCCGGAAAACATAGATGTTTTCGCTTGGAAAGCGTCAGATCTCACTGGGATTGACCCCAGTGTTATAGTTCACAGGCTCAACGTGGATCCTACCTTCAAGCCCATCAAACAGAAAAAGAGGGATGACAATGGATTCCGACTGAAAATCATTGAGGAAGAAGTGAACAAACTCCTCGAGGCTCAATATATTGAAGAAATCTTATACCCAGAATGGTTGTGTAATGTCGTTCTCGGGCCAAAGAGTGCAAACAAGTGGCGAATGTGCAATGATTTCACAGATCTCAACAAGGCATGCCCCAAAGATCCATATCCCTTACCTCGCATTGACCAACTGGTGGATTCTACAGCTGGTTACAAGTTAATGAGCATGATGGACGCATTCCAAGGTTATTACCAGATCTTCATGGCTCCCGAGAACCACCCAAAAACATCATTTGTGGTGCATATGGGGGTCTATTGCTTCTTGGTTATACCCTTTGGATTGAAGAACGCAGGCGTTACATATCAGCGCCTCGTTAACATGATATTCGAAAAGGAGATAGGGAATTCAATGGAAGTCTATGTGGATGACATGATTGCCAAAAGCGAGTGGCAACACTCTCATCTGGAGGACCTGAAGCGTACCTTTGATATATTTCGCCAATATGGCATGAAACTGAATCCCTCCAAATGCACATTTGGAGTTCGAGGGGGCAAGTTTTTAGGATATGTGGTCAGCCAACGCGGAATTGAGGCGTGTGACAGGAATTTGCCTGGACAGGAATTTGCCATTCTTTAAAATTCTGCGCAATACTAGAAACTTTGCCTGGACTGAGGCGTGTGAGAAAGCATTGCAAGATATGAAGGCCTACCTCTCATACGCACCACTACTGACAAAACCGATCGAGGGTGAAAATCTCTTCATCTACCTCTCGGTCTCCCAGGAGGCAACGAGTGCAGTCCTTGTGGCAGTGCACGAGCCCAAGCACTTGTCGTTGGAGTAAAAACTCTGCAAGGCACAGAAAAGAAGTGCTTCGAGATTGAAAAATTCACTTTCACCCTCATAAATGAATCGCGAAGGCTGAGACCGTATTTTTAGGCACACTCCATGACAGTGCTTACAGATCAACCTCTAAGGTAAGTCTTGTCAAAACCTGATGTCTCGGGAAGGCTGATTAAATGGGCAATTGAGCTAAGACCGTATTTTCAGGCACACTCCATGACAGTGCTTACAGGTTCTAAATAAAATTTTATAAGGGGTCACTCTCCATGGATAACCCACATTTGTGGGACGCCAAAATCACCGCCCTCGAGTGCCTTCAAGAAACAGAACTTCTCCTTCCACTCGGAACCATACGAAGTCGAGGAAGAATCTTAACCCCCCTGTTGCAATGATGTCCATGTACACTGTCATTTCTCCAGGAGGCGGATTATTGGCCCTCTCGTGCGCCTCCGGTGGCCTGTAAGTGAGCCCCTCATCCCAATGTATTGGGGCCCTTAATGTAACCAAATCCCCCACAAATATTGTGCTCTGAATCTCATCAGGGGTCCTGTCAGTGACTTGAATGCCTAAACTCTCCCCCTCTGTGGATTTTGTGGATTTTCTGTTCCTTTTTTGGAGCTTTGTGTTGGGTTCCTATGAAAGCCACCGACCGCCTCCTCGTGGGTTGGGCCCGGAATGGCTACAGTGACAGTGCGACGGTGTGCGTTCGTGGAACTCTCCATCAAGGGCAGAGTGACTCCCTGACGCTCCGCCTCTAAAACCAGATCCATCTCCTCAAAGAGATGGTCCACTCCTCCAGGATTCCTTTCCCCCATGACCGACACAGCGGCATTAAGATCTTCATCCCTAGCCTCGCCAAAAATTTCCTCTACTATTTTGTGATGAGGAGTAGGGTTGTGGGAAGGGGTACTAGAACTCTCCATATCGTGTATCTCCCTAACAACTTCATCAATATACTCATTGGACATGGCGGATGGTGAATGATAGATACAATGGAAAGGGGAAAGAAGACACAGAGACCTACTGTTCTAAGGTTAGCAAAAGAAAAGTTAGAAGAGATTGAAGGAAATACCTATGGTTCTTGAAGTCTTGAAGGTTGCTTGAGTTCTATGAAGAATGCAAAGAAATCTCTGCGAAATTCTGAGTGCACTGAAGGGGTTATGCGTGAAAGGGAACAAATGGGTGAGCAAATCTCTATTTATAAGGAAGAGAGTTGGTGGGATCCGTGTAATAAATTCAAAATTTGCAATCATTCCCGCCTAGGTAACTACCCACTTTTGTGAACCGTCGCTCACTTCCCTATGTTCACGCGTCGTTTCCTAAAAAGGCGCACCCACTCTTTTAAGAAGCATTTAATGCCTGACATACCGAGCGGTCAAAGTGAAAGGACTGCATTAAATGCGGCCTCCCCGCCAAGAGATGATCCTCAGAGTTTTGAAAGCCTGAAACAGTCCACATTATTGTGAACTACAGAATTGGGGGGCAAAATGATAAGGCTAAAATACGCTCTGGACACGTATGCGACACGTGACCCCGTCCCAGCATTACAACGTGCCACCTCAAGGACACCTCAAATCCCCCCTCGAGGTTGAGTGCTCCCCTCGAGGGAGTAACCGCCCCATCTTCACAAGGAACCTTGGCCTCCCCGAGCGGATGAACAAGGTTAACAATATGAATACCACGCGACCCTCGGGGCTACCCCTGAGCTTTCCCTCGAGGGCATTCTTCCATCATCACAAAGCCGAAACCATTCCCTTCATGACAACGCTTTTGGCCCAGGTGTCCCCTTGGACCTACGAGCCCCCAAAGCCCATATCAAAACCCGAGTGTGCTTAGCCCTCGGTGACAACCCCAAAAGGCTCTCTGACATATAGTACACGCCGGCTCATCTGTCACTGTTGCCCGCCACCAACCTTTTCACAGGCTTTTGCAGGAGATCCCTTTCAAAGGCTCCTCATTATGCCACGTGTATAGGCCAGCACAAATGTAGGACCACTTGGTGCTAAATTACTAAAGGGCCCTGACCCTCACCTATAAATACTGAGAATCCTCCATACTCTGTAAGCAAGCTTTATACGTCAAGCTCTGTTTTTATCTTCATCTTCTTCATCACTTGAAGACTGACTTGAGCGTCGGAGAGCCAAACTGGGAACCACCCCCCATTCCCCCAGCTTGGCCTTTTGACCGTTTTTGGTGTTTGTTCCTAGCAGGTTGGACCCACTCCATTCCGGCGATCCTCGCCTGGATCCCTGAGCTCTGTTTCCCCAAACAAACAAATTATAAATTGTTGGAGTTTGCCACATCGGATTAGACCCCATCAACTATAATCATATTTTTCTAATTAAATTTGATTGAAAAATTCCAACGGAGAACCGACGGAAAACCAACGGAATTTTTCTTTCAATGAAAATTCCAACAGATAGGATTTTGTTTTTTTTTTTTTTTAATGAAGAATAAGAAAACCGACGGGATTTTCCGTTGGTTTTCCATTAGAATTTTTTTTTCTTTGAAAATTCCAACGGAAAAAATTCCATTGGTTTTTTTTAATGAAGAATTAAAAAACCGACGGGATTTTCCGGCGGAATTTTTTTTTCTTTCAAAATTCCAACGGAAAACCAACGAAAAAAAATTCGTTGGGTTTTTTTAAAGAAGAATAAAAATACCGACGGAATCTTCCGTCAGTTTTTCGTACGGAATTTTTCTTTCAATGAAAATTCCAACAGAAAACCAACGGAAAGAATTCCATCGGTTTTCAGTTGGAATTTTTTTTTTCTTTGAAAATTCCAACGGAAAACCAACGGAAAAAATTTCACTGGTTTTCTTTTTTAAAAGAAGAATAAATATACCGACGGGATTTTCCATCGATTTTCCGTTGGAATTTTTCTTTCAATGAAAATTCTAATGGAAAACTAACGGAAAAATTCCGTTGATATTTTTGGCGTAATTTTTTTTTTTTAAATTCCGCCAATTTTTCCGACGGAATTCCGATGACTTTTCCATCTGAATGGAATTTTGCTTGGCCGTGGGAATTCCATTGGAGCGGCCGCTATCGCTTTTAGTTCTTTTTCATCATTGCCGCGATGCTAGTCCAATGAGGGCCCTCACAGCTACGACATTTTTCAGTTATTTTCCTTAGCAGCCGCAAAGCCATTCTAGGGCGTTTTGGCTGGAAAACCATAGCGAACACGATTGTTTTCGACTTTTTTTTCCTCACGGCCGCGATGCCCACCCATGTTGGCCTTTGAGTGTTTTGACTAGTTTTATTTCCTTTTGTGTTCTGATCCCTTATCCCTTGTCCCATACTTACTCTATGTGATATATTGTTAGACACTAATTGTCTAATTGTGATGTATGCCCAATTAGTATTCTAATTCTTCAAGAACACCCTATTATGACGCAAAACCTGTTTGAATGACAAAGTTGAGCACTTGAATGCATTCATGCCCATGATCATTAATTGTCATCATATCATTTCATAAGCACGTCGTTCGTCTTTAGTTGATTCATAGTGTCGAGTCTCACGTACACTTGTCCTTTTCTTGCACAGAGATCGGTTCGATCCTTGGAGAGCAAGCTCCGTAGGTTGCCTCCACATCTTCTTTTGTCACTTAAGGTGAGGTTTTCTTTACGTATTCTTACCCGTACAACCCAATGTGATTATTTCAGCCAAAAATGTATAATATATTTATAGTTTTCTTAAAATGAAAATCTTTTAAAAGAAACATTTTCTAAATGAAAATGCTTTCAATGATCGAACCATTTTGGCGAGAAACTACACTGCATTGATTGGGGCCCGGGGAAACGTGGGATTGGAAACCAGTATGGCATGGGGCCGTTGGGCATGCCTTAGCACGTAATACCCTTTGAGAATTTCTCGCGCGATCGAGGAGACCAAAAGGCGAGTTATTCTTGAGCCGGTGGTTTTAACCATCGAAGGAGTAGGTAGGAGTCATGAGCCCCCGTCTCGGAATGTTAATGAGATGGTTCAAGCCTTGCAAACTCGACCACCGCCTCGTGGAAAAAAGGTTGGATGATGAATGAATGTAATGAATGTTTAAGTGTATCGAATTTGCATGATCACCTATAACATGACTTAAACACTGTACACTATCGGAGTTTGGTTGGAGAGCTTACCCACTCGCCGAGTCACGTATTGCCTAAATTGCTTAATTTAATAAATTGATATTCGTAACTTCGACTGTTGCCACTTTCTTTAAATGGCCCACTTGGGTGGTTGTTAAACTTCGCTCAGAGTTAGGAATTGCATGGTATGTGTTATATATATATATATATATATATATAAACCCCTCACTCAATCTTTCATAAACTGATTCCTCCTCACTCTCAATCTTGCAGGTTTCGTACTAGGCGGGGAAATAGAATTCGTCGGGTCTTTGTTTTTGTGTCTAGCATGAGCTTATATTCTGTATTGATTGGATTTCATATTTGTAATGTAATGTAAATTGAATTAATTTTGGATTGTTGTTATGGGCTTAGGTAGCCCCTACTTTCTATTTCTTTTGGATTGTGGACTTGAGTAATATACCTTGTTGTAAGTTAATGTTTGCTTCCGCTTTATTACTCTCGCATAATGTAACTGTTTGGTTTAAGGATTAGCCTCGCCTAGCTAATTGGTCTTTTATCTGGTCACCTGTTCGTTATGGGTTTGGTTCATGTGTAGATTGACCTGGACTCATGGTGCGGGGGATGTGGTGTCTGACGTCACGGGTGTTACAAGGGTTCCAAGCTATTATATATTGAACTCCACATCTTTAATTATTCGATGTGAAATACTTGAAAATAATTTCTAAGAAAATTTTTGAGAAGATGACATGGCACAAAAATTATGTAATTATGAGAAAAACTTAGGGACAGAAGGGTAACAGCATGTCAATTCGGAAGCGCCGACTAATTAGTAACTGCCTCACCGCACTACTAATTAGTCTATGTAACTCCTTTGCATTCCGGGGGCTCTGGGTTGAAGGCTAATTCTTTCTCCATTAAAGTAAATCGTAGATTAAGAAATATTATTTAATTAATACTCCTTAATCTATCAAAAACCCTATCTAAAAAGATGGTGTCTCAATTCAAGATAAAGAATACTTTCGAACTCAACAAGTTGACCTAGAGAAATCAGAATAAAACAAGTGGTACGGCCGCTTTGGACATATTGCATTCTTTTCTTTCGAGGTTTACATGTTTAAACTTAGATGAGAGATCTCTTTCACGACGGGAAGTGCAAATACATATATTATTAGCTTACAACAGAAATTCTTGGCGTCAATACAAATACGTTTTGGAACTTTTCCTATAACAAAGGATTCGGCATAATGGATAATGTTCAACATTAACCAAAGCTGAAAAACAACTTTTCTTTTTCTGCTGAGAGGAAGTTTTCATTTTTTGTCCCATGAACATATTTGTTTTTAATTAAATTTTCCTATATATATTTGATCTCATATTATTTAAATTTTCTCAAATTTGATTCCACTATGCAAATCATAAATATCTAGAAAAAAAAAAATATTTTACATGCGTGGTTGCGTGCCCATTAATGTATTACTTTGAAGAGGAAATCTACATGCGAATTCACTTTGAAGGGACAACGTTGAAACTATCATATGATTAATATATATTTAGCCTCCGAGATTTTCTTTTTTCCCAAAAAGACTTATTTTTAACTATCACAACTTATGGTTATGGTAAACATGTACCAACACTACAATACGGATACAAATGTGATAACATTAAAAACAGCTTTCATCATGTTAACTCACATTCATTAAAAGGACGAGAATTTATGCAAGGAAATGTCTTCAACATTAGAACGAGACCTATGATGCACGGACACGGACACGGTGACACGGACACGACACGACACGGATACGGCGACACGGATTTTTTCTTGAATTTCCCACGTAAGGAGTGTCGGACACGGTGTCGGACACGAGTGTCGGACACGATACGGCATGACACGACACAGCAAAATGATATTTTTCGAAGTGTTTGTGCATCATAGAACGAGACTAAAGGAAGAATATTTTTATCTTAAATTTTTTGTTCTCAAACTCATTTATTTCGATCCAAATTTGGCCGGGCCACATAAGTATACAATTTTTCTGTCAATAGCAATTGTATTTATAAGGATTCAAATACAAATTTTTTTATTAAAATAACATAACAATGAGCCCCAAGTTACACTTTTTAGTAATTTTTCTACCTTTCGTAAGAGGACTTTTTCAAGTCCTACTCAAACCAAGTCGAACCTAGATAAACCTTCAACAATATTTGGTTTCACATAGTTGGACTTCGTGATTTTCATATTTAATCTCTGGTGGCGTGCGCGATATTAATGAAGAAAAGACATTTTAGTTAACTTATTAAAGGGTGCCATGGGAAGAACGTCACTCTCATATAACACAAAACAAAAGAAATGTTCAGCAAAATGTGTGATGCCAAACTAAATTTCAAGAAAAGAACATATTAATGATGGCTACGGCCGAGTTCACGAGAGAAGTAAAATTAGTTCACGAGTACGTTTACTAGAATAAAAAGACGGCTTCGAAGTCATTAGAAGAAGCCGTGCACGGAAACCACATAATCTCTCTCCAAATGTCACTGCCTCATTAATTCATGTATCTTCTAAGTAAATGTCCCAAAGATCATTAGGAAATTTTATTATAATCATTGTTACTGCTGTGCAAATAGTACAGATCCTATTGTTTATACGTACTATCCATCATGAATTGATATATTTTAACAATTTGATATTATATTAATTATATGTAGTGACCGTTAGTAAGAAGTTAAGTTTTATATCTTAAAAATTCGACTGAATTCAAACCCATAACGAAATATATATATATATATATATATACAAAACAAAAAATGTATACTCCATCACATATAGCACGTATGATAAAGTTAACATAACCCGAGCATTTCTTAAATTTGAAATCTTCGAATAAGCAACTACGTGAATAGTTTTATATTTAGTGATTCAGTACGGCTCGATTCAATATTAGACGAGGTGTGTCATTAAAAAAATATATGTAAGCTGGAAATAGTAAATCACTCCTTGCCTCCAATAGTTGCTTCAAAACTAATTTTTCTGAAAATAAATCATTTATCTGAACCTACAAAGGGAAAAAAAAATTGAACCTATAAAGAATTTCTATTTTATTTAAGAATATTATTTTACTTTCTGGGAGATGACACAGTTATTATGATTATTTTTTTTTATGAAAAACATAGTCGAAATTAACGTATTAATTATAGCGAGAGAATAATTTCCATGTGATAAGAAAATATTGAACTCTTAAGTGTACGATACAATGAGTATGAATTCCAGTGATCAATTATTTAGTAAAAATATTTATCATATGATTTTTATTGTTACAAAAGTTATCACTATCTATATCATTAATCGATCATACAATTTAAATACCCTAAAATTTTTCTATTTTTTCCCCTTCAATGAACCTCTTAATCCATTATAATCACTTCAACTTAATAATGGAGACAGACGAGATCTTAGCACGCCGCTCGTGGACTCTAGTCTCCTAGAGAGTGGTTGAGATGGTACCAATTATACCTTAAATTTTTTTTTTAAGAAAAAAAAAATTGAACCTTATATCTGTTATCAACCTAAATATGCGCACTTTTGATTGAGTTGTACATGTACTGAACAAATTACTTCCCCATTCAAGAACGATTTATAAAATGAAATCGGGCCCTCGTTAAAATACCTCGGTATCGCATTGAACCTTTCTTTTAAAAAAAAAATAAAACTAAAATATGTTCACCTAAGTTCATTTATAATTTATTATTTAGGAATATTCAGCTGGCATAATTAAAACAAAATGAGCTGCGCCCGCCGCCCGCACGACCTAAATTATTGTTAGTTGGACACTTGAGTTTTGTAAATTTGTAGAACTATGATATGACAAACCCATGTACGCTTTGTCATGAAGGAGTGAAACCGTGGGCGTCCATGGCTTGTTTCTCGTCCTTGTATTCTTTCCAGAAAAACATATTGTCTTCTGCTTCCAGTATTGCTGTTTCCGTACCATTTTGCAGACTTACCGAAGGAAAAAGGGCTTTGTATAGAGCTACATGTGAACCAACACGAAGAGAAATTGAAATATAATATCAATAAAAATGATATAACACTTTGAAAAATAATAATTACAGAAAATAAAATGGGAGATTTATAGTGGGATTAGACCACTAAATTGTAAAATTTTCTGTATAATTGTGCAAGCAGAAAGTCAAACTTGAGATTTCTATTTAAATTAAGATAATACTTTTTCGCTAAACTATACCTCATAAGAAATCTTGTTTTGTCCTTAGATGATTCTAAGTTTGAAATAATTTAGTATTTTTGGATTATCACTGTAGTAAATAGTGATATCCTATAGTACCAATTTTACTGCTAAAATTTACCAGTGTCATTATGATGAAATATTAAGTGACACTAAATTAATTATATGTGTAGGGATATATTAAAGCTATTTTAATCACTTAAAGCGTAGCAACACCACTGAGAGTGCATAATTCTGGCTTAAGATTTCCCATTTTACATTTGTGTTTTCTCTCTTATATCATTCACATACACGTATCACCTGTATGTATGCATAAACGGTATTTTTCTTAACATATAATATTTAGGGTTAATTACATCTAGCCCCCATATTAGATAGGATAATTACAGCTAGTACCCCACTTTTAGATATAATTACATCTACACCCTACCTGGAGTTTCATAATTACATACAACCCCCAAAAATTTAGGATTTCGTTAAAAAAATGAGTGATGTCAGCAAAATATATTATGAAATGACCAAATTACCCTCGTTGACTTTGGTCAACTTTTTTATCCCAAAACTACCCTGCGTAATTAACATAATTTATATGGGGGTTCTTTGTAATTATCAATCTAATTTTGGTGGCTATGTGTAATTGTTTTGAAAAACATATCTAACGGCTGTAAAATATAAAATAGCCACTGAAATCCTACTTTTTAAAAAAAAATTTTCATATAACAATTGCAAATTAACCTCTATAAAAATGGGACAATCTCATTTAGCTTCATTGAAATAACATGCCAAAATTTCACTGTTTTCAATAAAAAAATTCCCAATATTTTCTGAAAGCCAAATTGTAAGACAAAGTCATGGTCCTAAATTCATTGCAGTATCATTTTCATAATAACCCAAAAAGCCTATTTAAGGCATAAATACACTAGCAAACCAATAGCCAACAAATAGGCAAGTGTATTAAAACAACAAGACAAAAACATTCAAATTGAACCCTTGAAGATTGAGTTGTCATTTCTTGTGAAGATGAAGTTCATCTTGGTGGTCTTCCTCTACCCCTTTTTCTATGGATTGATGAAACAGTTGATATTTGAGTCCCAGCTTCATTCTCCAAATTTGCATTTTGGGTTGCACTATTAGTTGTTGAAGTCGCCCCACTTGGTCCTTGTCAAACACACACAAAGAAAGAATTACGTGATTCATACATAACAATTAAACTTCATACAAGTTAAAGAATCAAATATTATTGAAAGTAATTACAAATACCTCCCTTCTTGGTAAACCTCCTTTGCATGATCTTTTATTGTGTCCTATAATACCACATGTGCTGCACTTCACCTTATCCCGTTTTTTAGAAGGGATAATTCTAGGTGCTTCCCCAACTTCTCTCCTCCTATGCTTCTTTGGTCTTCCGGGGGGCTCTCTTAAGCAATGGTGGAAGAATTTTTTGAGGATGGACTACCTCCATTGATGGCCAAAAATCAGGATCTGGAATGCCCTTGATCTTGTGTTTATAACCCCTCATAAAACACTCAACACTATAACTGTGGTGCACATAATCTTCTATGTTTTGTCTCTTATAAGCAATTGCTGAAGCCGTATGTCTACAAGGGATTCCAGATAAATCCCAAAATCTACAATCACAGTGCCTACTTCTTAAATCCACAATGAAATGTCTAATTCCATCATTTACTTGGAATTCATATGTTCCACCCACTAAAACCTTGCATTTGGCCCCTTCTTCCTTCATCAAATTTAAGATCTTGACTATCCTACCACAAACTAAGTTTTTCCATCTTTTTGCTCTCTGAAATCTAGTCTCTAATCTATGCATTATCTTTGCCCTCAAACCATCTACTAACTTTTGGATAGGTTGCATGCGAAGCTCTCCAATCCAAGCATTAAAAGATTCACTTAAATTATTAGTGACATGGTCATTTTTTAAGTCCAAACTGAAAGCATGCCTAGCCCAAAGTGATGAATCTCCCACATCTACCAAATATTTAAATGCAGCAGGCTTCAAGTCTGTCAATCTATTCAATGTAGCATTGAAGTCAGCCATTGTATATGCCCTAATGATAATGATCGCAGTTAGAAAAAAAAAAACATGCGAAAAAGACAACCAAATAACATATGTTTTACCTCGCTGCAGACCAAAATAGATTTTTCACCAATATTCTAGCATGTTGCAACCTTAAATTAGCATAAATGTGCCTACAACATTTTCTATGTACTACATTTGGTGCCACATCTGCTGCTGCTTCAACTAATCCCTGCCATGAACACATAAACAAATATGATCACAAAATAGTAAAGATGTTATATGAGAAATATAACAACGTAACAAAATACTTAAAACAAACCTTCTGTCTATCTGTCATAAAAGTCCAAGGTTTTTCATCACAAAAACCACCAAGCATTTGAGACAAGTAAGATAAGAAGAAACCCCAACACTCTTTGTTTTCAGTTTCCACAATAGCAAATGCTAATGGATACAAACCCATATTTCCATCAAGAGACACAGCAGATAGTAAAATACCACCATACTTTCCTTTTAGATGACAACCATCTAATCCAATAAAAGGTTGACAACCTTCTAAAAATCCTTGTTGGAGAGCGTCCAGACCTAATTAAAATCATAATATATTAGAAAATATGAGAAGTACAATAGGTTAGCATAAGTAAATATTTAAAGATGAAGTTGAAAGAACTGACCAATAAAAAATCTCTTGAAGTTGGGTTCTCTGGGTATACTTCCACTTTGATCAACATGATACTGGAATCTCACAATGCTTCCAGGATTAGTTCTCTGCACCATTTCACCATACTGAGCCATAATAGCATAAGATTTTGCTGGATTTCCTTGTATAATCTCATTAGCTTTGCCTCTTGCTCGATATAACTGCATATAGCTAGGATCGACGCCCACCTTCTCCAACTCGGCCTTCAAAGCAATGGGTTTGATGTCTGGATTTGTTCTTAAAATAGGAACAATTTTCTCAGCTATCCAAATTGAGTTAGCCTCTTTGATTTTGTCAACCCTGATGCAAGTATGCTCATGCTCACACTTCTTGATGACAAATGAGGTCCTATCAGTACCTTCAGTTATGACAGAAGCATGAACTCTCCATTGACATGTTTTAGAAGCACACTTCACTATAGCTCTCGTTTTTTCATTCTTCAATCTAATAACCTTGATTCCCGTCCTGATAATATACTCTTTCAAAGTTTTTCTAAACTCACAAACAGATGCATAAACTGCACCCTTATGAAGATTGAACTGTTTATTTGGATTTTCTGGAATTTTTTGTTCAGCTACATTGGACCATCCTCTCAATGGATCATCCGGTATATCATCATCACTATCATTAAACCACTCCCAACAATCAGAAGATTCATACGCTGATAGGTCAGAATCTGTTCCAAAATCACCCAAACAATCTAATGATGAATCTGAATCTTTAGAGTTATGCACCTGCCCTTCTTCAACTGCGGCTACTTCGTTTTCATTCTCTGCTATAACAGGTGTTTCTACTTGAACTAGCAGCTCTTCCTCTTCCTCATTGTCACTCTGAGATATTTTAGGAATAGTGCCCTAGAAAGCCGATTGTATATCCGCTTTGTGCTTTTCCTTATTGTAATCGCAGACAATCTTTGAATGAAATAACGAATTGAGGCAACACTTCTTTATATGCTCTTGTTTGGTATGCGTTTACTTTAGCTGTGCATGTATGAGAACTCCCCTAATCCTGATGACTTTAGGACTCTACCATTTAGGTGAAATGGTTCATGAAACGAGCCCTATATCACATAAGTCATGATTAGTAAAATACTCCAAGCCGATGAGTCCTATAGATAGTGGGAGTGTCAACTTGACTCCTCTAAGGCTTGCTTGTGGGATCACGCCCTTAAGAAAGACCACCTTGTTTCATGGAGGTGCAAAGTGTATAGTTGATACGTGCGTGATACATGAGGGTGCTTACTTTAATAAGTAAGTTCACTGAGGTGCCCCGTGTGAGAACATTCCTCAATGGGAAAGATTAGGAAATATCTCACGAGTCATTGATGTGATTAATTGATCCTTAGACTTGAGGTTCCTTGTCACTTTATGAGTTAACTCTGTAGTCTTAGGTATAAGCTTTAAAGGGTGTCGCCTTAGACAACTGATTCAAGGCTTATGCTGGGGCTGCACAAGTGATTCATGAAAGTGAATGAGAATCAAGAAAGGACCTACACTTGCATTTGCAAGGTGATCTCTTATTGTGTAAGTCATTCATATGCCATATGGAGTCCTTGGCCAAGGCAGTGGATCAAGACATCAAGAAAAGGGTTTCTTGGATTGAGATCAAATGGATATGAAATGCACTTAGCTTTAAGACCGGATTATTAGGGTTCTGATTATTCCCTTACCCTAGATCTTGGTTGAGAGATAGTAAGTATGAGGATTGTATCTCACATGAATCAATGACTTAAAGGTTCTGTTGAATCCGAACATTCCAATTCAGCTAGGGTTTAAACACCTGTTGCTAGACTATGGTCGTTTAATCTGTGGACTGATTAATTAATTAGTGAATTAATTGATTGGGGTCACTGCTAATTGAATTGAGAACCTAGAGGGTCACACACAACAACTTGGTTACATGAGTTAAGGCTTAAAAATGATTAAACGAGTTAATCGGGCCTAGAGGGTTCCACACGTGTGAAACCACACGTGTGGCTCACGTGAGTGACACGTGTCCTTTGACACGTGTCCCACACGTGTGTGTATATATATATTGTATATATATATTAAATAATTAAATGTGTTAATTATTTAATAGACTTTGGTTTAATTTTGAATTAAAAAGAAAGTCTAATTTTGGAGAAAAATAATCTAGTTAATTAATTATGAATTAATTAATTAGATAAAATAAGTTATTTATTTTAAATAAATAAAGTATAAAATTATCCAAAAATAGTTTGGATATTTCTAGCTCTCTTGAAAGTTGATTTGAATTAGAATTCAAAGTCAAAGTCAAAATTACTTGATGATCAAGTAATAGGAGAGAGAGAGAGACCAAAATCCTAGCCCATAAAGGACTAGGAATTTCGGCACTCCGTCTATTATATATAGGGGAACTCAAGCTCCTCTAGGAACTAATTGGCAATTATTTTGGTTCATGTGTTGAACACCTTCCTTTCTCCAAGATCAAATAAACCCTAGGTTAAGCCTAAACACTAACTAGAGAACTAGCATCCTTACTAGTTAGATTGTGATCAAGTTGGTGGACTATCTCTAGAGAGCTTCAAGTTAGAAGTTTGAAGATTCGAGCTTTACCAAGGAGAGGGGATCAAGCCGTGAGAAGAGCGTTCTTGGGTGGCTTGAAACGCTTCAAGAAAGAATAAAAGAAAAGTAAGTTTTCTATCTCTACGAATTTGGTTACACGATTGCGAGTCCAAGGTCCTTTTGTTGGGAAAATTTTTTTAAATTCCGCTGCTTTCTGATTCGTGTTTTCCAACAAGTGGTATCAGAGCCACCGCGTTAATCGTGTTTCTGATTCGTCTCAATTATACTGAATTTGGTAGAAATTCTTAGGCTTGATGCGATTGAGTATTTGTAATTGTTTTAGAAAGCCTGAATTACGAAACTGTATTTTTTCCTGAAAGTTTCTGAAAATTGGTTTTTACAAAATTTAATTTTTTGAAACTGTATAAACTGTTTTTGGATTTCTTGGATTGGTTTTGCTTTTGAACGAAAACACCAAACAAAAACCCGGATTACGACGAACACGCGAAACCCCGCGCGCGAAGGCATCGCGCGCGCGGGCTTCGTGCGCCACCGCCCGCCTGGCCTAGGCGTGCGCAGGGCATCCGCCCAGCACCCTCCCGCAACCGCGTGGGAGGCCGGCGTGCCCGCCCACACACGCCCGCACTCGGCCGGGAAGAGCCGCGCGAGCGCGCCTGCATCGAGCACGGCTCTTCTCACGTACCGGCCCTGTTTTTCCGTAATCCGTATTTTTCGTGTTTCGTGCAATCCAGTCCCAATTTTTATTTTAATTTTTAAAATTTTATTTTTTGAATATTTATTTTAATTTTTGAATAAAACTTAAAATTGGGATTTTTGAGAAATTGAAACGGTTTATCATTCTTTGATAAAATTATTAATTTTCAAAAATTAATTGGAATTTTATTTGTTTTGGTAATTTGGGATTTATTGAAAACTTTTATAAATAAGACTCGCATCAAGTCGTGTTTTAAGTCATTAGGACTTGAAACGAGAATTTTAATTTATTGGCTAAATTTAAATTCTCGCAAAAGCATGTTAGGTGATCATGGGTTTAGATCTATGTATGGTTTTAATTTATGCACATGGATGGTTTAAATTGGGGTTGAAGCCCTATAGTTGCGTTTTTCAATTGAGGTTGGAGCCACTGAGAATGGCGGGATGGTGTCTTTTGGTGTTCTCTGAGTGTATAACAATATATTATTTGGTTTAAAAATTGAAATATTATTAAGTATTGTGATGGGGGGTAGTATAGGTATTTACAAATTATATTTAATTATTTTTTTTAATAAACAAATTTGGACTGATAAAATGGGGGCATAACGGGCAATTAATGTATTTTTTAATGGAACCCTAAATTTTGGGGGGTTGTATGTAATTATGAAACTCCAGGTAGGGTGTAGATGTAATTATATCTAAATTTGGGGTACTGGCTGTAATTATCCTATCTAATATGGGGGTTAGATGTAATTAACCCTAATATTTATACTAAATTTAACTAAACACCAAGTCCATTAAAGGAAAGATTAGGATTCCAATATTATCATAAGATCTTCTTGTTAGGCTCGTTAGATATTTTTACATTAATCAGAGTGTTAAAAGAAATTAAAAAAAAAAAATTGACCAAGCCTCATCAATATGGTAAAATTAATTGCTCGACTTAATTGTCCCTCTGTGCAACAACATCAATTTGTTGAAGAATTTTCTCTCAAACTATATATATTGCGAACTTCGATTTTGTATTCCTAATAAATTAAGTTAGTCCAGCTATATTTCAAGACTTCAAGTTATAATAGTAAAACAAAAATCTTTAGCATTTCCAAACAATAAGACAGTCAGGTTGGTGTTTCGCTGAACTTAATTTTTTAATATAAAATTTTATATTTTATAAAATGTATTTTGAGTATACCAGTTGTTGGATCTTATTAAAAATAAGCTTGTAATAGCGGGGTGTGTCTACTATTACAGACACATTTCAAAAAAATTAGCATTTCCCGTCGAATTTCCTACTATATTTTTTCTATTACATTTTCTTCTTTATCTTCCGATACATGTCGTGTATTGGTGAGTGGTTGAAATTATAAGAGAAAAATAATTATGTTAAGAAAAAAAATTAAAAAATTTTGTCTTTTAAATCTCAATTGTGTATCAATATACTTGATATTTGTGAATGAATGGAGCAAAAGATAGAACATGAAAATTTAGTAGGAAATCTATTGGTGTATTCCTTTATCTAACTCTTTTCAAATAGATGTCCTTGTACAAATTATAAGCTATTTAGAAAAGCTAATATAAGTTCAGCCGAACACAGTCTAAGAATAAATATAAGCCTATAGCTTTTCAAAAATCGGGACTTGGGGTTTGCAAAATTTGGTGAATTGTTTTGCACTGCATTGACTGCCTGTATATATGAAGAAATATATATATATACAAAAAGTCGTAACTCTAAAAATTAGGAAATGGAACAAAACAATAAAAGAAGATAATATATTATGTTATAGAATCCTCTCCTATTCATTAGAGTTTTTGAAGCTGTCGATGCGACTTCATAAAAAGCAATTAAAGATAAAATTGATGGAGTTCGGGTTGTGTCTCAGTCCCAGTATGATTGTCTGGTATCGAGAAAGTTTAATCTTTTCATATATATAACATCTTCCAATGGGGTTCAAATATTTCTTAAGCTTGAATGAAACAACATGGAATTTTAGCTCATATGCAAATATATATATATATGTTCAAATATTTGTAAAAATAATTGGGATGATTATATAAAAGTGTGAATTAATTGTTAAATAGAAAGACATTAATGTTATCCTATGTGAGAAACTAAATACTCGTGGAAACGAATTACTGAAATTAACCTTTTCTTTTTTCTTTTTTTTTTTTAAGGAAAGTCAAACCGGCCAACTAATTCATCTCGAAAACTATAATACCCGAAACATAAACAGGAGTATTAGAAGAATCAATGAAGGTCGAAACCGTATTTTTAGCCAACTTGTGGGCCGAAACCCATTCTTACTCGTGATTAATGAGATAAATAAATATGACTAATTAAGTTGAGATCGCCATTTAATATCCAAAAAGTAGGAAAAAGGAAAATACAAGCAATAAAAGCTTTGGCTTAGCTTTCAGATCATTCCTGATGGTTAAGAAGACAAAGTACAAAACTGGTGCCCGTGATCGCATGTGAAGATAAAAAGAGCTGTTAATATCACTGCCTTTGACAACTTAGACCCACTCACATGCCCTTTTTGGCTTTTTACATCAAATAACCATCACAACATTAAATAACTAACAAAGAAATATATACATGATTTTATTAATTATTAGACATTAATTAATTTTTTCTCTTTAAAGCTAATTGTGGTTCTTCCGATCCGAGTTTGAAAAGGAAAAAAGAAAAACCACTTGTTATGTTATGTATAACAATTCATTGTCGTCAATGGTTAACTAAATAATTCTTTAGTGATTAATTATTGTCACAATAAACCAAAATAAATGAATACATGTATAAGTAACATTCGATATTATATACTAAAATAATTACAAATTTCGTATTTTATGTTTCAGTTGCATAATTTTGGGTCCAGCTAGCAGTACATGATCAAATGATTCAAATTGTTTTTGTAGTCCATGCAAGAATTTAATTTCATACATGGCATGCATTATTGAGTATCATGCTACATGACAATATCCCTCCCAAATGGTGTCTTTTAGACTACATGCCATACACCATTTAATGATATAATATATATGGATGGCCAACATATATATGCCCAATAATAATAAAAAATAATACTAATTGGGTAAATATAATGAAATTAATTTGAATCCAAACATACACCTTATTTAGCATCTACAAAGCCCTCTTTGTAATGATTTATAGAAGTTAGCACCACAACTTAATTGGTTTATAGCTAGCCAATACATTCTAACTCGAACTCAAATAAAATAAAGAAAAGAAAATTCGAGAAGAAGTTCACAATAGATATGTTACGCGTGTTGGTAATTAATTGGCCAAAACATAATTAGTGCCCTTAAGACACAATAAATTACATGCCATTAAAATCATTGTTGTTATGTTTCCATGGAGTACAAGTGAAAGAGTCACTAGCTTACAAACAAACTTACATAATGCCAAAATTGGACCATTCATTTAAACAAATTAAATAAAAAATACCTAACCAATATTCACAAAAAGAAATACCCAACATTAATTATAAGATGCGCTCCAAACAAACCAAAAAAAAAAAAAAATTTAATTACAAGATATCAACAATCTTTGCTCATGTCCACAATAGTTTTTCCCTAACTCCCACTCACATTTGCTATATATATAGCCAATCTCAAGGCACCCTTTAGCCCAATACCACAAAACCTCAAATAAACCACCACTCCTCCACCACCCCACCGCCGGCGCCGCCGCCAAGCACCGCCATGGGATGTTTTAGCTTCAAAAAAGCCACATTGATGATTGTGATTGTGCTTCTTGTTTGGTGCCCCGACATGGAAATTACTTGCTATGCTAGGAGAGTGGGAAAGCATTGGAGGCAAAGTCGAGGCGTGGCAAATTCTCTTTCGAAGAAGAAAGGGAGAAGTCACCACCACAGCAACGGCGGCAAGGCCAAACAAAAAGCTCCACCTCTGCCGGCGCCGCCATTGGCACCACCCGTGGGAAGCCCTCCACCACCATTGCCGCCACCCGTACGAAGCCCTCCACCATCATTGCCGCCACCCGTACGAAGCCCGCCACCGCCACCGCGGGCTGCACTTCCAACACCAGGTCAAGGTGATGAGAATGTACCTGATTCTACGGTCTTTAATGTGTTGGAATTCGGAGCCAAAGGTGATGGTACCACGGATGATACTAAGGTAAAATAATCCTTAATAATAATAATAATAATACACACTCACATTTCTGCATGATAATTAAAAATTGTGGACACAATTGCATGAATAGAAGTATATTACTTAGTTTAAAAGGTTTAAACATTTAGAATTATTAAATTCTTTTTCCTATTTCTTCGACTTTAATTGGTTTAAATTGAAGACGTGAAATTCCAAATATAGTTAGGGAATTAAATTTCTTCCAATCATTACGAATCACATCTACAGCTAAAAGTTGCATGTGATCAGCAACTTGCAACAACTTTATTAATTTTCATTAACTAAGATTATTCCCAAATAAAATTAATATACCCTTAGAAAAATCATGAAAAAAAATAATAAAAATATTTTAATGGGCAGTAATTTCTTCCTTATAAAATGGTATATATTTCAAGTTTTTTTACTATTAAACTTTAATTTCGTATTGGGTCGGACACTACTCACGTGAAAAATTAAAAAAACTAAAATTATATTATCATATTCATATCGTGTCGTATTCATATCACCGTGTATATATCCGTACATCATAGCTATTAGGTAATATATATGAATTATGTTATTTTGTGGTCCCAAGAGCCAACTGTTAAAAGCGAAAATTATATTTTAAATGCATATATTTAACATGATTTGAGGCTAAAAGCTTGGTACCTGTGACGGACTCCCACCTGTACATTTATTGGATAAAAAATTTCTCCCCATGTATAAGGTCTATTTATTGTTTTAACTTTTAACAGGAATAGCGTAATAAAAGAAAGAATTAGATTAGTAGGGACAACACTAACTGCCAAGAGAATCGACATGGGTATCACAAGGGTCCTGAAAATGATTCTTTGTTACGGCAGTTTATTCCTTAGTCTTAACACAGCAAATAACGAAGTGTTTGGCAACGTAGATGAAGTTTTTGCACTTAATTCTTTTTGGGCCTCTTAACTAAGATTAGTTGAAATGTTTGCAAAGTTAATATTTTATCAATGATTTGAGTTCGATATAGTATTCGATATATGACGTTTTAATTGATGGAGAGATTCCTCTATGGTCTCACACAATCAACTTCATTTATTAGAACAAATTTACATCGAGTCTCTTCACTTATTCACCTTTTGCAACGCCTGAACCTTTATTTTGAGAAAAACATGATTTGGGTCTGGATTAAAATTATACCCAATATTTAACATTTCTTTTTCGTTTCGAAAACTTGTCTCAACTAGGGTATTATTGTACTATTTCAATTTCTGTTACTGACATTTTTGCACTCTCCAAAAATGTGCCTCAATTTTATTGATAATACCGAACGGACCAACTCGAAATTACCCTTAAACTCATGATAGTATATGTAATATAATCCACCATAGTTTTGAAATTAAATATTCTTAAAAGTTGAAAATTTATTAGAAATGAAGTTTAATCATGAACACTTCCATTTTCCGTGATGAAAATTTGCAGGCATTCCAAGCTGCATGGGCATCTGCTTGCAAGATTGAAGCCTCAACCATTAATGTTCCAGCAGATTATGTATTCCTCGTAGGCCCCATTTCATTTTCAGGTCCATACTGTCAGCACAACATTGTTTTCCAGGTAAAAACAAAGGAAGTATATATATATAATCTTCTCGATTAAATTAATTAATCCCCATTTCCTTCCCTATTTTTAGTTCAATTTCCTTCTTTATTTTAAATCTTGGTTTCGTCCCTATAATCACGTATAGTTAGATGGAACAATCGTCGCTCCAAAAGGTCCAAGTCCGTGGGGCTCAGGGCTCCTACAATGGCTTGAATTCACGAAACTCGTGGGACTTACGATCAAGGGAAGTGGCGTAATAGATGGGAATGGAGCTGTTTGGTGGCAGAGTTCTTATGATGATGATCCACTTGATGACCAATCAAAGATTATTTTGCCATTTAATGGGACAATGCCTCAGAAGACTGCTGCAATTCCTGTAATAAATTTGATCCCTCCTATAATATATATAATACTAATAATAGTTGAATTCGTTGTCTGTATTCTTACAGCTTCTTTCGATTTGGTTATATTTGTCTTTGTGTTGGTTCTAACCAAGATTTTCCATTAATTGCAGATAGGAAGTTCACTGAGTAGCAAAATGCCAAGCATTAAACCAACTGTAAGGACCACCACTTCAAACTACCCCACCCCAAATTTTTTATGTTCTACTTTTATATTAGGAATATATATATAGACACATAATGTATAAATACTTCTAAAAATATTATTTTATCGTGTCGTGCGTGACAGATATTGTGTTGGATAGTTTTCAAGTGGGAATTCTAAAAAACTCCGTGTTGTCATATTTGTATTGTCGTGTTTGTGTCCGTGTATCATATATATGTTTATATATATTTATATACTTACCTATCATATCATATATTCTGCATCCATTGTTGTTAGACATTCATTTTTCGACAGTAAATATTTCATCACTAATTAATTCGTGATTGAATTTTTTAGTTGTTTTATTAAGTCTATTATAGATGTTTTTAGGAAGTTCACATGTCATGCATTCAGAGAGCGAAATATAAATTAAGTTCTAACTAAACAAATGAAACAAACAGTGTGATCCCACCCTAGAAAATGACCCCTTTTTAGCACTCCAGTAATATTTGGATTAAAGTTTATCAATAACGCAATAATTCTTTGAAAAACAGGCTCTAAGATTCTACGGGAGCTTCAACGTGACGGTCACCGGAATAACAATCCAAAACAGCCCGCAATGCCATTTGAAGTTCGACAACTGCGTCGGCGTATCTGTCTACAATTTCACCGTCTCCTCACCCGGCGACAGCCCCAATACCGACGGAATACATCTGCAGAACTCCAAGGATGTGCTCATTCGCAGTTCAAATCTTGCTTGTGGTAAGAATTTCAATTACAGTTCATCTCAACAGTACTTAATTATCAAGCTTCATACTGCAATAATTCTATGTCATAAAAGTACAGTTAGGACAAATTTATGATCCATTTTGCCACAATGGCAGCAAACCTTATCCTCTTAAAGTGGTAACATGTATTGGCCACATTCTTGGAAACTAGGCCACTCATAAATTGACACATTTCTCAACCATTCAAGGATTAAAACACCTCTTCTCCACAAACTTTTCTGGCCCCAGTTTGCGTAGATAGGTCGTAATCTGAATGGTTAAACAGGATGTGTATGAACATGTCTCCAGCCCCACAAAGATGAGACAATTTTGGTTTGTCTTGACAAGTCATAAACCTCACTGCCACGCAACTTAAATACTTTATAATTCGGGGGTGTTCCTAACTCTTCTGTTTTTGGAGATAGGGAGAACAAACGTAGAAGCTAAATTTACAAAATATCGAAATAGTAAAACTGACTAGTATTTGTAAAAACTAGGGCTGTAAATGGATATCCGAAAATCCGATATCCGTTCGCATACGAATTCGTTTAAAGAGGATATTATCCGTATTCGTTCAAAGAGGATATTATCCGTATCCGATTATAGACATCTGAATTATAAACGGATAAGGATATGGTAATGACACATCCGATCCGTTTAACATTCGATTCGTTTATACATCCGTTATCCGTAATCCGTATCCGATAACATATATATCTATATATTTTTTATACCTTGATGAAATATATATTAATTTACACATTATATAATTATTTGAGAATTATAAAAAAAAATAACAGTAAACGTATATCATATTATTTGTAATAATAAACTTCATTAATTATTGTAAACATATATTATATTAATATTTAATTATGTTATGAAATTTCAATCTATTATTTTTTATTAAAAAATATATGTAAAACAGATAAACGGATTCGAATTCGGATATCGGATAACTCACTAATCGGATATCCTCACGGATACGGATAATCCAATATTCGGATAATATTCGTCGAATTCGGATACGGATAACATTTTCATTATCTGTCAGTTAACGGATACGGATTCGGATAGCGGATATGCTAAACGGATTCGGATTCGGATACTGCACATTCACTCCGTTTATTATCTGTTTACACCCCTAGTAAAAACAAAAGTTAGAAGTAAAACAGAAGTCAATTGCGTAGTTAGAGAAAAGAAGTGAAAATCACTTTTATTAGACTTAAATAACTTACATTCATTTACAAAAATAGTCTAAAAATTAGAATCAAAATTCAGAAGCATATCATTAGATGCTTCAAAACTTTAACTTATTTCTGCTTAAAATAAACAGAAAATTAAACTACCCTCAAAATGCTGAACATAAGTTATTAAGTCCAAAACAAATTTTCTTTTAGAGTTGACAAACATTCTTTATGCTCGGTTATCGACAATATCTATATAAATTTCATGGAATACAAATTTTAATTTATTTTATGTTACATTTGACGTTCTTCTCTCTGCACATGTCCGATATTGAATATGTAATATAAGAAATGCATTATATTTTGCTTCACAAAAGATTTGAATACGACAAGAGAGGATTCGAAAGGCAGCAGTCTCATAAATGACATTGTTTTCTCAAAAGTTGGATTTAAAAAAATTACAATATTTTTATTTATTGATTTGTTTCATTTTAATTAATGGTAATTTGTGCAGGGGATGATTGTGTATCAATTCAAACGGGATGCACAAATGTTTACATACACAACATCAACTGCGGCCCAGGTCATGGAATCAGCATTGGAGGCCTGGGAAAGGACAACACCAAGGCTTGTGTGTCTAACATCACTGTCCGAGACATTGTTATGCACAACACCATGAATGGAGTCAGAATCAAAACATGGCAGGTAAACTTCTAACACTGTAGACATATATTATTTACGACGATTAGGGGTTCATACAATTAGGGATGGAATCAGAATTTCGAGACTTTCGAGATTGAAAAGAAAAGGAGTAAATTATACTTTGGAAAAGCAAAATTGTAAAGTTTTAGAATATTGTATGTAAAAGTAAAAGGATTTGAAAAATAACTTAATTTTTGTAAGAGCCCAAGAAGTGGGGGAGTGGGGTAGAAAAATAGTCTCAGCTTTTTTTTCCAATTCTTTTTCATTTGAAGGTGCAAAATTTTTAAAAATTTGCAATCAGACCCCTCAAGCTATAAAAGGTTTCCTTCTAATCTGGTTTCCTTAAAGCAGCACTACCAATATAACAAAATTTTAAAAAATTACAATTAGACCACTCAACCTAGAAAAGTTTGTCCTTGTAATCTAGTTTGCTCCTCCAAAAATCTTAGTCAATAAACTCTTAACCCTAACACAAACGTCCCACTATTACAGGGAGGCTCTGGATCGGTACAGGGAGTTCAATTTTCCAACATTCAAATGTCAGAAGTCCAACTTCCAATCGTGATAGACCAATTCTATTGCGACAAGAGCAAATGCAAGAATCAAACAACCGCGGTTGCTCTGTCCGGAATCAACTACGCAAACATACGAGGAACCTACACGGTTAAGCCGGTGCACTTTGCGTGCAGTGACAGCATGCCGTGCACGGATGTGACACTGACGAATATACGGTTGCAGCCACAGCAAGAACGCTACCACATGTATGATCCTTTCTGTTGGCAGGCATTCGGGCAGCTCTACTCTCCCACAGTCCCTCCGGTCGAGTGCTTGCAGTTGGGGAAGCCGACGAGCAACAAGATTCAAGGGGATGGGGATTCTTGCTAAGTATAGTGAATTCAGGAAAAGAAATATTTAAATTGTGGGAGGGAGTTAATATTGCTTCATATAGTGATGAAAAAATATATATATAAATATATTTATATGTTACATTTTTTGGTGAATTATTCTGCGTGGTCGGCTTGCTTTGGCTGGCCCCTTGCTTGCACCATGGGTTATTAGTGAAGAAATTACAGGATATTTGTAATAGTGTTAGATTATACAGGCTTGTTTTATTGTTCTGCAGAAAGATTACATTGGTGTGGAGAGTATTTAAAGATTGATGTTGGTACGAAAAATTAATTGAAAGAAAATGGATGCCCTTGTTACCTAAGCCTTATTTGTTGGTGACTTTGAGTTAGGATCATGGATATGGACACGATAATACAGACACAACATGAAACGATACATACGATATATAACATGACAAAATGATATTTTTAAAAGTACTCGTACATCTTAGTTTTTTTTTTTTTTTTTTTCATGTTATGGACTTAGAAGTTGTATCTCAAATCCTCTGTGCATAATGACATTCCCGCAGGCATTTTCACTCGTTAAGATGTAGACGAGTTTGCTCTCCCAAGACAAGTCCAACGGACTATTTTAGTCTGAAATGATGTTCACCAGAGGATGGTCCTTAAGCTCATAACCTTAACCAAGTTGATAACTGTCTCCTACCAAATTCCATAGTGACCTTTTCAAAACCTCCTTTTCCGAGTGAGAAAGATGCCCTTCAGAATACTAATGTGTTTACATAATCACTTCAATTAGAAAATAAATTATATATTCTGATGCATAAATCAGTTTCAAGTATTATATATGTATACATATGTGTGTGTGTTTTTTACTTCTTTTGTTGGTGATAGACCTAAAATTTTCCTCTCTCAAACTCTGCAGAGGAACAAATTCTCTCATCTAACTCTGGAGAAGAACAAGTTCTCTCCCAAATTTCCCACGGCAGTCGCCCCTTCTCCGCCCGCGCCACAAGCCTGCACATCCACTCCCAAGATATTAGAAGAAAACAACAATTTTTTTTCCCGGAACAAGAAACAACACCATACACAACATATCCATGAAAACGGAACTTACATTGCTAATTTCTGACCTTAGCTTGCTTAACATGTTAGTAACAAACAAATAATCCTGGTGTACTTGAAAGGATGTCCGGGCGCCTTCTTGAAAGGCCAGCTGATGAGCCGTTAAAGTCCATTAGTGTTGGGGGCGAAGTATGGGCCTATTATGTTTGATCTCAAGCTTTTCTTGTTGCCTATTCTCGTGGCCATTTTAACATGAGTTGTATTAAGGATCCTTGGATCATGAACAATTATATCTTTTCTATTCTAGATTGGTTATATATAAGGAGGGGGCCTCGGCAAAACACCATGGTTTCAAAAAAATAATAATCCCGGTGTACTTTCCCCTAACTGGCCTAAACCCGTCAATTTTCATCTTGCTCCCACAAAAATCTCAATCAGATGTCGGAGATTCACCTACACCTTCCTCGAAACTTAACTAACATTTCAAAATCAGCATCCTACATTCTACCAATGGTGATTTATCAAATATACCAAAAAATGGGTCCAAGAAACAATTACAGTCAACCACTTGCCAAAAGAGAGGTTAGAAATCAAGTCATTTACTCTTTGTTTGAGGAATGGGGAAGTTTTCTTCGGCTTGCTTTAGCCACATATAGTTGGAAGCTTCGATCCAGCGTGGGTGGACCAGGAACTTCTTCTCCCGCACCGCCCAATGGGATTTTTCTGTTCCTGAATCCAGAGCAACAACATGTGTGACGGATGGATCCACTTCAAGTGTGCACGTAGCTCCAAGCTGCTCTGCCAATTTCCAGATGTAATGGTCCTCGGCCCGGGAATTAGTAGGGAAAACACGCGAGAAAACTATTTTGCAACCCTTTAAAATCTCCTCACGAACTGTTTTAAGAATCTGTCTTACATCTCGACCTTCTAAATCATCCTCGCGTCTCTGGTCAAAGAACAAACAGTGAATCCGTTGAAGGATTTTAAGAACTGTTGCCAGTGCTCCTTCGGTTTCACTTTCATCACTCCTTAGTACAGAAAGTGAGTGCTTGCAACTCGAAGCAAAGAAGTGATATCTTTCCATCAATATCAAATTGCCCTTATGTTTTCCCCATACCCCTTCTGTATCATCCAAGATGAGGACCGCACTTTCTGGTGCGAAAACAATATCCAGGCCTTTTTGATGCCTCTGTGTGCAATCCCCTTGAGCAATTATTCTGGATTTGAAGTAACTATCTCCAGGGTCTAGTATTTTTCCCATTTCTACTGCATAGGGACGTTCACCCATAGTGTATATATACATCTCAAACAACTTACTAGCTTCTTTCAAGAATGTATGCACAAATGGCCTCAACTTAGTCATCATTTGCATACAATCCAGTTTGATTAATAGGCTCCTTCTCAACTTATCGGGCAAATCTTCTTCAGGACCTTTTAGGTATCCTTCTTCCACAGTAATGTGTTCAAATCGAGTTGAGTTGAGCAGTGTGTGATCTAAATCAAGAACCAAACAAAGCTTCCTATCACGCAGCAATTCCTTGAAGTTTTCGCCACGCAATCGCACTATCTCATCATTAGTCAGCCTCAATTTCTTATGGATGTACCCAAATGCAACACCAGATTCTTGATCCGCTGTTTGTCCACACTCTGTGCACATTCCTGCATAGTAACGACGATGCGCACAAATATCCTTCTTCGGCGACGACCCTGAGCAATCTGAGGAACTTGGTGGATTTGTTACGTCTTCAGATATCTCCACCATGCGCCTTTTAACTCTAACAACGTCCAAGTCACAGTCACCCTCATCATCGCCATCACTCCCCTCCTCTTCAGCAAATTCTTTAGGATCAGCTGATTCATCAGAAATACTTTCGAGCTCTCTATCAAGAATTGCTGCAAAGTCAAGCAGTGCAAAGTCGTCACTGCTTGACGAGTGTAATGGCGAGTCTGTTAAACTCATCAGATTTCTCTGTTGATGGCTCTTCGGAGATGGCAGCTTGGAGGCGGCGGTGGATTTGTGGTTAAAAACGACTTGGAGCCTGGAGGCGCGGTGTATTTTCAGAATGTTGAGAGAAATAAAAAATTGAAACAACGAACCTATATTATATAGAGATTAGGGAGAAACATAACAGACTAAGAAT
The DNA here is from genome assembly GCA_037501455.1 of Lantana camara. Classification (NCBI taxonomy): domain Eukaryota; kingdom Viridiplantae; phylum Streptophyta; class Magnoliopsida; order Lamiales; family Verbenaceae; genus Lantana; species Lantana camara. The sequence goes on from CM074860.1 coordinate 21,823,132, forward strand.
TCTAATCCTATCATCGATCCTATCCAATGTCAACTTCCTAAATCCTAACCCTACTTAAACCGTAATTCTAACACAGAGAAAAAAAAAAAAAAAAGTTGAGGAGAGAGAAGACAGAATTCGAGTGCAGTAACATATACAATATAATGTCGAAATTCGCAACAAATCCAGTCGAGGCGGCCTTACCGAAGGGCAGAGCGTAGGAGTCGCTGCCGGAAGTGCGGGCCGCCGTGGGTGGTGGCGGGAAGGAGGAACTGTGCCGCAGGAATTTTGGGGTTTGAATCGATGTCACAATGTGCTTTCGAAATGGGGTAGGGGCTTTTCTCTGTATAGAGGGGAAAAAAACAGAATGTAGTGAAATTAGGGTCAAGACGAAGTGATGGCAATCATGGCATTGGTGTCTTTTCCATAGTAAACTATCTACAAACAAGCCCAATGGGTAAACATCTATGTAAGCCTGCAAGTCTGTAAACGGATATCTGAAAATTCAATACCAGTTAATATTCGAATTCGTTTAATAGAGGATATTATTTGTATTTAGTTATAGACACACGAATTATAAACGGATAAGAATATGATAATCACATATTCAATATATTTAACATCTTATCCGTTTATATATCCATTGAATATATCGGTAATTCATACCCGATAACATATATATCTATATTTTTTTTTTTTACTTTGATGAAACATATATTAATTTATGCATTATATAATTATTTGAAAATTACAAAAAAATAATAACACAAAACATATATCATATTGTTTATAATAATAAACTTCATTAATAACCGCGGACATATATTATATAATATACACATATATTATAAATTGTATATTATACTTATAAGTTAATGTTTGTATAGATTTAATGGATTTAATGGATTCGAATACGGTTAATCAGTTGGATTCAGATACGAATAGTATTTTCCTTATGCGCCGGATAACGGATTAGGATAACAGATACAAATTTGGATAATTGATATACTAAATGGATTCAGATTCAGACATTGCACATTCGTTCTGTTTATATTCCTACATCTATGTACACAATCCAAATATAGGAATTTATTGCATCAAAAACCCTATGATATACTTAATTAGCACTTCGAACGCTATGATTTGAAATGTCTCAAAGCGAATTATGTGATTGTATTAAATTAGCACTCAAAAACCTACAGTCATGACCACAACCACGGTTGTAGGGTTTTGAGTGTTAATTTAATATGATCATAGGGTTCGCTTTGAGATATTTCAAATCACAGAGTTTGAAGTGCTAATTAAATATATCATAAGTACTGACCGAACAAAAAATCCCAAATAAAGTCACGTAAATCTAGTATACATAAAACGCACAAAATTAATATATCTGCGTCATCCCTTAATCTATAAATTTGCCCTCTTTACGCTTGACAATCAATATGGTCCGCTGACACAAATCATTAACTTTTCCCAGTAAACAAGCTTTTTTTATTTTTTTTTATAAGGGCCCAATGTAAGGAGTTAAATGTGTTAAAATGAAAGATATCATTAAGGGACGCTTTAATTTTACTTGTACTAATGGTTGTGGGCTTAGCAATGTAGCCCAGTAAACACCGGGCAAGCTTATACAATCTTTTCTTTTGGGTGCTATGAGCAGTGAGCTTATACAATCTAATTCTTATAACTTCACCACCTAAACTAGTGTGCAAATTAAGTTTACAAGTGGGCTTTGTTTACTTCACAGCCCATTACCCATTCTATTTTCCTTTAAGTTACTATTTTGTCCTTAAAGATATTTACAAGTTACAACACCTCTCCAAAGTTCGTTGAATACTTGAATCCCAGATCACATTTCCTACTACATTTTTTATATTGCATATTTCACTTCGTTCACACACGTCAAATATATTATTGGACGGTTAAAATTAAAAAAAATAAAAATTTGTTTGATGTTTGTCGTTTTTCTGCGCACCACTAATTTTGTTGGATTCTTCTCGATTTTGTTTGAAACTCAATTAGTCGTTAAAGAAAACCTGTGGAGGAATAAAGTTGGGGGGAGGACTTGCAAAATAAAGGTTCATTCTCCACTGAATTAAGTCAATCCTAATAAAAAGAATTCTCCCACAAAATCTTGTATTAATTACACTTGACCCCCAAATTAGATAGGGTAATTGCAGTTGGTACCCCAGTTTTAGATATAATTACAGACACCACCCCTCTGAAATTTGTTTATTAAAATTAACCCCAAAATGGCTAAAAATTTGATGATGTCAACAAAAATATTTGTGAAAGTCCGAAATTAACCCTGTTGATTCCGGGTAATGTGTAATTATTTTTGTTAAATTTTAATCAAAATTTTTAATTGAAATTAGTTGTTGCAACGGCTACTTCCATGCCTAATAAGATTGTTATTTTCATAATTTGAAGCCTATAAATATTGAGTCGAACATGTGAAAATTATACAACTATCAAGACAGCCACACGTTCGACACTTTTTATTTTGACTAGTGAAATGAACGTGCGTTGCACGTTTATCATTTAATTTTATTTAAATAAGTTTAGCTAATATGTTTATTGAATAAATTAAAATATTAAAAATATCTAATTTGATTAAATAAATATAATAATATTTTTGATGAACTATTTTGATCTTAAAAAACTATACATACATACAAAAATATTTATATGAAATCTCTATTTCAAATTATGTACAATAAGCAGAAATTCAAAGTAGAGAAACATTCAAATAAATAAAAAATAAAAATATTTGAAATTATATTATTATATAAAATTTTTTTAAAGTATATAATAATTTGTTCGAACAATTCTAACTTTTAAGCATAAGTAACAATTTAAACTTTCAAATATATTTAATAAATAAAAAGACATATATAAAAAAGGGTTAATCCTAATCGCCCCCTGTCCTTTGGGGATTTTGCACTTTTCCCCCACTACTTTGATTTTTAGCATTTACTTCCCTAACCTTTGAAAAATATTACACTTAACCCCTTTGAAAAATTTTGACCGTCGATTTCTCCTTCATTACAGTGACCCAAGTTTCAAGACTACCGTCATCGTATTCATCTCTCCAAGGAGAACAAAACCTATACCCTAGTCGACACAAGGTGTTAAAGTTTTGAGATCAGTTTTATATAGATTTGCTTTGTTAAAGTTTGTTACAAGGGGTTAAGTGTGATATTTTTCAAAGGTTAGGAGTGTAAATGTTAAAAATCAAAGCATATGAGGGAAAGTGCAAAACCCCCCAAATGACAGGGAGGTGACCGAGATTAGCCCTATAAAAATATGGCCTAAACCCGGCAACCCCCCTGTCCTTTGTGGGGTTTTGCACTTTCCCCCCTATGCTTTGAATTTTAGCAATTTCCCCCCCTAACCTTTGAAAAATATCACACTTAACCCTTTGAACACACTTTGACCATCGATTTCTCCTCCATCACGTCAACCGAAGCTTCAAGACCACCATCATCGTGTTTGTCTCTCCAAGAAGAACAAAACTCATACCCCACTCGACCCTATTAGCCGCCAAAAGCTTCGTTCATCGTGCATCGTCTTTGACCAATGATTTCTACTTCGCCATTTGTCGGATTTTGATTTCGAGACCATTGTTGTGTTCCTTACGTCGAGAGCTTCAATTTGATATATAATACCCTCTGTTGGGTCACCGTGACAAAGAAGAAATCGACAATCAAAGTTTATTAAAAGGGGTTCAGTGTGATATTTTTCAAAGGTTAGGGAGGAAATTGCTAAAATTCAAAGCATAGAGGGGAATGTGCAAAAACCCTGAAAGGACAGGGGGGTTGCCGGGTTTAGCCCTAAAGTATATATAATTAATATAGCATTTTATATAATCTTTATTCTTTCTATTGTTTGATTTTTTTAATATAATTTGTGATTTATTTTTAATTTTATTTATGAAGTTTTGGAGAATCTTTTCGCTGTCATTCAAAATGTAAAAGTTATATTCACTTTCAAAACCATAACTTTTGCACCTTATCTTTCTCATAATTTTGATCTCGATTCCATCATTTAAAATGGAAATATTGTTAATTTTTTTTTAAATTTCATAATCTTGAGAAATTATAGTTTTGGTATTTCATTACCACTCTTGTGTTCCTTCCTAATCACTATTTTCTCTCATTTTATCTCCTATTCTTTCTTATGCCTTTAATGATTCCTCTTCCCTAATTTATAGATATCAGACTCCTCTTAGTCACAATTACTCGTTCTTTTCTTAACCTAGATTTGTTCTTATCTTCAAGCTTAGTTATGAGATATTTCATAAAATCTGATATGTGCTAACCTCTCTTGGTTTTACTCTTACCGGTTCGCCTCACACCGCTTCTTCGGTTTGCCACCTAATAGATCAGCCTACTCCTCAAGCAAGTTGATCTTAGTTTGGTTCCATTATAGGCCTAATGAGTATGTCCCCAACAATTACTAATTTTAGTATAATTACCTTAAACTAAATATTCATCTCTCAAAACTGTGGGTTTGGCATATCATCATTTTCAATATTACCTCCTTTCCTAAAAATCTCCATCTTCTTCTCCATAATCGTAGTTTGATTTATGAGTATTTTTATTTTCTTTCTCCATCTTTTTCCCATCTTCTTTCTATTTTTCTATTTGATTTCACAATCAAAAATGCTCATTGGAGTTTGAGCTAAAGTTCTAGCTTCTACACCCCTAATTAGTTCCTTAAATTGTTTATACTTTCCATACTCAGAATTCTATTAACCTATTGCTTTAAATCATTTGACATATAAGGTGCGAACAACACATGTAATTTGCTGAAATTTAATTTGAGACCCAACGCCTTGCAAAATGCCTCAACCACACTTTGAATACATTTTGCTCCATCCACGATTGCTTTGGCTCCCAATATTAAGTTATCCACAAAAAACAAGTTTGAGATATGAGGCTTTTTCTGACATACCATAATTGGCTTCCAGGTCTGGCTGAAATGGTCTCCTCAATTATATACGTAAGTTGTTCCATGTAGAGTACAAACAAATAAAGCGAGAGTGATTGCCTTATCTAATCCCACACATCCGTACAACCTCCGTCGGTTGACCATTCGATAAAATTTTCGATTGTATCCTCTACATTCTGCTCATAATAATATTGATGATTTTTTTCGAGAATTTGAAGGAAATTAAAGTTTTTCTCAAAAAATTCTATCGAATTTTGTCGTACGCCTTTTCAAGATTCAATTTCAGCATCATGCCCTTTTTTATCGTTGGAGTGAGGTAGCAATCATAACACTTATTTATGCATTAAGATATCGTAATGGGTGTCTCGGCCGGGAATGAAGCTATTCTGGTTCGATCCCACAATTTCTTTGATATACGGCTTAAACGAAGTATAATCATCTTGGTAATCATTTTTGAGCAATACATTAACATAATGGCCGGAAACTCGTTTATTTTTCTAGAGCATTTTAAATTAGGCAAATAAACAATCGATAATCCTTATTTGGAATTGATTCTTTCTCCATGCAATCATTGATGAAGTTCACTATCGAGTCTCCAACTATATCTTAACAAGTTTTAAAAAAGTAAGTTGGAAACCATCTACTCCCAGCGCTTTGTAAATGTGCATGCTCTTGACTATCCTCAAGATTTTCTCATTTGAGGTCATTCTTGCCAATTTATTTTTCCGCTAACACCTTAGGGTTCGTTAGTGCAAGCTAATACCAAGACTCATCACCTCTTTAATGGTATCTCCATTGAATAGTTTGGTGTAGTACTCTCAAGTGCGTAGATTCAGTTGATCATTATTGGTTGCCCATTCATTGATTATTTTGAGCGCATTCATCTGGTTCCTCATTCTTCTCGTTATGGTTGAGAGATGAGAGAAACGTGCATGTTTATCCCTTGAATTGGAGCCAATTAATTCTCGACTTTAAAACCAAATAACCTCTTCTTGTTGTAATAGTTTGTTATATCCTACCATCAATTATTTCTCCAAATCTTTTGAATATTTACCTTGCTTGGTTCATGCATAATGCTCTAAAAATTCTTTGTATTTTTTTTATTTTTTCGCTTTTCAAGCACATTGAAAACTGTTCAAGGACCATTATTTTGGAGTAATGATCCCAAGTCAAAATGTCCTTCAAGTTTTGATTCAGCCAATAAGTCGTGTATTGCTACTTTAGAAAATGTAGATCTAAATTGATAAATGTTGTATTAATCTCATTCAAATTTCGAAAATTCTCCATATCGTTTCTTGAGCTGACACTCGTTCTAACATCTTGAAATTTTTTAATCTAATTTTCGAAATTTCATTTACCATTGTATGCAATATTACTTCTCACTTTGCTATATCCTTTATAAATATATTTGTAAAGATATTTTACGGTTGTCTTTAATTTTGGTATACACATGAGTATATACATTAAAATTAAGTATTTCTTCTTTTACTAACTATTCTTTATCTCTTTTTTATATTATCTTTGTCATTTGATCTTGCATTCCATTCTCTTATTTGTATTTCTCTAATGAGTATTATTTCAAATTTATGTTAATTTTTTTTATAATTAGTTTTATGTATGTAGTAGAAATAATTAAAAGAGTATATTTATTTAAAAATTTAAGGAATATTTAATCGAATACTGTAAAAATGATTTATAAAATAAAATTATATCTTATTTTTATATGCACACACATTGAGTCTCTTTAGGATTATTAATTTAAAGGAACTTTAGTCTAACAACCTGACATTCTAAATTGTGGTATATTAAGTCGTAAGAAACCAAAAATGCTATTTGTACTTTTACGTATTTAATTTATATTTTATTATATAAACTAAAGGAAGATTATATGGTTAGTTAGATTTAGATAATTACAATTATATTACTATATTAGTATTAGTTAATTAAAAAATATTATATTAGAATTAATTAATTTATTGAAAAATCTTTTATATAAATTATTCAATTATATTATTTTGTTAATTAGATAAGTTTATAAAATTATAATATGATATTAATTTAAGAAAGTTTATGAATTTAGATAATTAAAACTATGGATTTATATAATTAGACTTACATTAGGATTGATTTATTGAAAGTTATCTTATGTAACTTGTTCAATTTAAATAATATTTTATGTTACATAATTATAGAAATTTATTAAAATTTATAAAGTGAATCAATTTGTTGTTTTTTGATTCGTTTTTAGATACATCTTATTATAACATTTTAAGTTATAAACCTTAAAATTAAAAAATAGACAACTTATATCATAGAATTTGAATACAATTAATTGATATATTAATATTAAAACAATCCTTGTTGAACTATATATCATTTTTTTGGGTAAGTTGGAGAAATTTTAATTCTACCAAGAGTCTATTTTAAGTTGATAAGTACTTTTTAAATATAGTTAAATTAATAATTTATAACATGTATTTACATTATTAACCTTGACTAATAGTTATTGACGTAATTATTGTCAGGATATTTTAAGCGATCCGTATTTTGTAAGAAATCAAAAACTCAATTCGTGCTTTTATAATATATATAGATATTTTGGTGCTCGATTACTTGAAAAATAGTTACTTGAAACCATGGGAGAGATTAACTATTGGTTTGTATATTGCTTGTGAAACTCAATATTTATAATCTTCAAGTTATGAAAATTATGGTCATATGAGGCATGGAAGTAGCCGTTACAACAACTAATTTCAACTAAAAAATCCAATTGAAAATTTAACATAAAAAATTACACATAACCCCCCATTTTAATTTACTAAACTACAATGAACCCCTAAGGACATGATCAATAATAAAATTTTGACCGAAGTCAATAGGGTTAATTTCAAGCTTTCACAAATATTTTTGCTGACATTATCAAAAATTTTAGCGATTTTAGGGGTTAAGTATAATAAACAAACTCCAGAAGGATGGTATCTGTAATTATATCTAAAAGTGGGATACCAATTGTAATTACCCTATCTAATTTGGGGGTCAGGTGTAATTAACCCCTTTTTTTCTTTGTACCAAAAATCCTAAGTCATGTGTTTGGCATCCACGCACGTTGACAACGACTTTTTTAGTCTTATGACACATTTTTTATATATGTAATGAAATTTATATACTTATTGAAGTAAAATAAAACTATTGTTGAAATATGCACAAAAGACATTGTATTGTTGAAATATGCAAAAAAAATTCTATAGACAACATTTGAAAAAAAAACCCTTGCCACATCAATTCTTCTAATTTTTTATAAATAATAATTTATTAATTTGATTAGCAAATAATTAGATAATTAGTTAACATAAAATGTTGGGTTAGTTACACCTAACCCCCAAATTAGAAAGGGTAATTACAATTTGTCACCATTTTTAGATTAAATTACAACAGATACCACCTTCAAAAATAAGTAATTACATTTAACCCCTATTTTTATTTAAAAATTGCTCATATCAACAAAAATTTTAATGAAAACCTAAAAACACCCTCTGTTGACTTCAGTCAATCTTTTTACTCCAATGTTACCCTTAGGGGTTAATTGTAATTAATTATATTAATATGGGGGTTAAATGTAATATTTTTAATAAAACTTTCAAACCGTCATTTTTGGACAAAGTATATCTGTTATAATGGCTATATCCCTCTTTCAGCTACAATTTATTAATATAAATTAAATATTTATTTTATTATTAATGTTAAGCTAAAAAGTAAGAATTAATTAATTTTGATTAACAATCAATTAGAAACATAATTAATTGTGGTGATTTTATTATTGAATTTTTTTATTACTTCGCTTAATGATAAAAAATATTAATTTAAAATTAAAAGTTAAATTATATTTTTATATAAATATAAGTTAATTGCTAATAATTATTAAATAACAACTAATTATAAGGTGAAATTACAAATTTTTGATTTGTAATATATATGTTAAAATTTTCATGTAAATATAAAAAAAAAAAATTCTTCTTACATATACATAATTAGTAAAACTTTTAGGCACCAAAAAAAAATTAGTAAAACTTTTAAGATTGAACAATTTCAGTTAGATTTGATTCAATTTAAGTATAAAATTTTCAATTTAGTGAGGACAATTTGCATCTTTGACTACATGGTACAAATTGTAGTTTTCATATGTATTTTAGAGTTTGTTCAGATGTAGTTGTCGATAAGTATCTATTATAAAGTACTAAAATTTTTAAAAATGCTTACTTAAGTAAATTAGGATAATGTATTAATTAAAAATAAGATTTGTTTAATCTAAAGAAAATATGAGCAAATTTTACAAATCAAACCAAATAAATAAAGTTAAATAAAATATGAATGAAATGCATAGTCAATTTTAGTTGAAAGAGAAATATAGTCGTTATAACAACTATATTTTGTCCAAAAATGACAGTTGGAAAATTTTATTAAAAATATTACACTTAACCCCTATATTAGTATAGTTAATTACAGTTAACTCCCAAGGGTAACATTGTGATAGGGACCACTCTATAGGGACACATTGCAACCACTGACAGATAGCCGAGTAGAGGAAGGACTCTAAGGATAGATGCGTAGCAAAAGGACTCCGAGTAGAGGAAGGGCTCTACGGATAGACGAGTAGAAGAAGAACACTATACGGATATACACGATTAGTAAACCCTAACCGGACTCTTTGCATTCGCTTATATAAAGGACGCGAACAGACCCAAATAGAACACACAAAAACAAAGTGAAACATAGAAAAGAGAGAAAGGGAGAGCCACTCTTGTTGATACTCATCACTGGCGCCATCTGTGGGAAGTCGACTGACTTTTCCAAATCAGTATCAAAAGGCTCTTTTGATCTCTCATAACCACCTTCCAAAAAAAAAAAAAATCATGTCTAGAGAACATATCAACCAACTGCTAGATAAGATCGAACAAACTGTATCGGAGATAGAAGAACGACGATTGAGGACAGACCATACCATTCCAGAGACCGGAAAGCAAAAGGAGACAATACCAGAGGGAGAAGGAAAGACACCCAACATATTGTCGGCCAATATGAGAATGGAACAACTGCAAATTTTGGTAGGGATGGTCACTGAAGCCCAAGCAAGGCGAGCGGGAACCAGCCATCGTGATACATCTAAAGGCGACACACGAACGAACGGAAAGGGAAAAAGACAACATATGGATCCAATAGACCTGGATAGAGAATCAAGCTCAGGAGAAGATTACTATGATAAAGATGATCAAGCCACGAACCAGACCGCATCTAGATCTAAGGGTCCATGGATAAAGAAAGTCAATAATTGGGAGGAGCAGATGCAAGATCTGGGAAAAGTCGTGGAAGATCTGAAGCGAATGACAAGTTTCGAATTTGCCAAAATAAATAAATATCCAGTTCACAGCTAAGCAGGGTATAGTGCAAACGGGTCGAATCCACAGAGACTGGGTTTAAACTAATTCTACTTACTCGCAGGAAAAACTTGTAATGAACTAGCCGACCAAATTAAAAGGGGGGTTTTAGATTTAATTCTACTAACTACTAAGAAAACAATTAAATAAAACTAGCTTAAAAGAAATAATTAACACGTTGGAAATAGGGTTTAGACAAACAGGTGGAAAACAAAACCTAGCTAGGAATTATAATTCAGTTCAGACATCAATCACAGACTCAATAATAAATTCAATTCTTTCAAGCAGATTAGCTATAGCAGATAGAGACACTCGACTCCGCCTCGTTTTCTCTTAAATATTAGAACAACCTAAAGACACTCGACAGTTATTCCCTAATCAATTCATAACCCCTAGAGACACTCGACGGGATTTAATGAATTAACAACATTAAGATTTAAGAAAACACTAACCCTAATCAACCTAGTCATGACACGTGCTAAATTTAAATTAGATTATTAATCCCCTTAATAAGTTGAGAACTGCAACCAATCCTTCTTATTAATGCGCCACTAATTATCTATCAAGCATTACATAAAACTTCATGCAATCAAGATTGGCAATACGCAACAAACCTACTTAGAAAATCGGGCCCTAATCAACCAAGTAAATAAATCACGATCAACACTACATGCGGAGGATTAATAAATACTTGAATTTAAATTGAATTATGAAAAACACTTAGGTCTCATGATGTCCAAAGCTAAACTATAATATCCTAGCTAAGCATTAAGAAAATTATCTACTCATATACATATTGTTCGAAAGCAATAAACAAAGTAAAAACATGAATCTAACTAAAGGAAAGATTGAAGAGGAAAGATTGTCTCGGATGAATCTTCAAGCTTTCGCCTCCAAGATCTTCTTGCCTCTGCTGCTCCGAAAACGTGAAGGAAAAGTGTGTATCTAAAGTCCTCCCAGTTCTCGCCCAAAACATGAATATATAACCACAGAGCCTTGGACGTCAAGTTAAATTCTTCTCCAAATCCTAGGCCAATTAGGATTCAATCTCCACGAACACACTTGCTGCCAAAGTCTTCAAAGTGGGCTCAAGTCATAACCACCAAAGTTACTTCTCAAAATGGGCCATTCTTTATTAAATTAATTCCAAGACAAAACGTGCAGGCCCAATATCATCAATGTCTATTCCAATTCCAAAGCAAACTCCAGTTCGGTTGGGCCTCTTCCATGAGCATAGCAACGCGGCCCAACAGCATCAATCCACCAATGGAAAAGGTTCTGCTCCAAAAATTCCCTTTAATTAGCCCATATAATCTCCAATTTTATGAAATTAGTTCCGCTGCAACAGAAACACAAAACACATCACACGCACCAATATAAATATCATTTAAACACTAAAAGTCAGCCATAACATACCACAAATACGAGGTTTAAACATGTTATCAAATCCCCCCACACTTGTCCATTCACTCGTCCTCGAGGGAAATAGAATCAAAGAAACCTTGCTCCCATCAAACACATCCGCAAAGGCAAACTCCGAACTCGCTGCCTAAACTAATCTAGCAACTGAACACCTTAGCCAATCATGTAGAATCAAATTAATAAGTACAAATATCATACCCTCGTGTATAGTGTGAAATTGAACAAATAATGTACAAAGACTAGATTAAAAAGTTAATATTTTTGTTCGCATGAAAACCAATCATCAACTTCGAATGCACCGTCACCCCAATCTCTACTAATTTGATCAACTAATGACACGAAATCGATAGGACTTTTCAAGATTGTAACATAGACTTAGGTTAAGGTAGGAAAAAGTAAATCAACGGCTCTCGAACACCAAGCTTACACATTAAAGACCAATTCCCAAGTGTTTCCCTTTATTTCTTCCCAAAGACTTCCCTTTCTCATAATGAATTCCCAACCCTTCTATCGAATTTTTAACAAGGCTCATACTCTCTTATTTCTTCTTCACTCTTGCTTGTTTTTTTTTTTTTCAGCTCAATTTTTTTTTTCTCTCATTTTTCTTTTCTTTTCTTCTTGACTTCTTTTTTTTTTTTTTTTTTTTCTTTTCCCTTTTGTTTCATCAATCTCACAAAAATTTTTCTATTCAACACAATGAAACTTCCACACTTCAAACCAATTCCAAAAGGGAAGTCTAGACATCCTTCAATACAATCCCAAAAAATTAGTAAGCAAGGTGTAACAAAGATAAGGGTAGGAAATGGTATTGTGCACTCGGCTTGTAGCGTGGCTAAGAAAGAAATTTTGCACAATACTAAGGCTCAGCGGGGTCAATCGGGCAATGTTATTTAGTGAAATTCAATAAAAAGGCCAAAAACACCGACAACGAATGCCTAAGTCATTTTCCAAATCACTAGTCAATCAATCTATTTCGCCTCGAAGGGGGTTAAGTGCACTCTAATCAATTTTCGGAGCTCATTTGAAAAATATAACCAATTCATCTAAGCAATGTACATAACTTGTTCAAAAATGTGCGCAAGCAATAAGGGCATGAAGTTATACTAATTAATAAAATTCCACATAACAGTCCACGTATTCAATCGCTTAACAAGTTCTAGCCAAATTCAGAGTTCAAGCCTAAGCAAACCTACTCAAAATGGGAGCAAATTAACCATGACTTCCAACATCCTCGTATTCAAGCAAATTGGCACAAAGAATCAGTCAAAACAACCCCAAAATCACCTTAGAGACAACCCAAATAGTCAAAAAAATTTACCCTAATTAATCCCAGCAAAACAGTCCAGTTTATGCACAATATTTAGTCACTACAAACAGCCCTACGATCTGAAAATAAAGACTGCACAAAAATTCCAAAATAACAGCCCTCTAATCACATGAAAAACCACAAAATACATGCCGCAAAAGCCTAAAAAAATACGACAAGCCTACAAAGTGAGCTCGGCTCATCTAATCCCCCACCACACTTATTCATGCATAGTCCCGTAGGCATGGAAAGAAAGATAAAGAACAAGGACTTCCCTGAAAAGCGCAGGGGCGCGAAGGTGTCAAGGCGTGGGCTGTGTGTGACCGATCGCAGCAAGGAGGATATCAAACTTCTTGTTCATGGACTCCCGGAGCTCAGTAAGTTCGTTCTCAAAGCGCGTCAACCGTGCACGCACATCATCCTCAGCCTCATCCGGTTGCTGCTCAACGGGTGGTCCATCCTTCCTCGGAAAAACTCGCTTGACTTTCTTGGGCCTGAAACCTGCACGAGAAAGAGAATACCCTTCACCGGTTTTGACTAACATACCCATATTATCCAAACTATATAAATCAAGACTAGGCATGCGGCATGCAACAGTCAAAGCAGGGGTGTCGGGGCCTAATAATTCGTTACATCGTGCAAAGTGGGTGATAACGTGTCCTAAACTCAAGTCATGACATCCACGCTTCACATCTCTAAACACGATTGCTAACCAAAAACCCAAATTAATTTTTCGTCTTTGCATCATTCCCCACAAAAAGAACAATTCGGTTTTTGTAATGACTCCAAAACCACGTGTACGGCTAGAGAAAGTAGAGGAGAGAAACCGGTGTAAATAACGCAATGTGGGGTCAACTAAATCAAAATCCTTAGAAGTATGAGAATTATAAGCACGAGCACCAAAAATAGCCAAATCCCAAAACACATCCTTATCAACAAAATCAGCCACAGTTTTATAATCACATAACATGCTCAAATACTCGTCACTATCCAACTCATCCTCTGGAACAAACCGAATAGCAACATTAAACTCATTAACCAAAATGCTGTAGCGTGTACCCAAAAGAGTGAAATTAATAGTGCCAGGTGTATCTAAACGGAAATCCTTAGCGGTAGTGAAATGGTATGTCAGATAGAACTCACGCACAAGCTCGGTATAAACAGGATCATCAAGGACAAAAAATTCATACCAACCAATTGATTTCATATAGTCACACGCATCATCATACAATCCAAGGGTGCGAAGAGTGTGAAAATCCGGGAGCTTACCTGCCACAATCGGCTGAGTACGAGCATCAAACTTCCGGCGCTTGGGGGCTGTTTCCTGCTCTAGATCAGAATCGGAGGCTAAATCCTCGGTTGGAAGGTGAATAGGCTGCTGGAAGTTCCTGCCCAACCGCGAACGAGTCGCCACACGGTGGGGCTGTGGTGGCTCTGGTTCCTCGCCGGTGAACACAAAATCCGCATCATTGTCGGAACCATCCGCTGCACTACTATCGGAGCTGGAAGAAAGAGAATCACGGTGGGAAGGTCCGGCATCATCGGTCGCAGTACCGAAAGGGGCGAATCCGGCGTCTGCTTCAATTGAATCTTCAGGGACCTCGGAGAAAGAGGGAAGGAGACCCTCCGGAGGCGGAGAGATGACGGGCGGTGCAGGAGGCGTGGCCAGCGGTGGAGATGGGTCGATCGAAAGCCGATGGGATCTCTTGGGCGGCAAATGGCTCAGATCGATGAGCACTGGGGCTTGGGGCGGCGCGTGACGGACGGCGGCATCTCGGATCCTTGAAGAGCGCCGTACTTCGCATTCCGGTGGTTGAAATTTTGGAGGAATGGGAATCAGAATGGCGGAGGAGGCGGTGGCTATATTTATCTGCCGACGCTTAGATCTAGGGTTAGTGGGGCTCTGAACCGCGGTGGCGGGTGGTGTAGGCGGAGGGGGTGAGACGGCTGACATGGCGGCGTTTTGAATGGCCTTGAAATTGGCCTCTAAGAACGCATAAACCTCCGCCGCCATGCGGGGTCGCTGGATGGGGGTTGCGACTGAAGAATGACCAGCGGGGTTGATGATACTCAACGGGGTGGAAGCCGGTGAGAGTGGGGGTTGTGTCGCCTGAGTTTGCTCAGAGGACTCTCGTATCCTCGTCCGGGCCATTGTACTGAGATGGTGGTGGGGAGGTGTTGAGGGTTAATTTGTTATGGATGAAGGCGGCGAAATCTAGGTGGTGTGCTGGTGGTGTGCGGCCGCAGCAAAGGGGAAATGGTGAATGGTGAATGTGAAGGTGACGGCTGGGGGGGGGGGGGGAGGGGTAAATTGGGTTTAGGGTTAGGTTTGGTTTGAATTAGGATTAGGGTTGGGTGCTGGGAAATGGGCCGACGTGATTTACGGGTCCGGGTGGAAGCGGTGGGTCTATTAGATCCGCGGGCAGGGATGCGGGTAGGTTAGTTTTAGTGGGTTATTTATTTTAAGGCTCAGGTATTATTTTCCCACTAAAATAAATATAGTATGAGTTATAGGTACGGTCACACCCCCACTCGCCATGGCTGAAATAGTCCAGAACCTGGGTATGCGTCGGAATCCTGTAGAGAACGAGAGCTCAAATTAACATGAGAAGCGAACAAAGAAGAAAAAGAAAGATAAACTAAAAGCAAAACGGGACTACGGTGGCGCCAGAATCGCCACAACTTGGGTTGCCTCCCAAGAGCGCCCTTGTTTATTGTCTCGGACTCGATGAGGTATTGGGGAAGTGATCAAACGGATGGAGGCGGCGCCTCCAATCAAATCTCCTCTAATTCAGACGGTTGCGAAAACTCGTAGAAAGGTTTCAACTGATGCTCGTTTACTTTCAAGATATTTCCACTCTTCATTTCCTTGATTTCAATTGCTCCATGTGCAACGATGTTCGTGACCACGAAGGGACCTGTCCATCGCGACTTCAACTTACCTGGAAAGAGACGCAAACGAGAATTAAAAAGTAAGACCTTCTGCCCCACTAAGAAATTTTTTCTACAAATCATCATATCATGGAATTTCTTAGTCTTAGATTTATAGATCATTGAATTCTCATATGCATCATTCCGTATTTCCTCTAATTCTTGAAGCTGAAGTTTTCGTGTTGCTCCTGCTGCATCCATTTGCATATTGCATGTCTTGATTGCCCAAAAGGCCTAGTGCTCAAGTTCCACGGGAAGA
This sequence comes from Lantana camara, assembly GCA_037501455.1. Lineage (NCBI taxonomy): Eukaryota > Viridiplantae > Streptophyta > Magnoliopsida > Lamiales > Verbenaceae > Lantana > Lantana camara. Next base: position 21,839,414 of record CM074860.1, read on the forward strand.
TGGCAAGCTTTGCCATAAATCACTCGGAATGGGGACATCCCCAATGGCATCTTGAACGCTGTTCTATACGCCCATAAGGCGTCATTTAGCCTCTGATTCCAATCCTTCCTGTTAGGATTCACTGTCTTCTCCAAGATAGACTTAACCTCCCTGTTAGATATCTCTGCTTGTCCGTTCGACTGAGGGTGGTAAGCTGTAGAAGTCCGGTGTGTGACATTATACTTAGCCAGAAGTGACTCCACCAACTGATTACAAAAGTGTGTGCCTCGATCGCTAATGATGGCACGAGGTGTTCCAAACCTAGAGAAAATATGAGACCTGACAAAATCTACAACCACTTTCGAATCATTAGTTCGGGTGGCTTTGGCCTCCACCCACTTAGAAACATAATCAACGGCCAAAAGTATGTAAGTATTGCCAAAAGAGGAAGGAAACGGGCCCATAAAATCAATGCCCCAAACATCGAAAATTTCGCAGGGTTGAATAGGGTTCAGTGGCATTTGATTTTTAGGGCCTATGTTACCCGTTTTTTGGCAATTTTCACAACTTTTGCAGAATAAGTAAGCATCTCGAAACAAGCTAGGCCAAAAGAAACCACACTCAAGCACTTTTAAGGCTGTACGTTTTGACCCAAAATGACCCCCACATGCATAAGAATGACTGAATTTCAAAATTGACTCGAACTCACTCTCAGGAATACAACGCCTAATAATTTGATTTGAACAATTTTTCCACATAAAGGGATCATCCCAAATAAAATACTTCACATTGCTTTTTATCTTATCCTTTTCAGAACGAGACAGAGTATTAGGCAGAATACCTAATGCTAAGTAATTAGCGATGTCTGCATACCAGGGTGTGGATTTAAGATACGGTCGTATCTTAAGGTCATATACTGCAAGAAGCTGCTCGTCCGGAAACTCGTCATGAATCGGTCCAGATTCTGTAATTTCAACTGGAATCCTGCTTAAATGATCGGCGACGAGATTTTTGGGGCCTTTCTTGTTGTGAATTTCTAAATCGAACTCTTGAAGGTGTAAGATCTATCGGATCAGCCTTGGCTTCGCATCCTTTTTCGTCAAGAGGTACTTCAATGCTGCATGATCAGAGAAAACAACCACTTTAGTACCCAAAAGATATGATCTAAACTTATCTAAAGCAAAAACAACTGCTAAAAGTTCTTTTTCCATAGTGGTGTAGTTGATATGCGTGTTGTCAAGCATCTTAGATGCATAGTAAATGACATGCGGTTTTCTGTCAATTCGTTGGCCTAAAACAGCTCCAACCGCATAGTCGCTCGCGTCACACATGATCTCGAAGGGATGGTTCCAATCCGGAGGTTGCATGATGGGAGTTGAGACTAGTTTATCCTTCAGTAAATCGAAGGCTTGTTTGCATTGTTCATTGAAGTCGAACGCCACATCTTTTTGCAAAAGTTAGCAAAGAGGCCTCGTGATCTTTGAGAAATCCTGTATAATACGCCTATAGAAACCTGCATGGCCAAGAAAAGATCGAATCTCCCACACACTAACGGGGTAAGGCAAGTATTTCACAACATCAATTTTCGACTTATCAACCTCTATTCCCTTATGAGAAACCACGTGACCAAGAATAATTCCCTTATCCACCATAAAGTGGCATTTTTCAAAGTTTAAAACCAAGTCATTTTCAGAACATGTTTTCAAAACCTTAGCCAAATTTTCAAGACATTCATCAAAACAATTACCGTAAACTGTAAAGTCGTCCATAAATACCTCAATTATTTGCTCAACGAAATCAGAGAATATGCTCACCATACATCACTGAAAAGTTGCCGGAGCATTACAGAGTCCGAATGACATCCTTCTGAACGCGAAGGTTCCAAATTGGCAAGTGAAAGTGGTCTTACTTTGATCCTCGGGTGCTACGGGAATTTGGTAGAAACCTGAATAGCCATCAAGACAACAATAATGAGATTTACCGGCTAAACGTTCTAACATTTGATCAATAAAGGGGAGGGGAAAGTGATCTTTTCTAGTTAAAGAGTTTAAGCCTCTATAATCCATACAAACCCTCCACCCGTTTTGGATACGGGTGGGCACCATGTCACCTTCATCATTTTCAACTACCGTGATGCCTGTCTTCTTCGGAACTACCTGTACCGGGCTTACCCACTCGCTGTCTGCAACTGGAAATATCACTCCTGCATCTAAAAGTTTTAAAATTTCCTTTTTGACTACTTCCATCATGGGTGGGTTAAGCCGGCATCATCGGTGAGAATTATTTTGTGCATGCAGGTTGATGGACTTATCCCTTTAATATCGGCTATGGTCCAACCGACGGCTTCCTTGAATTCTCTAAGCACTCTAATCAATTTCTCTTCTTCTAGACGGCTTAGAGCATTGGAAATTATCACAGGAAAGGTCTCCTTATCTCCAAGAAAGGCGTACTTGAGATGCCCAGGTAACTGCTTTAATTCCAATTCAGGAGCCTGCCCAATCGAAGGAAGCAATTTAGTTTGTGAAACAGGTAAATCCAATTTAGACACATTACCATCCATTGGTTTAGCCACGTCCAACTTATACACCATATCAAGAAGTTCATCCGGCAACTTAAACAATTTCTCAAGGTCTGTTATGTTGTTAACATGCAGATTGTTACAAAGTGTATAGTGCAAAACTTCAAAATTAGTTAATTCAAAGATCCTATCTGTTAAATCATGCACAACATCAATGCTAAACACGCTAAAAAGTTCATCGGGTCTTTTCATCGCATCATACATATTGAATCTAACCACATCACCATCAAACTCAAGAGTAAGTAAACCATCGTGAACATCTATCTTAGCCCTGGCGGTACTAAAAAATGGGCGACCCAAAAGGATATCAGAAGATTTTTCAGAGTTATTGTCCTCCATGTCTAATACGAAGAAGTTAGCTGGAAAGGCCAGCTCGTTAATTTGGACAAGGACATCTTCTAGAACACCCTCCGGATACACAATAGAACGATCCGCCAGTTGAATGATGACACCTGTACCTTTCAGGGGGCCAAGATTAAGTGCATTATAAACAGAAAGTGGCATAACATTAATACTTGCACCTAAATCACACATCGCCTTTTTAATTCCCAAATTTCCAATCTTGCACGGAATGGAAAACATACCTTGATCACGGCATTTTGGGGGGAGTTTCTTTTGTAGAACTGCGAAGACATTCTCCCCCACACTTACCTTTTTCATTGCCTATCAGTTTTCTCTTGTTTGTGCAGAGCTCCTTGAGGAATTTCACATACCTGGGAATCTGTTGGATGCAGAATATTTACCTCAACTTTGCGAAACGTGTCGAGAATACTCTTCTCTTCTTTCTGCTTCTTCGTTTCTGCTAATAGTTGAGGGAATGAAGACGGGACCACCAGGGGCTTAGGTTTAACGACAAGTTCTGTCTCTTTGTCTCGGTTTGAGTTTTGAGTATGGTCATTATCAGAAGTCGCACTACCTGTCCGATCGTCTTTGGACCCAGACTTCTGTCCTTGATCTTTCTCCACTGGTGGAGGCAGTTCCTTGCCGCTTCGAAGCGTGATGGCGCTGACATTTTTCTTGGGGTCTTCCGTTTGCGAGGGTAGTTTACCTTGGTTCTCCATCCTACTCAAGGCTGCAGCGATCTGCCCTAGCTGGGTTTCCAAGTTCTTAACCGAAGAGCCTAGGTTCTGAACGGTGGACTCTAGGTTGTTGAAACAGATAGCTTGGGGATTAAGGTTTTGTTGTGAGTTTTGTTGCTGAGGCTGCGAGGGTCTGGGTACGAAATTCTGGAAATTTGGTAGAGGTTTTTGGGCGTAGCTAAGGCTAGGATGATTTTTCCAACCGGGGTTGTATGTATTAGAGTAAGGGTTGTTGTTTTGTTGATGGAATCCAGCGGCGTTCGCATCCTCTAAAGTACCCTCTTGTAGTGATGGGCAAGCATCGGTCGGGTGAGATGGGCTAGCACATAGTTGACAGACTGTTGCCGCTTGTGGTGTTCCTGCACTCATGTTAGAAACTAAAACAAATATCATATTCTTAAGTTCATCAAACTGGGAAGAGCTTACCTCTTTTACCTGTCTCGTCATGTCGGACTTGGCATAGTACTTTTGTGAGGCTCTAGAAATTCGGCTAATTAGTTCCGTGAGTTTTGCAGGTGTCTTGATCATAATGGAACCACCACTCGAAGCATCCAACTGCCTTTTGTCAGCAGGCATCAGGCCCCTGTAAAAGTTATGAACAATTGAATTCTCTGGCAAGTTGTGATGTGGGCACATTGCAAGCAAATTCCGGTATCGCTCCCAATACTCAAGCAAGGCTTCATGTTCCTTTTGCTTAATGGTAGTTATCTCCTGAAGGAGATCCAGGTATCGTTCGGCTGGGAAGAACCTATCCAAGAATTTTTCGTGCATCTGCTGCCAAGTAGTAATGGTTGCTGAAGGTAGAGAATACAACCATTTTTCTGCTGCATCTTGTAGGGAGAACGGGAAGGCACGGAGTTTGATTTGGTCTTCGGTAACTCCATGAGGCTTTGTTGAGCAGCAGACCGTGTGAAACTTGCTCAGATGTTGGTGTGGGTTTTCGTTTTCTAGCCCCCGAAAGATGGGGAGTAGGTGAATTGTTCCCGTCTTTAGTTCGAAGCCAGCACCCACCTCTGGAAAAGTGATACAGAGGGGCTGTTGGGCGTTGTCAGGGCGTACCAGATCCTCCATGGTACGATGTTCTTGTACTGCCATCGTTAAGGTACGGTCAAACTCTACGATCAAACCATTCTGTTTGTTTTCTGGATGTTCCGACTCAGTGCTGGACTCTTCAGATTGGTTCAGACTGGATTTTTCCGCGAGCTTCTTACGTGTTTTGGCCTGTTTCCTTAACGATTTTGCGGTTTTTTCGATCTCCGGATCGAAAATCGGATCGTCAACTCCACGAATGCTCCTGTTCATAAAAAGAATTAAATTCGATTAGCACCAGTCCCCGGCAACGGTGCCAAAATTTGACAAGTGTCGAGTTTTCCAAAATAAATAAATATCCAGTTCACAGCTAAGCAGGGTATAGTGCAAACGGGTCGAATCCACAGAGACTGGGTTGAAACTAATTCTACTTACTCGCAAGAAAAACGTGTAATAAACTAGCCGACTAAATTAGAAGGGGGGTTTTAGATTTAATTCTACTAACTACTAAGAAAACAATTAAATAAAACTAGCTTAAAAGAAATAATTAACACGTTGGAAATAGGGTTTAGACAAACAGGTGGAAAACAATACCTAGCTAGGAATTATAATTTAGTTCAGACATCAATCACGGACTCAATAATAAATTCAATTCTTTCAAGCAGATTAGCTATAGCAGATAGAGACACTCGACTCCGCCTCGTTTTCTCTTAAATATTAGAACAACCTAGAGACACTCGACAGTTATTCCCTAATCAATTCATAACCCCTAGAGACACTCGACGGGATTTAATGAATTAACAACATTAAGATTTAAGAAAACACTAACCCTAATCAACCTAGTCATGACACGTGCTAAATTTAAATTAGATTATTAATCCCCTTAATAAGTTGAGAACTGCAACCAATCCTTCTTATTAATGCGCCACTAATTATCTATCAAGCATTACATAAAACTTCATGCAATCAAGATTGGCAATACGCAACAAACCTACTTAGAAAATCGGGCCCTAATCAACCAAGTAAATAAATCACGATCAACACTACATGCGGAGGATTAATAAATACTTGAATTTAAATTGAATTATGAAAAACACTTAGGTCTCATGATGTCAAAAGCTAAACTATAATATCCTAGCTAAGTATTAAGAAAATTAGCTACTCATATCCATATTGTTCGAAAGCAATAAACAAAGTAAAAACATGAATCTAACTAAAGGAAAGATTGAAGAGGAAAGATTGTCTCGGATGAATCTTCAAGCTTTCGCCTCCAAGATCTTCTTGTCTCTGCTGCTCCGAAAACTTGAAGGAAAAGTGTGTATCTAAAGTCCTCCCAGTTCTCGCCCAAAACATGAATATATAGCTACAGAGCCTTGGACGTCAAGTTAAATTCTTCTCCAAATCCTAGGCCAATTAGGATTCAATCTCCACGAACACACTTGCTGCCAAAGTCTTCGAAGTGGGCTCAAGTCATAACCACCAAAGTTACTTCTCAAAATGGGCCCTTCTTTATTAAATTAATTCCAAGACAAAACGTGCAGGCCCAATATCATCAATGTCTATTCCAATTCCAAAGCAAACTCCAGTTCGGTTGGGCCTCTTCCATGAGCATAGCAACGCGGCTCAACAACATCAATCCACCAAAGGAAAAGGTTCTGCTCCAAAAATTCCCTTTAATTAGCCCATATAATCTCCAATTTTATGAAATTAGTTCCGCTGCAACAGAAACACAAAACACATCACACGCACCAATATAAATATCATTTAAACACTAAAAGTCAGTCATAACATACCAAAAATACGAGGTTTAAACATGTTATCAGCGAAATATACATGGCCCCATGCAACAAAAGAAAAGAAGCCCCTTTCCAGAGATGTGCTGGAGGAAGATCTACCATATAACTTTCAATCCATGCCAGTGACTAATTACTAGGGAACGGGGGACCCACTGGAGCACATCAGTTAGTTCAAGCATGTGGCCATGCTACATAAACTGTCTGCTAAAATAAAGTGTAGAGTGTTTGTCACAACCCTAAGAGGGCAGCACAATGGTGGTTCACTTTATTACCCCCTAATGTTATACGTTGTTTTGATGATTTTTATAGGCTATTTCAGAATCAGTTTGCTAGTTCGCTACAGTACCAAGAACTCTATCAGCCAGTTCACGATAAGGCAGGGGGTTTGCTGGGTGGTGGGCCCAGAACAGTAGCGGTCCGGGACCACATTTTAAAATTTTTATTATAATATAAGTATTAAAATATTTCTAAAACATTTTAATACAAAGCGGAAGACTAGCCGGATCTACTCAAGTATATACATGCAATTGATAATAAATTTTAAATCACTTAAGCAGATAAATATCTAACATGCAATTAACACTTAAGAACATATAATTTATCATGCTTAAAATAATATAACTGTAAAATATTACCGTACTGCAAACATGGCTATTTAACGATATTTTTCCAGCTCCTTTTCCTTTCGAGAGACCGGCAGAGCTTTCCCGCAATATCCCCGACTCGACCCTCGGAGTGTGGGCTCCGCGAGCATTTCCCTAAATACTCGAGAAAATATTTTCTAGAAAAACTCATTTTTCTAAACTAGAAAATTCCCTAAATTTTCTAATAATTGAGTGGATTATATATTAATTATATTACCACCTAATTATATATTAATTAATCCCTTAATTAGGGATTAATTAAATTGAGAGAAGAGACCTCTCCATCAACCGAAAAAAGGCTGGAAAAAATTGATATGAAATGCACCAAATGCATTGCCTATTTATAGGGATGAAATAGAGGCTATTTTGGACTTTTTAGAAATGAAATGAAGGGAAAAATCATCATTTTACCATTCCGCGTACAAACCGTGTCCCGGACGGCCAATAAAATTGCACCACGTTGAAGAGCTCATCGCCACGGATCCAACACCACCAACCACGCGCGGCTGGAAGGCTGCCAGGTGGTTGGCGCGTGTGAAAATGCGTAACTCCACCAGATTTCGTCACGTGTCTGGGCCCGATCCGACCCTATCCGAGAACCGACCCGCTAGCCCGGTTGACTGACCCGTTGATAAACCCCGCCCCGATCAAATCTGGGCCGTACATGGTCGCTGACGCGGCGTGATCCTAGCCGCACACGCGGCGCCGAGTCAGCGCCACCTAGGGCCCGTCCTATTGACGTGCCGTGACATGTCAGTTGCCACGTCAGTTTTTTTTTTTTAATTTAAGGGCATTTCTAACTCTTGGAACTTTGATTTATTTCTTAAATAAATCCCTTGGCTATTTTCAAACACTTTGAAAATTCATTTCTCCTTCTCCCTTTAATATTTTCTCTTCGGGTTTTCAATTGGGGCTTGCAGGGGGACCTGCAGGACTAATTAATTTTAGCTCCAAACCGGTTAATATATTATCATCACATGATAGTAATTAATTACTATTTAACAATATTTAATTTCACTAAATAAATATTGTTGCACTCTAAAATTAATTAAATTATTCACGAATTTATCGATCTAGAATAATCTCGCATTTCACTACTCCGTGTAGATATCCATGAAATATAAATTGCCGCTACTATAATTTATTTTTCTTCTCCAATCTGAAATTTATTGATTCGCCTTAAGTTCAAATTCTCTGTATGTGAAGCACATTCAACATACAACTTCGGTGATGTATCACGCGAAGTGCTTTGGCCAAAGTCTTAATTCGAACTTTTGCAAATCTATTTCAAGGATATCTTTTACCTTCCAGCAAGGCCACAGATTCCTCGATCAATATAACTCTTTAGCACATTTCATGTTGTCACCGAATGTACAAAGTATTTTGGCTACCCGTTACCGAGACCTCACTTCGAGTATATTACAGTGACTAACACTATATGCCTAAGGCCGAAATATTGCCAGGATTAAGAGTACAATGCTTCCTGAGATTTTATTCATTTTAGATAGCAGTATAAAATGAATAATCTCAGTGGTCCAATTCGATGTTTCCAATCCTATTGAAAATCATCAACGTGTTATAATTGGAATCACCATTCCCTATGACGAAAGACTAATCATCTTATATAACCACGTTATAGTCTTGATAAGAGCATATTCTTATCTTACCGACTAGAACTTTAATGACACGTGATTTAGGTATTCAAACTCTTTTCCTATGAAACACATTTCATATAAGAATACCATCACACGCCATTAATTATCAATATGTGAAATACTCACAACTTGCTACAAATTCAGTTTTATTAATTCAATAAATTGAATTTTCAGGGCACTATTCCCAACAATCTCCCACTTGCCCTAAATTCAATTTGGCCATACATCTAAGTCTTATTCCTTCCACATGAGTTTCAAAACTCGTTTTGCACTCTTTTGCGCCAATACTTTAGTGAAGGAATCTATTAGATGTTTCTCTGGGCCAACAACTAGGAAACCATGAAGCCAATACATCTAACTCGTTGCTTCTCAAGCTATCATGTATTTAACTTTTATGGCGGTGTAAGCAATACAAGTCTGCTTAACATTCTCCAAATTAATGGATGCTCTTTCTTAGAGTAAACACGTATTCCGATGTCAAACATTTAGAATACAAATCCGATTGTAAATCTGAATCTATGTACTCTATTGAAATGAGAACAAGCATATAATCTCAAGTCCTTCTCAAGTACTCCAATATATGCTTTCACTATTACCCAGTGTCAGATTCTAGGGTTTGACTAATATCCGCTGACTTAGAACTATTTCATAATAGACAACTAGCCTTGTACATAATATGACATACATAAAGCTTCCGCTGCGGAACTCTGATCATGTCTTCTATCTCTTTAGTTGTCTTAGGACACTGATCCCGAGATAGATAAATTCCATATCCAAAAGGTAATGAACCTTTCTTGGAATTTGTCATATTATACCTTGCCAGCATCTTATCTACATATGCTTTTTTTGATAAACCAATCTCCTTATTCCTATGATCACGACAAAATTCTGATCCTTGGAATATTATTGGTCTCACTTAGGTCTTTATTTGTGAAATAGATTTGACAATCGAATCTTGAATACTAACAAAATTCTTGTACCATTCCCAATGAGCAGAATATTGTTTACGTACAAAATAAAAATGTTACAACATTATCTTGATGTCATTTGTACACACATGGTTTATCAGGCAATTGTACAAATCCAAAGAATTTAAATTGCCTCTTTAATCCTGATGTTTCATGATTCAGACTCTTGCTTAAGATCACAAAATGATCTATTAAATTTGCATACTATATGCACCTGATTTCTAGCTGTTAAGCCTTCAGGTTGTGCCATGTTTTTCTTCTTAAAGGTGCCCGTTCAAGAATGTAGTCTTTACATCCATTTATCTAATCTCATAATTGACAATGAGATAAAATGGAGAGGACAATGGACTTAAGCATTGCTATAGGCGAGAAGACCTCATAAATGATTTCGTCTTTCTGGGTAAAATCCCTTGCCATAAGTTTGTTCTAAAGTCTCTACTGTTGTCCATTCCTCCTTTTATCATCTTGTAGAACCCAATTGCATGTAATGGGTCTAATGCCTTCAGGCCTCCTCCACAAGTTCAAGACTTTGTTAGAATACAGGGATTCTAACTTAGATTCCATGGATTTTGACCAAACGGTCAACGTCTATATTTTCTATAGCTTCATTATTCGTGACAGGATTAGATACATCAGATTCAACCACTTGGGTTAATCTTAGGCATCTTGTTAGGTGTCCTGACAATCCTCCCACTACAATGATGCTCTCGTGTACACGTCTCTACATCACATGTTGTATTTGGTATGTCACATGTATCTAATACATTTTCAGTTATCACAGGTTTATGGAAATTAGTATCAAATACTGTTATTTTCTTTTAACACTACTTTGCTTCCATCCTTTATGGTTATCTATGTAATCATCTTTGAAATATTCACAAACATCTTTTGTGATTTCTCAAATTACAAAATATACCACCTTTTGTTCTTCTAGGATAACCTTAGAACAAGTAAACCTTTGTTCTTTATTCTAACTCGTCAGGCTCCATCCTTAACACGTGGACCAGGCTACCTTAAATCCGAAGATAAATGATACAGGGTTTTTCATCCTAGCTATAGATCCATCAGTGTTTTAGGAACTGACTTAGATAGAACTAGGTTTAATGTGCATTGTCGTTTTGAGTACAAGACTCCAAAACAAACTTCGTAGGGTAGCATGACTCTTCATGAATCTTACCATTATTATCAGAGTTCTATTTCTCCTTTCTACAATACATCACTGCTAAGACGTATCTCATACAGATAGTTGAGATCTAATCTCATACGAGAAATTCTATTCATCTCTGAATATAGATACTTATCACTACTTCGATCTAATCAAAGTGCCTTGATATGTTTTCTAATTTAGCTCTTTGACTTCAGTCTTATATTTCTTGAACTATTCAAAATTACAGACTTAAGTCTCATTAAACAAACATATTTGTATCTAGAGTAATCATTCAAACGAATGATGAAATATCCAAAACTTTCTCTTGCTTGAACATTCATAGGATCACATATCCGTACGAACTGACACAAGCAACTTCATGGCTTAAATACCCTTTGTCTCAAAAAAGCTTCTTGGTCATTTTAACTTTCTAAATAGGATTCATAGATTGATACTCTTTTCAAGTCAATAGGACTCAACAATTAATCTTTGGATCCTATTCAGATTCAATTGACCAATAGACAGGTGCCATGTAGAAGTTTTTCCTCTTAGATGGTAAGTCAAGCTTCTTAATGTTAAACTTAAATTAGGGTTTTCATTGAGGTATAAAAGACCATCTTTTATTATGCTAGAGCAAATAAACCTTTTATTTTTGTTTAATGGTAAAGCTTTATTCAAAACAAACTGTTAGACCATTAATTATCAAAAAAAACTCACAGAAATCAAATTTCTGTATATATGGCACGTATATTGTTAAAAACCCCTATTGCCAAAATACAATACTACAGTTCCTGCTACTAATACAATTACACTTGTATTATCCCCGAGCAGTAGTTGTATGTTAGCCGTTTTTCAAACCTTCTGGTAAGTTTAAATCTTTGCAATGAATTGCAAATATGATTTGTTGAGCTCGAATCCATATTCCAGGAGTTTGGTGAGTTTCCAACTAAACATACTTTCAACGGGTAAGATATTTGCATATCTTATCCAAACGGCATAGCAAAAGGACAAACTAAGTATTTCGGATAATTTCCTTTTCAATAACCGTTACCACCGAAATAGAAACACTTTTCCATTGTCGGATTTGGCTTTCTATTTCTGAACCTTAGATTGGGAACTGTTCCTTTTTCTTTCTTCCACTTACTGGCTTTTGAAACCGTGGATATTGATGTCTGATTTAAGAGAACTTTTCCCTTAGTCTATATCACCCTTTCTGCCATATTGAGGTCATTCATTGGTTCAGGTTAGGTTAAAAAAATTTTAAAATTAATCCTGAACGTTCAAATGACTTAAGCAGAGAGTATAGGATCATATCCTATCTGTTAAGATTGTCTCTTTAAGCACAGAGGCTCTCAATCTCGTTTAGGTTAGCCATCATGTTCATAACATAATCCTGAATCGGTGATCCTTCAAACATCTTTAACTATCAACCTTTTTCATGGCTCGTACCTTCGTACGATTCTGTCTTCAAAAGATGTTCTTATTAGTAGACATCTCATGCATCTGATACTCAAGAACTTTTAAGACAGATGTCAGGATATAAGACTAGCCAGATCATCACACTTGATCCATTTGAATAAGCGTCTTTCTAATCCTGATTGGTTGTAGCTTCCGGAATTTTCGGATAAGGTTCAGTGAGTACGTAAACTTTCATGTCTCAACACGATGTCAAGATTCATTTTCTATTCAGCAAAGTTGAGCCCTTACTATCCTATTTCCTTATAGACAAATAGTTTGGAGTGGGCTAAGAGAGATCGTAATTATTAAACTGAAATAAATAAATAAAAGCTAGTTATGATTATGTATTTCACTTTCTTCTGCGTCCAACGAATAAATGAAATCCACGTAAGCATTTTGATTTACGCAATGGTGACTTAACTAACTGCAGTTGACTCCCCCGAGGCGAGGTCGAAAACCGCTTAGAAAGGCAGGAACTATTCTTAATTAACATGTCATCCAGGTAACTTTTACCACACAATGTTAATCCACCACGTCAACCCTTGGCCTCTAAGTGAAAGTAACATAGCTCCGAAGGGAGGTTAATACATTACTTAGTCAAGTGTGCACAATTACCTAGAAGTCCATACGAGTAGGTCAAGACACTCCACGGAGGCGTGGTCGAGCTGACTTTCCCGTATTTCAATCTATCCGTAGAAGTCTAATCTTGTATACCGCGAATATATACCCGCCGAAGGGAGTAGTATATATCCACTATACTATAGACAGGTAATGGAGGCCGTGAGAATCCAACTATTTTCATCTCGCTCCCACTTGAATTTTTAAAAGGTGTGGATTATCTTTTGATTATCTTATAATCACTTTTGGCGCCTTATTGCTGGAAGTGATTAATCTAATTGATACACTCCCACTAGGATTATTAAATCACATTTAAAATCCTGATCATAATATTTCAAGGCAATTTAATAACTATTTATTAATTAGGCCGAAAAATATTAGTCCAATTATGCATCTCGTTCAATCTCTATTAAACATTATTATTTAATCACATTAAATAAAATACGCATAATTGTAAATAACATAATATCTCATATTATCATGATCATGCCATAAAATAAAATAATTAAGCATGCTTTCATATAATTATCACATAATTATCATGCTTAAAATAAATGGCATAAAGTAAACATGCTATAAATAAATTATCTCATAATTTAAATCATGTTTACTGATTCAGTAATTTTTCAGGAAAAGCAATTAAATTGTTTTCCAAAAAAATACCATTCCACGTAAATTCCCAGGGGTCACAAAGGGTCTCACTTAAAAACCAGCCTCCTTTGACAGAATTTACGTGCACAGTAGCAGATTTGAAATTATGCATCACATGCATCATATCAATGCATGTATATATTAACAAGACGGCTCTGATACCAATTGCTGGGTGGTGGGCCCAGAACAGTAGCGGTCCGGGACCACATTTTAAAATTTTTATTATAATATAATTATTAAAATTTTTCAAAAACATTTTAATACAAAGTGGAAGACTAGCCGGATCTACTCAAGTATATACATGCAATTGATAATAAATTTTAAATCACTTAAGCAGATAAATATATAACATGCAATTAACACTTAAGAGCATATAATTTATCATGCTTAAAATAATATAATTGTAAAATATTACCGTACTGCAAACATGGCAATCTAAAGGCATTTTTCCAGCTCCTTTCCCTTTCGTGAGACCGGCAGAGCTTTCCCGCAATATCCCCGACTCGACCCTCGGAGTGTGGGCTCCGCGAGCATTTCCCTAAATACTCGAGAAAATATTTTCTAGAAAAACTCGTTTTTCTAGACTAGAAAATTCCCTAAATTTTCTAATAATTGCGTGGATTATATATTAATTATATAACCACCTAATTATTTATTAATTAATCCCTTAATTAGAGATTAATTAAATTGAGAGAAGAGACCTCGCCATCAACCGAAAAAAGGCTGGAAAAAATTGATATGAAATACATCAAATGCATTGCCTATTTATAGGGATGAAATGGAGGGTATTTTGGTCTTTTTAGATATGAAATGAAGGGCAAAATCATCATTTTACCATTCCGCGTACAAATCGTGTGCCGGACGGGCCATCAAATTGCACCACGTTGAAGAGCTCGTCGCCGCGGATCCAGCGCCACCAACCAAGCGCCGCCACGCGCGGCCGGAAGGCTGCCAGGTGGTTGGCGCGTGTGAAAAGGTGTAGCTCCACCAGATTTTGTCACGTGTCCGGGCCCGATCCGACCCTATCTGAGAACCGGCCCGCTAGCCCGGTTGACTGACCCGTTGATCGGCCCCGCCCCGATCAAATCTGGGCCGTACATGGGCGATGACGCGGCGTGCACGTGGCGTACCACGCGGCGCCGAGTCAGCGCCAGCTGGGGCCCGTCCTGTTGACGTGGTGTGACATGTCAGTTGCCACGTCAGTTTTTTTTTTAATTTAAAATTTTATTTTCTCCAAAATAAAATTTCGGGCATTTCCAACTCTTGGAACTTAGATTTATTTCTTAAATAAATCCCTTGACTATTTTCAAACACTTTGAAAATTCATTTCTCCTTCTCCCTTTAATATTTTCTCTTCGGGTTTTCAATTGGAGCTTGCAGGGGGACCTGCAGGACTAATTAATTTTAGCTCCAAACGGGTTAATAGATTATCATCACATGATAGTAATTAATTACCATTTAACAATATTTAATTTCACTAAATAAATATTGTTGCACTCTAAAATTAATTAAATTATTCACGAATTTATCGATCTAGAATAATCTCGCATTTCACTCCTCCGTGTAGATATCCATGAAATATAAATTGCCGCTACTATAATTTATTTTTCTTCTCCAATCTGAAATTTATTGATTCGCCTTAAGTTCAAATTCTCTGTATGTGAAGCACATTCAACATACAACTTCGGTGATGTATCACGCGAAGTGCTTTGGCCAAAGTCTTAATTCGGACTTTTGCAAATCTATTTCAGGGATATCTTTTACCTTCCAGCAAGGTCACAGATTCCTCGATCAATATAACTCTTTAGCACATTTCAAGTTGTCACCGAACGTACAAAGTATTTTGGTCACCCGTTATCGAGACCTCACTTCGAGTATATTACAGTAACTAACACTACATGCCTAAAGCCGAAATATTGCCAGGATTAAGAGTACAATGCTTCCTGAGATTTTATTCATTTTAGATAGTAGTATAAAATGAATAATCTCAGTGGACCAATTCGATGTTTCCAATCCTATTGAAAATGATCAACGTGTTATAATTGGAATCACCATTCCCTATGACGAAAGACTAATCATCTTATATAACCACGTTATAGTCTTGATAAGAACATATTCTTATCTTACCGACTAGAACTTTAATGACACGTGATTTAGGTATTCAAACTCTTTTCCTATGAAACACATTTCATATAAGAATACCATCACACGCCATTAATTATCAATATGTGAAATACTCACAACTTGCTGCAAATTCAGTTTTATTAATTCAATAAATTGAATTTTCATGGCACTATTCCCAACAATCTCCCACTTGCCCTAAATTCAATTTGGCCATACATCTAAGTCTTATTCCTTCCACATGAGTTTCAAAACTCATTTTGCACTCTTTTGCGCCAATACTTTAGTGAAGGAATCTATTAGATGTTTCTCTGGGCCAACAACTAGGAAATCATGAAGCCAATATATCTAACTCGTTGCTTCTCAAGCTATCATGTATTTAACTTTTATGTTGGTGTAAGCAATACAAGTCTGCTTAACATTCTTCAAATTAATGGATGCTCTTTCTTAGAGTAAACACGTATTCCGATGTCAAACATTTAGAATACAAATCCGATTGTAAATCCGAATCTATGTACTCTATTGAAATGAGAACAAGCATATAATCTCAAGTCCTTCTCAAGTACTCCAATATATGCTTTCACTATTACCCAGTGTCAGATTCTAGGGTTTGACTAATATCCGCTGACTTAGAACTATTTCATAATAGACAACTAGCCTTGTACATAATATGACATACATAAAGCTTCCGATGCAGAACTCTGATCATGTCTTCTATCTCTTTAGTTGTCTTAGGACACTGATCCCGAGATAGATAAATTCCATATCCAAAAGGTAATGAACCTCTCTTGGAATTTGTCATATTATACCTTGCCAGCATCTTATCAATATATGCTTTTTGTGATAAACCAATCTCCTTATTCCTATGATCAAGACAAAATTCTGATCCTTGGAATATTATTGGTCTCACTTAGGTCTTTATTTGTGAAATAGATTTGACAATCGAATCTTGACTACTAACAAAATTCTTGCACCATTCCCAATGAGCAGAATATTGTTTACGTACAAAATAAAAATGTTACAACATTATCTTGATGTCATTTGTACACACATGGTTTATCAGGCAATTGCACCAATCCAAAGAATTTAAATTGCCTCTTTAATCCTGATGTTTCATGATTCAGACGCTTGCTTAAGATCACAAAATGATCTATTAAATTTGCATACTATATGCACCTGATTTCTAGCTGTTAAGCCTTCAGGTTGTGCCATGTTTTTCTTCTTGAAGGTGCCCGTTCAAGAACGTAGTCTTTACATCCATTTATCTAATCTCATAATTGATAATGAGATAAAATGGAGAGGACAATGGACTTAAGCATTGCTATAGGCGAGAAGACCTCATAAATGATTTCGTCTTTCTGGGTAAAATCCCTTGCCATAAGTTTGCTCTAAAGTCTCTACTGTTGTCCATTCCTCCTTTTATCATCTTGTAGAAACCAATTGCATGTAATGGGTCTAATGCCTTCAGGCCTCCTCCACAAGTTCAAGACTTTGTTAGAATACAGGGATTCTAACTTAGATTCCATGGATTTTGACCAAACGGTCAACGTCTATATTTTCTATAGCTTCATTATTCGTGACAGGATTAGATACATCAGATTCAACCACTTGGGTTAATCTTAGGTATCTTGTTAGGTGTCCTGACAATCCTCCCACTACAATGATGCTCTCGTGTACACGTCTCTACATCACATGTTGTATTTGGTATATCACATGTATCTAATACATTTTCAGTTATCACAGGTTTATGGAAATTAGTATCAAATACTGTTATTTTCTTTTAACACTACTTTGCTTCCATCCTTTATGGTTATCTATGTAATCATCTTTGAAATATTCATAAACATCTTTTGTGATTTCTCAAATTACAAAATATACCACCTTTTGTTCTTCTAGGATAACCTTAGAAGAAGTAAACCTTTGTTCTTTATTCTAACTCGTCAGGCTCCATCCTTAACACGTGGACCAGGCTACCTTAAATCCGAAGATAAATGATACAGGGTTTTTCACCCTAGCTATAGATCCATCAGTGTTTTAGGAACTAACTTAGATAGAACTAGGTTTAATGTGCATTGTCGTTTTGAGTACAAGACTCCAAAACAAACTTCGTAGGGTAGCATGACTCTTCATGAATCTTACCATTATTATCAGAGTTCTATTTCTCCTTTCTACAATACATCACTGCTAAGACGTATCTCATACAAATAGTTGAGATCTAATCTCATACGAGAAATTCTATTCATCTCTGAATATAGATACTTATCACTACTTCGATCTAATCAAAGTGCCTTGATATGTTTTCTAATTTAGCTCTTTGACTTCAGTCTTATATTTCTTGAACTATTCAAAATTACAGACTTAAGTCTCATTAAACAAACATATTTGTATCTAGAGTAATCATTCAAACGAATGATGAAATATCCAAAACTTTCTCTTGCTTGAACATTCATAGGATCACATATCCGTACGAACTGACACAAGCAACTTCATGGCTTAAATACCCTTTGTCTCAAAAAAGCTTCTTGGTCATTTTAACTTTCTAAATAGGATTCATAGATTGATACTCTTTTCAAGTCAATAGGACTCAACAATTAATCTTTGGATCCTATTCAGATTCAATTGACCAATAGACAGGTGCCATGTAGAAGTTTTTCCTCTTAGATGGTAAGTCAAGCTTCTTAATGTTAAACTTAAATTAGGGTTTTCATTGAGGTATAAAAGACCATCTTTTATTATGCTAGAGCAAATAAACCTTTTATTTTTGTTTAATGGTAAAGCTTTATTCAAAACAAACTGTTAGACCATTAATTATCAAAAAAAACTCACAGAAATCAAATTTCTGTATATATGGCACGTATATTGTTAAAAACCCCTATTGCCAAAATACAATACTACAGTTCCTGCTGCTAATACAATTACACTTGTATTATCCCCGAGCAGTAGTTGTATGTTAGCCGTTTTTCAAACCTTCTGGTAAGTTTAAATCTTTGCAATGAATTGCAAATATGATTTGTTGAGCTCGAATCCATATTCCAGGAGTTTGGTGAGTTTCCAACTAAACATACTTTCAACGGGTAAGATATTTGCATATCTTATCCAAACGGCATAGCAAAAGGACAAACTAAGTATTTCGGATAATTTCCTTTTCAATACCCGTTACCACCGAAATAGAAACACTTTTCGATTGTCGGATTTGGCTTTCTATTTCTGAACCTTAGATTGGGAACTTTTCCTTTTTCTTTCTTCCACTTACTGGCTTTTGAAACCGTGGATATTGATGTCTGATTTAAGAGAACTTTTCCCTTAGTCTATATCACCCTTTCTGCCATATTGAGGTCATTCATTGGTTCAGGTTAGGTTAAAAAAATTTTAAAATTAATCCTGAACGTTCAAATGACTTAAGCAGAGAGTATTGGATCATATCCTATCTGATAAGATTGTCTCTTTAAGCACAGAGGCTCTCAATCTCGTTTAGGTTAGCCATCATGTTCATAACATAATCCTGAATCGGTGATCCTTCAAACATCTTTAACTATCAACCTTTTTCATGGCTCGTACCTTCGTACGATTCTGTCTTCAAAACATGTTCTTATTAGTAGACATCTCATGCATCTGATGCTTAAGAACTTTTAAGACAGATGTCAGGATATAAGACTAGCCAGATCATCACACTTGATCCATTTGAATAAGCGTCTTTCTAATCCTGATTGGTTGTAGCTTCCGGAATTTTCGGATAAGGTTCAGTGAGTACGTAAACTTTCGTGTCTCAACACGATGTCAAGATTCATTTTCTATTCAGCAAAGTTGAGCCCTTACTAGCCTATTTCCTTATAGATAAATAGTTTGGAGTGGGCTAAGAGAGATCGTAATTATTAAACTGAAATAAATAAATAAAAGCTAGTTATGATTATGTATTTCACTTTCTTCTGCGTCCAACGAATAAATGAAATCCACGTAAGTATTATGATTTACGCAATGGTGACTTAACTAACTGCAGTTGACTCCCCCGAGGCGAGGTCGAAAACCGCTTAGAAAAGCAGGAACTATTCTTAATTAACATGTCATCCAGGTAAATTTTACCAAACAATGTTAATCCACCACGTCAACCCTTAGCCTCTAAGTGAATGTAACATAACTCCGAAGGGAGGTTAATACATTACTTAGTCAAGTGTGCACAATTACCTAGAAGTCCATACGAGTAGGTCAAGACACTCCACGGAGGCGTGGTCGAGCTGACTTTCCCGTATTTCAATCTATCCGTAGAAGTCTAATCTTGTATACCGCGAATATATACCCGCCGAAGGGAGTAGTATATATCCACTATACTATAGATAGGTAATGGAGGCTGTGAGAATCCAACTATTTTCATCTCGCTCCCACTTGAATTTTTAAAAGGTGTGGATTATCTTTTGATTATCTTATAATCACTTTTGGCGCATTATTGCTGGAAGTGATTAATCTAATTGATACGCTCCCACTAGGATTATTAAATCACATTTAAAATCCTGATCATAATATTTTAAGGCAATTTAATAACTATTTATTAATTAGGCCGAAAAATATTAGTCCAATTATGCATCTCGTTCAATCTCTATTAAACATTATTATTTAATCACACTAAATAAAATACGCATAATTGTAAATAACATAATATCTCATATTATCATGATCATGCCATAAAATAAAATAATTAAGCATGCTTTCATATAATTATCACATAATTATCATGCTTAAAATAAATGGCATAAAGTAAACATGCTATAAATAAATTATCTCATAATTTAAATCATTTTTACTGATTCAGTAATTTTTCAGGAAAAGCAATTAAATTGTTTTCCAAAAAAATACCATTCCACGTAAATTCCCAGGGGTCACAAAGGGTCTCACTTAAAAACCAGCCTCCTTTGACAGAATTTACGTGCACAGTAGCAGATTTGAAATTATGCATCGCATGCATCATATCAATACATGTATATATTAACAAGACGGCTCTGATACCAGTTGCTGGGTGGTGGGCCCAGAATAGTAGCGGTCCGGGACCACATTTTAAAATTTTTTTTATAATATAAGTATTAAAATATTTCTAAAACATTTTAAGCGGAAGACTAGCCGGATCTACTCAAGTATATACATGCAATTGATAATAAATTTTAAATCACTTAAGCAAATAAATATCTAACATGCAATTAACACTTACGAGCATATAATTTATCATGCTTAAAATAATATAATTGTAAAATATTACCGTACTGCAAACATGGCAATCTAATGGCATTTTTCCAGCTCCTTTCCCTTTCGTGAGACCGGCAGAGCTTTCCCGCAATATCCCCGACTCGACCCTCGGAGTGTGGGCTCCGCGAGCATTTCCCTAAAACTCGAGAAAATATTTTCTAGAAAAACTCGTTTTTCTAGACTAGAAAATTCCCTAAATTTTCTAATAATTGCGTGGATTATATATTAATTATATAACCACCTAATTATATATTAATTAATCCCTTAATTAGAGATTAATTAAATTGAGAGAAGAGACCTCTCCATCAACCGAAAAAAGGCTGGAAAAAATTGATATGAAATACATCACATGCATTACCTATTTATAGGGATGAAATGGAGGGTATTTTGGTCTTTTTAGATATGAAATGAAGGGCAAAATCATCATTTTACCATTCCGCGTACAAACCGTGTCCCGGACGGCCCATCAAATTGCACCACGTTGAAGAGCTCGTCGCCGCGGATCCAGCGCCACCAACCAAGCGCCGCCACGCGCGGCCGGAAGGCTGCCAGGTGGTTGGCCCGTGTGAAAACGCGTAGCTCCACCAGATTTCGTCACGTGTCCGGGTCCGATCCGACCCTATCCGAGAACGGACCCGCTAGCCCGGTTGACTGACCCGTTGACCGGCCCCTCCCAGATCAAATCTGGGCCGTACATGGGCGCTGACGCGATGTGATCCTAGCCGCACACATGGTGTGCCACGCAGCGCCGAGTCAGCGCCACCTGGGGCCCGTCCTGCTGAGGTGGCATGACATGTCAGTTGCCACGTCAGTTTTTTTTTTTTAATTTAAAATTTTATTTTCTCCAAAAAAAATTTTTAGGCATTTCCAACTCTTGGAACTTTGATTTATTTCTTAAATAAATCCCTTGGCTAGTTTCAAACACTTTGAAAATTCATTTTCTCTTTCTCCTTTTAATATTTTCTCTTCGGGTTTTCAATTGGGGCTTGCAAGGGGACCTGCAGGACTAATTAATTTTAGCTCCAAACGGGTTAATATATTATCATCTCAAGATAGTAATTAATTACTGTTTAATAATATTTAATTCCACTAAATAAATATTGTTGCAGTCTAAAATTAATTAAATTATTCACGAATTTATCGATCTAGAATAATCTCGTATTTCACTCCTCCGTGTAGATATCCATGAAAAATAAATTGCAGCTACTATCATTTATTTTCCTTCTCCAATCTGAAATTTATTGATTCGCCTGAAGTTCAAATTCTCTGTATGTGAAACACATTCAACATACAACTTCGGTGATGTATTACGCGAAGTGCTTTCGCCAAGTCTTAATTCAAACTTTTGCAAATCTATTTCAGGGATATCTTTTACCTTCCAGCAAGGCCACAGATTCCTCGATCAATATAACTCTTTAGCACATTTCATGTTGTCACCGAATGTACAAAGTATTTTGGCTACCCATTACCGAGACCTCACTTCGAGTATATTACAGTGACTAACACTATATGCCTAAGGCCGAAATATTGCCAGGATTAAGAGTACAATGCTTCCTGAGATTTTATTCATTTTAGATAGCAGTATAAAATGAATAATCTCAGTGGTCCAATTCGATGTTTCCAATCCTATTGAAAATCATCAACGTGTTATAATTGGAATCACCATTCCCTATGACGAAAGACTAATCATCTTATATAACCACGTTATAGTCTTGATAAGAGCATATTCTTATCTTACCGACTAGAACTTTAATGACACGTGATTTAGGTATTCAAACTCTTTTCCTATGAAACACATTTCATATAAGAATACCATCACACGCCATTAATTATCAATATGTGAAATACTCACAACTTGCTACAAATCCAATTTTATTAATTCAATAAATTGAATTTTCAGGGCACTATTCCCAACAGGGTTGGCGAACTCCTAAGAGCGTATGTTCAACGATTTAGTCACGGAGCATTGAAAGTGTCATTTTCCTCCAGTGAACTCAAAGCTAGCGCCTTCGCACAAGGATTACAAGGAGGAGATTTCTTTCAATCTCTCGCGCTAGATCCGGTTACAAACTTTGACAATTTGTTACGAAGAGTCGGGAGTTATATAAATTTGGAAGAAGCCCTAGCCGCTAAAAGAACGGGTGTCGGAGGAATTGCCAAGAAGACCGAGGAAGCAGGCCTCTTCAAGGTAAATGAATCAAGTAGAAGGGATGGACAACCACCGAGGAAGTTCGCTAAATACAATAATTACTCTGAGATAAAGGAATTGGCGAAGGTAATATTGCAGACCATCGGATAGTTGGATGGTTTTTTATGGCCCCAAGCCCGATCACAAGTACCCAGAAGACCTCCCTCTGATGCCTTTTGTGAATATCACAACGAATACGAAAATCAATGTAACACCCCGGAGCGAAGGGCGCCACATCCCCCGCACCATAACCCAACACGTGAAGCGAAATGGGAACTCTGTCCACGTATCAAGCCACGACGAACGGGTGACAAACAAAAATCCAACCTAAACTAGGCGGTCTAGACCCTACTCAGAGCATGCAATAAAACAAGTAACGAATGCGGAAGCACCAGAATCTCATAAAGCAAATAAACATACTCAAGACATATCAAACTTTCGATTCAAGTTATACAAACTTTACAATTTCGAATTTAAAGCATAACTTATACATATTTCAGAATTAGCCAAAATGCATAAAGAAAACGAAAATACAATGCATGAGACTCAAGCTATCCTCAACCTCGACTCAAAGACAACCGCCTAGCTCCAACACCTCAGAACGGGTACCTGCAAACTCAAATCAAGGGGGGAAAAAGATAGAAATAACGAGGGTCAGTCCTAGAGATTGGTGAGAGGGCTAACACACGCACCCATACATATACATAAGAGCAAAGCATATACAAAGCTGAGAGGGGTTCGTGAACCGGGCTTGGTTTTGCATTCTAAGACAGTTAACCCGTGGTAATATATATAAAGAAAGAAGTTTGGAGCCGAAGACCAAATTCAGTCAAGTTTTAGAGTTTAGAAATCCGCCCCCGTTTCACAACCCAAAACGAAGACATAACGAACTAAAAGCTTAAATCCATCACCCTTACTTACTCCAAACACCAAGGCGAAACGAAAACAAAACAAATCATAACCCAACTCCACCCCAACACCGTTTTGGGGAGAGAGGTGCCCCTCTCAACCCCCACTGATAAACTGACTGAGACGGGGGATCCGCCCGCTCCTTCGATGGGTCACTAAGCACACCACCGGCTCAAGAAG
Source organism: Lantana camara (assembly GCA_037501455.1). NCBI lineage: Eukaryota > Viridiplantae > Streptophyta > Magnoliopsida > Lamiales > Verbenaceae > Lantana > Lantana camara. The sequence continues at coordinate 21,863,646 of CM074860.1, forward strand.
ACCCGCCTTCCCCTCGACCTCCCGAGGATGGGCGAAGTCTCCCTTTTGTGGAGTCGTGTTGATGAGAGAGCCCGGCGATCCCATGGCCGACCCGGGATCACATACCACTTCTCCGGGGCCCAAACTTACACTTACACTTATACTTGTACTTATCACACTTACCATGCGAAGCTTATCCACAAATCTTTTCATGCTTACACACATACACACTTAACAAAGCTTGTCAAAACAAAAGAAAATAGAGCTTATATACTTATAAAAGCGTTTTCAAATTCTTAAGACAAACGGGACAAATCCTACGAAATATGTATCCAAACACATATCTATATATATACATATATAATTCGCATGCGGGTTCAAAATTCAAATAGGGTCTTAGGTCATCACAACTAAAAGGAAAGAAAACCTCACCTTGCAGACCAAACCAAGCAAAACGGACCAAAAGGAGTCAAACGAACCACTTCCTCAACAACGGAGTGAACCTAAGAGCAAAACAAAGAGCAAGAGGCAAACTTAGACTCAAATGAACCATATTGACGCTCAGCGAATGCGTACGATTGCATAAAAGATGATATTATGTCATGAACACATTCATGTGCACTATTAAGGAATTTAAATCATATAATCAAGTCCTTCAATCCTTCGCTCACTTTCATTCGAATTCATAATTTCACGTTTCCAATCAATTCAAGAAATTCAAGGCACAAGATCCAACATTTAGGCAAATAAGAGCATTGAAGTAAATTAAGTTCGACACACATTCAAACGTATTCAATCTTTCACAAAACTCTACTACATACACCCTATTACATAATATAACATATTTCTAAAGTTTGAAAACAAGAACAAATCACAAGATAAGGGAAATGGGTTATGGAAATCACAAACGCCACAAAACGCACAAAAACGGCATTCAACAAAAGCATGCCTAAACCTCATCTAAATGTTATGAAATCGAACCAAAATACTCCCAACACATAGTAAAACAAGTTCATAGTTCATCACAAATGAAGATAAAGGCATTAAAGAGGTGAAACAAACCAAAAACCGAAAAGGAAAACCAAGAGATGCGCAGGGGGAGGGACACGGGGGGTGTCCCTTAACTTAGCTAAACTGAGCCACGGCCGTGGCTCAGTCCAGTCATGCCCAGGATGCCTGACACGCCCGTGTCTCACATTTCAATGCAAATGAGACACGGGGGTGTCTCGGTACAGGTCCGAAATCGCATACAAAGTTTACCGGCAAAATAGACCCTAAACAAAATTAGTCCAAAAGCATACCAAATCAACTCCAAATATTATGAAACTTGATATAAAACATATTTAGAATGTTAGGAACATATTTCATTTAGAGTTCAAAGGCTAAATCACGCGTTAAGAGCACCGAAATCATGCAGCAACTCTGGAGCGCCAAAAACGGACATATGAGCTCACTTGGTTCAATCATGCCATGATCAAGTACTTAGGGGCTGAATATGAAGCTGAAACTTTAGGGAATGAATACTAACATGATAAGCAACTAATATACTCCATGTATATGCAAATTGACACGAATTGGAGCACATTAGAACCACCAAGTAATCACAAAATGCAACAACAGCAGTTTGGTTCGCGCATAGCATACAAACAGGCCATCATGCTTCGATTAGGAGCTGAAAATGGATCTAAAAACTTGCAAGAGCAGGGTTAACATATAAACCAATTAGTATACAACATCTCCATGCAAATTCACACGAATTGGAAGTCATTAACTCAAGCAACAAAGTACAATTTCACACTTCAGTTCCGAAACGGGGGAGCAGATTTTCTAACTTAGGTTTGAGGCTCAAAAACTCATAATTTCATCAAAGGATCTCAAGAACAAACCATCCTAACATCATATAATATCAGTTTAACATCAAATGACCAAAGAAACAAGTCCATATAATCAGTTTAAGGCAAGGAAATCAGCCATAAAGCAAGTTAGCTCATAAGAGCAAAAATCCCCAAAAGTCCCTATTCATGGTCCTACCCAAACCCTAATCAAATCTGATGCAAAACAAGTATTAAATTGATCAAAACTTGTATAAAAGGGTATAGAATACAAAAATATACATACCTTGAAGATTTGGAGAAGAAAGATGATGATTTGAGCTCAAAATCCACCAAAAGGGTCAAAGTTCTTCTCTTCTCTTCTCCTCCTTGGTCTCGATCAGTTGCTGCACCAAATGAGGGGGTTTTGGCTCGGGTTTCAGCTGATAAGGGAGAGGGAGAGACTTAACTCAAGTCAAGTTATCAAGGGTTAGGCTTAGATTGAGTTAAATTGGCCCCACAAGTACATGACTAGTCAAAGAAGGTGGCTTAAGCACAAGCTGTTCGTTCCGGTCGAAAAACGAGGGTCTAAACGAGCTTAGAAAAATACCAAATCAGGTTCCTTGGGTTCATCTCTTCTTTAAGAGTCCAACGCATCTTCCGGAATTCGAATCCGAATTCACTTGCTCAAGTTATGGCCTCCGGAACAAGAGGCGCGCTAAAACTAGTTAGGCCCTCATGTCCCTCGTCAAATACTTAAGGTTCAAAACCTCGATAAACAAACACGAAAACTTAAAACGAGCATGCAAACACATTCGTAACTCATACATATCACACATATCAAGGTTTCACAAAAATCGGAATTGAATTACGGCACATAACGAGCAAATTACGAGTATGCAAACTTAAACGTTTAAAAAAAATCAAAGTTCAAGAATATAAACAATTAATTTCATATTAATTCAAATAATCCTATAAGCATTAAAATAGCATTCAAATACGTAATTAAATAATTTAAAGCACATAAAACCCTCACGTTAAGGCGTACCTGGAAATCCGAACGATCGGGATGTTACAAACTCCCCTCCACACTTCCGCTGCGCCACTCTGATCACAACTTCTCAAGACCCTATCTCCTTAATTGGCGAACCGGACACAAAGTCCTAGTCGTTTGCCCCCACTCCCAAATAAAGATTCGGGAGTAGTTGGAGAATCCTCAACCGTTGGCACGTAGACATTACTACACAAAGTCCATAACGTCTTTCTTATGGCATAACAACTCGTTTCCCAAGACTCCGAACAACCTCAACCCTGAGTGGGATAAAATCGTGACCTTGCACTCCTTAAGGCGTAGGCTACCGTTCTTCTACAAGCAACACACAACAAAGGCCTTCCTTTGTGCCTCGGTTGGAAATAAGGTAGTCTTTTGTACCTCCGGTTAGGCAAGAGCCAATACCATAGGTAACTCTCTTCAACCGCCTCTTCCCACTCAAAACCGTACCTCTTACTCTGAGGCAATCCTCGGTTCTTCTACGAGGAATATCAACGGGCTAGCCTTAAATCTAATACCCGAAAATATCGTTGAGTCTCTGACGGATCTCCTGAAAGCAACATCCAACTCAACGGGACCTAAGCACCTCCAAACCGCTCACCGGAAGCAGCTCGACCCTCGCAACTCACCTAACACTCTCGAGCACTCAACGTACCAAACTCTCTCCAAAAGAGAGTTAACACAAAAGGAAAAGAAAACACGCAACAAGGAAGAACTAAGAAGAAAAGGAAACATATACCAAGTAAGAGCCAAGAAACACCAAGGAATAAATAAGAAGGCAGTAAACACTTAGGTTTTCCCAAGATTAAAATATGCATGAAATGAGATGCCATGAATGTTTCGTGTACCTTTCACCGAAGTAGTGGGGTTAAGATTAGCTTGCCCTTGGGTTGGAATCGGAATCCCGGAGTTACGGATCGTTGAAGGTCTTAGCTTGAATTGGTATGGGCAACTATTTACTATGTGTCCGATCTCACCACACTTAAAGCAAGCACCTAACTTCTTCCGATATTGCCCTTTCACATGATTCGGACCCTTACAAAAAGCACATCGAATTGGAGCCGTTAGGGTAAGCTCCGGATTCGGTTTCGATTGTCGTGGTTTCTTCTTCTTCTTGGATGGTTTAACATCTTGAGTATCATAGGGCTTTTCTTGTGGTACCGGCCTCTTGCCCAACCTTGAGCTCGAACCGGATCCTTGTCCCAATTGAAGAGTGTGAGATTTCAAATGTTGCTTATCCATCTCGCGTTGAACCACCTTTTTCATTGCCTTCGACCAATGGTTGACCGTTGAAGTAGAGAGGGCTTGTTGAATTTCACCCTTGAGTCCTTGCATGAAATTTTGGGCCTTAAGTCGGTAATTCTCAATAACCGGTGTGGCATAAGGGCCCGATCTCTCTAGTTCCTCCACGTAATTTTCAGCCGTCCTTAAGTCTTGTTGGAGATCTCGAAATTCTTGAAGTCTCTTCACTCTTGCACTCAAAGGAATGTATTTGTTGTGGAATTCCCGGAAAAAATTCTCCCATGTAAACTCTTCCCCGGATCTCTCAAACCACAATCTTATTTCCTTAAGCCAAATCAAAGCTTGCCCTTTAAGTACATGGGAAGTGCAATTCACTCTTATCTTGTGATGTTCCCGATAGAGTATCCCAAATCCATGAAATCTCAGAAATCCATTGCTCAGCTTTCACATCATCGCCTCCAAACCACATAGGAGGGTTGCAATTCCGGAATTCTTGGTATACCGATGGCATTTGTTCTTCTCCCAGGGTTGTGTGTTGAGATAACATCCTGAATAAGAACCAAAATTCAAGAAATATCGATGCGTGGAAGGGTTTAGTGCATGTTCATGTAAACAATTAATACAAATAAAATCATATAAGTCACAAAATGATGAAGGTGAATGCAAATAATCACATAATCCTAAGCCGAACGACCTAGACAAACCGGACAAGACGCTACAGCTCCGGTTTTGCAACCTAGAGCTCTGATACCACTTTCAGATGTAACACCCCGGAGCGAAGAGCGCCACATCCCCTGCACCATAACCCAACACGTGAAGCGAAATGGGAACTCCGTCCACGTATTAAGCCACGGCGAACGGGTGACAAACAAAAAAATCCAACCTAAGCTAGGCGGTCTAGACCCTACTCAGAGCACGCAATAAAACAAGTAACGAATGCGGAAGCACCAGAATCTCATAAAGCAAATAAACATACTCAAGACATATCAAACTTTCGATTCAAGTTATACAAACTTTACAATTTCGAATTTAAAGCATAACTTATACATATTTCAGAATTAGCCAAAATGCATAAAGAAAACGAAAATACAATGCATGAGACTCAAGCTATCCTCAACCTCGACTCAAAGACAACCGCCTAGCTCCAACACCTCAGAACGGGTACCTGCAACTCAAATCAAGGGGGGAAAAAGATAGAAATAACGAGGGTCAATCCTAAAGACTGGTGAGGGGGCTAACACACGCACCCATACATATACATAAGAGCAAAGCATATACAAAGCTGAGAGGGGTTCGTGAACCGGGCGTGGTTTTTGCATTCTAAGACAGTTAACCCGTGGTAATATATATAAAGAAAGAAGTTTGGAGCCGAAGACCAAATTCAGTCAAGTTTTAGAGTTTAGAAATCCGCCCCCGTTTCACAACCCTAAACGAAGACATAACGAACTGAAAGCTTAAATCCATCACCCATACTTACTCCAAACACCAAGGCGAAACGAAAACAAAACAAATCATAACCCAACTCCACCCCAACACCGTTTTGGGGAGAGAGGTGCCCCTCTCAACCCCCACTGATAAACTGACTGAGACGGGGGATCCGCCCGCTCCTTCGACGGGTCATTAAGCACACCGCCGGCTCAAGAAGGCCCGCCTTCCCCTCGACCTCCCGAGGATGGGCGAAGTCTCCCTTTTGTGGAGTCGTGTTGATGAGAGAGCCCGACGACCCCATGGCCGACCCGGGATCACATACCACTTCTCCGGGGCCCAAACTTACACTTACACTTATACTTGCACTTATCACACTTACCATGCGAAGCTTATCCACAAATCTTGTCACGCTTACACACACACACACTTAACAAGCTTGTCAAAACAAAAGAAAATAGAGCTTATATACTTATAAAAGCGTTTTCAAATTCTTAAGACAAACGGGACAAATCCCACGAAATACGTATCCAAACGCATATCAATATATATACATATATAAGTTGCATGCGGGTTCGAAATTCAATTAGGGTCTTAGGTCATCACAACTAAAAGGAAAGAAAACCTCACCTTGCCGACCAAACCAAGCAAAACGGACCAAAAGGAGTCAAACGAACCACTTCCTCAACAACGGAGTGAACCTAAGAGCAAAACAAAGAGCAAGAGGCAAACTTAGACTCAAATGAACCATATTGACGCTCGGCGAATGCGTATGATTGCATAAAAGATGATATTATGTCATGAACACATTCATGTGCACTATTAAGGAATTTAAATCATATAATCAAGTCATTCAATCCTTCGCTCACTTTCATTTGAATTCATAATTTCATGTTTCCAATCAATTCAAGAAATTCAAGGCACAAGATCCAACATTTAGGCAAATAAGAGCATTGAAGTAAATTAAGTTCGACACACATTCAAACGTATTCAATCTTTCACAAAACTCTACTACATACACCCTATTACAAAATATAACATATTTCTAAAGTTTGAAAACAAGAACAAATCACAAGATAAGGGAAATGGGTTATGGAAATCAAAAACGCCACAAAACGCACAAAAACGGCATTCAACAAAAGCATGCCTAAACCTCATCTAAATGTTATGAAATTGAACCACAATACTCCCAACACATAGTAAAACAAGTTCATAGTTCATCACAAATGAAGATAAAGGCATTAAAGAGGTGAAACAAACCAAAAACCGAAAAGGAAAACCAAGAGCTGCGCAGGGGGAGGGACATGGGGGTGTCCCTCAACTTAGCTAAACTGAGCCACGCCCGTGGCTCAGTCCAGTCATGCCCAGGAAGCCTGACACGCCCGTGTCTCACATTTCAATGCAAATGAGACACGGGGGTGTCTCGGTACAGGTCCAAAATCGCATACAAAGTTTACCGGCAAAATAGACCCTAAACAAAATTAGTCCAAAAGCATACCAAATCAACTCCAAATATTATGAAACTTGATGTACAACATATTTAGCATGTTAGGAACATATTTAATTTAGAGTTCAAAGGCTAAATCACGCGTTAAGAGCACCGAAATCATGCAGCAACTCTGGAGCGCCAAAAACAGACATATGAGCTCACTTGGTTCAATCATGCCATTATCAAGTACTTAGGGGCTGAATATGAAGCTGAAACTTTAGGGAATGAATACTAACATGATAAGCAACTAATATACTCCATGTATATGCAAATTGACACGAATTGGAGCACATTAGAACCACCAAGTAATCACAAAATGCAACAGCAGCAGTTCGGTTCGCGCATAGCATACAAACAGGCCATCATGCTTCGATTGGGAGCTGAAAATGGATCTAAAAACTTGCAAGAGCAGGGTTAACATATAAACCAATTAGTATACAACATCTCCATGCAAATTCACACGAATTGGAAGTCATTAACTCAAGTAACAAAGCACAATTTCACACAGCAGTTCCGAAACGGGGGAGCAGATTTTCTAACTTAGGTTTGAGGCTCAAAAACTCATAATTTCATCAAAGGATCTCAAGAACAAACCATCCTAACATCATATAATATTAGTTGAACATCAAATGACCAAAGAAACAAGTCCATATAATCAGCTTAAGGCAAGGAAATCAGCCATAAAGCAAGTTAGCTCATAAGAGCAAAAATCCCCAAAAGTCCCTATTCATGCTCCTACCCAAACCCTAATCAAATCTGATGCAAAACAAGTATTAAATTGATCAAAACTTGTATAAAAGGGTATAGAATACAAAATATACATACCTTGAAGATTTGGAGAAGAAAGATGATGATTTGAGCTCAAAATCCACCAAAAGGGCCAAAGTTCTTCTCTTCTCTTCTCCTCCTTGGTCTCGATCAGTTGCTGCACCAAATGAGGGGGTTTTGGCTCGGTTTTCAGCTGATAAGGGAGAGGGAGAGACTTAATTCAAGTCAAGTTATCAAGGGTTAGGCTTAGGTTGAGTTAAATTGGCCCCACAAGTACATGACTAGTCAAAGAAGGTGGTGTGAACTTTAAGAAAAAATGCCTTGAGAACATAGAGAGAACTTTAAGAAAATTGGCCCCACGAATGAACTGAATGTTAGCCTGGATGAGATGGACGTAGGGCCCTCAATCAGTGGCAAGGGTCTGTTCAAAGCTCTCGAAGAGATGACGAGAGAGAACGAGATGTCGTCCCCTATGCCTGGAGATCAAAGTCAGTTAGTATGCTAGAAGATGGGCATCCCCTCATACAAGATGCAATCGATGACCTCCATGACCGACATTATGGCCCTTCAAAGCGATTGTTGAATAGGTCAAAAATGTAAGTTGGTCGTCCCTCGACATGGTCAAAGAGTCAAGAAACCTCTCTGAGGGTTGTACCAACTTCTACACAGACTCCATTGAAAAAGGTAGTGTGTGAAAAAAAGAATATTAATATTTGAGAGGGATTTATATCATTCCATATTTCCATTTATTTACTGAAAAATTAAAAGCAGTGTTTTGAAAACCGGACCGGACCGGCCGGTCGGACCGGTTCAACCGGTGACCGGAGGCCTGTCCGGTCCGGTAGGGTATCCAAAACCGGCAGAGATCGGATCGGTAGGGAACCGGAAAAAACGTCCGATTAACCGGCGGTTTCTGCCGCGAAAACCGGACCGGATCGCCGGTTCGTGAATTAAACCCTTCGTCTTCTTCCTTTTTTCTTTTTTTCCCCTTTTCCATTTTCTGTTCTTCTGTTTCACGGTGATAACAGTACACTTTTCTCTTCCAGCAGCCGCTTCTTAGAGAGAGATTGAGAGAGAGAGAACTATTATGATTGTTTGATGATGTTTTCATATGCCTGAAATATGAAATGAACTTTTGCTCAAAAAATTGACAATTAATTATCAGAAGCAGAGATGGTAGAAGGAAAGGAACACTTTTGCAGCAAGATATAAGAAAAGTATCTGTGTGCGGCGGAACAAATTTTATAGGGTTTCTAAACTTTTGTATAAATTTTCTTTTGGGCTTTGGGTTTTTTGGGCTAGGTTTTTATGTGGGTAAAAATTATAATATATAAGTTACTTTGCTTTTTTTGTTTTTCAAATTGTTTATTTTAAAACATTTTAAATTTTATGGAAAATAAATATTGGAATGGTTTGAAATAATATAATTTTGTTTCTTAAAAGTAATAAATCCTTCTAGATGCGTATAAAGAAACATTATTTTTTGTGATTAATATTAAAATTATAAGTGTATTTTATATATTTATAATAAAATAAATAATTAATTATTTATTACGTCATACCGGTTCGATCGGTGGTTGAACCGATCGAACCGGTTGAACCAGTAACCAGTAGGCTTGCCGGTTTGACCTCCGGTCCGGTTTTGAAAACATTGATTAAAAGTTTAAGATAGAAGTTGGTACTTAAATATATCTAACTTCTAACTTATTTCTACTTAATAAACCGAAGTTATAATTTTGAAATACTCCAAAATGCCCAAATAATAACAAATTTTTGTTTGACTTTAGTATCTCAAACTCTTTCGTTTCTTCCCATCTGTTTTCTATCATCTTCCACATTCACTATTCATTTGATTCTCTCATTATGTAATCATTTAATTTTTTTTTTCATCTTGTACATATTATTAATGACTAAATCTTAAAGACGTAATAAGGGTATCCTTTTTATTGCGCACACAACCAATGTATCCCAAGACTCGTAATTATAAAATTATGCATAGACTAGAACTTCCAATATTTTTCTTTCTCATTCTCATTTCCATTGGCACAATCAAGGCCCCAACAGGTAAGAAAACATCTAAAAAGAAAAAATAAAATAAAGAAACAAGATGATACAATAGAGTTTAAATAGACCAAACAACGAGACACATTGAACACATTCGCTATGTCTTTAGACATTTATTTCGTTTACAAACATCATTTCCTTTCCAAGAAAGCTAGAACATGAGCAGTATTCAGCCATGAACTTGCTGAGTGTAAGTAAACTCAAGGAAGTCGGGGGAATCTTGAGAAGTCGGGTTTTCTGCGTTCCAAGTATGCAGTCTTACCCTCGGTACCTTCCTCGGTTCCATAAAAGAGAAGTGTTGCATCTCCTCCAATTTCCTATATTAAGTGACAAGAAAGGGAATAGGTCAGGTTATATATATAATTCATCCTTACATGATTGTCAATGAATTAAAAGAAAAAGGAATATTATTTGAAAGAAAAATGCACCTGAAGTCCTGAATGTCCATCATCGACGGCATTGAGAGCCGACTTGATCACACGAATTGCCATCGGGCTGTTCCTTAATATCTCTCGGCACCATTTTACTGTTTCCTCCTCCAATCTCGCCAACTATAAAATACGTGATAAATTATATCAACAACTCGCGAGCACACAATGAGAAAGGCTGATAGGGACAGTGTCTCCCTCTTGAAAGTTACATTAATTTGTATAATAGCGAATTTATACATATATTTCTTTTTATATATACTTAACATGAAAGTTGAACTTTGTTCTTAAGAAACAACAAAGTCATCTCAAAGTTCATATATTTGTCTCCATGCTGATACACTTGATGTTTTAACTTACCGGAACAACAGTGTTAACAAGTCCCATTTTGTCGGCTTCAGCAGCATTGTAAAACCTTGCTGTAAACCACATTTCTCGGGCTTTTTTCGGGCCAACCTAATTATTTGACAGGATTAAGAATTTAAACAAATTGTGAATACAAAGGACTATAATAATACAACCATTAAAAGTAACAAAGTATTAGTTTAATAACTCACCAAACGATCCATAATGGAAGCCCCATAACCAGCATCAAAGCTTCCAACCTGCAAATTCGCATTAAGCAACATGAATTATGATTTTTGAAACTAAGAATATCAGTTTGCAAGAACAAGAAACACTTTTTACGCATTATAATGGAGTAATTATATATAAAAGTGTTTATTATGAAATATATACCTTGGGTCCAGTCTGGCCAAAAACAGCATTATCAGCTGCAATTGTTAAATCACAAACCATATGAAGCACATGTCCACCTCCCACAGCATACCCTGCAACCTTTTGTCCAATTAAAAAGGAAAAAAACATTATTACTTTAATAATTAATCTAGACATATAATTAGTTAAACTGATATTTCGAGAAAATAGATAATTAAATAAAGTCGGGCTCAAGAGTCAAGCCTCCATATATTATATCTCTATACTATAGTTTTATTAAAAAGTAATAATAACATTCCCTAAAAATTATAATTTCACATTTACTCGAATAAGATTCTGACTCGACCACAAAATTAAAGCTTACCATAGCAATAACTGGCTTTGGAGTACGACGAATTTGGACCTGCAAATCCAAGACGTTAAGTCTACCGAAACTGTCGTAATCAGCATAGCCTTGCTTTCCCCTGAATGACTGATCACCACCACTGCAAAACGCTTGGGTACCCTGCAATATATTTTGCTATTAATTAGCATCTCAAAATTATAATTAAGTATATATATAATTAATATATTAAGTGAAAATAATATTTATTATTCTTATATAATAATAAAAACATTACAGATTAAGCAAGGATTTATTGCACTTATATTCTCACTATGATTTACTTCAATACACTTATAATGCTAACTTAGTAATAACATGAAATTTTTTGTTGACCATAATATATGCCTTAAATTATTAATAGTGACAACATATTTACTCAAATTAAGTGACTAATTTTTACAGTGCTAATTTTAATTCAATTATTTATCATTAACTTTAATAGTGAAAAGTGAATATTGAAATCACATATATTGTCATAAATAGCAAGAAAAACATAGATTATTTTTGCATCGGACATTTTTTTTTTTAATTCTGGGACTTGGAAAATTATATATGTCCTGAAGTGAATTTGGACTACGAAAGTCTTACTCCAGTCTCTCCAGATATAATATTAAGCTAGCCAAAGACGAATAAAATTTAATCATGGACTTCAAAGTGCATTTGGAATATAATTTAATGTCTTCATTGCGCCGTCACATATTAGTCCAAGAATCTTAAATTGATAAATATATTTAATCCTCGTCAAACATGAGTACAATTAATCATGACAAACATATTAAACAGAAAATTTCATATGAATAACTAACAAATTACCAGAATAAAATAATTAACCAATTTAATGCTATAGTTTAGTATTTTAATTCTCTTTCAACTATATTAAGAGGCAAACTTCGGTAATAATATTGAGATATAAAAAAATTACCTTCCCGGTGAAAATAATAACTCCAACTGAGTTATCATCCCTAGCGTCGTTAAATGCCCGCATGAGTTCCTTCACCGTTTGAGGTCGGAAAGCATTTCTCCTCTCCGGCCTGTTAATTGTTATCTATATATGTACAAAACAAAATAAAACACTTAATTTTAAAACAAATAATAATAATAATAATAATAAGACACTTAATAGTCACGAAGTATAGAAATTTTTTAATCTAGAAATTATATTATGGGTTTCATCGACTATTTCAAAGTTGAGTTTCATATTTTATTTCTACTTTTACGTAAATACACTTCATGGGTTGAAAGACAATTAATATTAAAAAATAATAATAATTATAATAATATAAAAAAACTCTCTTTTAATCTCATTCTGCCTACTAATAAACATTAAATAAATATATGGGCGAGGAAATTGAAGGACAAAAGTCAAAACGCAATAGGAATCTACAAGGCCGAAACTGCATTTTTAGTAAGCACGCAATAGGAATCTACAAGGCCGAAACTGCATTTTTAGTAAGCACAACTTCGATAAATTTAAATTACAACCCGGTTAGTCCAAGAGAAGATCATTTTAATTCAAATTTAGTTCTATTTCTTCGTACTTCATCTTTTAACAACATTCATCATTCAGCAATTCCCTTCACAATTAAGCAATTTATTTATTTATCTTTTGCTGGGACAATTAAGCAATTTACTAATTAGTCTAAACATCATCTAAAACGGTTCCAATTTATATTACTAGGAAATAGGCACAAGAAGTTTAGAAGTGGATAATGCTATAATCTAACATACCTTAGCAATGCCCTCGGCCTTTTCATAGATAATGTCGGTGAAGGCTTTGCCGGCATCATCCAACGCCGGTTTCCAGTCAGGAATGTACCTTGGAACTTCGCCGTGGACGCGGTGGTAGCTGTCGTTCATGCCGGAGCTGCAATTTGACAAGGCTATCTCATTATTATTCCCGTTTTGCTCTTGGCCGCCGGGAATGAGATGACCGGCGAGGGAAGCCATTCTCCGGTTGACAATCTCGAAATCCTTGCTCGACATACCGCCTGCCATTGCTTTCTACTAAGTGGGGTAAGGGTGCGGTGGATGTCTTTTACTCTGTTTTAGTCGTGTGTGCTTTGATATCCAATTTTGATACTGGGTTGTTCTATATATAGAGCTACTGAAGTTGGAAAGAATAGGAAATGGGGTGGAAAGAGGCTAATAATAATAATAATAATAGGTGAGGTTAGTCTTAAGAGGTGAAATTCCACTATTGGCCTTGTGAACTTGATCAATTATTGATTATAGTACACGAAAAACTTCTAATTATACCATTTTATTGTGTTTTGTTGTATTAGATGTTTGTATTGGATATTGGTACTTGTCCGACGCATCTCACATAATAAATTTAAAAAAAAATAGTATTATTGTTTCTGAATTTATGTTGTGTCCCGTCAGTCTCCCTATATCCATAACAATACCTCTTAGAAGTCGTCTACTTCACTAGAGAGTAATCCAATAGGTTCACGTTAGTAAAATATAAAAATTGGGTTAATTGCCCACAAACAGAAAATGATATGTTTACATTATTTATTTGAGATAGGCAAATTAACAACGAAATTTTCACAAAGCTAATATCTCATACTTAATCCACAAATTTACCGGGGTTTGCTCTTAAATCATAGATCTATCACCCATTAAAGTAAATAATTTATTATGAGTTGCAAAATAACCCACCCATCCTAATATATAGAAATAAACGGCTTCTTAGTTTATTGAATTAAGCTAATTGCCTTATGATATTTGAAATTGGCAGCTTTTTTAACTTAGTTATGATGAATGAAGAAAAATTAAGTGTAACGCTTCTATCCCACGTGGACAATGGAATACAATATAGGAAGTAAAAGAAAGTTGAGTTCTTTGTAAAATTTAACTAATGAACTCAAATGCATTATAATTTTTGGGGGTCTCAAGAATATTTTATTTTGGTCTGCTACTTGAATTTCAAACATTATTGGTAGATTAATTATGATGCACCGTGGATAAGAATATCATTTTTATATATCTATCATATAATTTTTGAACACCTATTACCTGTTAAAATTTAAAAATAGTTAAATTTATTGTGTTTATATTATTCATACTCACATATTACATTACGGTTGTAATACTCTTTGCAAAAACTAACAACAACTAATACATGTAATAAAGATTTTTTTGAATATTCATTTAAAATCAAGTACCAGCAAAATTACGAATGCATTCCATAGGTTAATACAGAATTAGGAAATTACATAACCGTAAATTTAATTTGTAATTAGAACTAAATTAACTTGAGAACAAAAAATATATAACATAGTATTCTCCTATAATGTCCGGACACTTTTAAAATTATCATTTTCTCGTGTCGTGTCGTGTCGTGTCGTTCCGTTCGTGTCGGACACTTTATCCGACACTCCTCACGTGAGAAATTTAAGAAAAATTTCATATCGTCGTATTCATATCATATCACGTCCATATCATCATGTTCGTATCCGTGTATTATAGGTATTTTCTTGGTTCAATTTCTCAAATTCTCCGTCATGTGTAGGATTTTCTTCAGTATTTCCTTGAAAAAATAACTCTCGAGTCAAAGAATTGGAAAAGCATAATGAAATCAGCGGAATTTGGAACAGACCAATATAAAATTTGGTTAATTCGCAGTTTTAGTGATGTAAGTTGTAACTAGTCAACTATTAACAGCATGATGCTTGGCAGTGACCGATGTGGAAGAATAAAATTTATCACAAAAACAAACTTAAAATATGTAGAAAAATAATAAATGGTCGTTTACGACATTGGAAAATGCATGAATTTCACGACATTGAAAGAATGCATGAATCGTCACGTTTCCTGAATTGGTAGTTGGGTATACTTAAAGCGTCCATTCAGTATCAGAAAGGTCATAAAAGAAGAATATATATATTAGAAAAACTATTGGGTTTTTTTCTAATAAATATTATTTTTAGATATCATTTCTTAAAATAAATATCTTGAGATAAAGATTAAATTTTGAGGAATAAACTATTATTAAATACAAATAATTGATGTAGTTTTACAGGTTTATTGCTACGCCGACATAGTTAGGAGTTTTCTGACCAAGTTTTTGAGTACGTTTTATCATTAATAAGAAAATTTTACATTTAAATGGACTAACTTGACTCCAACACTAATCACTTAGAATGAGATATAAAATCAAATTTAAAACTATTATTAAGTTAAACTAGCCTAAAACATAATGATCGTGTTTGAATTATTGAGAAGTTTTATATTTTAGTAATTCGATTAATTTCAATTTAGATCTAAACAATAGAAATTATAAATAAATTTAATAATTATAATAGGAATGTATAGGACATATTCAGCCCAAACAGAAAATTATTAAATTTTGTTCAAAAAAAAAAAAAAGAAAATTATTAAATTGTGCAAGAGAAGACGTAATTGGCAATATAATACCTATTAAATCATTCAAATATCGGACCCCCTTATCTTTGACCGATATACTATTTGGTCAAGATAGACGCCTTGTCCCGTTATCCAGTCCTAATTAGAATTATTATCTTCTTTTTTTTAAAAGACTAATTAGAATTATTTATTGTTACCACAAAGTAAGACAAAGTCGAATTTTGTTGTCATTTTTGACTTAGAAAAAAATAACTTCTCCAAAACGACCTTAACTCAAACAGGCAGTGTGTGCATGTGTTTATTTGTTTTTAACGAAGGAAATCAGGAGAACTTATGAGCTTCTTGAAAATAAATGCACAAGTCCAATTTCTCAGTAGAATCTTAATATGTGTTTCTGTTTTTAGTTGCTTTTATTAGCTTTTTTATGAATTGGTAGGTTTTTTTTCTGTCTAAACATTTTTTCATCTTATATATATATACTAGTGAAGACAATCTTGCTTTGCACGTTCTTCATTTATTTTTTTCTATAAGTTTTTTTTTTTTTTTGATTTATTTTAATAAATTAAAGTATTATCAATTTTTAACTTTAAATGTAATAATAATATTAACAAATCCACCTTAGTTTTGAAAAAGTTATACGTGTAAGCATAATTTATAAAATCTTTGTTTCCATTTATAAACAATAACTAAAATAATTCAAATTAAAGAAACTTTTGAATTAAATAGTAAGGCTAATCCCAAACACCCCCTTCCTTTGGTGGTTTTTGCGCTTTGACCCTAACTTTCGAATATTCGCAATTTCTCTCCTAACCTTTGACAAAATCACACTTAACCACTTTTAATAAACTTTGACAGTCGATTTCTCCTCCATCACGGCGACCCAAGCTTCAAGACTACCGTCATCGTGTTCATCTCTTCAAGGAGAACAAAGGTCATACCCCACTCGACCCTATTAGCCGCCGAAAGCTGCTACAAAGTTTCGTTCGTCGTGCGTCGTCCTTGACTGATAATTTCTGCTTCGTTGGTTGTCGGGTTTTGATTTTGAAACTAGTGTTGTGTTCCTTGCGTCAAGAGTTTCAATTTGATATATAATATCAATACATTCAAAATCTGCTTTGTACAAATTTAATAATAAAAAGTGGTTGAAAGTATAGAAATATCTAAATAAATAAACAATAACAATTTATGTCTATTTTTATGGATCTAATTGGGTCTGAATAAGAATATCTAAAACTATGTTACTATATAAAAATAAAAAAAATCAATTTTATTATTTTTTTTATTATTTTTATTTATTATTAAATTTTTTATATAAATTAAGTATATTTCTCTTTTAATATATTTTTGCGTTAATAGTACTTTTTATTCATATATTATTTTCATACAACTATATCGTTAATTAGATTGATACAATAAATGAGTTAGATTTATTTATTTTTAATCAAATCATTTTTATTATTTCTAAAAATTCAACTGCCAAGCGTCAATCCCATAAATAATGCAGTATAGTCTTCTTCTTCAAAAAACAAAACAAAACCATACTCCCACCCTCTCTCTCTTTCACTCACACACCCATATTAATGAGTACATATTTAATAGTATTCAATTTTCACCTTCGCACCCCACCAACCAAATCCCGCCGCCACCACCGACCAATAGTTTACGCCTCCTCCTTTGCCCTACACATCCAGCACTCATCATATTCACCAAGTCGCCGCCACCATCAATCACCGCCAACGTCGCCTTCTACCTTCCGCCTTCTCCTCCGATCTTTGCCGCCGACAGCACCAGCTCCCTCCACGCCACAATACCCACCCCAATCTTGCCTTTAGGTATGTGTATCTGTGTATCTCATTTAAAATTTTCTCCTTTTTATTTAATTGATTTTATAATAATAAAGAACATGTGAACTAATTTGAGAATCACTTGGTGGGAAATGGTATATTCACTTGGTAGGTTATTATAAATTGGCAATGTAAGGATGTTATCTTTCTTATTTTACTGTATCCTGGTGAAAATGAAAATGTGGATTCTGCTAGTTACTTGATTTGTGAAATGGGATTGAGTTAATTGGGGATTTTTAGTTTTTAGTAGATAATGGTTTGTAATAATTTGGGATTGTCTTAGTTTATAAGATTTTCCAGATGTGTCGTATTCATATGCTCTATTTGCTTGAATTTAATTTTTGAGATTTTCCAGATGCGTCGTATTCGTATGCTCTATTTGCTTGAATTTTTTGCTTCATGGATCTGATAAATTCTTCTTTAGACTTCGTTGGGAAATTCGACATGCAACTTGTTGAATTTATTTAAATAAGTGTTACTCTTATGTTTAGTTTAATAAATTATTATTTAAATATTAAAAACTACTAACTTGATTAAATAAATGTAATAAAGTTTTTAACACCCCTTCATTTTGAAAAGTTTACATACAAAAATAAAATCTATCTTTCCATTTATGATTAATAACTAATAGTTTGCGATTAGAAAAACAATCAAATAAAGTAACTATAAAAAACATTTCAAACTAGGGAAACATTCAAGTAAAGAAATGATTATTTATTTAAATAAATTTAACTTTTAAACATAACTTAAAGTCCAAAACTCTGTAATATACTTAACAATGAGAAGACATATATTGTAATAGCCCAGAACCACCTTCCTGTGAATATTGTCCGCTTTGCACGCCCTTAATCGAAACGGCCTCACGGTTTTGTTCCTGCGCCCACTGGAGAACCCAGCCGTAGCGCAAAACGCGTCCACAGGGTGAGGTATCCATCTTCCCTTATAAGGGGAGATTTCGTTCTCCTCATTTCCGATGTGAGACATTACATCCACCCCCCCCCCCCCCCTAAGGGCCCAACGTCCTCGCTGGCACATCGGCAGGCCCCGGCTCTGATACCACTTCAGATGTAGCATCCCTATGCGTAGAGATGCTACACCCCCGCACTATAAGTCGATCCATATACGAAATGGATAGTCCGTACATGAACCAACCTATAGCGAACGGGTGACAATAAAAGAAATAAGTTAGCTAGGCGGGACTAACCCTCAATCAATTACCATAATGCATAAGGAATAAAGCGGAAGCATGCTCTTTATCGATCACTTTCCAAATAAACCATATTCTAATCTCACATATCAATACATTATCATCTCCTAAATATATAACAATTAATAATACAACAATTCATATGCAACAATAAGTAAATGAACCTTGCTCGACTCGAATGTAAAGACTGGACTCGACTCTATTCCCGCCTAGCACGCACCTGCAAGAGCCTGAAAGGTGGAGGCGTCAGTCTATGAAGACTGAGTGAGGTGTTTATAATATATATAAGCACACTTATCATGCAAGTCATAAACTCGGGTAAGATTTTATAAAAAGGAACAATATAAGTTTAAATAATAAGGATTCCCACCCGAGATTACAACGATTCAATTTACAGTTAAGCAATTCAATTTAATCAATCGGTGGCCCGGCGAGCGAGGGCAAATCTCCAACCTTTCTCCAACCGTGTACAATAATTCAATTTGTTAGTCAATTAGGCGATCACACAAACAATTTCAGTGCACACATAGCAATTTCAATGATTCCTTCTTCCTCCGGGTGATGGTGGGATTGCAAGGCCCCACCATCCAATCATGGTGTACGTCCGGAACATGACTCCCACGCACGAGATTTCTTCCTCCACCAACCTCCCGGTGGATTCAGAGGTGATCCCAAATGGTTAGGATAGTGCAAGAGTTACCTGTCAGCCCTTGCTTTCCCGGTTGGCTCAATACACTACCCTCGGGCCCAATGTGAACAATAGTTACTCGCCAAGGATAATCAATCAATCAATCAATCTTGTTCAATCCATTTTATGAAATCATTTGAAAATCTTAAGTTTGAAATTTATAGATATATAAATACTTTTGGCCGAAAAGTCACATAGGGTCGTAAGGGATCTATATCTAGAAATTAAACCTCACCTTAACCAACCAACCCAAAAGAAAGCAAGTGAAACCCCCCCTACGGAGCGTGCTCCTTGAAACCGGGACCGTGATCTGTGTAACAAGGACAAAGTGTACATAAGACTCGACTCTCATGAACCACTTAAGACGAACGACATGATCCAATAATGTCAATCATGCAATTACAATAAATAGATATCATAAACATAGCAAATTATCAAATACGGTAACAAGGATCAAGTATTCAAGATATAATTCAAATTGTACAAATATTACACAAACCTCCCCTATGAACTTCAAGCATGAAATCTCACAATATAATTGATACACACGATATCATGTATTATATGACATATCAATGAAGCATTCATTCCAAAAACGAACCAAGAAAACCATGCACGAGAAGTTTGAGCGACCAAAATCCTTCACAAAAAGGTCGCGGTCGCGACCAGGTATTTTTGCCCGAATTTTTTCCAATTTTTCAAAATCTCGAGACATGGCCAAAATCGGGTCGCGGGCGCGACCAAATTTGTTCTGTTTTCGGTCGCGGCCACGACCGACTTCGCGGCAGAAGAAAAAACAGGGGAAAACAGGGGATTCCACGCCAAAACACCACAAAACCTTACCTAAAGCCCATTCAATCCATAACAATTGATTCAACACATCAATTACACATTATACTTCAGGCATACACCAAACCAACCATGAAATATGCATCAAGGCACTAAATTCAATCATGAAAACCCCCATATAAACTCATGCTTCCAATCTCCAAATAAACCAAAGTTTTCATGCAAGTTTTTATCCCTTTTACTCATAATCATGCTTCTAGCTATAATCACACAAGAATTCATCATCTAATCCATAAACCCTACTCAATCACTTATTCAAGAACTCATCCAAAAATCATGTCATACCTTGAAATAAGCTAGAGATGGAATGAAATGAGGAGATGATGATGATAATCCTAGCTTCAATAATCCTTGAAAATATAACTTGAATTATGGTGAAATCTTCCTTCCTTTTCCTTGGTGTAAATACCGATTCTTAGTGTGTGAGTGTGTGTGAAATTTATCTCTTGAAATGAAATGGAATATGATGGAAGAATTGAGATGAAATACAAGATATATCCTAAAGTCTTGCATGAAAGTGTGTGATTCCCTACAATTTGCACATAAGTCCTTCTAATATTTAAATTCATGCAAACAAGTTATATCCCTACACAAAAGATCACTTAACTCCATTTCATGCTATACAATTAAGTATACCAATTTTCACAAGGAGCAATTAAGGATATATAATACATTTAAGTCACTTATATCAATTAGTCCATATAATTCATGTTAAAGACAATTCATATAAATGCATAGAGACGTGGTGTATATAATATGATGAAAGTTCTAAATAATTGAATGAAATAACTAAATTAGACCTCCCAACTCCCGAAGACCCGCTCGTGGCTTGCTTACCTGAACTTCCGGAAATTCGGGCGTTACAATAATAGCCATTGGCGCTCGTCTCCTGGTCTATTACTTCTACCGATACCACCGGGGCCCATAATAAGAAAAGATATTTTACTTGCATTTGATGATACTCGATAAACAGTAGTGTAGTACCGAGATATTTCAACGTGAAATACTTTAATTTGTATAAGAAGACGAGACAATATGAATACTTTAAAATTATTGATTTTGTATACTAGAATAATATAAATTGATATTAAAGTATTTTTCCAAAAAGGTTAGTATCATTTATAAAGAGGTAAAACTTGAACTGTATTAGGGTAGGCCATAAAACATTTGATATATATAGACTCATGATCCCAGTTAAAACCGTTTAACCTCACCTACAGTAACCAGTATTATGTAATAATACCGGAGTCCTAGTCCGTCCAGATCTTCACCTGTGAGTGGTGATCAACTATAAGTTTCTATTCTGTAACCAAAACTAATCACATAGACAAGTTATCATAATAAAACACGTCATAACATGGAATGCGATCACATAATAATATTCTGATAAAATATAACTTTAACGTTTAAACAAGGCTTATAAAACAAGCGGTTATTAATCAAATAGAAATTTTAATATTTTGAAATATTCGGTTTGAAAATCCTAGGCAAGTATCATTATTTGAAATTCCTATTTTAGTTTAATAAATAAAAGTCAAAACTTGGATTTTTTTTAAAATAGAAATCCTAATTCTTTAGCGTTTGAAACCTTGAACGTTTTTTAATCTCAAAACGATATTTGAAATATGAAACATTTAAATGATTCTTGAAACTTTAATTCCCTATTTTGTTTAATTAAAATATTAATCAAGAATTATTATTTAAAATTTCAATTTATTCTTATTTATTCTACTATTTAAGTGTGGGGGATTAGACACACACTTAAACACCTAATCTTTCACACACTAACACACACTACACACACGGCACACACCCTTCACACACTACTCAAGAACACTAAGAACATGTTCTTGATCATAGTTGAATATTCATAAGATGTTCTAGGAATTCTTGATTAAATCCATATTCATAACATAAGATTAAACCATAAATGAGCATAATTTATAAACTTTACATGAAAATTAATTCATAAACAAATTTCCTAAACATGAATCTATTCAAATATTGATCATGCATTTTTATAAATTAAATTCCTAACTTTAATTCATGAAATATAAATTCCTAAATCATAATTTCCTAAGGAAGCATAAATATTTAACATAAATTAAAGCATATAAAATACACTAATTAAATTACCTAGAATAAAGCATAAAAAAAATAAAACTAACCTTGAGAGAGAGAGGAGAGTGGCGTGAGAGAGAGAGAGAGAGAGAGAGAGAGAGAGAAATGGAGGGATTTGTGTGTTAGAAATGAGGGGAATTTGTGAGTTAGAAATGGTTCTCTTGAAGGGTATTTATAGGTAGGAACTAAGGACCTAAGAGCAATTTCTAAAAATATGTAAGAAATGTTGAGAATTCTAAGTCACAAAAATATATGGAAATTATGTAGGAAATGTGGGAAACTCTAAATCACACAATCAGCATGTCTATTTTAGTGAAGAATTGTGGAAAATTTTGAATGACAAAAATATGTAGAGAATATGTAGGAAATGTGGAGGATTTTATATCATACACTTAACCTTTCTATTTTAGGACGGTGATGTCATGGACGATGTCATATTTAATAAAAATAAATATAAAATAATGTAAAATTTATTTAAGAGTCGAGAAATGAGAGCTTGAAGTGGTAAAAGTAGTGAAAGAATGAGTGTAAAATGAGCTTCGTTGTGATTATAAATGTCTGACGTTTAGCTCTTTCGTTTGAAAATTATAGACGTTAGAGATTATGAAAGATCATGATAAATTATATAAACGAAGCTATGAAGAAGTTTAAAGGTTGAGAAAATTATCATAGTTAGAGAAAAATTCAAGAAACGTTTTAAGTATAATTTTGGATATTTAAATGAAAACTAAACGTTTAAAATAAAATAATAATTTTTAAAAGGGAAAATATTTATAAAATAAGTCACGGTTGGAATTAAGTTTTGGTAAGTGTATGAGACTTCATAAAATAATTCGAGGATCGTTTTGACTACAATATTGAATATCAAAAAGTGAATCAATAAAAAGTTGTTTATGGTAAGAATAGTATCTAGGATTTTGAAGTGATTTTCGATGCTACTGGAGTTAGAATAGGAATTAGGGTGTGTGGATGATATCAAAATTCTTGAAATGATTCAAGGGTTCATTTGACTATAATATTTGATAGGAAAAAGTGTTTCGAGTAAATTTTTAATTTTATGGAATGAATAGTGATCAAGGGGACCTAATTGAAATTTTGATCAACAATTTTTTGTAAAGAGTTTCGGGTATAGAAAACATGTATAGAAAATGTAGGCTTCTAAGGTTCTATGAGTGAGATAAGAGAAAATGGCTTGGTGGATGAACAATGACGATAGAGATAAATTGTAGCTTTTGACCTAAAATTTTCGGAAATGAGTTTAGGGAAAGAGATGTGGGTTATGGTGTTCAAGAGATACATATTTGGGTCTTTAGGATTCTATTGAGGGAATGAAGTCTCGAAAAATGAATAGTAATCTAGGATTTTAAATGAGATTTCTCCCAAAGTCACACATTAGCATGTAAGAACAACTTAAAACACGTAAAAATTTGATGTACGAAGAACACTTGATGGATCAAAGTCTATAAACACTTTTTCTTTCTTTCAAGGTTTATTAATTCCAACTTGGCCCTGTTTAGGGCTGTTACATCATAATTCGGGTATCTTAAGTGACACCCTTTTAGACCTATATCTAGGATTGCATAATTAACTCACATAAGACAATTATAGAATCTCAAGTCTAAGGATTAATGGAACACGCCATTGACTTGTGATATATTTCCTAATCCGAAAGTTTCTAGTTCTAGAAATGAAAACTTTCTTTCCCATTTAGGAATGTTCTCACACGGGTCACCTCAGTGTACTCATTCTATTAATGAGCACCCTCGTGTGTGGCGTACGCATTTACCATGCACTTTGTCATCCCATGAAATAGGATGATTCCTTGTTAAGGACGTTATCCCATAAGGAAGTCTCAATCGAGTCCAATCAACACTCCCGCTGTTTGTTGGACTCATCGACTTGGAACAATTTCTAGTCAAGCTCGGATTAGGGTTTTTTTCATGTGCCATTACTTTATAATGATAAAACCCTAAAAGCTTTATAGACTAAGGAGTCCTAATACATGCGCACATAAAGTAAACAACCAAAACATACAAGATTACATATAAAGAAGTGATTGCCTTTGATCATATCATTTCACTTGTCATTTTTCAAAGATTGTCTGCGTTTTACAAGGAAATAGATAAAGCGGACATTACAAGTTGGCTTTAAGGGCACTATTTCTAACATCTCATACCAACCTTAACTGACGCTTTTGCAGAAAACACAACTGAGATCGATGCTGTAATCCAGGCCTTCGAAGCCCACAAGCACTATTCGTACGATAAATTGCAAAATGAGATGGCAACCATGCACGCGGGCTTGAATAACATGAAAACTACATTAGTTGCGATGAAGGTTGATAATAGTGATGACTTTTGAGGTGTGAGCCTCTACATTGATGACATAGCCTAACAGTTTGTAGCTCTCAAGAAACATCCCCAGGTAGCAAAGAAACCACAGTGCCACCACTTAAACAGTCGCCTGTGGACACAGCCAGGGACCGCTAGGACCGTCAGGACCACGACGGACTCTACACCCTCGCCAATAGTACATATGTTGTTGGAAAATATGTACTAGACTCAGTGAAAATTAAAAAAAAAAAATTCCAATAAGGGTCGACTGCTTACAATTTTTATGCCAAATAATTATCAAAAAAGTTCAAATAACTCACTTAAATTGAAACTTTCTTAAAATGTTTGAGCCTCCCTCAAATTGTTCTTCACATATCCCGGTTGGGAATCTACTAAACGCATTCCCATTTTCTTGATTGGTTCTTTCTTTAAGAATTCAAAGTAGGATTCCTCTAGAATATATGTAGCACCCGGAACGCTAGGTAGCCACATCCCCCGCACTATAGTTCAATCCACATATGGAATGGACAGTCCATACATGAATCAAGCCTATAGTGAACGGGAGATAATAAAAAAAAAACGACTCGCTAGGTAGGCGGGACTAACCCTAAATAAACACAAACATGCATAACAACAATGCGGAAGCAAAATAATATACATTCATTCATTACCATATTTGGGTCGATCACTTCAATATATACAACCAATTTCCATAACAAGTTATGATATACATAGGTACCAAAACGATTTATAATTCAACATATATTAACATAGACAAGGGAATGCTAGACTCAACATGAAAGACCCAAAATAAAGACCAACTCGATCCCGCCTAGCACTCAACCTACAAAACTGAAAATGTGAGGTGTCAGTCTATGAAAGATTGAGTGAGGGGTTTATAATTATAAGCGCAATTACCAAGCAAGCCATAATTTCGGGTAAGGTGTTATAGAGGAACAAAAATAAATTGAAGAATAGAATATATTCTCGCCCGAAATTACAACTAAGTCAATTTAGCAATCAATCATTATCAATTCAGTCCGTAGCCCGGCGAGTGAGGGAAATCTCCAACCTTTCTCCCAAAAGTGAACAATCATGAATGTTTCAATTTATAAAGTGATCATGCAAGTAATTACGTGCGATCAATTAGCAGTTTCATGAACCCTTCTTCCTCCGGGTGATGGTGGGCTTGCAAGACCCAACCAACCAATCATGTTGTACGTCGGGAACATGACTCCCACGCACGGGATTTCTTCCTCCACCAAACCTCCTGGTGGATTCAGAGGTGATCCCAACAATGGTGAGGATAGTGCAAGAGTTACCCGTCAGCCCTTGCTTTCCCGGTTGGCTCAATACACTACCCTCAGGCCCACAGTGAACATGCTTACTCGCCCAATCAATCAATCAATCAATCGATCCATTTCATGAAATCAGTTGAAGATCATTAAGGTTTGAAAACTATAATTATATATACTTTTGGTTGAAAACATCACATAGGGTGATAAGGGTTTTAATTATCTAGAATTAAACCTCACCTTTACCAACCAAAAAGAAGAAGGAAACACCCTAAGGCGCGTGCTCCTCGTCTCCGGGACCGTGATCTGTGCAACAATGACAAGTGTACATAAGACTCGACTCTTATGAACCAAATAAGACGAACGGCCCTTCACACAATGAAATATCACGGTTTGATAATTATAGCACATAATTGTTCACTTCAAGAAACATTTGAGATCATATTGGTAACAAATTCTTGTGCATGCACATACTTGGAACCAAAATAACATATTAAATCAAACTTGGAAAATAATTCACAAAATCATGCCAAAGTTCATAACATGCAAGTTAATATAATATATGACATGGGAATGAAGTATACATGCCGAAAACAAGCCAAGAAAACCATGCAAGTAAAGTTATGAAAATGAATTTTCATGTAGAAAATGCAGGGGTCGCGGGCGCGACCTATTTTTTTTCCCCGAGTTTTCCTCCAATTTTTCAAATCTCGAAACATGGCCAAAATCGGGTCGTGGGCGCGATGAATTTTACTCTGTTTTCGGTCGCGGCCGTGACCTGCTACGCAGCAGCAACAAAACAGGGCAGAAATAGGGGAAAACCGAACCAAAAATCTCAAAACCCACAACAAATACAATTTCAATCCATAACAAATACTCAAACACCTCAAGTACACATTATACTTCACTTATCCATCATATAAACCATAAAATATGCATCAAAGCACCAAAAATCAATCATGAAAACCCCATATATTTCCATGCTTCCAACTTCCATATAATTCAAAGTTTTCATGCAAGCTTTCAATCCTTTTGATCATAAACATGCTTCTAGTCATAAATACACAAGAATTTATCATTTAATCCATAAACCCTACTCAATCATAATTCAAGAGATTCATACGATTTCCATACTATACCTTAAAATGTATGACAGATGAGATGAAATGGTAATATGATGATGATGATGATGATCCTAGCTTCACAATTCCTCCAAAATCTAGCTTGAATTATGAGATGAAATTCTTCTTTCTCTTCCTTGGTGTTTCTACCATGAATTAGTTGGGGGGGGGGGGTGTGGGATTCTGGTATATCTTGGAATGAATTGGAAGAAATGAGATGATATACCAAAGTCTTGCATGAATATGTGTGATTTACCACATTTTGCACATAAGTCCTCCCAATATTTGAATTAATGCAAACAAGTTCCATCTCTAACAAAAGATCAACTAAATCCATGTCATGTTATGCAATTAAGTCCATAATTTACACAAAGGATCAATTGAGGACATGTAGTACAATTGGGTCACTTATATCAATTAATCACGTTATCACTTAATTCACATAATTTTCACGTTAATGATAATTCATATAAATGCATGAAGATATAATGCATATAGTATAATGAAAGTTATAAATAAATGAATGAAACGATTAAACTAAACCTCCCAACTCCCGAAGACCTACTCGTGGCGTGCTTACCTGCACTTCCAGAAATTGGGGCGTTACAACTCTCTCCCCCCCCACCCAGAAGAATCTGGTCCCCAGATTCGCTGGTTGGAAATAAATAACTCCGGATGGAATCTCTTCATTTTCTCTTCCGGTTCCCAACTCATCTCTTCGGTTTTATTACTTCGCCACAACACTTTGACCATAGGAATATTCCGGTTTCTCAACTTTTGTTACTTCCTGTTAAAAATTCTAACCGGCTGCTAAACAAATGATAAATTCGGTTCCAATTCAACTTATTCAACGGGGAGAATTTCAGTTTCATCCAGATAATACTTTCTTAGCTGAGATACATGAAAAACATTGTGAATTCCGATAAGATTCGACGGTAAATCCAATCGATAGGTTGTTTCAAGGACTTCAAACGGACCCAAATAACGAGGATTAAGCTTCCCTCCTTTTCCAATCCGAGAGAACCCTTTTCGTGGAGATACCTTCAAGAAAACCTGGTCCCCCACTTCAAATTTAAGATCCCTTCGACGAATATCGGCATAACTTTTCTGTCTATCTTGTGCAGCTTTCATCCGTTGCTGTATTTGTTGGACTTTCTCGATCATAGCCCTCACGACTTTGGAAGGTTTCTCAAGTTTCTCACCCTTTTTCACACCCTGTTTCGTCCATTTCCATTCTTCCAAATCAAAAAACAATGGTGATCGACATTTACGCCCATAAAGCAATTCGTAAGGTGCCATACCAATTGAAGCTTGATAACTATTATTATACGCGAACTCAATCAACGGGAGTTTCTCATGCCAAGAAGTTCGAAAATCCAAGGCACAAGCTCAGAGCAAATCTTCCAAGTGACGAATAACCCTCTCGGATTGACCATCAGTTTGGGGATGAAATGTCGTGCTAAACTGAAGTTTTGTACCCAAAATCCCTTGCAATTCTTGCCATAACTTCGAAGTAAAATGGGGATCTCTATCTGAAACAATACTCACCAGAATCCCATGAAGTCGAATAATTTCTCTGTTATAAATCTCGACCAACTTGCGGATCTTGTAGGTCATTCAGATCGGTTGAGAATGAGCAGACTTCGTTAACCGATCCACAATCACTCAGATACCATCATATCCACCCTTCACCTTCGGTAACCCGGATATAAAGTCCATTATCACCTGTTCCCACTTCCATTCGGGAATAGGTCCGGGTTTTTGATGCTCGACTTTAACTTTCTGACATATTAGGCAATGTGGTCACGAACTCGGCCACATCCTTCTTTAATCCCCGCCACCAATAATATTGCTTGAGATCCTTATACATTTTGTTCCCTCTAGGATGTACTGAATAAGCCGACTTGTATGCTTCTTCAAGCAATACCCTTTTCAATTCATCGGGTACTATCACTCGGTTCTTGAAACGAAGAAGACCAGTTTCATCGAACCCGAATGGACTTTTCGGATCCTCTCTTGGTTTAGCAACCAACTTCTGAACCTCAGGATCATTATTCTGAGCCTCAAACATTCTATGCTTTAACTCCGGTTGAATGGAGATGTTAGAAACACGAGCTTTAATCATAAAAGGCTCAATTCCACTGCTTTCTCCAACTGCCAAACTCGCCATACCAACCTTCCTACTCAAATCATTAGCAACCACATTAGCTTTCTCGGGATGATATTTTATAACACAATCATAATCTTCTAATTTCTCCATCTATCGCCGTTGCCTCAAGTTAAGATCTTTTTGTGTGAACAGATATCGGAGACTCTTATGATCAGTGAAAATCTCGAACGATGCTCCATACAAGTAATGTCTCCATTTCTCGAGTGCGAATATCACCGCTGCAAGTTCAAGATCATGTGTCGGGTAATTCTTCTCATGCTCCTTTAATTTTCGGGATACATAAGCAATCACCTTTCCATTCTGAGTTAGAACACACCCTAAACCTTCCTTCGACGTGTCCGTATACACAGCATATCCTTCCGAGCCCTCCAGAAGAGTTAATACCAGAGTTGAAACCAAATTTTCCTTCAAAGTATTAAAGCTCCTTTCACATTTATCGTCCCACTCATATTTAACATCCTTCTTTGTTAACCGGGTTAACGGAGTGGCGATTTTTGAAAAATCTTGCACAAATCTCCTATAGTATCCCGACAATCCCAAGAAGCTTCTAATCTCGGAGGCATTATTTGGTTTCTCCCACTGCAACACCGCTTCAATTTTCGAAGGGTCGACTTCCAATCCATGACCCGAAATAATATGACCTAAGAAAGAAACCCGGTCGATCCAAAATTCGCATTTACTAAATTTCGCGAATAACTTATATTTTTTCAAAGTTTTCAATACCAGCTTTAGATGTCTTGCATGTTCCTCGATCGACTTGGAGAAAACCAAAATATCATCTATGAAGATCATAACGAACTTATCAAGAAACGGTCGAAAAATCCTATGCATCATGTCTATGAAAGTGGCGGGAGCATTTGTCAAACCGAATGGCATAACCACGAACTCGTAATGCCCATAACGAGTATTAAAACCCGTCTTTGGAATATCCTCAACTTGGATTCGTAATTGATAATACCCTTGTCGTAGATCAAGTTTCGAATACACCTTGGATCCTTGGAGTATGTCAAATAACTCCTCAACATGTGGTAGAGGATATTTGTTCTTGATGGTCATTCTGTTCAACTCCCGATAATCAATACACATCCGTAGAGTACCATCTTTCTTCTTTACAAATAAAACTGGAACACCCCACGGCGAAGAACTTGGTCTTATATACCCAACTTCCAAAAGACCATCAAGCTACACCTTTAACTCTTTCAATTCTATCGGAGCCATCCAATATGGTGTCTTAGAATATGGCTCTGCATTCGGATATAAATCAATCACGAACTCTATCTCTCTATCCGGCGGTAACGAATCCAATTTCTCTGGAAATACCTAGGGAAATCCTTTAACTACTTCCATCTCCTCTAACTTTATCTGATCTTTGGGCTGATTAAGAATATAGGCTATGAATCCCGTAGCCCCATCACGAACTAATTTTCGAGCTTCAGAGAAAGATAATAAAGATACCGATTTAGAACTCCAACCCGTAACAACTTCTGAACCCAACTGAACTCTCTTGGCCCGACAATCCACAGTAGCATAGTGCTTGAATAACCAGTCCATTCCCAATATAGAACCATAGCGAGACATTGGCAATTCAATGAAATCCGTCGAGAAAACCCGACCCTCAATACTCACCAGTACACCTCTAAAAACCTGGTTAGTTTTTACACTACCACCAAAAGGAGTACTAACCATGTAGCATGCATCAGAATAAGTAACACGTAAAGGCAATTTAATAGAAACATCACAAGAAATAAAAGAGTGGGTAGCCCCTGGATCATATAAGGTATGTATGTTTGTGCCATGAATGCAAATAGTACCTTCAACAACTGTTGCGGGGTCCACGTCTGCATCCACTTCCTCTCCTTCCAGAGCATAAGCACAGGCTCTAATCAACGGCCTCTGACCCCCGACAGGCTGGTCCCGACAATCTGGACAAGTATCCACCCTGTGATCGGTATTCCCACATATCAAACAAAGCCCAAGACGACACCGGCAACCCTTATAAGTATGGGTAGGCAACCCACAATAAGAATAACCCGGTTTCCCGATAGGTGGTGGCGTGACAGGAGTAACCCGGGGAGCTTTCTGGACCAGTCCTGGTGGTTTAGGCTTCTTCATCGGACCTTTAGGATGGAAAGGAATTGTATCATAAATAATAGGCCTCTTGCCGGTGTTATATTCCACTCTCGATCCAGAACCTGAACCCTGTCCCGACTTATATGTAGATCTCCGAGTATTTATCGAATCCTCGACCTTTAGAGCTTTTTTAGTGGCCTTCTTCCATGTGCTCGTGTTGACAGCCTCGGTAGATGTTGGTTTTGAAATTCTCGAAGTATTGCTGAAATAGGTGCCGGTGGTGATGGTGGAGGAGCTGGTGGTGTTGGAGGCACATAATCTCTCAACCTTTGATCAATAAGCTGAACCATAGAATTCAAGAAGTCCTGCAGTTGAGCTTAAGGGGGTGGAGGTGGAGGAGAATGATCATGGCGATGATGCCTATGACCCGGAGAATGCTCTCTACGAGGTCTTTCATGAGGCATCCTGAAATTCAAACATTGTACATGCATGTTTGATTAACAAGTGCAAATGAGTGCAATAAAGCTTATAATACATATAAATCACGTAATTCAAATAATTCAAATAGATCCAAGTAGATTCAAATAAAATCCAAGACTCGTAATTAATTAAATAATCCTATGCCGTACGACTTAGACTCACAAGACACGACACTAGAACAACGGTTTTGCAACCGGGCTCTGATACCACCTTGGGATGTAGCACCCGGAACGCTAGGTAGCCACATCCCCCGCACTATAGTTCAATCCACATATGGAATGGACGGTCCATACATGAATCAAGCCTATAGCGAACGGGAGACAATAAAAAAAAAATGGCTCAGTAGCTAGGCGGGACTAACCCTCAATAAACACAAACATGCATAACAACAATACGGAAGCAAAATAATATACATTCATTCATTACCATATTTGGGTCGATCACTTCAATATATACAACCAATTTCCATAACAAGTTATGATATACATAGGTACCAAAGCGATTTATAATTCAACATATATTAACATAGACAAGGGAATGCTAGACTCAACATGAAAGACCCAAAATAAAGACCAACTCGATCCCGCCTAGCACTCAACCTGCAAAACTGAAAACGTGAGGTGTCAGTCTATGAAAGACTAAGTGAGGGGTTTATAATTATAAGCGTAATTACCAAGCAAGCCATAATTTCGGGTAAGATGTTATAGGGGAACAAAAATAAATTGAAGAATAGAATATATTCTGGCCCGAAATTACAACTAATTCAATTTAGCAATCAATCATTATCAATTCAGTCCGTGGCTCGGCGACTGAGGGAAATCTCCAACCTTTCTCCCAAAAGTGAACAATCATGAATGTTTTAATTTATAAAGTGATCATGCAAGTTATTACGTGCGATCAATTAGCAGTTTCATGAACCCTTGTTCCTCCAGGTGATGGTGGGCTTGCAAGACCCAACCAACCAATCATGTTGTACGTCGGGAACATGACTCCCACGCACGGGATTTCTTCCTCTACCAAACCTCCTAGTGGATTCAGAGGTGATCCCAACAATGGTGAGGATAGTGCAAGAGTTACCCGCCAGCCCTTGCTTTCCCGGTCGGCTCAATACACTACCCTCAGGCCCACAGTGAACATGCTTACTCGCCCAATCAATCAATCAATCAGTCGATCCATGCCATGAAATCAGTTGAAGATCATTAAGGTTTGAAAACTATAATTATATATACTTTTGGCTGAAAACATCACATAGGGTGATAAGGGTTTTAATTATCTAGAATTAAACCTCACCTTTACCAACCGAAAAGAAGAAGGAAACACCCTAAGGCGCGTGCTCCTCGTCTCCGGGACCGTGATCTGTGCAACAATGACAAGTGTACATAAGACTCGACTCTTATGAACCAAATAAGACGAACGGCCCTTCACACAATGAAATATCACGGTTTGATAATTATAGCACATAATTGTTCACTTCAAGAAACATTTGAGATCATATTGGTAACAAATTCTTGTGCATGCATATACTTGGAACCAAAATAACATATTAAATCAAACTTGGAAAATAATTCACAAAATCATGCCAAAGTTCATAACATGCAAGTTAATATAATATATGACATGGGAATGAAGTATACATGCCGGAAACAAGCCAAGAAAACCATGCAAGTAAAGTTATGAAAATGAATTTTCATGCAAAAAATGCAGGGGTTGCGGGCGCGACCTATTTCTTTCCCCCGAATTTTCCTCCAATTTTTCAAATTTCGAAACATGGCTAAAATCGGGTCGCGGGCGCGATGAATTTTACTCTGTTTTCGGTCGCGGTCGCGTCTTTCCCCCGAATTTTTCTCCAATTTTTCAGATTTCGAAACATGGCCAAAATCGGGTCGCGGGCGCGATGAATTTTACTCTGTTTTCGGTCGCGGTCGCGACCTGCTACGCAGCAGCAACAAAACAGGGCAGAAACAGGGAAAAACCGAACCAAAAACCTCAAAACCCACAACAAATGCAATTTCAATCCATAACAAATACTCAAACACCTCAAGTACACATTATACTTCACTTATCCACCATATAAACCATAAAATATGCATCAAAGCACCAAGAATCAATCATGAAAACCCCATATATTTCCATGCTTCCAACTTCCATATAATTCAAAGTTTTCATGCAAGCTTTCAATCCTTTTGATCGTAAACATGCTTCTAATCATAAATACACAAGAATTTATTATTTAATCCATAAACCCTACTCAACCATAATTCAAGAGATTCATACAATTTGCATATTATACCTTGAAATGTATGAGAGATGAGATGAAATGGTAATATGATGATGATGATGATGATGATGATGATCCTAGCTTCATAATTCCTCCAAAATCTAGCTTGAATTATGAGATGAAATTCTTCTTTCTCTTCCTTGGTGTTTCTACCGTGAATTAGTGGGTGTGTGTGTGGGATTCTAGTATATCTTGGAATGAAATGGAATGAATTGGAAGAAATGAGATGATATACCAAAGTCTTGCATGAATATGTGTGATTTACCACATTTTGCACATAAGTCCTCCCAATATTTGAATTAATTCAAACAAGTTCCATCTCTAACAAAAGATCAACTAAATCAATTTCATGTTATGCAATTAAGTCCATAATTTACACAAAGGATCAATTGCGGACATGTAGTACAATTAGGTCACTTATATCAATTAATCACGTTATCGCTTAATTCACGTAATTTCCACGTTAATGATAATTCATATAAATGCATGAAGATATAATGCATATAGTATAATGAAAGTTATAAATAAATGAATGAAACGATTAAACTAAACCTCCGAACTCCCGAAGACCCGCTCGTGGCGTGCTTACCTGAACTTCCGGAAGTTGGGGCGTTGCAATATATCCATATCAGTCCTAATATGAAATTAATCTAGTGAATATGCTAGTATTATAGATTATTTAAGCAAGAAACAAGAAACTATCTAGAGAGTAAGATCTTAGCTTTGTTTCGTGAGCGTCCCGTTTGATGCGTGACAAGTGCCGAATCCGTCAAAGATAATTCAATTCCTATCTACCGACTAAACAACTGAATATAGTAGCGAACAGAGTCGATCCATAGGGATTGCGGGAATTACTTCTTTTAATTTACAGAAAATTTCACAGTAAGCAGTTTAAGGGGATCTGAGTTTTTAACTAACTACGAACAAAGTAAATAAAAAATAAATTAAATTCTATAATGAACAAAAACACGGATTAAAGATACAATATAAATTAACTTGAGAAATTTCTAGCCAGGGAAATTCTCAATTCAAATTCTTACACAGATCATGGACTCAAAGATGCATTTTCAATTGATCCAGACAGATTAGCTATTGTCAAAAGAGGCACTCGAATTGATCTCATTTTTACTTAACTTCTCGAATAATACAGAGACACTTGAAAATTATTTTCCCTAACCAATTCACAACTTTATAGAGACACTCTTAAAATTTAATGAATGAAACATTGAGATCTATAGAAACACCAAATCCTGATTAACCAAGTTTGATACAGGAAAAGTTTAAAACAGATTATTAATTCTCTTAATAAGATCAAATTCGAATTCTTAAAGCCCTATCACTAATTTACCACTTAAATCAAACATTCAGTATACACATATCAAATAACAAGACTGACTATATGCATAAAAATCAACCTAGAGATAATGCACTATCGCTAGATTAATCAAACACAATAAATGAAGAAAACAAAATATTAATTAATACCTGAAATATATTAAAATCAATAAAAATAATTCGGTCTCATATTTCTAAATTCAAATATCAAATCTCTAGCTAGATACTTGTTAGGGAAGTTTTAATGAACCCGTACGTAGTGCAAGTATACACTGACAATTATATGACATAAGTTTTCGATCCCACAGGGAAGGGAAAAACCACCCAATCATTTTATACCTTCTTTAATAGATAGGCCAATTAAATCATATATCAAGGGGGATAAAGAGAGAATGGAGATGGTTGTTTACAGTTTAGGTGCAGGGCTGAACTATTTATAGGAGTGTCTTGGATAAGAAGATATTCGTGCCAATTGGTTGTCCCTCTCTCAAGATGATCCACTTCTCCTTTGTGAAGGCTCATTGGAGGGCACATATCCCAGAGACTATCTGACCTAAGCACCTAAGAGAATAATATAGTGGTCTCCAAACAAGTGTCCTTGAGGGGAACAAAACAAGGATAAGAAACAAGCAGAATAGCATCACCATGAAAACATGGATTTGATAAAGTAATGAATTCATTAGTATTAAGAAAATATCAATACTGTATTATAGCTAATACAATGATATCACAAGCACCATCAATAGACCTGTATGTGAATGGTTGAGCAAGTTCTGGACAAGCAAGTATTTGAGTATGATTTATGAAGGTAAGAATTTTGTAAAAGTAAATTGAATACATTTTATTCAACAATACATATACTGCTAAAAATCTCACTCAAGTAAATTCAAACATCAATTATTGATAGTGTATATAAACTCAAGGAAGTCTAGGGAATCTTGAGAAGTCGGGTTTCCTGCGTTCCAAGTATGCAGTCTTGCCCTCAGTACCTTCCTCTGTTCCATAAAAGAGAAGTGTTGCATCTCCTCCAATTTCCTATATTAAGTGAACAAAAATGGGAATTGGTCAGATTACATATATAATTCATCCGTATATGATCCATCAATGAATTAAAGGAAGAAAAAAGAATATTATTTGGAAGAAAATGCACCTGAAGTCCTGAATGTCCATCATCGACGACATTGAGAGCCGACTTGATGATACGAAGTGCCATCGGACTATTCCTCAATATCTCTCTACACCATTTCACTGTCTCTCTGCCAATTTCACCAACTGTAACATAAATGATATATTATATATGAGCAAGGTAGTGCTGGTCACTCCCTGAAATTTAAATCTAGATAATACTATATATATAGATTTGAACTTTATCTTTTTAAAAACCAAGAAAGCAAAGGTAATATATTTGTTTGAACTTTATCGTCGAGATAATATGATGTTTGAACTTACCGGAACAACGGTATTAACAAGTCCCATTTTATCAGCTTCAGCAGTATTGTAAAACCTTGCTGTGAACCACATTTCTCGCGCTTTTTTTGGGCCAACCTAATGAATTGACAACATTAAGCATTTAAACAAACTGTGAGTGCAAAGAATTATGATAATACGATAATTGAAAGTAACAAATTATAAGGTTAATAACTCACCAATCGATCTATAATGGAAGCCCCATAACCAGCATCAAAGCTTCCAACCTGCAAATTTTCGTAAAACAACATGAATTATGACTTCTAAAACTAACAATGTAGCGCCCGGGACGACAGGCGCCACATCCCCCACACTACAAGTCTAGTCCACACGTGAAATGGATAATCCAAGCATGAACCGGACTCATAGCGAACGGGAGACCAAAATAAAAAGTACCTAGCTAGGCGGAAACTAACCCTATACCAATTAAACAAAATAACCAAGAGTGCAATACGGAAGCAATAATGTGTAATTCATACAATTCAACAATGGTAACAAGTCCGACAATTCCACAATATAATTTAAATCCATCATGCAACCTAGCAACGGGTTCAACTAAACATGCAATCTGTCCCGAATCAATATCCAACAATAATCATAATTGGCAGACAGGCCCAATACATACATAAAGGAACTATAATTAAAACATAACAATATGAAATGCGACTCGAGTGTACAAGTGTGACTCGAACAAAATTGCAATGACTTGACTTCCGCCTAGCCAAAACCTGCAAGAACTGAGAAGTGGGGAAAAGGGAGTCAGTCTCTAGAAGACTGAGTGAGCAGGAGCGATACATATAATATAGAAACATGCACATGCAAGTCATAAATCCCGAGCAAGGTTTTATTTAAAGTTAGTTCCCTCGAAGGGCTAGAAATTAAGTAAGCAATGCTCAGACTTTACGACCATTCATATTAAATTCAATAAGTTCATAAATCATATTCAATCAATAAGGCTCGGCGAGTGAGCGTGCACAATCTCCAACCAAACGCCGACCGTGTACGACAAATATCATTAATACATTAAATAGGTGATCATGCAATATATCATAATACACTCAGATCACATATCATGTCCTAAATATATTGTTTGGGCAATCCGATTCCCGGCCTTCCCGCACAGTGCCTATCAATCAATAATCAATCAATCAATCACTCAGTCAATCATTTTCAATCATAAATAAGTTCCAACCTTCTTCCTCCGGGTTGGTGGTGGGTTTGCAAGGCCCGACCACCCAATCATTGACCAATGGGGTTACATGAATTCCCCAATTGGCACTCAGCTCCCATTCCCCGCTAAAACTCCTAGCGAGGGCCGGTATCACCGCAACAATGTGGGACTAGTGTGAGGGTTTACCGTCAGCCCTTGCCTCCTCGGGTCCCCACTCACACTAAGCCCCTGGGCCCCATTCTGTGCAATCAATCAATCATTCTTTTCTCGCCAAAACATTTGATTCATAAGAATCATACCATATCCATCATTATCCATTTGAAAAGGGTTTACTCGATCAATATTTACTCTATCAATCAATATTTACTCGATCAATCAGTGTTTACTCGATAACTCTCCTTTGAAAAGTAACATATATATAATCATAAGGTTTTGGCCAAAGCTTTTCACATAAGGGTTGGAGGGTTGGATATGTAACTAGAACGAAAACACCCTCACCTGGAACCACGAGACAAGAAACAGGAGCAATACGGGTGCCTATTCAATTTGGAAGTCTCCGCCCTGGAAACAAACTGTGGAAGAAGGGAAACAATGTGTACTCGTGAGAAAATGACTCAATATGAAACCACATAGACGCACGGCATGTTGTGTACATGATATGAGAGGCATAAAGAGCATAAATCATGTTATGATGTCATATAGTCAAGTAATTTATTCAAAATGTTCAATACATGGTGGTTTCATATTCATGTGCTTCATATGTTTCATATTTTGTACCAAATTAAGCCATACTTTAACACAATATTCATAACTCGTACTATAACATGTTTACAATACCTACGAGTCATAAATGAAGCAATGAGTTAGCATAGGAGGCCAATAAATGGAGGAACAATTCATGCATGCAAGCTAGAGAGCATTTTAAGGCATATTGGATCATAATTCACATTATGATTTCATAATATACAAGTTAACACATAATGTAACATATTAGCAAAATATATAAGTCATGGAAGAAGTTATACACAACACACAAAACAATCACGCGAAGCAAATCATTCACGCATGCATAAAAGTAGCACATAAACGTTCACACATTGAAGTGATAACATAAAATCCATAATCATATCAAATTAAATCATATATCATCAATTAATCAAGCATACAAGTCATATAGTTCACATATGGGAGCTAAGAGGGTGAAAGGAACACAAGAAGAAGAGTTTTGGTAAGATTTAGAAAAAGTTGACAAATTTCGGGAATGAACAAGCTGTAGGAAAATGGAAATATCTTGAGTTGTAGAAATTGAAATTACATTTTTCTTATTGGGTATGAAACTAGACACATAGATCTTTCCGGTGATATATGGCACGAATCATGATTCAAAACGAGGTGAAAATGGCGTAGGTCCGAAATTGGGTGATTGCAGATTATCGAGAAGGTAGCGACACCAAAAAGAATTGATAATATCTCACAAATGGGAAAATATATTGAAGTGATTCCAATTGGAGAATATTCTAGACTTCAAGAGGTTTCCGTGAGTTCAAAAATCAGGTCATTCCGAGTTCGGACGAGGGAGTCGCGGCCGTGACAAAATTGCACTGAAAATCAGTGGCGGCCGCGACCGAAAATAGGCCTAGTCTCGAATTATTGGTCACGACCGCGACCAAAAATGGTCACAAAACGGTCACGGGCGCGACCCCTAATTCCAGCAGCTGCGTTTGGCGATGGGAAAACAGGGTAGACGCGAAAAAAGGCTTCAAGAATGCCAAAGGAGCTCCCAATTCACCCAACATCAAACAACAACAACTAAATACAACATATATACACATATCACTCATAAATCATGAATTAAACCATTAATTTTCATAAACCCACATGTACATATATATATATATATATATATATATATATATACACATTTATATACTACACATATATATATACACATTCTTGCATCAAAATTCAAACCAACAAGCAAATAATTCATAGATTATCATATATTCATGCATATACACACCAAGCCTCAAGTTGTTAAGCAAAACAAAAAAAAATCACCAAACCCTCAACTTAATTAACATATACACTAAACCCACATATACCTTGGAAAAGGATGGAAGAAAGGAAGAAGAAATGGTTGAAGCTTGAATTCTTGGACCATAAATTGAAGAAATCTCTTGTCTCCTTGATCTTGCATGGATCGAATTTGGGGAAAAGAAGGGGGAAGGGTGTGGAGCTTGTAGCTAGAAGAAAGGAAGAAGAAGAATGAAATGAAATAGGGGGAGGGGGTTGGATCGTGTAATATGAGGGTAAGAAGAGAGGAAATTGCACTTTGGTCCTTCTATAATTTAAGGGCTCCAAGTGGGTCCCGAAAGTTTGGTTGGCAAAAATTTGGGGTCCGAAACCAAGTTTAATTGAGTCCAAGGATTTCATATAAGATCAAATAGGTACATAACAAAATATAACATACCATTAACAATTAAACATACTAAACAAGTTTAATTAACATAATCACTTAAGTCACATAGTTCACATGATAGCAATTAGTTTACAAAATCAATAAATTAAATAATCATTTAGCAATTAAAACACATATAAGTCACAGAACTCTCGATCTAAACCCACTCGTGACGTCATACCTGTACGGCCAAAATGTCGGGGCGTTACAAACAAAATCAGTTTGGAAGAACAAGAAACACTTTTTGCACATTATAATGGAGTAATTATATATAAGAGTGTTTATTATGAAATATATACCTTGGGACCAGTCTGGCCAAAAACAGCATTATCAGCTACAATTGTTAAATCACAAATTATATGAAGCACATGTCCACCTCCCACAGCATAACCTGCAACCTTTTGCCGGGAAAAAAAAACTTTTAAATAATCAGGATTCATAATTAATTAAACTGATATTTCGAGAAAATAAATAAATAAATAAAGCTAATTACCATAGCAATTACTGGTTTTGGGGTACGACGAATTTGGACCTGCAAATCCAAAACATTGAGTCTACCAAAACTGTCATAGTCAGCATAGCCTTGCTTTCCCCTGAAAGACTGATCACCACCACTGCAGAATTCTTGGGTACCCTGCATCATGTATTCCAGTTATATAAATATTACCATCACTATATATTAAAATTTTACAAAATAAATAGTGATAAGTTGTAATTGTGATATAATGATTCATTTACGGAATTCCAAATTTTATTATTTAATAATTCGGTCAAAATTTGAGATAAATGGTGAGATCAAATTATTACCTTTCCGGTGAAAATAATAACTCCAATAGAATTATCATCCCTAGGATCGTTGAATGCCCGCATGAGTTCCTTCACCGTTTGAGGTCGGAAAGCATTTCTCCTCTCCGGCCTGTTAATTGTTATCTGTTTATATATGTGCCAAACAAATTAAAACCAATTATTACTAGCTAGTAAAGATAAAAGAATAATAAAGTGCTACATAATATGGGTCTTTCTATTTGAATATATATATGCGTACGAATTTAAATATTATCATGTATCGATATATTCTTAATGTATATAATAACATATACCTTGGCAATACCCTCAGCCTTTTCATAGATAATGTCTGTGAAGGGTTTGCCGGCATCATCCAACGCTGGTTTCTAGCCAGGAATGTATGTCGAAACCTCATCGTGGACGCGGTGGTAGCTGTCGTTCATACCGGAACTACAATTCGACAAGCTGATATTATGATCATTCCCGTTTTGCCCTTGGCCAGGAATGAGATGACGCGCAACGGAAGCTATTCTCCGGTTGACAATCTCGAAATCCTTGCTCGATATACCGCCTGCCATTGCTTTCTACTAAGTGGGGTAAGGGTGAGGTGGATGTCTTTTACTCTGTTTTAGTCTTGTGTGCTTTGATATCCAATTTTGATACTGGGTTGTCCTATATATAGAGTTATTGAAGTTGGAAAATATAGAAAATGGGGTGGAAATAGGCTAATAATAATAATAATAATAATAATAATAATAATAATAATAATAGGTGAGTTTAGTCGTAAGAGGAGAAATTCCATTATCGCCCTTGTGAACTTGATCTATTTTTGAATAATTAAATACTGCATGGCCAATTTTAATGTATTATTATTTTATTGTATTTTGTTGAGTTTGATACTCGTATTTGGTATTAAGTCGGAACACTTTTGGGCTCTCAAAAATATTATGTATTGAATTTCAAACATTATTGGTAGAGTAATTATAAGCTATCTTATACCATGACAAATTGTTCCCACTTCATTTCCAAAAAAGGGAGATTATACTTTATGACTCACCATCCTTTAAAAATATTTTATCGAATCATATTTTATCATTTAAAAATAATCCGTGTCCATACGATGAAAATTATAATAATCTTCTTCTCCACAAAAATAATAACAACAAATACATTCAATAAATTGAATATTCTTTTAAATCAAGGAGCTCATAATCAATTTTGATGCATTTGGCCAACAGGGATTGATTTAAGTGGTTAATGTGTTCATTCTTGTTGACTTTGTTGTATTTTATTTGTTTTATTTTTTTTTTCTTGTATAGAAGGCGTGTTGCCTTTTTCCTCTTTCCTTTTACGTTTTATAGCCGTTGGACATGCTTTTGTATATATTAGTTGTTGATAGTGTGTTGCCTTAACACACAATTTCTTTCATTCGATAAAATTTCTCTGAAACCCTAATTTCCTCTCTTGTTTCTCCTCTTCCGCCGCATACGCATTCGTCAATTCTTCATGGTATCTAGAGCAGGTTGCTCCAGATCCGGTTGCTTTGCTTGATCCTCTCTTTGATCTGTTCTTTCACCGATTACTTTCTATATTCTCTGCGATCTATTTGTTCTCCATGGATCCAGAGAATAAGAATAAGACTGGTGTTCCTTCGCCTTCATCCTCGCCTCAGGATGAGTCTCTTAGCATATCCAATAGCGATTCTTCGCTGCTTTCAGTGGTCACCGTCACCATGGACGGTAAAAATTATCTTACCTGGCGGCGAACCATGAAAATCGCCCTTGAATCCAAGATGAAGCTTGGATTTGTCGATGGAAGCATAGATCTGCCGTCTTTGGAGGATCCTATATACAAGTCCTGGAAGCGCGTGGATAGCACTGTTAAGGCGTGGATCCTGAATTCGCTTGAGCGTGAGATCCACCAGAGTTTTCTCTACGCCACCATCGCCAGAGAGTTATGGGAAGATCTGGAATAGAGGTATGGGCAGTGCAATGGCCCCTTACTTTATCAGCTTAAACGCGATCTTAGTTCCATTGCACAAGGTAACCTGTCTCTGGCCTCATGCTTTAATCATCTTAAGATTCTCTGGGATGAACTTGTCAATTTGAATGTTCCGTCTGCGTGCGAATCTGGAAATACTTATGTTGTTTCTAAGTACATTAGCGATTCTCAGTCCTCTGATATGTTGATTCAATTCCTTATGGACCTAAACGATTCCTACAACGCTGTTAGGAACCAGATTCTGGTTATGGACTCTCTTCCCACGGTTAATAGGGCTTATTCTATTATCTCTAGGGTTGAGTCTCAGAGAGATGTTCACATCTCTTTCAATGATACCTCTAATAACTCTGTATTGTTTACTAAGACTGTGAATAGAGGGACTGGTATGGGAAGGGGTTTCAATAAAAGAAAAGAGAAGGCTGACAGGCATTGTGACATCTGTAACAGTAACACACACAACACTGATACTTGTTTCAAGCTCACTGGTGAGCCAGATTGGTATAAGGCTTAAAAAGAAAGCAGATCCACTGGAGTTGGCTCTTCCAAACGGTCCTTTAAAAATGTTGTTAACTCTTTGGCTGAAACTCCAATGGATCTGGTTCATGATGTAGGCAAATCTATTACTAATGTCTCCAGTGCCAACATGTCTGATCTTATAAGGCAGGAATTGATTAAATTCTTCAAGGGAAAAAACTCTAGAAGCTCAGAGCAATTGCACTTCACTTCTGAGTTTTCAGGTATATCCTGGAATTATGTTCTTGCTTGCTCTAATAAA
Source organism: Lantana camara (assembly GCA_037501455.1). Lineage (NCBI taxonomy): Eukaryota > Viridiplantae > Streptophyta > Magnoliopsida > Lamiales > Verbenaceae > Lantana > Lantana camara. Next base: position 21,907,822 of record CM074860.1, read on the forward strand.
TTGACCTCCTATCATTGGATAGTTGACTCAGGGGCTAGTAGTCATGTTTGCTCCAAACTTGATATGTTTCATACTTATTATGTCCCTGATAGTTGTTATACCTATCTACTTACCTGATGGTACTTCTCATCATGTAAAGTTTGTTGGAACTGTTAAGCTTATAGACAAACTCACCTTAGAAAATGTTCTCTACATACCTTCTTTCAAATTTAACCTGATTTCAGTGAACAAAGTAACTGATAGTACTGATGGTAAGTTTGTGTTTTCTAAAACTGATTGGACTTTGCAGGTCCAGAAATCTGAGGAGATTCTTGCTTCTGGACAAAGTTATAACTGCCTTTACATTTTTGAAGCAAAACATTTTGATGTTTCTCCTATTACTGTTGTTTCTGCAAATATGCAGTTTTATGATTCTGGTTGTAACTCCCTTAAAGGAGGCTTAAATAAAACTCCTGTAAACTGTAGCAGGGATGACAGATGTTTGTCTGTCAAAACTCAGGATCTTGGTGTTTGGCACAAGAGGCTAGGACATGCCTCTGACACTGTTATGAAATATTTAAATATTTCTTTTGATACTAATAATCTTGTTTGTGATGTGTACTAGAGATCCAAGCAACATAGGCTGCCCTTTCCTGTAATTGCTATCTCCTCACAAAAGCCCTTTGATCTCATTCATATAGATCTTTGGGGCCCTTTTAAAGTCAAAACCCATTCTAACTGTAACTATTTTCTCACTATTGTTGATGATTTCAGTAGGTGTGTTTGGACTTTCTTGATGCCTTATAAAGATCACACTTATTTTACTCTCAAAAAAATTTTGAACTTTGTTAAAACTCAATATGGGAAAATAGTTAAAAATATTAGAAGTGATAATGAAAGTGAGTTTGTAAATTACAATTGCAAAACTCTCTTCCAAGAGCTTAGTATCACACATCAAACTACTTGTGCTTATACTCCACAACAGAATGGGGTTGTGGAGATTAAGCACAAACATTTATTACAAATTGCTAGGGCTCTCATGTTTGAGGCCAACATGCCTCTTCATTTTTGGGGTGATGCTATCTTAAATGCTACTTATATTATAAATAGATTGCCAAGCAGAGTTATATCTTAGGATACACCCTATTACAGATTAATGAATGGAAAACCTTCTTATGATTTTCTTAAGGTTTTTGGCTGCCTGTGTTATGCTGTTGATAATGGGCCCAACAAACATAAGTTTTCTTCTAGGGTCTCTAAGTGTGTTTTGTTAGGGCCTGCTAGTGGAAAGAAAGGATACAAACTGTTTTATTTGGATTCTAACACTGTTATTTTCTCTAGTGATGTAAAATTCTTTGAACACATCTTTCCTTATAAAACTGTGTCTGAACCTGTATCCTCTAGCCCTAGGATATACATTGATGATTGTGATTCTAATATAGCTAGGGATGATGGAGTTCAGTCTCCCAAACATGATGACATTGATATTGCTCCAACTAAGCAACTGGTGCCAAATGTTGAGGTTTCTGACACTAATATTCCTGAGGTTGTACGAACTAGCGAAAGTTATAGGGTTAGGTCTGCTCCAGCTTGGATGAAAGATTATATCTGTCATGCTGGGTTTAAGATTAATCATATAAACTATACTACTGGTCAGATTTGTTTAAATGATCATTTACCTTATTCTGACAGCTATTTGGCTTTTATGTCTAAAATAGCCCCTATGCCTGAGCCACTCACTTATACACAGGCTGTTAAATATCCTGAGTGGGTGGAAGCCATGGACAGGGAGCTTCAGGCACTTGAGTCTAATAAAACTTGGAATATTACCAGTTTGCCTCCTGGAAAGAAGGCAATTAGCTCCAAATAGGTCTTTTAGGTAAAATATAACCCTGATGGGTCTATAGAAAGATATAAGCCTAGGTTTGTAGCCAAAGGATTTAATCAAACCTTTGGGATTGACTATTATGACAGTTTCTCTCCAGTTACCAAACGGGTCACTATGAGAGTCTTTTTATCTATTGTAACTGCTAAAAATTAGGGTTTGTATCAGCTTGACATAAATAATGCATTTCTTCATGGTTATTTGGATGAAGATGTATATCTGTTACCTCCTGCAGGTTATACTAAAGTTCCACCTGGGCAGGATTGTAAACTGAAAAAGACTTTGTATGGACTTAAACAAGTTAATTGCTTATGGTTTCATACAATCCTCTTCTGATCATTGTTTGTTTACCTACTCTAATAATTCTTGCTTCATCATGCTTATTGTTTATGTAGATGATGTTTTAATTTCAGGATCAGATGACAGTGTCATTTTGGAGGTTAAGAAATTCTTACATGATGCCTTCACTATCAAAGATTTGGGAAGTGCAAAATATTTCTTGGGGCTGGAAATATTCAGGTATTCCAATGGGATGGTACTTATCCAAAAAAAGTATATCTCAAATTTATTGTCTGATGCAGGTCTCATTAATGCCAAGCCTGTTTCCACACCCCTGCCACAGGGACATAAATTTGCTTATAATACTGAGACTCCTTATTTTGATCCTGGCCAGTATAGAAGATTAGTTGGCAGATTACTTTATCTAAATTTAACTAGGCCTGATTTGAGTTTCTCAGTCCATCAATTAAGTCAGTTTGTCTCTAATCCTATGCAAGAGCACTGGGATGCTGCTATGCATGTGCTTCGTTATTTAGCTGGCACTAAGTCAGCTGGTTTATTCTTTCCCGCTCAGAACTCACTTAATTTGGTTGCTTTTAGTGATGCTGACTTGGCGACTTCTCAACTTACTAGGAAGTCATTGACTGGGTTTTGTATTTTGTTAGGTGACAGCTTGATCTCTTGGAAAACAAAGAAGCAGACTACCATAAGCAAGTCAACCTATGAAGCGAAATATTGCAGCTTGGGGGCAACCGTTGCAGAATGCAGTGGCTCGGTTATCTGCTTCAAGACTTGTGTATACCAGTTTCCTTACCCATACCTTTGTGGTGCGATAATAATATAGCTATTCACATCATGGAAAACCCGGTGTTCCACGAGCGGACTAAGCATCTTGAAATCGATTGCCATATCATATGAAACCAGTTCAAGCGAGGTTTTATTCACCTTCAACATGTGTATACCTTACAGTAGTTAGCTGATGTTTTTACCAAGACCTTGGGAGGACCACGTTTTCGCCAAATACTTTGCAAGTTGGGCTTTCTTTTCAACGAAGCACCAACTTGAGGGAGGCTGTTGACTTTGTTGTATTTTATTTTTATTTTTTTTCTTGTATAGAAGGTGTGTTGCCTTTTTCCTCTTTTTTTACGTTTTATAGCCATTGGGCACACTTTTGTATATTTTAGTTGTTGATTGTGTGTTGCCTTAATACACAATTCCTTTCATTCAATAAAATTTCTCTGAAACCCTAATTTCCTCTCTTGTTTCTCCTCTTCCGCCGCATACGCATTCTTCAATTCTTCAATTCTCTAGGGCAATAATTTGAGTTCAAATCTCACTTGGGGGTATGCGTTAAAAAATAAAAATCGATGCATTAAAGAGGTTAGGAGACATCTTGGAAATTACAAAATATCTGCAGTGGATAATTTTCACAATATAACTCCCTTATTACTAATTTTACAGGTTTATATTCCTGTAATGATATTCTTCACTAATTTATAAAATATACATCTTGTTTTAATCCCTCACCAATTTCTCCATCCATTGAAATAGCTATAGTTAATGACAAAACTAATTAATATAGTTTAATATTTAATTAAAGAGAAAAGTTTCCCTAATGTGGGAGAAACTTTGAATCCAGACTCAAGTTTCTCAAATCTCAAGTCTTATTAATGGCCGCCATCTTGTACAAAATAAAAATAAATGCGACTTCTCTGATCACTGAACTCAGAAAATAAAAACTAATTCCACAGTTCCGTAATGTCTGTTAATGTCGTTTAGGAAAACCTTTCCAAGTCAAAACAACAACAATAATTTAAGATTCGCCTTCTTTTAGTTTAGTAATAGAAGAAATCAGGTAGCGGTACAAGGCGTCTCACTTGACCAAAAGAATTGGGGTAGTGTACATGACCATGTTCTCCATTCTTTGAATGCTCAAAAAGTATTCCAATTTGCTCTTAAGTCTTGTGGGGTAGGCTTAATTTCAGTTTTGGTATTGTAATTATAACCACTTTCCAATTTTAATTTCTAGTTTTTGAATTTCTTATTTTGATTTTGTATTTAAATGCATTTTTTGTTTTTTGTTTTTTGTTTTTTTGATCTCTCAGAGTTTCCCCACACCCAATTATTTTTTTTGTTCTTTTTTTTTTTTTTTTTTTTTTTTTTGTGTTGTAAGATCACTTATGCAATTTCATTTCTATTCTTCTTTAATTTTTTATTTTAATCCTACTATAAATGGCTTAATTGCATTTTTTATCTTGTAATTATGCCACTCAGCAACTTTAGTCCGGGTTTTTTTCAGTTTCTCATTTTAGTTTTGTAATTAATTATTTTTCATTATTTTGAGACTATACCACTAGAAAAGCTACTTATCGACTGAGTTAGTGCCGCAGTGTCGTAGCCCTTTTTCCTATCATTCATTTAATTACCTACAAAACCTCAATTGCCAAACTAGCTATATATATACTCAATACTTGTTTTTTTTTTTCCTTCAACTTTCGAAGTTCCAATGAATTTATATTTTTTTTAAAAACTTGGAAAAATTATTTTGGTACTTGCACAAATAAGTGAGTCATGCCAAATGAAGAATCTACAACCATCATGTTCATTTTCACAAGAAAGAACCTTCGTTTACAATCTCTGGCTCATTCGCATATTAAAAAAAGAAAAAAAAAATCGCCTACAACCATCCTGTTTATTTGCACAAAAAAAAAAAAAAATCTTCTTCATGAGTTGTCATTTGTCCAGGTCTTGCGGATAATAGTTGGTGTCCCATAGTACTTAGCAACTTGCATCGGTCATGTCTCTTCCTCCCTCATTTTTTTTATGGGTGTTTTCTTTTTATTGGAAAAATTGGTTAGGGATATTATTAAGATAATGGGGAGAAATGACTGTATTTTCCCTCCTAAAATATTAACAAATAATATTGTTTAGGGGCAGTTATTAATGAGGACCAAATATGGCCAAAAATTTTCCTAAACCCCCTACTTTGAAAATTATATGTTTTAGGTCACCAATACACAACAGATTTTTCCTAAACCCCCCTAATCACTTAAAAAGACTGTTATGCCCATACTTTTTTCCTGTTTCCACTCCAATTTTGCTTCTCTCACCTGCCATCAACGGAGTCTTCTTCTTCACTTTTCTTTGCGCGATTGTTGTCCTAATTATGTGCTGGCGACGAAGAGCAGGACTAAGTTTGTATTATTCATGAATCTAATATCTTTGCAATGTTTTTCCCTGAAATGGACTGAGTTTGTTTTATCGGGTTTTGTTTCTTTTGTTTCTTTATACGAACTAAGGCTTCGATGGTTGTTAATGGACAGATCACATTGTCAATATGTTTCCTGCATCTTCATCGGTGTAGGTTGAGTCGAGCCCGTTTTGTTATTGTGGTGTTGCTGCCCGTGTTTTCACTTCTAAGACTCCAGAAAATCCTCATCGGAGGTTTGCTAAATGTCGCAAGGGAAATTATAGGATGTGGTTGTGGCTAGATCCAGAACCGACCCCTGAAATGAGATTAGTTATATCCAGCTATACCAAAAAGGTCGCTGACCGGGACGCTAAAATCAGAGTTTGGAAGATGAAGTGTAATTTTTTGGCAGCTCTTCTTCTTGTCTCTTGGCTAGCCTTCCTAGTACTACGCTTTATTTGATTCTTATTTGTGTAAGATTATGGGTGATTCTTCATTTTTGGTAATATATTCACCCTCGGTTGTAATCCTTCAATTAAACAAGCATATCAATATTGTATTTTGCAGTGTACATTGAATTGTTTATCATCTCGCCTTGAATATTTAGAGTTAAAAGCTGGGTTTGTAGAGTCATGCCTTGAATATTTGGAGTTGAAAGCTGGGTTTGTAATGTCTACTTTCTTAGGCATTTCGTCGAACAATTTGCGAGCACTTTTTACATTGCATTTCATGAAAGGGTAATGTAATATCGGCAGATCTATGCACCGAACTGGGACTAGATTCATTTAAGTGTGCTTAGCTCGCACCGATCTGTGCATTGCAAGTTTGCCCATCTAAGAAAATGGGAGCATCTATGCACAGATCGGTGAGAGCTCAAGCACATATAAATGATCTACCATAAGAGATCTGTAGATCTGTAGAAGTGGGGATTTTGAGAATATAAGTGTGTCGTCGCTACAGTGATACAGTGGAGTGGTGCGTTACATATTCGAAAATGAACCCCTGATACAGTGGAGTGGTGCGTAATGGAATCCAGAGTTTGTTGAGTGGGGCGTGAAATATGCGTAATGGAAAGCAGAGTTTGTTGAGTGGGGCGTGAAATATGCATAATGGAAAGCAGAGTTTGTTGACTGGGGTGGGAAATATGCATAATGGAATCCAGAGTTTGTTGAGTGGGGAGGGAAATATGCATATAGAAAGCAGAGTTTGTTAAGTGGGGATGGAAATATGCGTAATAGAATCCAGAGTTTGTTGAGTCGGGTGGGAAATATGCGTAATGGAATCCAGAGTTTGTTGAGTGGGGCGTGAACTATGCGTAATGGAAAGCAGAGTTTGTTGAGTGGGGAGGAAAATATGCGTAATGGAATCCAGAGTTTGTTGAGCGGGGCGTGAAATATGCGTAATGGAAAGCAGAGTTTGTTGAGTGGGGTGGGAAATATGTGTAATGGAATCCAGAGTTTGTTGAGTGGGGCGTGAAATATGCGTAATGGAATCCAGAGTTTGTTGAGTGGGGCGGGAAATATGGTTAATGGAAAGCAGAGTTTGTTAAGTGGGGCGGGAAATATACGTAATGGAAAGCAGAGTTTGTTGAGTGGGGAGGGAAATATGCGTAATGGAATCCAGAGTTTGTTGAGTGGGGCGTGAAATATGCGTAATGGAAAGCAGAGTTTGTTGAGTGGGGAGGGAAATATGTGTAATGGAATCCAGAGTTTGTTGAGTGGGGCGTGAAATATGCGTAATGGAATGCAGAGTTTGTTGAGTGGGGAGGGAAATATGCGTAATGGAATAATACTACATGAACATGTATGACTTCAATGTTAGACTTGTATAATACTACATGAACTTGTATGACTTCAATGTTAGACTTGAATAATACTACATGAACGTGTATGACTTCAATGTTAGACTTGTATAATACTACATGAACGTGTATGACTTCAATGTTAGACTTGAATAATACAACATGAACGTGTATGACTTCAATGTTAGACTTGACTAATACAACATGAACATGTAGGACTTCAATGTCAGACTTGAAAATATTACATGAACATGTATGACTTCAATGTTTGACTTATATAATACTACATTACTCTGGATTCCATTACGCATATTTCCCCTCCCCACTCAACAAACTCTGCTTTCCATTACGCATATTTCCCGCCCCACTCAACAAGCTCTGCTTTCCACTCAACAAACTCTGCTTTCCACTCAAGAAACTCTGGATTCCATTACGCATATTTCCCTCCCCACTCAACAAACTCTGCTTTCCATTACGCATATTTCCCTCCCCACTCAACAAACTCTGTTTTCAATTACACATATTTCCCTCCCCACTCAACAAACTCTGGATTCCATTACGCATATTTCACGCCCCACTCAACAAACTCTGGATTCCATTACGCATATTTCACACCCTCACTCAACAAATGCAGTTTTTAATTACGCATATTGTACTCATCATTCAACAAATACAGGAAATGGAATTCCACATAAACAAAGAAAGAGAACAATTAAAATGTAATAAATTATTTGTTTCTTGGTTCAAGGCGGAAGTAACCATATTTCAATACAACATGGGCGATGTGCACACGGTAATCAGCGATGGGGACTGCGTAAGCAAACTCTTGGAAATCAGTGGACTGCTTTGCAAGTAACTCCACGTAAAGGCAAATAAAGGCCCCACAGTCCAAGCTGTCTGCTGGTTGAGTACGAAAATGAGCGGGTTGAGGGAACTTGTCTGCTGCTCAAAATGCGGAATATCCCTTATATTCCCAATAAGATTCCATGAAACAACCCCATACCTTCTCCGTGTGACGTGATCTAGCCGAAGGCATGGAGTTGTATAAAGTGAACTTCATCTCCCTCATATCATAAACAACCAAGTGCCGGTGATGTCCAGTGTGCAATGGGAATATGATGTATTTGCAATTGTTCCTGACACTGTAGTCAAGACTTTCCAGTTGCAGCAAGTAATAATTCCTCAACTCCGGTTTCTCAAGAAACCTGCCCATCTTCCTCACCGACATATAACGGCTCCCCTCTGATCCTTTCAGTATAGCCATTATATGTTGTGTAAGAAACAAGGAAACGCAATGGATGTTGTGTGGCTTTTGAGGAATGTAGTCATCACCCATCAAAATATCAAAATAGGCCTCATATACCCGCTGATTCATGGATTGTCCCCATAGCAACCTCATAATATCAGTAACAAACACCCTTGTTTCATCGCCGCATACAAACACCACTTTATCACTGACAAAAAATTAAGGTAAAATTACGCATTGATACAAAACTGAATTACAAATCCCTAAAGCAATTACGCAACAAAACAACTTACTTGAATGTCTCAGTGTAGTTATGAATCACCCCATCAATCATTGCAAGGGCTTCCTCATTCAAAGATGCACGCCCATCGAAGTCCTTTCTACCCACAAACGACTTTAATTCATTGGGAACAGAAGGTATGTTCTCATCATCATCATCATTCAACACAACATGATGAACTGCTTCATGAGGGAGCTCAGCAGCATCTTCATGAATAAGCACCACCGCAAGTCGCTCAACCTCATCAACAGCATCAACACCCTTATCTTCATCAGGCCCACCAACAACAAGATCCTTCCCCCATTTCTTCCTCAAGTCCACTAAAACATCACAAAGAAGTAAATCCACAGAGTCAAGCCTTTTTTGTTTCACCCTATCTTCATCCTTCTTGTCCTCCTTTTCCTTCTTCTTCTCCTCCTCTTCATCCCCCTCATCCTCTTCATTCTTCTCCTCCTCTTCATCCATCTCATCCACTCCATCCTTCTCATCTTCTTCAGCCTTCTCCTCCTCATCAGCCTTCACCTCCTCTTCCTTCTTCTCCTCCTTAGACACCTCATCAGCAGTACCCTTCTTTTTTCTTTTACTAGACTTTGCTGGCTGCTTCACTTTTTTCCTCTTACCACCCTTCTCCTCTGCAACCCCCTGTTCTTCACCTTCAGAATCACACCTATCAACATCATCATCAACCTCATTTTGGAATGCACACTCTGGTACATGATCTGCACATTCCAGCAACCTAAGCTCCTTCTTATCAGCAGGTTTAATTGGATGCAGTTGCAAGCAGGTTTAATATGAGCATCTAGTTTCGAATAATCCATGCATACATAAGGTTTTCAATCATAATGTGTGCTTACGTCGGAGATTCTCAGCTCGCTCAAACTCTTTTCAATTGCTTTTTCCTATGCAGGCAAGATAGTTTTCTTCCACTTCAAAAAACGTGGGAAACCTTGCACCACCACGGCTTGCCCACATGAGGGAAAATGCTCATGGAACCAGGCCTGAGTGCAGAACATGATACGGGGATTAAAAGAACAAACACTACACAGCTTACTTGTAAATACAAAATAACAGAATTCATATAAAGAATTCTTACCATAAGCCCCATGCTACATCCATCAAGGAACTGTTTATCCCCAGCTTTGAATGTCTCCATTGCAACAACAAAAAGTGATAAACAGCAGCGCCCCAAGCGAATCGGTTGATATACTCTAACTCATCTACATAGCATATCAGACCAATTGGCAGCTTAAGGGTGCTGCGTGAAAACAACATTGTAGAAAAAACAAACAAAATGAACATTCTTGCAAAATCATCGATGCCTTCGGCATCACTCCTAGAAGCCAATTTCTGTAAACTGGCCAATATGTTCGAACGTGTCACCCTACCGTTTTTGTTATCAAAATACAGGCGACGGCATCGTGAAAGCACTCTAACAAAAGTGTCAACGGGATAACCCCCACATTGTAGACCCAACACAATGGAGAGCCATTAAAAATGGGAAGACCCAACGCACTGAAAATTGGGAAGTAACTGTAGCTACAGAATTAAAAATGAAATATAATGATTGAGATAACAAAGTATTTATAATTATAGGATAAAAATATAATTGAGCCATTAATCATAAGACTAAAATAAAAAATGAATTGAGACTGGAATTGCGAGGTGGCCTGTCTGCTGGACCAAAATACAATTTAGCCTATGGGCTACAATTTAATAATCTATCTGTTGTAAATCTGTCTCATATAAATTAATTATTAAAATATATACTATCTCAATAATATTTGATAATTCCCCCCTTATTAATTAGTTTCTCAAACAAGTGAGATCGAATTTATATTTAACATGGATAATATTCATTATCAAATTATTATTTAAACTTTGAAATATATAGTACTATTAAAATTAACTTAATATACATTATCTACGAGTTTAATGCACGGAAAACCCAGTGTTATTCATAATTTGCAAGTTGAACCCCGTATTTAAAAAATCAGCATAAAAAACCTTATATTTTCTAAAATATGCACCACAAACCCTGAACGCGCTGAGTGTTTTACACGCACCAAAATTTTCTTCTTTAAACTAAAATTTAGCACAAAAAAAAAACCTATGTTTATAAAAACTTACATAAAAAACTCTGGCGACTTATATGAGTTTATATATACCAAATAAATGTGTTTAACACAAAAAAAAAATGCAAAAATTTGTAAAAACATTATCTACACAAATACAATTTCTAGCTAATATAATAAAATTATTATCTTAACAACTCGAAAATGCAAATGAACAAATGCATAAATTAGAAACAACTGATCATGAGCTCGAACAACAATATATTCTAGATAACAAAATTTTCTCTACAAGAGGCGGGAGAATATCCACACTTATTGTTAAATTAATTATACGGTAAAGAACAAGCTACATATGACTATTGTCGACCTTGAAAGATATTTTAAAGACAAAAATCTTAAACCATTTAAAATAGAGCCTCCACGATTATAATGGAATTTTTTGAACTAGAAGATAATATTACATAATTAAACACATTTAAAATAGAATCTTACGGAATTAAACACATTTAAAATAGAACCTCCACAGTTATAATACAGGGGTTTTTATACTAATTTTTAAAACATGGGGTTCAGCGTGCCAATTATGAATAACACAAGGTTTTCCGTACATTAAAAAATAAAAAAATTTACAAAAAATCACATAACCCCGTGCGTAAGGCACAATTACCAGGCATAGAGTTTTTCGTATATATTTCTGATTACATAGCATTTTCTATGAGATTTTTCAAAACTTAAAGTTTAGATTGAACGTTACGCATTTAACACGGGGCTCCCACAAAAAACCTCATTATCTACCTACCAACTTTAGAAGCGACCAGTTCTTTTTCTTCCACATTATTAATTAATAATATTATTAATTTGTCATCATCATGGCCTTAATGTTGACCAGTAATACCACTAAACGTTCAAATTAAGTAGGTTTATTTTATGTTTCCTGGTTCCATCTTCCCAGCAATTCAAGGTTTCCCAATTTTGACTATAGAGTATATTTTTCAAGAAAAGACTGCAGAAAATTCTGCATATGGGCAGCGAATATGAGGACATTGAATCAAGAGAAATACGACAAAATAGACAATTGTGGACTAATAGAGCACAATTTTGATGTTGATTCTGTTTTATATTGTCTGAACTCTGATAGAGATAGGTACATACATGCCAAATTAATCAAGATATTACGGTGTAAGTATTGTATATATGAACAGTTTGATTACAAATTTATATTTCATTAAAAATAATAAAAAAATAGTAATAATCCTTTTTAAAAAAAAAAAAAAACAGGATGTTACATTACGTGTACAAGATTAAAATCTTTAAATAAAATTGTACGTTTTATTTTTATTTTTATCGAAGTATGTTTTATTATTTGAGAAGAGATAAAATTATAAAAATAAAAATTCTATATTTAGTAATGGAATATACAAAACCAATTAAAGAATAAATTATGATCACGGAGTATTAGAAACAGTACGCACACTAACTCCACCAGTCGATAAAAGGAATAATTATTAATTGGTATACTATAAGTCTATAACATTTGACATAATTATATACCTATTTTTTTTTTCAAGTTTGAGAAATTAACGAATTTGTATTATATTTGGAAAATTGGAATCATTCATTTCATTTCTATGATTTTTGTGAATACTTTATTTTGATTCATAACTGTAATAGTTTGCACCAAATCTTAAACAACATTCATGCTAGCTTTGATATTTCCTAAAATCCCAAAAAAAAATGTAATTACACCAAACCTTAAATATATATCAATATAATTTTTCCTTAAAGAAAGAAACAAAAGAATACACATTTGATATATAAAGTCTATTATGAATGGATATGGTGATATGGCCGGATACGACGCGATATGGATATGGTGAAGAGATTTTTTCTTAAATTTTTCATGTGAGTAGTGTCGGACAATGTGTCCGATGTTAGCTTCCTACTCGACACAAAGAAGAAAAAGATACATAGTTGATATAATTTTTCCTTAAGAAAAAAAAAAACAAAAGATACACATTCACTTCACTCTACCAATACAAATTTTTCCAAAAAATTAAGAAAAGAAAATTAAAATGGCCTAGTTCCTAACTTCTAAAACTATAATAAAATATACCTAATAAGTACAAAAATAGAAAGCCAATGGGCCTATTGGGATAACTCAACTATTGTATATATAATCGACAAATCCCTACACCAATTGCACACTTAACTATACATTATACAACTACACAAGAACAAACCAACCCCACCCCAAAAACAACCCATTTAGCAAAGCAATGGCAGGCGTTATGTCAAACAAGGATTTCGAAATTGTCAACCGGAGAATGGCTTCCGTCGCGGGTCATCTCATTCCCGGCCAAGGCCAAAACGGGAATAATACGAATATCGCGTTGTCGAATTGCAGCTCCAGCATGAACGATAGCTACCACCGTGTCCACGGCGAAGTTCCGACGTACATTCCCGACTGGAAACCGGCGTTGGATGATGCCGGCAAACCTTTCACCGATATTATCTATGAAAAGGCTGAGGGCATTGCTAAGGTACATTATTATACATATTGAAATTGAAGTATATATTCATAAATAATTATGCATGATGAAATTCAAATGAAAAGGACCAAAATATTTTCATGTTATGTAACACTTCAATTTTTTTTTATCTTAACTAGTAATAGTTGGTTTTAAAACTATTTTATTATTTAATTTGTTTTGATATGAACAGATAACAATTAACAGGCCGGAGAGGAGGAATGCATTCCGACCTCAAACAGTGAAGGAGCTCATGCGGGCATTCAACGATGCTAGGGATGATAATTCTATTGGAGTTATTATTTTCACCGGAAAGGTAATTTAATCCCGACATTCAAACCAAAATAAGATTGTCATTTGATCGGTGTAAATTATATTAAGAAGAACAAAAGATCGTAATTATAAAATTTTCCAAAATTAAATTGCCAAACAAAGGGAAAAAAAATCCACTTCCTAACAACGAGAGTTATAACTTGAGTTTTATAGGTCAAAAAAGAACTATGTAAATTCTATTTGCTAATATATTTATAGCAAAGAATTTACTAAAATTTGTCTTTATAATTTTTCAAATTTATATTTGTTAATAATCCAAAATGAAGTATGTTGGCGTTACGTAAATGAATAATGATCATACAGCACAATTAATCATAATTTATTTTGCAAAATTTTAATATATAGTGATGCTAATACTTTTATATATTGGAATATATGATTCAGGGTACCCAAGCATTTTGCAGTGGTGGTGATCAGTCTTTCAGGGGAAAGCAAGGCTATGCTGATTACGATAGTTTCGGTAGACTCAATGTTTTGGATTTGCAGGTCCAAATTCGTCGTACCCCAAAACCAGTTATTGCTATGGTAAGCTTTACTTTGAGGCCGAGTCAGAATTTTATTCGAAATAGATGTGGATTTATAATTTTTATGGAATATTATTATTTTTTCTAATAATATTTTTTTCTTTTTATTGTATAAAAGGTTGCAGGATATGCTGTGGGAGGAGGACATGTGCTCCATATGGTTTGTGATTTAACAATTGCAGCTGATAATGCTGTTTTTGGCCAGACTGGACCCAAGGTATATATTTCATAATAATTAATACTCTTATATATATTTACTACATTGTAATGCATAATAAGTGTTTCTTGTTCATGCAAACTGATATTGTTAGTTTCAAAAATCATAATTCATATTGTTTAATGCAAATTCGCAGGTTGGAAGCTTTGATGCTGGTTATGGGGCTTCCATTATGGATCGATTGGTGAGTTATTAGCGTGTACTTTGTAACTTCTAATGATTATTTTATCATAGTTCTTTTATACTGACAATTTGTTTAAATGCGTGATTGTGTCAATTCAATAGGTCGGCCCGAAGAAAGCCCGAGAAATGTGGTTTACAGCAAGGTTTTACAACGCTGTTGAAGCTGATAAAATGGGACTCGTTAATACCGTTGTCCCGGTAAGTTCAAACATCATGTTATCACCATGGAGATAAATACCTCGGACAATTTTGTCAATTCTAGTGACAAAGTTCAGTTCTTTATAATAGAACATATTTATAACAACACACTAGGTAAATTTAAAGAATCAACTGTCCCTACCATCCCTTTGTCATTCTGTCCCAATGAGTTGCTATTGTTATCTGATTTGGCTTAAATCATAATTTATCATGTATTGTGCAGCTGGAGAAACTAGAAGAGGAGACGGTCAAATGGTGCAGAGAGATATTGAGGAACAGTCCCATGGCAATTCGTGTCATCAAATCGGCTCTCAATGCAGTCGATGATGGACATTCAGGACTTCAGGTACGTAGTTCTTTCTTTTGTAGATTTTTTTCTTCTAAGATTGACAAACATGAGAGAAAATTTTGGCCTATTTTTCACTCGCCTTCATAAACTCTATGCAATTAATTATAAAATTATGTATGGTGTGACAATTTTCTAATTTATTTTTCAACTTCTAGGAAATTGGAGGAGATGCAACACTTCTCTTTTATGGAACCGAGGAAGGTACCGAGGGGAAGACAGCATATTTGGAACGTAGGAAACCCGATTTCTCGAGATTCCCCAGGCTTCCTTGAGTTTATTTGATATTTTGAATTTATTGTGGGAGATATTGATTGTAACAAGTAATACCGTGTATGGTGATGAATAAATCGCACTCAATAAAATTTTTATATAATTAATTTTTATTTTATTTTATTTTATTTTATTTGGGTCCTGACTATTATTCTAATAAGAGAAAATTCCATTTTTAGTTTCATAGGAAATAGGTCGATTTTTTTTTGGTCCCGTAATTTTTAAATCGTTCCGCACTTTTAATTTTTCGACAAATGCAGTCCCAAAGTGCAAAAAAATTATTTTGACACCAATTTTGTTAATTTGTTTTTAATTCTGTTTTTTTTTTTTTTTTAATACACATTGATGGGGTCAAAATAAGCTCGTCTCACGTTTGGACACGTGGCAACTCAAGATGACAACACCTGTCCTCTTGTGATTAAGGTAACTATACATGAGCGCTCGGACCACACAAGCGTCAGCATTCCTCAAGGAGACGTGTCGTCTCTGCTATGCGTGCACGTGATCAACATCGCCGCTCTCTAACGAGCGCGATTCATACTACATGGCTAAGGCTCCAACCAGTTAAGAAAGCCCTCTTCGAGCGCTACACTCATTCAGGGAAACTTACACTCCCCCTCATTTTATGAGCCTTGGCCTTCACCCCCTAGCGGATTCCTTGGTCTCCAAGGCTCTTGGTTGACACGAGCATGCTCTTAAGCCCTCGTTACCAACCCCTAAAACGGCTCTCTGACACCCCGTACATGCCCGCGCACCTGCCACTGTTGCCAACACTAACTTCCACCAGCTTTTGCAAAAGATTCCTCCTAGGTTTCTCTCTCGCAACGCCACGTGTTAGGGCAACATTCGGCCAGAACCACACAGTGCAAATGACCAAAGGGTCCCTGACCCTCAACTATAAATACGCGAGTTCATCTTCTCCACTGTAAGCAATCTCCATTACTGCAACTCCATACTTAGCATATTCTCTTTCAGATCTTCATCTGACTTGAGCGTCGGAGAGCCAAACTGGGAATCACCCCCAGTTCCCCCAGCTTGGCCTTCTGACTTTGTCTTTGTGTTTGTCCTAGCAGGTAGAACCCCCATCTTTCCCGGCGATCATCAACTGGTTTCCTCACCTAAACAAATTCTAAAGTGATCGGACTCTGTACCCCATATTCAGACCCATCATTTTTGGTGCCGTCTGTGGGAAACCAGCTCTCAATTCATTTCTCTCTTTCTGCTAGTTGAAAAACAAACACCCATTATCTTCTCGACCATGGTAACTACAAAGATCAGGAGCTGCGGGAGGAGGAAAGATCTTCCCCATGATGCCAACCCCGCCACCGTTCCATCGACGGTCACTGGTGGAGCACCGCCCGCCGGAGGTGTACCTCCGCTTGTAGAATTTGCGGTCCCCCCACCTGCGCCACCAGCACCACCCGTTTCCAGCGCCGTTGGAGGTGACTCCCTTCCCACTCTTCCACAGCCTCTCCAGAACCAGTGGGTTCATACTCATGCAAATCCTGGAGGGCAACACTACATGATGCCGCCGTCAGGGTACACGCTTACCCCCACCGTCGCGATGCAGCAGATTCAGCCTTACCAGGCCGGCCAGATCCAGCTTTCGGTGGTGATCCCCAGGGAGATTGAAGGGGGTGGAGTTACCCCCTCTAACCCCCCAGCAGTTGAGGGCTCTTTACGCCCAGTGCGAGGTTCAGGTGGCCTAGGGGGCATGGGAGAGATTTCATTCCATGTATTTTCCCTCTGGGCAGGCCACTCAAGCCGCCGTTCCTTTGGGCGGACTGCAGACCTATCCGCTTAGAGAGGCTCAGGCCGTCCTAAGGGCTCAACCACCGCCCCCGCCCGCCAGAGAGACGCCCAACCAAGGCGAAAATGAGCGTCCCCACGTGGACAGGGGCAGAGAGCCCACGGAAAGAGTCAACGAAGATGAAGAGGACTCTCATGCCTTCAAAATGGCTTCCCGAGCCACAAAACAAGGGGATAAAGAAGAAGAAGATGTAAATCCTAACCTCCTCGTCGTTGTGCAAGACCAGCTGCAGGGGATAAAGGATATGGTTGGACAGCTCTCTCGAGCGCGGTCTCAGATCTCCCACAGCAGGGATGAACGAGCCTATGCCAGAGACACTCGTCCCAAAGACCGCCAGCCACAGGTCCCCCACCGTAAGGAACAGGAAGAGAACTTTTGCACCTACGAATATTATCCCCTGGCGAGGGGCTCCCCTCTCGTGGAAGAAATTCTGAAGGCCCAAGCAGGAATGGCCAAAATCCCCACTTCCGTCAATCGCTACGACCGTACAACCGATCCAGCGGAACACTTGGATCATTTTTTACACCTGATGCATTTGTACGAACATTCGAGCCATTACTAGGTCAAAGTCTTTGCCACTTCCCCAGTAGGAATAGCTCAGGAATGGTATAAACGGTTGCCGTCACGCTCGATACACTCGTATGAAGAGTTGGCCAACGCTTTCCTCAACCACTTCAACTCTTTGAAGGCCCCTTTCACCGCGCCCACAGCACTTTACAATATAGTGCAAGGTAAGAATGAATCTCTTCGCTCGTTCTTCGCCCGCTTTAACAAGGAAATATTGCAAGTGGAGAGGCCTTCCATGGATTTCTTGATCCCGGTGCTCTTTAAGGCTGTGGATCACAAGCAATATGTGAGTAAGAAGTTTGCCGATGCCATAGTGGAGAGAAGACCAGGAACCCTCATGGCCTTAAGGGAAGTTGCCGAGCCATTTTTCGCGCTCGAGGATATGTATGGGACGAACGGGCCCCGGCATCACGATCCCGTGAGACACGAGCGTCACCAATAGCGGGGCCGAGAAGATGTAATCAGGAAGGAGAGCAAGAAATCACCCCCGGCCCCTCGTCGTTTCGAGCGCATCCCCCTTACAAGGCCAAAGTCGGAAGTTTACAACCTTTCCGACAAAAAACTCTTCAAGAGACCCGTCAAAATCAGGGAGATGGAGGCATTGAGGCGCTCGAACAAATACTGTGCTTTCCATAAGCAAAAGGGGCACGACACGGATGAATACCGTCAGCTGGAGGTGGAAATTCAGAGGCTCGTCGCGGGGGGGCCATTTGAAAGAATTTGTGAAAATATTGGAGCGCTATGACGAGCGTTGTCATGATCGTTCAAAAGAGAGGAGGAGGAGCTCGTCGCGTTCAAGGAGCCCGCGAGGGAGAGGCCCTCCTGAGAGCAGCCATCGCAACACAGGAAAGGCTCCTGAGCAAGAAAATACCCCTTTTACGGTCATCAACATGATAGCAGGGGATTCCTCCGGGGGAGATTCTAACGCTGCCCGGTGACGGTACGTCCGAAGTTATGATCAACGCCCCTCAACACTCAAATCAGTCTACGCCATCCAAGAGGCAAAAGATCCGCGCTCGAAAGAAAATGATGTGATAGGATTTACTGATAAGGACTTAAAGCATATTGTAACACCCCATGGGGACAGTGAAACCTGTGACTGCCCGATGGTGGTTAGCATAGATGTCCACAATCACGTTGTAAAGAGGGTGTTAGTGGATAGTGGAAGCTCTGTTAACGTTTTGCCCTACACCACGTTCCAAAAGATGAATGTTACCAACACCCCCGCTCGAACCCCTCAAAACAGCCCTCATTGGCTTTGGAGGTTCTAAGGTCGTCCCACGAGGGCAAATTCGCTTGGCCACTTCATTTGGCCGAGCCCCGCAGCACAAAACGTTAATGGTCACATATGCAGTGGTAGAAATTGATATTCCCTATAACATCATAATCGGGAGACCGGCTCTCGTAGATTTCAAAACTATTATCTCCACCTACCACCAGAAAATCAAATTCCCCACCCCCGAAGGTGTCGGAGAAGTCTTGTGCAACGTACGAGAGGCCTGCGAATGCTACATGCTATCCCTCAGAAAGCGTAAAACAGAAAAAGCATTCCAAGCTGGGTCCACCAAGAAATCCGTTGACTTTCCCAACTTAGACGAGGATGGTCCCGTGCGCAAGAAGGCCAAGTTGAACAAGAAAAGGAACAAGAAGAAAGATCCCAGCGCCAAGGGCTCCCTCGAAAATGCTCCGCCAGGGACAGTAGAAGAATCCTCCTCTGAGGGGGATGAGCGTGAGGGTGACGAGCCCCTTAATGATGGACGTTTGACAGGAAAGAAGAGGGCGCTCGAGCTTCCCCGTCCAGAAGTGAGGATCAAGCCCTCAGAAAAATTCCTTACTATTGAGCTAAAACCAGGGAACAAGGATAAAACTACTCAAATTGGGTCCAACCTCTCTGGACCCTCACAGATTATGATGATTGACTTCCTCAGAGAAAACATTGACGTTTTTGAATGGAAAGCATCTGACCTTACAGGGATTGACCCGAACGTCATAGTCCACAGGCTCAATGTGGATCCCTCGTTTAAACCCATAAAGCAGAAGAAACGGGATGTACACGGTTTTCGGAAGAAAGTCATTGAGGAAGAAGTTAACAAGCTTCTAGAAGCCCAGTACATTGAGCCCATTTTGTACCCAGAGTGGCTGTGTAATGTGGTATTGGTGCCAAAGAGCGCAAATAAATGGCGCATGTACAATGACTTTACTGATCTTAACAAGGCTTGCCCTAAGGATCCATATCCATTACCCCGAATAGACCAATTGGTGGATTCGACGGCCGGATGTGAACTCAAGAGCATGATGGACGCCTTTCAGGGGTACTATCAAATCTTTATAGCCCCAGAGGACCGCCCCAAAACTTCATTTGTTGTTCACTTGGGGGTTTATTGCTTCTTATTCATGCCTTTTGGGCTCAAGAACGCTGGAGCCACTTATCAGCGTCTTGTCAACAAGATGTTTGAAAAAGAAATTGGAGGATCCATGGAGGTTTACGTCGATGATATGATTGTCAAGAGCGAGCGTCAGGGCTCACACCTGGAGGATCTCAAGCGCACTTTTTCCATTTTGCGCCAGTATGGGATGAAATTAAATCCTTCAAAGTGTACTTTTGGAGTACGAGGGGGAAAGTTCTTAGGCTATATAGTCAGTCAGAGGGGGATTGAAGCCAACCTAGAGAAAATCAAGGCTATCTTGGAGATCCCCACCCCTCGAAATCTCCGGGAAGTGCAAGTGCTAGTAGGAAAGATCATTTCCCTGAACAGGTTCATTTCATGCTCGGCAGATAGAAACCTTCATTTCTTCAAAATTTTGCGAAACGCACGAAATTTTGCTTGGACTGAAGAGTGTGAAAAAGCATTGCAAGACATGAAGGCTTACCTTTCGAGCCCTCCGCTCCTGACCAAATGTGACACCCCGACTCACAGTCGGTACAGGTAAATTATGTGATTTAATGTTATATGCGTTTTAAATTAGTTGTATATGAACTTATATGAATTAATTGAACTTATATGAATTTACTTGAATTAATTTCGTATGTGAATTACTTGAATTAATTGAGTTGGCCTTGTTTGAACCTGTAATTGTTGTACCGAACCAACTTGAACCGGAAACCCTGAACCGAACCCGTGAACTGACCGGTCCAGCCTTAAAGGCTGAACCATTTCTCTCCTCCCTCATTTCACGTAACAACAGTAGCTCTTGTCTAAGAAGCCAAGGAAGAAGAAAACCCCAAGTTGATCTCCATCCTTCTCAAGCCAAGATCTCCCTCGTTTCTTCATCTTTTCTCGAACTTAAGTATGTTTTGGAATCCCCTCGTCTTGCTTGTCATTTCTATGGTTTAATTTCTGAGTTTGGAGTGAGTTTGGTGTGCCTTTGCTTCCCTAGGTGAATAGTAAGGGTTTGGCTAAAATGTGAATATGTGCTCTTTGCTTGATGTAATGGATTTCTAGCTTCATATATGAGTTGTATATGTTGTATTTATTGCGTTAAACCTCTTGGTAGTTGAGCATTTATTGATGATCATGATTTTAGCTTGATTCTTGCATCCTTTGATCATACCTTTTAAATTCCGTTTTTCTTGAGCTATTTAAGTGCTTTTATGTCAAGCATGATTTATATGAATTAATTGTGCATTTTGAGAGGTTGTGGCAACTTTGAGGCCTGGGATTTTGGCCATTTTGGCAAAAATTGAAGCTTCCCCTGCTTCTGTAATGTCTGTTTCTGCTTCAGATTTTCGAACCAGGCCGGAACGGCCGTTCCCGTCCCAGTTAAAAACTGGGAACCGGGCCATTTTACTGTTCATTACCGAGAGCGGGAACGGCCGTTCCCAGTTTGTACTGGGAATGGGAAGGGTCGTTCCCATGGCCAAACCATTTTTTTAGTTCAACATTACAGACGTGCGGGACGAGTTCGGGATTTTTGGGAACGGCCCTTCCCGTCCCCAGTACAAACTGGGAACGGCCGTTCCCATCTTCCAGAAACTTTGAACGAGTGTGGGAACGGCCGTTCCCTACAGTGAAAGGGCCGTTCCCACCCTTTCCCGAAACCTGGGAGCTGCCACTGCTTCTTTTGCTTTAGTTATGCTATTTTGTGACTTTAATAGCTATTCTTTTGCATGTTAGTTGTTATAACTTGATTTTTGTTGCTTAATAAATTGTAAATAAATATGTTGTGCTATAATTTGTGAATTATATGACCTAATTGTAATATTTTATATGTGATCATGAATCATGCATTTTGCCGAGCGTCCTATTTGGTTCATATAGAGTCTAAGTCTTGGGCTTTCGTGTTTTCTTTTCAGAGGAGGTTCCAATTGACGAGCCCGAGGCATAAGTTGTTTGCGTCTGCTCGTTTTTGTCACGCACAAGGTGAGGTTAGGACTTTTATTAGTTAAGTGACCTAAAGCCTTATGTGATGTTTTCAAGCCGTGCATGTGACTATATATTATATATATAGATATGTATGTGTTGATTAGAATATATTTATGACCTTGTGAACAACTTTGTTTTGGGAAAGATACTAAGTAAGCATATATAAGCTAAGTTTGGAAAAGTCTTTATCTTTCAGTTAGCGAGATTGCCATAAAAGATTTGGCATATGATATGATTTGTGTTTGTGGATCCAAGGAGCTACGGGTAAGGAGCCCTCGGGACGGTTTGGGCCGTCGAGGTTAAGCCTGTGCGTAGTCTCCATCCAATCTATCACACGCGACCCCGGAAGCTAGGGAAGGTGTGATATTTCGAGTCCTTCGGCGTAAAAACAGGGGAGGGCACGATGTGGGTTCGCTACCCCTCGTGAGTCTGTATATGTATGGATAGTTAGGGCCGCCGGTGGCTCTTCCATCAATGGAGTAGAGGTTGATGTGTTATGATTTCTGTTTTGTCTGTTATGAGGAGTAAAGATTGGAAGCTCGTTCTCGCCGAGCATTTTGTTTTGTTGTGTTATGTTTGGGAAGGATGAATCGGGATAGTGTCCAGTGAAAAGGTTTTAAAGTATATGTATTTGTTTTGAAAGCTTTAGTTTGTAAAACCTATTCCGGTTCATATCTCCACACCTTTGCTGTGTGCTTTGCTTTATATATATAGGGTCTGGGTGTGTGTTAGCCCCCTTACTCAGTCAGTTGACTGACTCCTCGTTTACTCTTTTAATTGCAGGTTTTGGAGCGTGAGCTAGGCGGAGAAGTGTGTCTTTTGTTTATGCACTTGTCGGTCTAGGTCTCGTTAGGTGCATTTACATACTTGCACTTTATTATGTTGTACCGGTATAGCTATGGCTTGTAGATACTTTTTGACATTTTGCTCGAGCCGTGATGGCTTTTGTACAGGAATATGTGTTGGTACCTATATGTAAATATTATATGAATAAGTATGTGATGGTACCTATACATATCTATGCGATGGTATTCTACTTGTTGTTTATTTTATTGCTTCCGCGCACTCTGATTCGGGTTGTTTAGCTCCGCCTAACCTAGAGTGTGTGTTTGGTCTCCCGTTCGCTATGATTCGGATTCGGGTACGGACATTCAATTTCGTATTCGGGTTTGGATTATGGTGCGGGGGATGTGTCCCTACGTGTGGGTGCTACATCCTTAAGTGGTATCAGAGCGCGGTTGCAAAACCGGGCTCTAGTGTCGTGTGAGTCTGTCTAGATCGTACGGATTAGGACAATGTGATTGTGTGATTATGTGTAAGTGTGCCTACATGATTTGAATATGTGATTACTTGACTAATTGATTACTTGATTACATGTTTATTTTCTTAATTGTATACATGATCATACACTAATTTACATGCATCCATATTGCTTGAACTTGTGATTTTTAGGATGCCTCCAAGAAGACAAAATCGTGAACAAACCCCTGATTTGAATGAGCCGGCTGTACCGAATGCACCTCCCCCACCACCTATGCATGCGGAGAATATTGTCCAAGGCCTACTCAATCAGCCCCAACAAAATCAAAGGGGTAATGTAAATCCGGGTAAAGGACAAGATATATCCGCCGTGTATAAGGACTTCCGGAACAACAACCCTCCAAAGTGGTATGGAGGTGATGATATTAAGGCTGAAGAGTGGTTGTCCAAGATTCGAGGAATATGGGAGATATGTCCGGGGAGTTCCCAAGTCAAGGCCGTTTGTACAGGGCGTATTATTCAAGGGCCTACGGCTATTTGGCTTAGAAGTGTGAGATCCAGGCTTGAGAGAACGGGTATGGAGTTTAATTGGGAGACGTTTGTACAGGAATTCCATGAGAAATATATCCCTCCTAGTGCACAAGAGCGTCACCTCCAAGAGTTTGCTAACTTGAGGCAAGGCAACCGGACGGTGGAGGATTATTTATTGGAGTTCGAGAGACTAGCACCTTATGCTACTCACATTACAGACCATAATGATCACAAGGCCTGAAAGTTTCTTCATGGGCTTCGCCGGGATATTCAAGAGGCTCTACAGGCCGCCAATGTGTGTACCTGGGCCAAAGTTACAAAGAGGGCAATTCAAGTTGAGGCCCAAATGGCTCGGTTGAAGCCTCCACCTTTCTCTTCGACTCGAGGATCGGGGTCCGGATCTGGATCGGGTAAGAGGCCCGTTTCTTATGCTCTACGAGCTACGATTCCACCGGCTTTTCGTCCCCAGGGCTTAGGGAACAAAAAGCCCCGTATTACCGGACCCGTGGCACCTCCTGTTGTTCCAGCTCGACCGGCTCCAGCTCAGGGACCACCTGTTTGTGCTCATTGCTAGGGAAGACATCCAGTGGAGAGGTGTTGGAAGCTTCTGGGTAAATGCTATGTGTGCGGGTCTTCTGATCACTTGATTGATGCTTGCCCGAACAGGAGGCCGGTTGTGCAGGCTCGCATATATGCTTTGGAGGGAGAGGAGGAAGCTGCTGATGTCGACCCGCATGCCGTGATAGAAGGTACCATAATCATTCATGGCATATCACTACATGCATTGTTTGATCCCGGGGCTACGCATTCATTTATTTCCCGGGATATTGTTGTTTCCTTGCCTTTACTTGATGAATTATCTGCGCATGTGTATGTGGTGAACACTCCTTTGGGAGGATCTTTGAAAGCTGACAGGGTGTTTCGGGAGTGTCCGGTGTTGTTTGAGGGCCGAGTTTTTCCTGCAGATCTGATAGTTCTACCGTTGAAGAAGTATGAGGTTATCCTTGGCATGGATTTTCTCTTTAGATACCGAGCTCAGTTGGATTATCATGAGAAGAAGGTGTCTTTGGGGTCCGTGGTCTTTACGGGTGAGAGGTTGAAGTCCAGCCCGTTTGTGTCTTTTATGGAAGCAAGTAAGCTCCTCCGGGATGGCGCGACAGGTTTTATGGCTTACCTTCTGAATAAACCGAAGGATCAGGCCAAACTTGAAGAGACGGAGGTCGTGAGTGAGTTTCCCGATGTATTCCCTGAGAGTTTGGGTTCCTTACCGCCTGATAGGGACATCGAGTTTGTGGTCGACCTTTATCCTGGAGCTGAGCCTTTCTCTAAGACACCGTACCGGATGGCTCCTGCTGAGTTGAAGGAGCTGAAAACTCAGCTGGATGAGCTTTTGACTTGCGGTTACATCCGTCCGAGTACATCCCCGTGGGGTGCTCCCACGTTATTTGTGAAGAAGAAGGACGGGACTTTGAGGATGTGTATAGACTACCACGAGTTGAACCGGATGACAGTGAAGAATAAGTATCCTCTACCTCACATCGAAGAGTTGTTTGATATTTTGCAAGGGTCACAGGTGTACTCTAAGTTAGATTTGAGGCAGGGATATTACCAACTTCGTATCCGGGAGGAAGATATCTCTAAGACTGCGTTCAACACCCGCTATGGACACTTCGAGTTTGTGGTGATGCCGTTTGGCTTGACTAACGCTCCAGCCGTGTTCATGGATATGATGCACCGAGTGTTTAGACAGTTTCTTGACAAGTTTGTGGTGATTTTCATAGACGACATTTTGGTGTATTCTAAGTATGCAGAAGAGCACGCATCTCACCTCAGGATTGTCTTGGAGACACTTAGAGAGCACAAACTTTATGCCAAATTTAGCAAGTGCGAGTTCTGGCTCGATAGAGTGGCATTTCTGGGTCACATAATTTCAGGTGAGGGAATTGAAGTTGATCCCTCCAAGATTGAAACCGTGGCTCAGTGGGAACGACCAAAGAACGCCTCCGAGGTAAGAAGTTTTCTTGGGTTAGCGGGTTACTATAGGAGATTTGTGAAGGATTTCTCCAAAATTACGTGCCCGTTGACTCGGTTAACCAAGAAGGAGGTAAAATATGAGTGGGATGATGGGTACGAGAGGAGTTTCCAAGCTTTGAAGGAAAGACTGACTTCGGCACCAGTTCTTACCCTGCCCGAGGGATTCGAGGGTTATTCGGTTTTTACGGATGCTTCTAAGGAAGGACTCGGATGCGTGTTGATGCAAAATAGCCGAGTGTTGGCCTATGCTTCTAGGAAATTGAAGGAACACGAGAAGAACTACCCCACTCATGATCTTGAGATTGCAGCGGTTGTGTTTGCTTTGTGGAAGTGGCGTCATTACCTCTATGGGACGACTTTTGAGATATTCACGGATCATAAGAACCTCAAGTATCTTTTTACTCAGAAGGAGTTTAATAATAGATAGAGGCGTTGGATGGAATTCTTAGAGGATTATGACTGCACGATTCAGTATCATCCTGGCAAGGCTAATGTCGTGGAAGATGCTTTGAGCAGGAAAGCCAGTGTTTCAGGTTTGAGTGCAAAGTCTTCAGGACGGGGTTCGACAGTTGTGGTTTCAGTGGCTCGATTAGCTAACATCTCAGTTCAGCTGGATTTGAAACAAAGGTTATTGGATTCTCATGCTTCGGATACAGAGATTCAGAGATTAGTGGTTCGGTCTAAGATAGACCCGGAGACGAAGTTTGGGTTTGATGATTCCGGTTTGTTCAAGTTCAAGACCAGAGTTTGTGTCCCAGAAGACCTCAAGAGGTTAATACTTGAGGAAGGACACCGTTCTGGGTATTCCATTCACCCCGGTGGTACTAAGATGTACCGAGACTTGAAGGAATTCTTCTGGTGGACTGGCATGAAGAGGGATGTCGCGAACTTTATTAAGCGATGTCTCACGTGTCAAGTGGTGAAGGCAGAACACCAGAAACCGGGAGGAACCCTCCAACCACTTTCGATTCCTGAATGGAAGTGGGAGCAAGTGACTATGGACTTCGTGTCCGGCTTGCCGAGATCGATAGGAGGTTATGATGGAATTTGGGTGATAGTCGACCGATTGACCAAGTCTGCTCATTTTCTCAAGATAAAAATGTCCTACAAGACCCCGAAGTTGGCAGAGTTATATTGTGATGAGATTGTGAGACTTCATGGAGCGCCTGCTAGTATTGTTTCTGATCGTGATCCGAGGTTCACAGCTAAGTTTTGGCAGGATCTTCAGAGTAGATTGGGTACGAGGCTTAATTTCAGCACCGCTTTTCATCCTCAGACGGAAGGACAGTCAGAGAGATTGATTAAGTATTTGGAGGATTTGTTACGAGCGTGTGCTTTGGATTTCAAGGAAAAGTGGGACAACCATTTAGCTCTGGTTGAGTTCGCCTATAACAACTGTTATCAGACCTCTATTGGTATGGCTCCCTACGAGGCACTCTATGGAAGGAAATGTAGATCGCCTCTCTTTTGGGACATGGAGGATTGGCGGTGGACAGAGGAGAACAAGCTCGAAAGAGCAACACCTCGGGAGAGATTAGATAAGACCACTGCCAAGGTTAAGTTAATTCAGCAGAGAATGAAGGCAGCTCAGGACCGTCAGAAGAGCTATGCAGACAAGAGGAGAAGACCCCTCGAGTTTGAAGTCGGAGATAAGATTTTCTTGAAAGCATCCCAAGAAAAGGCTTTTCTCGGATAGGTTGAGGTGGGAAGCTTAACCCGAGATACCTTGGACCTTTTGAAATCCTTGAGAGAGTTGGAGAAGTGGTATATAGGTTGGACCTACCGCCTAGATTGACTGGGATACATAATGTGTTTCATGTTTCGCAGCTCAGGAAATATTATCCCGAAGAATCAACTATTCTCCCTGTTGAAGAGGTACAGCTTGAGTCGGATTTGACGATAGTAAGGCACCCGGTTGAGATTCAAGACTGGAAGATGCAAGTGTTGAGGAATAAACAGATTCCCTTGGTCCGAGTTCTGTAGAGAGATCAGAAATCCGAAGAGTCTACTTGGGAGACCGAGGAGAAGATGAGACAGTTGTACCCGGAGTTGTTCTCAGGTCAGACAGTGAACCTGGGGACCAGGTTCTCCGAAGGGGGGGGGAGGTTGTGACACCCCGACTCACAGTCGGTACAGGTAAATTATGTGATTTAATATTATATGCGTCTTAAATTAGTTGTATATGAACTTATATGAATTAATTGAACTTATATGAATTTACTTGAATTAATTTCGTATGTGAATTACTTGAATTAATTGAGTTGGCCTTGTTTGAACCTGTAATTGTTGAACCGAACCAACTTGAACCGGAAACCCTGAACCGAACCCGTGAACTGACCGGTCCAGCCTTAAAGGCTGAACCATTTCTCTCCTCCCTCATTTCACGTAACAACAGCAGCACTTGTCTAAGAAGCCAAGGAAGAAGAAAACCCCAAGTTGATCTCCATCCTTCTCAAGCCAAGATCTCCCTCGTTTCTTCGTCTTTTCTCGAACTTAAGTATGTTTTGGAATCCCCTCGTCTTGCTTGTCGTTTCTATGGTTTAATTTCTGAGTTTGGAGTGAGTTTGGTGTGCCTTTGCTTCCCTAGGTGAATAGTAAGGGTTTGGCTAAAATGTGAATATGTGCTCTTTGCTTGATGTAATGGATTTCTAGCTTCATATATGAGTTGTATATGTTGTATTTATTGCGTTAAACCTCTTGGTAGTTGAGCATTTATTGATGATCATGATTTTAGCTTGATTCTTGCATCCTTTGATCATACCTTTTAAATTCCGTTTTTCTTGAGCTGTTTAAGTGCTTTTATGTCAAGCATGATTTATATGAATTAATTGTGCATTTTGAGAGGTTGTGGCAACTTTGAGGCCTGGGATTTTGGCCATTTTGGCAAAAATTGAAGCTTCCCCTGCTTCTGTAATGTCTGTTTCTGCTTCAGATTTTCGAACCAGGCCGGAACGGCCGTTCCCGTCCCAGTTAAAAACTGGGAACCGGGCCATTTTACTGTTCATTACCGAGAGCGGGAACGGCCGTTCCCAGTTTGTACTGGGAATGGGAAGTTCCCATGGCCAAACCATTTTTTTAGTTCAACATTACAGACGTGCGGGGCGAGTTCGGGATTTTTGGGAACGGCCCTTCCCGTCCCCAGTACAAACTGGGAACGGCCGTTCCCATCTTCCTGAAACTTTGAGCGAGTGTGGGAACGGCCGTTCCCTACAGTGAAAGGGTCGTTCCCACCCTTTCCCGAAACCTGGGAGCTGCCACTGCTTCTTTTGCTTTAGTTATGCTATTTTGTGACTTTAATTGCTATTCTTTTGCATGTTAATTGTTATAACTTGATTTTTGTTGCTTAATAAATTGTAAATAAATATGTTGTGCTATAATTTGTGAATTATATGACCTAATTGTAATATTTTATATGTGATCATGAATCATGCATTTTGCCGAGCGTCCTATTTGGTTCATATAGAGTCTAAGTCTTGGGCTTTTGTGTTTTCTTTTCAGAGGAGGTTCCAGTTGACGAGCCCGAGGCATAGGTTGTTTGCGTCTGCTCGTTTTTGTCACGCACAAGGTGAGGTTAGGACTTTTATTAGTTAAGTGACCTAAAGCCTTATGTGATGTTTTCAAGCCGTGAATGTGACTATATATTATATATATAGATATGTATGTGTTGATTAGAATATATTTATGACCTTGTGAACAACTTTGTTTTGGGAAAGATACTAAGTAAGCATATATAAGCTAAGTTTGGAAAAGTCTTTATCTTTCAGTTAGCGAGATTGCCATAAAAGATTTGGCATATGATATGATTTGTGTTTGTGGATCCAAGGAGCTACGGGTAAGGAGCCCTCGGGACGGTTTGGGCCGTCGAGGTTAAGCCTGTGCGTAGTCTCCATCCAATCTATCACACGCGACCCCGGAAGCTAGGGAAGGTGTGATATTTCGAGTCCTTCGGCGTAAAAACCGGGGAGGGCACGATGTGGGTTCGCTACCCCTCGTGAGTCTGTATATGTATGGATGGTTAGGGCCGCCGGTGGCTCTTCCATCAATGGAGTAGAGGTTGATGTGTTATGATTTCTGTTTTGTCTGTTATGAGGAGTAAAGATTGGAAGCTCGTTCTCGCCGAGCATTTTGTTTTGTTGTGTTATGTTTGGGAAGGATGAATCGGGATAGTGTCCAGTGAAAAGGTTTTAAAGTATATGTATTTGTTTTGAAAGCTTTAGTTTGTAAAATCTATTCCGGTTCATATCTCCACACCTTTGCTGTGTGCTTTGCTTTATATATATAGGGTGTGGGTGTGGGTGTGCGTTAACCCCCTTACTCAGTCAGTTGACTGACTCCTCGTTTACTCTTTTAATTGCAGGTTTTGGAGCGTGAGCTAGGCGGAGAAGTGTGTCTTTTGTTTATGCACTTGTCTGTCTAGGTCTCGTTAGGTGCATTTACATACTTGCACTTTATTATTTTGTACCGGTATAGCTATGGCTTGTAGATACTTATTGACATTTTGCTCGAGCCGTGATGGCTTTTATACAGGAATATGTGTTGGTACCTATATGTAAATATTATATGAATAAGTATGTGATGGTACCTATACATATCTATGCGATGGTATTCTACTTGTTGTTTATTTTATTGCTTCCGCGCACTCTGATTCGGGTTGTTTAGCTCCGCCTAGCCTAGAGTGTGTGTTTGGTCTCCCGTTCGCTATGATACGGATTCGGGTACGGACATTCCATTTCGTATTCGGGTTTGGATTATGGTGCGGGGGATGTGGCCCTACGTGTGGGTGCTACATCCTTAAGTGGTATCAGAGCACGGTTGCAAAACCGGGCTCTATTGTCGTGTGAGTCTGTCTAGGTCGTACGGCTTAGGACAATGTGATTGTGTGATTATGTGTAAGTGTGCCTACATGATTTGAATATGTGATTACTTGACTAATTGATTACTTGATTACATGTTTATTTTCTTAATTGTATACATGATCATACACTAATTTACATGCATCCATATTGCTTGAACTTGTGATTTTTAGGATGCCTCCAAGAAGACAAAATCGTGAACAAACCCCTGATTTGAATGAGCCGGCTGTACCGAATGCACCTCCGCCACCACCTATGCATGCGGAGAATATTGTCCAAGGCCTACTCAATCAGCCCCAACAAAATCAAAGGGGTAATGTAAATCCGGGTGAAGGAGAAGATATATCCACCGTGTATAAGGACTTCCGGAACAACAACCCTCCAAAGTGGTATGGAGGTGATGATATTAAGGCTGAAGAGTGGTTGTCCGAGATTCGAGGAATATGGGAGATATGTCCCGGGAGTTCCCAAGTCAAGGCCGTTTGTACAGGGCGTATTATTCAAGGGCGTATCCTAGCTAAGAAGGTCTTAAGGAGTGGGTTTTATTGGCCCACAGTTCTCCAAGACGCCATTGAGTTTTCCATAAAATGCCCTAAGTGTCAATTCCATTCTAACCTCCCTCAACTGCCAGCCGCTCAAATGATCCCTATAGATGTCTCATGGCCCTTTGACCAGTGGGGAATCGACATCGTAGGCCCCTTGCCCATCGCGGTCGGACAGAAGAAGTTTGTCATTTTAGCTGTCGATTATTTTACCAAATGGGCCGAGGCTGGAGCCGTAGCAAAAATTACCTTCAGGGTTGTGAGGGACTTCATTTGGAAAAACATTATCTGCAGGTATGGGATACCAAAGGTGCTCATTTCAGACAAGGGATCCCAGTTCATAGCAGCTGACACACGAGAATGGTGTTCAGAGTTAGGGATTGAATAGCACTTTACCTCCGTGGGCCATCCCCAAGCCAATGGACAGGCGGAAGTCACCAATAGGGTCATTCTGCAGCATCTGAAAACAATGCTAGAGAGCAAAAAGAGTGAATGGGCAGAAGAATTGCAAGGGGCACTCTGGGCTTATCGCACTACTCCACGAGCGGCCACTGGCGAGACACCTTTCGCGCTCGTATATGGGTCAGAAGCAATGATACCAGCAGAAGTTGTAAACGAATCCGCTCGCGTAGCCTATTTCGAGTCTCAGCTTAACGAAGATAACAGGAGCCTAGAGTTGGACCTACTGGAGGAAAGAAGAGACAAGGCCTGGGCTAAAATACACAGATATAAGGCAGCCGTGGCACAACAATACAACAAGTGTGTGAGAGAAAGAACTTTCCAGCTAGGAGACTTGGTCTTGAAGAAAGTGGAAGTATCCAAACATGTGGGGAAATTGGACCCCAACTTGGAAGGTCCGTTCAATGTCATACAAATCAGAGCTAACAACACTTACACCTTGGAGACACTTCAATGTGAGCGCTTGTCTCGCCCTTGGAACGCATGTAACCTCCGGCGGTTTTATGTTTAAAAGCTCTCTAGAAACGATGATGTAACCATCCCACTAATGGGCTCTATGTACTACTTCAAATCTCAAGTAAGTTATAATACATTCTCTTGAATATTTCTTTACTACTGCTTTTAAATCACGCAAATGGATATGACCTACGTCCCTCGTTTCCACGAGCATGGTTGGCAATCCGTTCCAATACGCACGATATTATTGCACATGGGTTACGCTTGCCAGCACTCTACTCCACGTGCAAGGACGCCCTCATAAGGATAGTCTGGTAACGCTCACAACCAACCTGATGAATAGGAGAAAAATGCAAGGAAAATCCTAGTAGGCCTTGGTCGTTTGTCTCAACGCCTTGCGCTCGAAAACGGGATCGCCTGCAAGTCCTGAAAATTAACGGGTACAAGCGCGCTCGTTCAATGGTAACGTCATTCAGAATGAATTTTCACAAGTCTTGAACGAGGGCAGCCTCTCAGTAAGACCCTCGTAATACTCAAGACTTAGTAAAATTTTCAAAAATAAACAAAATTTTCACAAGTCTTGAACGAGGGCAGCCTCTCTGTAAGACCCTCGTAATTACTCAAGACAAGTCTTGAACGAGGGCAGTCTCTCAGTAAGACCCTCGTAATTACTCAAGACTTAGTAAAATTTTCCAAGTTAAGCAAAATTTTCACAAGTCTTGAACGAGGGCAGTCTCTTAGTAAGACCCTCGTAATCACTCAAGACTTAGTAAAATTTTCTAAGTGAAGAAGAACTTTCACAAGTCTTGAATGAGGGCAGCCTCACAGTAAGACCCCCATGATTGCTCAAGACTTAGCAAAATTTTTCAAGTTTTAAGACTTAGCTAAATAATACAATTTTTACTGAGCCTGTTACACACAACCTTAGTATCACAAGATTTTGTTACAACAAGCGCAAGGTAAAATTTCACAATCAAGGAAGCAAAAGGAGAACATTATGAGGAAAAGGAAGAACTTCATTAATTAAGGCTCTTCGCCGGAAATTACAAAACAAGGGCGCAGGGGCCCATAACATTCTTACAAAAAAGGCACTAAGACAGAAGAAGAAGAAGAATAATTGCAACCTAAGCAGATGAGGAGGAACTTCAGGTGGCGGGAGCGACGTCTTCATCCAGAACCACCAAGATATTTTGGGCCACGAGACCATGAACTGGGCCCTCCGGCTCTTGTGCTGGGGGGGGGCATTTTCATCTTGGATCTGGGCAGCTGGAGGCGCAGGCTCGTTGATTGCCGGTGCTTGGGGGGCGTTGGGCTCGTTGGCTTCATTGTCATTCTCAGCGGCGAGAGCAGGAACATTAACAACAGGCGCCGGAAGCTCATTTGCTGGAAGATTTTCAGAAGTAGCGCTGGCATTGTTATTTCCCTCATTTCGCTCCACTTGAGAAGCCTCTTCCGGAGGATGAGCCGCCATATACTCATCTTGGATGAGCGTAACCAGGAAGTTGTATTCCGGCTCAGATATGCTAGACTCCGGGTCCTCAGGGTTTTCATCTTCAACACATCGCTCATTGAACATGAGCCCCATGCCTTGCGCATCGCGGATGGATGGATTTGTTAGGCCCTTGTGGATGCCCTGCTCGATCGCTAAGTTGAACGCTTTCTGGGCTTCATCAAGGCAATGCAGAGAAGCCGCAAAATTGAATGCCTTGGAGTGGCAGAATTTGATGAGCACTTCCTTGTTTGATTGCTCAAAGCGATGAGGGAGTTGGCTCATGACGTCAGCATATTTCTTTTTCGCCTTCATGGCCCTCGTCTTCCAATCGTTGCGCTCGGCAGTGAGCTTCTTATGATTCTCCTCAAGCTGGTTAAACTAGTTGCGCCAACTCCTTCGAGCGTTCTCCGCGTTCGTGAAGTCACCTTGCAACTTCTTCATCTCGGCCTCCATCTTGTTGTACTCTTCCTTGAGGGAAAGGTACTTGGCCGTCTCTGTGTCCAACTCCTCCTGAAGCTGAGCACGATCGTTCGAGTGCACCATCTTCTTGTACTTTGCCTTCCGGTCAGCGTAAACTGTGGCGCGCATTTGGATATTTCTCGCCCTCGGGAGCACTTGCTGCACAGGCTCAAAAGGACAAAGGTGTTAACAAATATTTTGAAAAACAACACCTTCAAGAGATAATGAAACTACAAGAGGAAAGGAAACTTACGAAAATTATGGTGTGCACCATATCGTCGGTCACCTTTTCAACTGGCTCGGAGAACAGATGCTTATGATCCGTAGAAAATTGGGCCCTTTCATACAAATTTTGGTCGATGCCTTGGGACAAAGTCTCGTACCTCAGTAATACGGCACCCCCATCTGCGGAGCCCTTGTAGCTCCTGTCCCCCAGGCGGTCGAAGTCCCACAAATGCTCTTCCTCTGAAGAGGAAGTGTCTCCGTCGCCGCCTTGGGGCCTTCCACAACTTGTTTGCCCTTGCCGGTTATGGCGAAGGCATCTGGCATCCTCTTCCTCTTGCAGGAAGTTTGGCTAGCGCCCTCCTGAGCCTCGTTTATCACCACGCTCGCAGTGGGCCTCGTTTGATTGGTGGTGTTTGGGTTGACCACCCTCGAATCTGTCGCGGTCGGTGGCCGTACTATTATTCGGTTCTTTGCATTTGCTGCCCGGTTCTCCCCTCGCCCCTGCGACACTTGAGCGCCAGTTGCGACGCTTGAGCTGGCGCCTTGGTGGCCGCCACGACAGTCACCCCGGCCTGCTCTACAGCCTCGGGGATTCTGTTGATCTCCCTGCTGGGCTAGACGCCTATTAGCGTTGGCGAACCTAGCAGTATTTCTCATGTTTCCTGCCATCCTTAAAATGTCTACTCCTGCAAAGAAGGTGAAAACGAGGGTCAGAAACCCTTAAGCAAATTTCACAAAATACAAGGTACAAATGCAAAGTATGGTTAGCATCCCTATCTAAAAGTTAGTGCCTTAAAGTCTAACCATCTCTCTCCAAATCTCGAGCGGGAGGGTTGCTGAGATAATGAGGGTCGTCAGTAAGCCCGCACAGGAACATGAGTTCCGCATCGTCTATCCAGTCCTTGGCTCGAATTAGTTGGCCCTCGTCCCTCAACGCCGTAGCCAAGTCCTTGGCCCAGTCCTTAGGGAAGGCCGATTCTAAGCGGCTCTTTACAAGGGATCCCTTCCCATGAGATATCCATTCTCGGGCCACCCCGAAATCATCATCCGCTGGGGCCTTGACAAAAATGAACTTCTCCTTCCGATCTGGACCATAAGTGGAGGAAGGAGAGTTGATCAATTTCAAGTGGGCCTTCGCTTGAACGTAGTAGAAATAACCTGCCTCAGGTGACGAGCGCGGTGAGCTGACTACTTGGAATCATGAGGATCACACAGCTGGTTATCAAAGCGAGACCGTTGGGCACGATTTGCGAAGGGCAGAGGTTCAAATCATTCAGAATGGAAGCCACTGGGACTGGAATTGGAAATCGTAGGCCCCCCGAGCCAATTGCATCCTTGTATACCGCCATTTCGCCAGGTGGGGGATGGTTGGCGCCCTCGTGCTTGGCAGGGATTCTCCATGTGAAACGCTCGTCCCAGTAGATTGGGGCCATAACAAACTTTATCTCCCCTAGAGTGATGGTGCTGGGAGTCTCGTCCGGGGTACGATCTGTTGCTTGCATGCCCGAGCCTTCACCCTCGTTTGGCCCTTTGGTTTTCTTGGCTTTCTTGGGCCTCTGGGTTTTCTTGCCTTTACCCTTGTCTTGGGGTCTTTCTGAGGGCCCTGCTCCTCCCTCGGATTCCGGAGCCGGGGCTGCGATAGCCACAGTCACGGTGTGGCGGTGAGGGTGAGTGGCGCTCTCTGTTATCGGGAGAGTCACCCCCTGCCTCTCCGCCTCCATCACCAGATTCATTTCCTCAAAGAGATGTTCAACCCCATCTGGGTTCCTTTCATCTACGGCCATAACGGCCGCGTCCAACTCCTCGTCCCTAGAAGAACCCGGAGGAGATGAACTCTGGGTAGCCATGTCTTCAACTTCACGGGCGAACTCTTCAATATGATTTCCGGCCATGGTTGTGATGGAATTTGGAAGGGATTTGAGGATTTCTAGGAGGCAAAGTATGTTCGAAGAGATTCGGGATTTCTGGAAGAGGTAAAGCTTGAGGAATTACCAAATCCTAATGTGATTCTAAGGTTAGCAAAGTTAGAAGATTTCACTGGAGATTACCTTGGGTTTTCTGGAAAAGCTTGAAGAAAAGTTATGGATGCTCTGAAACTTGTTTGCAAAAAGTTTTTCGCGAATATGTGCTCTGAAGATATGTTTGCTTAAAGAGTGGAATAGATACAGAATCCCTTATTTATAGGGATGGAAGTTGGTACGTTTCTGGCAAAAAGTTCAAAATTACAATCATTTCCCGCCTAGGAAACCGTCCCCTTTATTGAACCCTCACTTACTTTCCAAGACTCACGCGCCCCACACGCATCAGCATTTAATGCTTAGATGCTCCAAGCGGTCATAAGAAAGGACTGCATTTAATGCATGAACGTTACAAGCAGTCAGTTGAAGAGACCGCATTTATGGCGCAATCAGAAGGATGATTGCCCAACACGCCATGCCTCATACGAGCGCAACGCTCGATGGATTGTGTTGGTAGAATTCTACAGTCCTTATCACTAAGGACTACAGAATTGGGGGGCAAAATGATGGGGTCAAAATACGCTCGTCCCACGTTTGGACACATGGCAACTCAAGATGACGACACCTGTCCTCTTGTGATTAAGGTAACTATACATGAGCGCTCGGACCACACAAGCGTCAGCATTCCTCAAGGACACGTGTCGTCTCTGCTATTCGTGCACGTGATCAACATCGCCGCTCTCTAACGAGCGCGATTCATACTACATGCCTAAGGCTCCAACCAGTTAAGAAAGCCCTCTTCGAGCGCTACACTCATTCAGGGAAACTTACACTCCCCCTCATTTTATGAGCCTTGACCTTCACCCCCTAGCGGATTCCTTGGTCTCCAAGGCTCTTGGTTGATACGAGCATGCTCTTAAGCCCTCGTTACCAACCCCTAAAACGGCTTTCTGACACCCTGTACATGCCCGCGCACCTGCCACTGTTGCTAACACTAACTTCCACCAGCTTTTGCAGAAGATTCCTCCTAGGTTTCTCTCTCGCAACGCCACGTGTTAGGGCAACATTCGGCCAAGACCACACGGTGCAAATGACTAAAAGGTCCCTGACCCTCAACTATAAATACGTGAGTTTATCTTCTCCACTATAAGCAATCTCCATTACTACAACTCCATACTTAGCATATTCTCTTTCAGATCTTCATCTGACTTGAGCGTCGGAGAGCCAAACTGGGAGTCACCTCCAGTTCCCCCAGCTTGGCCTTCTGACTTTGTCTTTGTATTTGTCCTAGCAGGTAGAACCCCCATCTTTCCCGGCGATCATCAACTGGTTTCCTCACCTAAACAAATTCTAAAGTGATCGGACTCTGTACCCCATATTCAGACCCATCACGCATATTTAAAATTGTTATACTTATAATATAAATATAATTAAATATTATTATAATAATTTTTTATTATGATATTAACTTTTATTTTTAATTAACTATGATATTGTTAAAAGTTACTTTTAATTCTAATTAAATATTATATTGGGTATAAATATAATTGTACGTTATCTTATTATAGTGTTCTAAAACTTTGATGTTATTTTTTAATTCTCATTAAATATGTATGGTTATGAAATTACTTTATAATTTTTCTAATTAACTAAATTCTTAGTTATATTCAATTTTAACTAAATGTAGCACTAATTATTTTAAATAAGTGCAATATTATATATATAAGAAATATTTAAATATTATAAATATTAATTATTTTCAATTTTTTATTTTACATATTTTTAACTAAATGCAATATTTAAGATTATTTTATTAATTATGTTATTCTGTATAATGTTTGTATTTTTTTTAAATTTCATAATTTTAAAGTAATATTTATATTTTAAAATGCAATAATTTATTATTTATTATAAAAATAAAATGTATTTCATGTGGTTGGTATTCTTTTAAATTTTTCCTAATATTTGATATGTATTTTTTAAGAAAAAATATTATAAATATTTATTTCTAAATATTAGAAAAAAGAAGTATTATATTAATTTTTTAAAATTTAAAACCGCTAACGGTGACTAACGAAAAATTTAACTGAGTTAGGAATAATATTGAATTTTTTGCACTTTGGGACTATATTTGTTGAAAAACTAAAAGTGCGGGATGATTTAAAGACTACGGGACAAAAAAAAAAAAAAATCGACCAATTTCCTATGGAACTAAAAATGTGATTTTCTCTTCTAATAAACTAATTTTTGCATATGTTGTCTGTTTTTATTTTTCATTTTATTTTTTAGGCAAAATTGCATTTATATCATATAAGTATTTCCTTAATCCAATTTTTGTCCTTCAAATTTTGGTTTGACACATTTGATGCTCTATGTTTCTAATTTTTTATCATATTTAGTTTGATGATCACATTTAGTCATGTATTAACACATTTGGTCCTTGATTAATTTGATTCATTTAGTCCTAGCATAGCACATTTAGTTTGATTATCATTTTATGGTCAATTCGCACCTCCTCGCTATTCATGGGTGTATAAATACTATGAAAAATGAGGATTATTGTCAACCTACCAAAATTTCTAAAATATAGATCTTTAGTTGGTGACTTAAGCATGAAAAAAGGACTAAAGTTTGACGTTATTAAGTTGGGGGACCCTCTGGCCACTTGGGGGGTGTGTGTTAAAAAAAAAAAAAAAAGGATTATTGTAAGTTATTGTAAATATTTGATATTTTAATTTTAAGAATCCACGTAATTTATTATTTATAAATGGCGACAACAAAATTAGCGAAAAAAAATAACTGAATAAATATGATATAAATGTAAGGCTAAATGTGAATCAAGAACCAAATATATTAATATAGGACCAAATGCGAAAATTCGGTCTAAATGTCTTAAAAATTAAAAACACATTAGGACCAAATGTGTTGTACCTAAACTTATAGGATAGAAGTTGAATTCGATATCTATATATATTATAAAGGTGCGAGTTGGGTTTTTTGGTTTCTTGAAACTTTGTGATCGCCCGAAATACCCTTATTATAAGACTTTCAATGAAATACAATTAAGGATAATTTTGTAAATTATAAATTTAATACATAAATCTTCTTTCAAGATATTTTATTCTATTCAAACTCTCTATCTAAATTCTAATCAAAATATAATTGTATAAGTCTTTCTTTAATTATAAAACACTATAATTACAATTTTATAAGATTTTGAATAAACTAATTCTAATATTATTCTAATTATCTCTACTAAACTAATAAATTCCCCATTTTCATCATGACGTGGGATGACCTACAAGTTATGGGTCATTTTCTCTTTTTAGTATGTTCCTAAGAATTAACATTTAAACATCTGACAATTATTATGACCAAATTTTAGCCGAATAGAAGAGAACAAAATTTCGGAAAGTTGAATTGATTAGAAAAGAACAAATTTTGAGAAACTAAACTTTGACCAATACTTGAAAGCACGCAATTACAATGTCTTATTCAAAATCTCTATCGTATTATTAATTTCTAAAAATATAGAAATATACATGTAAGTTATATTTGCTCACGACAATACTTTTAATAATATTAGACTTGAGGATAATTTGATAAATCCATATTAAATATTATTATATATTTAAAAATTTTAAAATACTTATTTAAGTAAAAATAAAATTTGTTAATAAGTTAGAACTAAAACTCTTCTCATCCATAGAAAACATATAAAATATTATAATAAGAATTCTTTCTAAAATTAATATATTAATCATAGGTTATATAATAAGATATTTTTATATTTAAAAATAAAATTAATAATATTATTAAAAAAATTTATTATTTATTGATAGACAAAAATGATATCACTTAACTGTACAACTAAAGATAAAGAGAAAATATATGAAATTATATATTAAAGAGTGTAAAAGGAAAAAATAATTTAATAGATAAAGGCGAGTATAAAAATGAAATATAAAAAGATAGATGGAATTTTGGAACGCCTCTTACAAACCAAACACACGACATATGACTTAGACTCAAATATGAACCAAAAGGCGCACAATGATACTATGAATACCTTGAGTGCATGTATGCATGCAATGATCGTAATTTACGATATTATGATGTGTGACTATGCCATAAAAGAACATTCGAGCACCTTTGATATGCAATTGGAATCACATAGTAGCATACTCTTATTCACATACATACAAATATACTATGACACATTAGGAACATGCGAAAAGAAAGCACAAAAATGAGGTTAAAGTTCAAACGAGACATGAAGGAAAGTAGGACCACTACCTGAGAAGAAAAAATAACGGCGACGTCCCACAGCCCTGGGACGTTGATAGAAAGTCTC
This sequence comes from Lantana camara, assembly GCA_037501455.1. Lineage (NCBI taxonomy): Eukaryota > Viridiplantae > Streptophyta > Magnoliopsida > Lamiales > Verbenaceae > Lantana > Lantana camara. Next base: position 21,948,520 of record CM074860.1, read on the forward strand.
CCCACAAGGCTGTGGGACGTTGATAGAAAGTCTCCTCGCAAAGTCCCAAGGTCTGAGAACAAATAAGTTCAGAAGTTCCCAGGCTATAGGGGCTAAAATAGAATGTTTGCCCCCAATGTCCCACAGTTATAGGACAAAATAGTTCGAAAGTTTTTCGAGCCGTGGGACATTCTAAAAGCGTCAGCAAAATAGGGGGTTCAAAGAAAATGACCACGGAGTGGCTATGTCACCCCTCCAAAGGCAACAATAACATATCTAAAAGTTTGCGAATGCTCATATACATATGCCATGTTAGGGCTAACAAAATACAACAAAACATGTTAACACCCTAAAACTACCAAAGATTTAACCTCCATTAATGGAGGTCTTAATAACTCCAACTACCCAACTCCTCAAACAAAAAATTAATGCAATAAGCTTCATATTGAATAAATGAGAGATATCTAATATCATTTATTCTAACATAAATACTATTTTTGAAGAACCTCTGACATGACACGTCATATACACATTTAAATCCCAAGAAAAGAACCTCAAAATAAAGAGGAGAAGAAGTAGAAGAACATATTTCATATCTTGAAGGATTAAAGGATGTATAAAGATGAATGCTTGATTTTCAACTAAGAAAACCTTGAAGCTTGCCTTTGCTGTTGTGTGTGTGTGTGTATGAGAGAGAGAGAGAGAAACCGGTTGAAGAGAATGAAGAAAAAAATTGAGAATAGAAATGGGAGGCATGGTGATCGGTCAAGGACTAGGAGAAAAAAAATATATTTTCTTATCTACTTTGTGCAATAACCAGTCCACGCTGACTGGTGTTAAAGTAGGAATAAAACGAACGGGCTTAGAAACATACAAGGTCACAGTCATTGGATTCGGTTTGATGTCTTGAGTCCAAATGCAAAGTCGAAATCGGAAAATTCATTTCCGTAAGTGGCCAAAAATGACCTAATTACATTTAGACTCCTAAACTTTTAAAAAATATCAAATTAATCCAAAGTTCATTTTCAATTTGATCTCAATACTTCAAATAAGTTGAAATTAAGGACATTTAAATACGTAAAGCATGTTATTTCAAATTGGTCATGTAACTATCATACAATTCATTGAAAATCATGAATATTCATACAATTCGAGAATTAGTCACAATTACAAACAATTAAAGCAATTACATCAAAATTAAAGATACAATTAAATTAAATAATTGTTTAATTAAACTCACTCATGACATCAAACATGTACAGTCGGATGAGCGAAGCATTACAATTCAAATGAAGAAATTATACTTAAGAAGATCATAAAAGATGCAATCCCGAGGAAAATAAATTTTTAGTCTGTGAGTAAAAATGTAGAACTATATAAGAAAAATGAGCACTGAAATTGCTTCGCTTTCAGGGCCAATGATACAAATCAACTTCAGATAATCTTAGAAAGTTAGAAGTTATTTAAATGAGAAATATTCGACAAAGCGAACCTATTAAGCAATTGTATTTCAATACAGGTTTGTTTGCATTTATGACATACATATAACATATTATATGATTATGTGTCATCCTATATTTTATATTAAGCATATACATCACTACATATTGAAAATGCATTAATTAAAACGACTTGTCAAAAAGTTTTAACAACAGATTTCAAAGTATGTCGCTAACTTGAAGAGAATTGAACTTTCTTATAAGTGGTTGAAATACACTATCATTATGGGTCGATCTAATTGGAGAGAGTAGATAGAGTACCTTAAAATCAGAGATAGCAGTGTCAAAGCCAATTAAATATTGAATATGTTATTAAAAGTCGGGAAAAATTATTAAGAAAAAGAAATTATAAGGAATTAATATCTATGTGTCTATCTATTAAGAGTAACCATTTAAAAGAAAGGGTTGGATACAAGATTCACTTTCCGAATAGTAAAAGTTAAAAACAAGTGACAAGTATCGACATACATTTTCATAGCACAAGTAAGAATTACATTAAACTTCATATGAGTTGAAATAATTCAACCAAATCAGGAAATATAAAGTGGCGATACTTAAATGCTAACTCGCATGTGCAGGAAAAGTAATACTTTGGCCAGATGTTGATCTGAGAGGATTGCGATAAATGGGGAAAGAAAAAACGTCAATGGTGATGAGTAATGAAGGATGATGAATATTGCTAAAGTGTTTATAATTGAATATTTCTAAATTGTATCTCATTTTATAAAAATCTCATATATGAGTATTTTTAAGTAACTATTACTGGGAGAAATTTTAATCTACTCTCAAATGTTAAAACTTTTAGTACTAACTCCCTATTTTTAAACTTTAATTTTTGTTTGCACCTCATTTTGTGTAAAAATACTCAATCACCTTTCATAGCAAACACACACTCACACACCCCAAAACCATTTGTTAACATAATACTTCACATACATAATTTCATACTTTTATTTTGTATATTTATACTTCAAAATATAATTTCCATACTTTATATGTAAAAATTAATATTTTTTTCTTCTGTGTAGGTGGATTTACGGGTAAAAAATAATAGATGATGCACACAACCCAATACTTTATACCATTAATATTAAAATTATACCATTCCAATATAAATTTAATAAATTGTACTAGAGCGAATGAATCACTACGAGAAAAATGACTTGTTACTACAAAATTTTTAACTACGATCATTTGATCGTAATAAAAGATAGTTATTTACTACAATTTACTGTACGTAGTAAATAATTAACGAATAGGACACTTATTTACTATGACACCATTATCGTAGTTTTGATATTTTTTGCTATAAAATATAATTAAATTCTTAAATAGTGTCTTATAAAGATTTGACATTTTTTTTTTGATTCCCACTAATTATTTAATATAGTATCAAACCAAAATATATTACTTTTTGAAATTCCAAAATCATATTATATGTTTTTTTTAAGACTAAAAGTAATATTATATTTCAAATCTTAATAATTTCTTTTATTAATTAATCAAATATGTGTTGAATTTTCTATTTATCATTTGTTGAATATTTTAAACTTTTATTGAAAATTTTGTCTCCCCAAAGCTAACAGCGGGAAAGTGAAAAAAAATTTATCTCCAAAACTTTAATGTCCAAAGCTTGAAAATTTAAGTCTTTTTTTGGAATAGGTGTTTACCCTTACAAGTTACAAGACATATTTTTTTCCCCCAAACCCTTTCACCTTTTCAACCCTTTCAACAGGCTAATAAGAAACCCTTCAGCGCAAGTCTTCAACGGCGGGGGGGGTTTCGACAGCGGAGGCCTTTGACGGTGGAGCTCCCAACGAGAAGTCGGTTGTTGTTTGCCCGGAAGTTGCTGCTCCTTTTCTGAAAACTCGCCTTCGCCTCAACTAGGATGATTCGTCGTTACGTCACCTAGGTATTACTTTGCCCCTTGCCCGATAATTCTTAAATTAAGGAATTTCTTGTGTATAAAAAATAATTGCTATGGCGATTTTGTTTCTGAACTTGATATCAATATGTTGATCAAAGGTTAATATGCATATTCGTAGAATTCCAGTACTCGCTAATATGTTTACTGATTCTCAGTGATAATGTGTTAAAGAATAAATTGATCTGAAAGGAGAAGAGAAATAACTTTTGCAAATGAGCAGCAAAATGCATTTTCTGACCTGGCTAATTAGCACATGCGTAATGATTGTTTAAATTCAATCTTTTTCATATGGATTTAGTGGGGTGGGGGAATGATAACATGTTTGACCTTTGGTTGATTTGGTTTTGTTTAATCTGCAAACATAGGTTTTTGCTCTATGTGGTTGACAAATAAATTTTAACTAAAGAAATGACAAGACTAACTTTAACTTTTTCTTGGTAGTTTTAATTATGATCTTTAAAAAAATTTCCTGCTAGTTTTAATTGATGATCTTAAGGTGCAATTAAATCCGTTTATCTGTAGTTGCTAACAATGGTTGACACATCTTTTCTGTGGTATGAAGGCGAGTTTAATTTCCACACTGCTAACTTTTTCTTTAAAAGACTCTCGACTGTTGATCAGGAAGAATTAATCTTGATTTTGGTTTGGTCTCAAGAGGTTGACTAGTGTCAGGTCTATTTTATTTACTAAAAATTGGGTACCTTTGTATTTGACATCCTGTATTTTGTGAAATATGCGGAATATTGTGAGGGACGCGATGACATTGCCTATTCTCTGCATCTAATGGTTCCAGATCAAGTTTGCTTATGTGAGGGGTTAGTTTAAAGTAACTAGACGTTTTTATTTTGCTTTCTTTTATTCCTAAGAGGCTGATCCTGATATTTCATCATATCATTCATGGTCTTAGTCCTCATTTGCAGAAATGGTTTTGGGATTTTTTTTAAAAAATCTATTACATGTCCTAAAACTTGTCATCGTTATCTGTTCCAAAATGTGAATTTTGTCAATTGAATCTTAGCTCATCATTTGTTACTATACTTACTGGGTATTGAGTTTTTAATTTTTTGTTTCAACTGAGTAGAGTATATTGCAAACTTTTGTGTTATATATAAGATGAGATGCAGGGTGGCACATTTAGATTCTTTGTCATTTTACCTTCTCGTGAAGTTTCAGCTCATCATTCTCGTGGTCCCATCTTTATCTATTAACTTTTGATCAACATATTGATATGATGTACTGGATTTTACTAATATGTTGTTGTCATCATATTGATATCAAGTTCATTGCATAATTACAAAACTAGTGAGCTACTATAATACTATTAGTTTGCATAGTTTAAACCTACCTCCTAGTCTTATTTGATTCCATTTGTCTGTAATTAATGGCTCGCAATATTTTGCATAGTTTATTAGTAAAAACAACATAATTTCCACCAACGGGTAAACTTAGTTAAATTGATTTGTTATACAAGAAACTGATTGCACTTATAAAAGGGGTCGGGGTCATTTTTTTAATGTTACAAGTTAACAAGAAGCTCTCTATTTCTCAATGAATAATTCCAGACTCATTATAATTTTTGTTTCGGAAAATTAATGCATTTTTAAAGATTAATATATGGTTCATGTGAGTTTGAATAAATTCAACGAAATTATAATGGTGACTTAATTTCTATAAAGATAGGCACATATGTACATATACAATGGAAGATAAATGAAATGGGTTGGCTTGAATAATAGATCATGAGTAATTCATTTAAATGAAATGACCTGACCTGACTATCTTTTTTACAGGCTTCTTTGAAGACAGAAAAGGAGAGAAAAACCCTCATTCAGAACGTGCTAAACCCCAAGAAGCAACCAGTAGCTGGGTTCATTTGACATAAAGATCTTTATTGGCAATTTTTGGATAAACACTTGAGCAGATAAAGTAAGTTTTTCATATTTGAAGAGAATGATAAGTTTTTATATTTGTAGTTAATTATCACTTTACAAATATAGAGATTTAAAGATGGATAAAAGTTGGGTTCATTTATCGAATAGACCATCTGATGAGTATGTCCATGTTGTTGAGAAATTCTTGGAATTAGCATTTTTGTGTAAATAGGAGGGTTAAATCTGTATTCTTAAGTTCTGTAAATTTAAAATCTGTATTCTGTAATTCTTGTGAATTGTGTGCAGGTATGATCAAAGCAAGAAAAAGACAATATGATCCAGCTTCTGATCAATTGACCGAATTGAAAAAGTATTGTAATACATTAGTCTTATTTTAATAATGATTAGTTGAGTCTTATTTTTTGTATATTTGTTAAAATAGGAGCGAAAAAGGTGCAACATCTACAAACACAAACTCAAGTACCTCTTATACAAAGACAAAAGAACTTGAGTCAAAATCAGCTACAAACATAAACTCAAGTACCTTCGCACAGAGGTATGATATTGATAAGTGAATTTACTTTTATACCTGGTATAAAGATAAAAAAAGTTATTTAATTAATATGGTCATCTCATAGAGGTTTTTATCTGCTACTTTCTTTAACAACCTGTGTAATTATACAGTACATGTTGATGGTATATATATGTTGTATCTCTGGATACCTATATTTTTCTTCCCAACCTTTGGGATGCTTTGAAACTGTGCAAGCATACACTCTTTTTATATGTGGAAGCATATTTTTCTTCTACTCAAGAAATGGAAATTTGTTGATGTTGTCTTGATAGTGTATATTGTCTTCCAAGAAACATGTTCATGAGGTTATAATATTACACTCAAGATGGCTTAAAGTAAAGGTTAAGTTGTAGCCTATTAAATCTGATATAGGAGTTGCAAGTTCGAATTGTTGTATTTAGTGTTTCTAGCCAAACTAATGCAGTGCACTTGTTTTTGGATATTGAATTTTGATCCCTTTTCTGATCTTATCCAAAGGGAATTGGCACATCCATTTAGTAGATGCTTTAACAGAGATTAGCCAAGCCTTTGAGCCAATTATTTAGTCACTAAAATATACATGCCAACTGAGAATACAAAATAAAGTCTGTCAGTAATCTGTACAGTTTTACTGCAATGAATTATTTCAAGATCTTTGTATGTAAGTAATTTGTACTCTGTAGTGAATTATTTCAAGATCTTTTATAGTTTTAAGAAATCTTCATTTGATATATTAATATTAATTTTTTTTATAGGTACAAGACAAACACAAGTGCTTCAGAATGTGGATAAAACAAGACCTCTTCCACAAATACAGGAGAACCTGAGTCAAAGTCAACTACAAACACAAAGGCAAGAGAGCCTCAATGACCAATTAAAGGCTCAAACAATCCCACGTAACGGTATCACCTTCTCTATGTTGTAAATCTTCTAGATAGTATCTCCTGATAATGGATATCTCCTGATAATATCTCCCTTTATGTTGGACAACACAAAATACTAGGAACTCGAGTGTTAAAACGGGGCGCGGAGCGGCTAGGTTTCCTAAAGAGTGGAATATAGGAAATAAACTTCAAGTTTCTCTGAATCCCAAAGGGAGTGTATCATGACCTGATTATCACAAGTATGCTACTGCATTAGGTTGTTTAGCTCGTAATGGAGCTAAATTACCTTTGAATAGTATGACTTTCAGTGCTATCCCACAATATCAAAGGGATATGGTTTGGGATGAGGTGCAGGTAATTAGTTAACTATATAATTGGGTACTAATTAGTTATATATCAACTTTTTAAAGTATTAGTTTGCTAAATATTTCAGGAGAACACTTACCTTTCTCTCGAAGCAAAGGGTGTGGTAATGTTCACAATATTAGATATTTGGAGAAATTGGAAGAGTAGCATTAAAAAGAATTTCTTTACACCATACAAAGATGACTACGAGTTCCTCTTGCAACAACCAGATGATGATAGGATTCAAATGAATCAATGGTTGGAGTTGGTCAATTATTGGAAGATCCCTAAATGCAGGTCATTAATTACATAAAAACTAATTATATGTTTCCCATTTTTATGCAAACCAAAATGAGATTATTGGAGTTGATTTAAGATAACTGATAGGATGTTGCAAACCAAAATGCCACAAATATTTCAAAGAAGGAATGCTTGTATAGGACCGGACGAACACTTTTTTCTACATTAGAGGCGGAGGTATAAGATATAAAATAACCTTTTAAACCTAGTTAAATAATATAATATCTTTTATTGATTCTATTTTTGCATTACATTGTATTCTAGATGTTGGCAAAAGGCGTTACTGATGTTACATGTAACGTCCCGGTTTTTTCATTTATGTATCATGTGATTTCATATACATTTCATAATATTATATGCGTTATATCTTCATGCATTTATATGTATTGTCATTAATGTGAATCGTATGAACTAATTGGTATATGTGATCTAATTGCACTATATGGCCTTAATTGATCCTTTATGTAAATTTGTATACTTAATTGCATAACATGAATTGGATTTAATTGACTTGTTGGTTAGAGATGATACTTGCTTGCATTAATTCAAATATTGGAAGGACTTATGGGTAAAATGTGGGGAATCACACACTTTCATGTAAGACTTTGGTGTATATCTTGTATCATCTCATTTCTTCCATCACATTTCATTTCATTCAAGAGAAGAAAATCTCACACACTCACACACACTAAATAACGGTAATTACCCCAAGGAAGAGAAGGAAAGATTTCATCAAAATTCAAGCTATACTTTAAGGAATTTTGGAGCTAAGATCATCATCATCATCATCATCATCATATCTTCATTTCATCATTTCTTTCTTTAATTCAAGGTATAACTTGGAGAATTTATGGATTTCTTGAATTTGTGTTTGAGTAGGGTTATGAATTGAATGATGGATTCTTGCAAGTTTGGAGCTAGAAGCATGTTTAGGATTAAAAGAAGGGAAGCTTGTATGAAAATATGAAATTTTATGGAGATTAGAAGCATGTATATATATAGGGTTTTGAAGATGAATTCTTGATGAGTTGATGTATGTTTCATGGTTTAATTGTTGTATAAGTGTAGTATAATGTGCATATGTTGTGTTTGATCATTTATTATGGATTGAATTGGGTTTTATTGGTTGGTTTGGGGTGTTTGCCGAAATCCCCTGTTTTCCCCTGTTATTTTTCGCCTAGCGGCTTCCCAAATGCCCGTTTGGCCCCTTAGTTCAAATCCTAAACGCCCGTTTCACTACCCAGAATTTTGACCCGAGGCTTCCCAAACGCCCGTTTGGTCTCCTAGCTGTTTTTCCAAACGCCCGTGTGGCACTGTTACAGTAGGTTTTCACACGCCCGTTTCTGCTTTCAGACTAATTTTCAAATGGGCGTTTCTCCCTCATAAGAACTCCGATTGACCTGATTTTTGAACCGTTGGAAACCTCTTGAAGTCTAGAGCAATTTAGAATTACCTCAATAGATTTTCCCATTTGTGAGATATTATCAATTATTTTTGGTGTCGCTACTTTTTCGACAAACTGCAATCACCCAATTTCAGGCTTACGCCATTTTCACCTCAATTTGAAATAAAAAACGAGTCATATATCATTTTAAAGGTCTACTTGTATAGTTTCATTCTCAACAAACAAAACCCAATTCCAATTTCTAGAACTTGAGATATTCCTATTTTTCCACAGCATGGTCATTTTCAAAAATTGTCGGTTTTTGGTAAACTTCACCAAAACCCCTCTTCTTGCATTCCTTTCACTTCCTTGGCTCCCATATGTGACTTATATGAATTATATACTTACTTTATTGATAAGTATGCTCCTATTTGACACTTATTGATACTTTAATTGGGAATTTAGACACATTCATGATATTTATTGATTTAAAGGCATGATTGACATTACATCACGTTGTCGTTTGTCTTAAGTGGTTCATACGAGTCGAGTCTTACGTACACTTGTCCTTGTTGCACAGATTTCCTTCCCGTTGACGAGGAGCACGCACCGTAGTTATATCCTTGTTTTGGTCATCACAGGTGAGGTTTAATTTCTATATATATATACATATAGAACCCGTACAACCCTACGTGATCTTTTAAGCCAAAATGTATATATATCTATAGTTCTTCTAAAAACCTTAGTGATAACAAGTGATTTCGTGATATATTGAATAATCTTGATATCATGAAATGATCGTGTATTGGCGAGTAATCGTGAATCGTGCACTGTGGGCCCGAGGGTTAGTGTATGAGCTAACCGGGAAAGCATGGGCTGACGGGTAACTCTACACGCCCCTCACATCGTGGGGATGAACCCTGAATCCACCAGGAGGCTTGATGGAGGAAGAAATCCCGTACGTGGGAGTCATGAACCTGACGTGCGTCGTGACTGGGTGGTGGGGCCTTGCAATCCCACCATCACCGGAGGGAAAAGGAGTTCGTGAAATTGCTAAGTGTGCACTGTAATTACTTGCATGATCATTATTAAATTGAAACCTAAAGATTGTATCGTTCACTATTGGTGTAAAGGTTGGAGATCGCCCTCACTCGCCGGGCCACTGATTAATTGAATTGAATTGATTGTTTTGTTAAATTGGGTTGTTGTAATCTCGGGCGAGACATTCTATTTTATTATTAAACTTATATTTTTTCCTTCTTTAAAAGCTTACCTGAGATTATAACTTGCATGATACGTGTGTCAATATTTATTTAAACCCCTCACTCAGTCTTCCATAGACTGATGCCTCCAACTTTCAGTGTTTTGCAGGTGCGTGCTAGGCGGGAGTTAGAGTCGTGCGGTGTCTTTAGTTTGAGTCTAGTGCACTTCACCTTCATCTTATTCTCATAATGTTGATACTTATGTATATTATGACATGTTCTGTAATTGTGGAGATGATAATGTATTGATATATGAAATTAGAGGATACTATGTCTTGAATACTTGATAAGTGACATGGGAAATTATTATGCTTCTGCTCGTTTTATTGCATTGTGATAGTTCAATTGAGGTTAGTCCCGCCTAGCTAGCTTGGTTCTTTTTTCTTTGTCACCCGTTCACTATAGGTTGGTTCATGTATAGACTTCCCATTTTGTATGTGGATCGACCTATAGTGCGGGGGTGTGGCACCCATACGTGGAGGGTGCTACATTACAAGCCTGGATGTGTGGATGGAGTGGAGATCTCGTGGAAAAGGGATAGAGGATGACAATACAACATCAGATTTACATGTAAGTGAGAGGTGCATTTTAGAATTTAACAAAATAAATACAAATAGATGATATCAAATTTTCTTGTACATTTTATAGGGTCAATTTACTCGAGAGCTTTTGAAAAAGCCCGAGAAGAACAAGACTGTATAAAGATGAACTCTTTCTAACAGCCATGGGAAAAGACAGTCGTGGCCATACTAGATGTGCTGGAAAAGGTAGTACAGTCAATCGAACTCAACTTAAATCTATGGCCAAACATGAAATATTGTCATCCCAAGATAAAGAAGAACTACAAAGGCTCAAGGATGAGCTTCTTGAAGAGAAAAGTGGAATGAAACAAATGAAAGAAGAATTTGTCACAGCGAAAAAGGAACTGCATTTGGAACAAGAGAAAACAAGTCAGTTGAACAAAAAGCTAGAACTGTTATTGAGCCAATTTTCGACTATCTCACCTACTTTAGTGCATGGTACTCAGGTAAAATATGCATCTATTTTGGATAATTTTTGCACTATGGCTGTTTTTGTTAATTCAACCTATAATAACAGGTTGCAGATGCACCAAGTTCCCATATGTCAAATTCTAATGTATCAAGAGATGCGCCCACTTGTGGATTACAACATTCTAATTTAGAAGATACCATCGCTATTAAAAGTAAATAGGTATTAATATTATTAGGGAAAATAGTTTTATGCATGAGAATAATGATAAAATTATGACGAATATTTGATCTTTTCGTTTAGATTGTTGGAGACAAGCTTGAGAAGCAAGTAGTTGCAAATAGTTCTCGCCAAATCATGGTACAACTAATAGATTTTAAACTTTTGATACTTATAAAACTAATGAATAATGGTTGGTTGCTATTTCTTTCCCTTTTTATTTATGTTTGTTTTCATAGGTCGGGCGAAAAAGTATATTTACATTGTCATGGGATACCGAAGAAGGTTGTGGCAGAAGGTACTTTTATTAGTTATAATGCTAGTGAAGGAGGCATGTCTCTATTTTGTCGAGTTTGTGTTACGAAGGCACTTGATAAAGATGAGAAGTTAGTAAAACCTCGTCGAGATGTTCAAACTATTGGACAAGCTGTTAATAAGTGTATTGCATGGGAGTTGGTTAATGTACGTAATTGATCCAATGTTGAATTTCTAAAATTTAAAATAAAATATTTCTTAGAATCCTCATTTACAAAGTTAGTACTTTATTTCTTATTGCAGCTTTCGGAGGCATAAAACAAGTTATCTTTTGGCAGATTTCTAAGTATAAATGAATGCTTTGTAGTTTGTATGTGGTTTTTATTGAAAAAAGATTCATTTTTGTTTAAAAGAGTGATCTGTCTTGCTTATATTCTTTTTTTCTTTTGAATCTGCGTTTTTTCTTTCTAAGAGGTGAAGTCACAGCTGCATTATCTACAACAACTGCCAGGTAAATTTCCCAAAGATATATTTTTGTTTCAGTTATGTTGTTTTGTTGCATATAATTTTGAAAGCAACCTCTAACTTAAAATGTTGACAGCTTACCTATTTGGCTTTGTGTGAATATAATCAAAGCAATGATTTTCTGAGATTGAATATACATGACAATGATGAATAGGATAAGTATTTCATGTTGATCCTCTATATATATATTTAAATGTTTCGAGCTTTTTGCAGAGAGGATAAAGGGCATGTATGCACCCTTTCCATATGTTACCATCTCTTAGGCAATGGTCAAGACATGAATTGGGTCTTCCATATTGTTTGGAACCATTGTTTTTTCCTTTTTTAATGCAACATAATTCTTTAATTGAATTCTCATGTGAAAGGTAGTTTTCTATTTCTTGTTATAGGTTTTGGATGCATAGATTAAGCTATCTTTTGGTGGATTTCTATATAAGATCAATATAGTACATTTTTGTCAATAAACAATAGTTTCATTTTGTTAATCATCCTGTATATTATGGGAAAGAATAGAACGTCTTTTGAATTCTTATTAACTCGTAAGTTTTTGTCTTTTTGGTAGTATATTGTTATGTAAGTGATGTTATTTAAAACTATTGCTTCGATTATATAAATTTGATGTCTTATTGGATTATATTTTGGTTTGGATGATGATATTTATTAATGCATTTCGGGAAAATATAAAAAAAATACAATTTAATAAAAATTATCATAATCAATTCTGTTTTTTACTACGAAATATAGATCGTAGTGAATACTATCTTTTAAACTTGAAATGTTTTCGCTACAAAGTTTTAATCGTAGCTAATATAAACTTTTTACTACAACAAGCATATTCGTAGTAAAAACTCGATGTATTTGTCTCATATTTGCTAGGAAATATTGTCCGTAGTAAAAGCTAATATTTTCGTAGCAAAAAGTTTTTGCTACGATCATTTGATCGTAGTATAATATTTGTTACGGCCACATCAACTACGATCACAAATTCGTAGTAAATGCGTAGCAAAAGGGTTTTTACTACGAATTTGGGCCTTTTACTACGATCATTTGTCCGTAGTAAAAAACATTTTTTCTTGTAGTGAATATAAATCTTAAAGAATAAAATTTCTATTATTAAGCGGTATATACTGTCTTTCTAAATGTAGAAATGATTATATTTAAGAATAATTAATTGTAATAGATTGTTAACATCGTCAAATGTAGTGTTGGTGACATTAATATTGAGTAAATTATCGAAAATAGTTGAGAACAAGATTTGGTTGAGAGGATCGAAAATAAAGACAGTAAAATTAAGAAGCGAGATTTGGTCGAGAAATATTGATATAGGGATGTTGCCACTATGGTGGTTGGGTGGAGGGAGGGAGGAGGAGAGAGAGAGATAATTAGTACACATTACTATTAGTAATTTTTTATTATAATTAATTAATTGATAATATAACCAATGTTTTGTCAATACAATTTGCTGATATGAAAAAAATATTTGTTATATTATAAGTAATGTTATAATATACGATCATGTCAGAATTTGGTGGCTGGTGAAGCTGCTGAATCGACCAGCTTAATGACTCAATAATTTATTTGAAAGAAAGACTTTTCGACCTGAAAATAGGACAAGGAAAAAAATAGTGAACTGAGTTGGGCGATCATGACGTAAACCCTCTGATGCCTAAATCAACAACTAGCTTGAGAATCTTATGAGTAAATTAAATGACTCAAAAAGTACAATAAATGTACTTACCAACTGATATGAATTCTACTGGTTTTATGGTGGTGGCCTTTGTGCGTGTCTAATTAGTATACATACTTAATGTGCATTAAATGCATCTATAGAGTTGATGGTTGTAGATATAGTGCACTTGACTGAAATATGTCAGGAGATTATGTGCATTTAGTACAGATCTTGTAAGATGCTTGACTTGTATCACAATTGGGGAGGTCGAGGAATCTGGTCACCCGATCGATTTCTCATGTATAAATTGACCCCTCTATTTCTGGTTGGGAGGGAGGTCAAGCATGCAACTAACTAAGACTGGCGCATCGTACCTTGTGTCATTCCACGTGGTGTTAGGTATCGTCGCCACATCATGCCATGTCATAAGCCCCCCAAAATCATCAGGTAGGTGTAACGTAGCTGATGGTCTTTCAACTTATAGAGGCGCTATTAACGCCCACATCAACTCACCAGATAATAATTATGAAAATATTTTGTTTTTTCATTCCCTGTAAATAGGGCTTGTCAATCATTTTCAAAAGTTACTTTTATTAAAAATCATATCGAGCGAGTCAAAACAAGTATCGTGTGAAGTGTTGTCTTAGTCTGAGTTTCAAAACACAAGCTCGAGAGACGTTGTTTGAAACACCTTATTACTTTCAACTTATAAGGTATTATCTCGACCCAACTCTATATGCATTTTTAAATTTTTTTTCTTTTCATTTTTATCTACTTTTAAAATGACATCGAGAAAGAAGATTTCAATACCTACCCATAAGGCAACCTTTCTTGAGCTTTAAAGGCCTCTAATCCTCAACTTGTAGCTTTGGGATGAGACCGAATTCGAGGAATAATTGACCTTTGTTTGAATCTACGTCCGTATCTTACTTTATATAAATGAATTTTAAGTTGGATTCGAGACAATTTGAGCGATATTGTAATTTTTAACTTCCTTTTTCAAAATTATTGATCTGGCCTGATGGTTATTAGTGTTTGTGAATTGAGGGTATGAGGTCTCGGTTTCAATTCCAGGCAGGTGAGGTAGGGACAAATGTCATTAACACTAAATATCTCTTATAAAGTATTACATTTCTTAAGAATACTTATTTAAATAAATTAGAATAACTTAAAAATTAGAAAAAGACTCATTTAATCTAAAGAAAAGATGAACGGATTTTAAAAATCAAACTAAGCATATAAAGTCAAATAAAAAATAAATAAAAATTATAATTTATTTTTTAATGCTAATTTTACAATATACCTTATAATTTTTTGTTTATAACTTATGAGATGGTGTTTATTATGCATGGACACAAATACGATTTAATACAAATTAATTTTTAAGCTTAGTAGGTAGGGATATCTGACACGGTATCCGATACAAACACAACATGTCACGATATAATAATATTTTTAAAAGTGTTCGTGCATTGTAGGAGGAGTGTTAGTTTCAAACTATTACTTTTTTATTGGTATCGTTAAGAGTTACAATTAAAAATTAAGTTTCAATTTTTTTTAAAAGGTTGATATTTCAAATAATTTAATTTAATAATTTAATAATTAAAAGTAATTAAATAAACTGCGTATTTAATGTGCAACGCACATTGTCTTTACTAGTATATTTATAGGACTAAAAATACAATTTTGTCTATTTTTTATTTTAATTTTAAGTTGAACCGAATTATTAAGATATAAATTTTTTCTTATTAATAATAATTACTTTTTCAAAAATTCAAATACAAAAACTCTTATTTAAAGTTGGATCACTAAACTACGTTGGTCTACTTAATTGTTACGGATAAAAAAAAATTGTCATCCAAACTAATGACGTTATTATACTTTCACACTCAAATTAAGTTTCGTTGCATATCATTATCTCTATTTTGCGTTTTTTACAGAATTCCATTTCCGCTTAATTTTTGGTGGTTTGGTGAATTTTTACTGGTTTCAATTGTTTGAATAGTAAACACGTGATGCACAGTTGCACATATGATTTAATAAAGATAAATTTATCATTTTATGACCTAGTAATTAAGGACAAATTTTTTCTTATTAAAATTAGTTGCACATCACATGTTTAATGTTCAAGCCACCAAAATCATTAAAAATTAGCCGCAGATGGTCTTTTATAAAAAGCTCAAAATATGGATGATGGCGTATACAATAAATACAAAGTAGGGATGATGGTATGCAACGAAACTTAGTTCGAATATAAAACTTTTAAAATGTCTATATTTCGAATGGAAAAAAAAAAATTATTCATAATTATTATTAATAGGACAACTGGTGTATTCTACTTACCCCCTGTACAACATTGTAGCGGGATTGAGTTTATCTTAGAAAGAACAAATTAAGGGTAATATCGGATAAATCCCCACTTAGTCATCATATTTTTACTTAACTCCCTAATTGGGCATCAAATTTTTATTTTACTCCCCACATGTAGTATGAATATGATATAATGCAGTATTTATATCTTATTATGTTGTATAAATTTTCATCACTCTCAAAACATGTTGTATAATGTTCACATAATATAGTACTAAAATGTTCTAATGCAGTATTTATATCATATTATGTAGTATAAATTTTCGGGGAGTAAAGTAAAAATCTCCAAACTGATGAGGAGTTATTTGAAATTGACTCAAGAAATTATGTGTTTTAATAACTAGTACTTTATTAAGTTCATTAAAAAAACGTAAAAAGAAATAATAATGCGTTCCGTAAGATGCATGCCAGTCGACGACGTCCTATACTCCTATTGAATATTTTATATTTTATATTTTATATATTTTTATATGATCAACGGCGGAGTCAAGTGGAGTTAGCCTGCGTGATATTTTTGCTCGAAAATAATTTAAGAACTAAGTTTCATTAATAAAAAAGGAAATAGATGTTTATTGATAGAAAGAGAGACGACGACAAAGGAAGAAAAAGATAAAAATTAATTGAGAGACGAAAAAGAAAAAGAGAAGTAACGACTTCAGAGAAGATAAAGCGGAGTATAATTTAAAGAAATCAAGGTATCAAAATGTGTAAAGTAAAGTATGATTTTCCTGTAGCGTGATATTTCTTATATCATATGAATATTAAGGAACTTAATTTCATAGACGGAAACGAGAGAGATTGACGAGAGCTGAGTATAATTTAGAAAAATCAAGGTATCAAGAGACTTAAGGGACTTAGAGATAGTTTACTTTATTAAAAATGAATGTATTAGTTATTCAACATATCAATTTTTATGTTTATTAAAATATTGTCAGAGTCCTATGCTATTATCAAAGCCCAAAAAAATATAAGAATATACAATGCTACTTAACAACTCCAAAAAGGAGTTGTTAATTAACTAGGACAAATATATTTGTAAACAAATTGAATTGAGTATTTAACTAAATTTTAACCTATGATGCATGGACACGGATACGGCGACACGGACACGACACGAGACGGATACGGCGACACAAATTTTTTCTTGAATTTCCCACCTAGGGAGTGTCGGATACGATGTCGGACACGAGTGTCCAACACGACACGACACGGCAAAATGATATTTTTAGAAATGTCCGTGCATCATAGATTTTAACATAACCATATTCAATCCAACTATATAATAAATCAAGAAAATAAATATTTTCTTAGTTTTATTAAAAATCGTTTTTCATCAAATCGGCTACACATTTATTAATATTTAAATATAAAAAAATTGTTGATAATGATGACAGGTGGTGCTTACACATACAATTTTTATTGAAACCGATTTTCATGAAATCGGCTACATTGTTCATTATCATTTAAATATAAAAAAAAATTGTTGATAATGATGACAGGTGGCACTATGTAAGTTGAGGGAATTTTTTAATGAAACCACGATTGGACCCATCAAAAAATTGAAAAAAGAAAAACTTATGAAACTACATACCAAAATTAAGATAGATGTCAAAAGTACACTAAAATTAGAAATTCACCTTACCCAACACCTAAACAATAACAATGTCATTATACTCTCGTCCATCACACTACAATAAATTATTCACCAGAATTCAACAAATAGTTATCACCTGTGTTGCATGGATACGGATGCGGCGACACGGACACGACATGACATAGATACGGCGACACGGATTTTTTTATGAATTTTCCACATGAGAAGTGTCGGACACGAGTGTCCGACACGACACGACATGATAAAATGATATTTTTTGAAGTATCGGTGCATTAGAGGTTATCACATTCTCCTAACTTTAATTTTGCCTTAGATTTGCCTCAAAAACCAATCAATATAAATATATCATTACTCTCGTATAATGTACGGACACACCAAAAATTCACCCCGTGCAGTGTCGGACACGGACATAGCTCCGACAAGACAAAATATGTCCAAAAATTTTAAAAAAATTCCAACGCGCTGGGGACACGGAGCGGATACGTGTCCAACACGTCTCCAAACGTGCCCGACACTCCGACACGAAAAATTCAAAAAAAAATTTTAATTTTTAATTTATTTTCTTGAATATTTGAGAATGTAATTTTTTTTAAAAAAATTATATAAATTTACTAAAAGATGTATAATATTAATTTAAATTTATTTATTTTTAATAATATCATTATTTAAAAAATGTCTTAAAATTATTTGCAATGATTTTAATGTTGAATTGGAAAATAATTTATTTTCTTTAAGTTTGTAATATTGAAGATTTTTATAAATATTTTATTTTATACAAATTTATATATATATATATATATATATATATATATATAATTTATTTATTTATTTATATATGATATAGCTATGTCGAAGCCGTGTCGTGTCCTAAATTTTTTAAAAAATTTGTGTAACACCCCTACACGTAGGGATGCCACACCCCCGCACTATAAGTCGATCCACATACGAAATGGATAGTCCGTACATGAACCAACCTATAGCGAACGGGTGACAATAAAAGAAACAAACTAGCTAGGCGGGACTAGACCTTAAAAGAATTAAATCCAACACGCGAAAATTCAAAACGGAAGCATAACACTATCATTTCATCATATATCAAATATCCAAAAGCTCATCATATTTTAGCTAACATATCAATACATTATCATCTTCAACATACTATACATACATAAGTCTCCAAATGCTAGCAATAACCATAAGATACTAATCCAAAATTATCAATATCATGAAAATGTATGAAGAGCTAGACTCGGCTGGACGACACGACCCGACTCCCGCCTAGCACGCCGTGGTGAAAACCTGAAAGGTGGAGGCGTCAGTCTATGGGAGACTTAGTGAGGGGTTTAAATAAATATTAGCGCACATATCATGCAAGTTGTAATCTCGGGTAAGTTTTTATAAGAGAAATCGATATATGTTAATAGTAAAACAGAACTTCTCGCCCGAAATTACAACAATCCAATTTTAACAATACAATCAATTTCAATTCAATTCAATCCGTGGCCCGGCGAGTGAGGGCAATCTCCAACCTTTACACCGATAGTGAATAATACAATCTTTAGGTTTTATTTCAATAATTATCATACAATCATTACAGTGCACACTTAGCAGTTTCACGAACTCCTTCTTCCTCCGGTGATGGTGGGATTGCAAGGCCGCACCACCCAATCACGATGTACGTCAGGTTCATGACTCCTACGTACGTGATTCCTTCCTCCACCAAACCTCCTGGTGGATTTAGGGTTCATCCCCACGATGTGAGGGAAATGCAGAGTTACCCGTCAGCCTATGCTTTCCCGGTTGGCTCATACACTAACCCTCGGGCCCACAATGCACGATTCACGATTACTTGCCAAACACGATCAATTCACAATATCACGATCATTTCAATATGTCAGGATAATCATTTGCAATCACTTGAGGTTTTTAGAAAGATTATAAATATATATATACATTTTGGCTCAAATATCACATAGGGTTGTAAGGGTTCTATATATCTAGGAATTAAACCTCACCTGTGACGACCAAAACAAGGATATAACTACGGTGCGTACTCCTCGTCAACGGGAAGGAAATCTGTGCAACAAGGACAAGGTTCGTGAGACTCGACTCGCATGAACCACTTAAGACGAACGGCGGGTTCAAATAATGTCAATCATGCAATTACAATCAATAGATATCATAAACATATTCACTTTATCAAGTAATGTAGCAAGGATCAAGAAACAAAGGTATAAATCAAAGTATAAGATATTACACAAACCTCCCCTATGGGCTTAAGCATGAAATATCACAATATAATTGATACACATAATATCATGCATTATATGACATCTCAATGAAGTGTTCATGCCGGAAACGAACCAAGAAAACCATGAAATTATACTTTGAAAATTATATTTTTATGTAGAAAAACATGGGTCGCGGTCGCGACCACCTATTTTTGCCGAATTTCCTCCAATTTTTCCAAAATCTCGAAACTTGGCTAAAATTGGGTCGCGCCTCAGTTTTCGGTCGCGCTCGCGACCTGCTACTCGGCAGGAGAAAAACAGGGCAATTCGAACCCAAAACCCACAAAAACAATAACAAAGCCAAGTTCACTCCATAACACTTATTTCAAACCCTCAAATACACATTATACTTCAATTATCCATCATTCAAACCATGAAATACACATCAAAGCCTCAAGAATTCATCATGAAAACCCCATCTATATACATGCTTCCAACTTCCATATATATCAATATATATTCATGCAACTTTCACTCTTTATGATCATTAACATGCTCTTAGCTCCAATCATGCAAGAATCCACCATTAAATCTATAAACCCTACTCAATCAAGACTTCAAGAATTCCATAAATCCTTCAAGTTCTACCTTGAATCAAAGAGAGAATAGATGAGTTGAAGATATGATGTTGTTGATGATCTTAACTCCAAAAATCCTCCACAATTTTAGCTTGAATTATGAGATGCAATCCTTCTTCCCTTCTTGAGGTATAAAGATCGAAATATGGTGTGTGTGTGTGTGTAATTCTCTTATGTCTTGGAATGAAATGGAACATATTGGAAGAATTTCATTATATATCCTAAAGTCTAGCATGAAAATATGTGATTCATCTCATTTTGCATATAAGTCCTTAAACTATTTAAATTCATGTAATAAAGTTCCATTCCTACAATTTTACTCACTTTGGTCCAAGAAATATTCATGCAATTTAGTTCTTAAATTTAAATGAATGATCATATAAGGACAATGTGGCAATTAAATCACACTTGACAATTAAGTCATGAAATAAATTCTCAATTTGATATGATTCGATATAATTTCACATAAAATTGATGAAATGCATTTTCATATAAGTTATGGAAATATAATGCATCAAACGTTAAGAAATTTATAAAATATCACGTAATACATAAATGAAAAATTCGAGGCGTTACAATTCGTTTCGTTGTGTCTGTGTCGTGTTGTGTAGTATCCATGTTGTCATATCTGTGTCTGTGCATCATAGGTTCTGAGGGACCATGTGTTTCCGAATATGGAAATAATTGCCAAATAAATGTAAATGTGTTGCAGGACTTAATAAAGTAGTTTAAGAATCAGTGCTCATTTCTTATTATCAATCATTAAACTCAGTACTCATTTCTGATAGTAATCATTTCTGGGGATCTGAAGAAAAATATGAGAACCAAAGAAATGAATTGGGGACAAGTAAAAAAATGGAGTTTGATGATGATAAAGAGTTCTAAGCAATAATGCAACGGACACTCCGAAATTTCACCCTGTGCAGTGTCGAACCGACACAGCAAAATATGTCCAAAAATTAAAAAAATCCAACACGCTGGGGACACGGTGTGGATACGTGTCCACTCGAACATGGAATCAAACGTGTTCGACACTCCGACACGAAAAATTCAAAAAAAAATATTAATTTTTAATTTATTTTCCTGAATATTTGAGGATATAATTTTTTTAAAAAAAATAATTATATAAATTTATAAAAAGATGTATAATATTAATTTAAATTTATTTATTTTTATAATATCATTATATAAAAAATGTATTAAAATTATTTGCAATGACTTTAATGTTGAATTGAAAAATAATTTATGTTCTTTTAAGTTTGTAATATTGAATATTTTTATAAATATTTTATTTTATATAAATTTATATATATATTTATATAATTTATTTATTTATTTATATATAATATAGCTCTATCGGAGCCGTGTCGTATCCAAAAATTTTTAAAAAATTCGTGTCGCATGTCCGTGTCGTATCGTATCCGTGTTGTCGTGTCTGTATCTGTGCATCATAGGTTCTGAGGGACCATGTGTTTCCGAATATGGAAATAAATGCCAAATGTGCGTAAATGTGTTGCAGGACTTAATAAAGCAGTTTAAGAATCAGTACGATGATGATAAAGAGTTCTGAGCTATAATGCACGGACCCTCCGAAAATTTACCTCGTGCAGTGTCGGACACGGACACGGACACGGTACCGACACGGAAAAATTTATCCAAAAAAAAAAAAAAATAAATCCCGACACACTGGGAACATGGCTCGGACACGGCTTGAACACGACTCCAAACACATCCGACACGGCTCTCCGACACGGAAAAATTCAAAAAAAAAAAAAATATTTTTAAATTATTTTCCTGAATATTTGAGGATATAATTTTTTACAAAAAATTAATTATGTAAATTTACTAAAAGATGAATAATATTAATTTAAATTTATTTATTTTTCATAATATCATTATATAAAAAATATATTAAAATTATTTATTTATAAATATTTTATTTTATATAAATTTATACTTTATTTATTTATATATAATATAGCTTTGTTGGAACCGTGTCGTGTCCTAAATTTTTTAAAAAATTCGTGTCGTCGTGTCTGTATCGTGTCGTGTCGTGTCTGTGTTAAAAATACTGTATCCGTATCTGTGCATCATAGGTTCTGAGGGACCATGTGTTTTCCGAATATGAAAATAATTGCCAAATGTGTGTAAATGTGTTGCAGGACTTAATAAAGCAGTTTAAGAATCAGTAGTCATTTCTTGTTATCAGTCATTTCTGGGGATGTGAAGAAAAAGATAAGAACTAAATAAATGAATTGGGGACGAGAAAAAGAAAAGGAGTTTGATGATGATAAAGAGTTCTAAGCTATAATGCAACGGACACTTCGAAATTTCACCCCGTGCAGTGTCGGATACGGATATGATACCGACACAACAAAATATGTCCAAATATTATAAAAAAATTCCTACAAGTTGGGGATACGGCTCGAACACGGTTCCAAACGTGTCCGACACTCCGACACGAAAAATTCAAAAAAAATTTTTTTTTAATTTATTTTCCTGAATGTTTGAGGATATAATTTTTTTTAAAAAAAATAATTATATAAATTTATTAAAAGATGTATAATATTAATTTAAATTTTTTGTTTCATAATATCATTATATAAAAATGTATTAAAATTTTTTGCAATGACTTTAATGTTGAATTGGAAAATAATTTATGTTCTTTAAGTTTGTAATATTGGATATTTTTATAAATATTTTATTTTATATAAATTTATATATATATATATATATTTATATAATTTATTTATTTATTTATATATAATACAATTGTGTTGGAGCCGTGTCGTGTCCTAAATTTTTTTAAAAACTCGTGTCGCCGTGTCCGTGTCGTTTCTTATCCGTGTTGCCGTGTCCGTGTCTGTGCATCATAGGTAATCTCCTATTGATCAAATTACAATGTCATTTATCTAAATTCAATAAATGGTAATTCATTGAGTTCTCCTATTCCCTCAAAATTTGACATATATACTGAAAAATGTATTCCCCGTAAATTCTCTAAAAAATTTCAAGACAAGAATAATATTTTAAGAACTGAAATTTACCACACTACTAAGGAGCGGTAAAAATCTTAAAGGAAAGATTATCCTGTCAAACTTGAAAAAATTGTTAAGCTAGACCAAACACCCCTTTCCCATATCTTGCAGAACTAATCTAATTCGAATTTTCTGCCCATCAGTTTGAATTCAAACTTGAGTGCTCAAGTATTAGTACCCGCTTGTTTTCTTTTTTTTTATTCCTTTTGTTTTTAATTCAGTTGGTGATAGGAATAGGATTAGACAATTCCGAAAAAATGGATAACGGGACAAGGCGTCTCTCTTGACCAAATACATGAGGTTGCTCTACATTTGAGTGTCCATTCATGCCACTTTGGTCTTGTCTTGTGCAATTAATTATAATTTCGGGTTTTGACTGTCTAAAGTCTAAACCTATATATGTATACTCTTGGTAATTTTATTTGACCATAATTTCTTCCTTCAAAAATATAATCTGATTCACAATATTTATATTTATTGTTTTGCCTCCAAAAAGTCTTGAGATTAATTTTTTTTTCCTGAATGTCTTACTTTAGTACGTCAGAGTTTCGGAGAGGCTAATTAGAAAAAAAATTTGACAAAAAACTTAGATTATCATATCTCAAGGTCTTATTTATAGAATATCAGGACTTACTGTTAGTATTCATGTTACTTATTATCTTTAAAATTCAATCTTATCCGATTTGTTTAAGATCTTATAAATCCACTAACATGATACTCTTCCGTTCGAGCTAACCTAGTTCCCAATGTTCAACCCAACACAACATTCATCTAGTTTAAGGTTCAACCCAACATTTAAGGGGAACAAAAACAAGAATAATTTACACTTATGCCCAAGATGAACTCAACCAAAACATACAGACAATAATAAAGAAATAAAGAGTAATCATATAAGGCAGCCATTACTATTTTAATACAGATATATCCTCCTTCCCTGATTGGACTCTAGAGCTAACCACCAACTTCAACAAAAACAGAATGATTCATGCATTTTTCAACGTCGTAAGCAACCATTTGTTCCTCCAATTATTCCTTTTTTCTTATAAATTCTGCTCCTCCGCATCATTACCAAGGATCATGCCTTAATCGTTACCAATTTACGTGTAAATAAGACGTATTGGCAAACATATTATCTAGCAGATGTCCTGACTCCTTTGGTGCTGCAATTAGTTAATTATTATTATTATTATTATTATTATTATTATTATTATGCAAGTGTCGTCTAAGGAATTCTACATGTTTTTCCAATTTTGACTGTAGAGTGATTTTAATCAAGAAAAGACTGAAGAGAAAAAAAAATATACAGATGCCGGCCAATATGAGAACTTTGAACCAAGACACAGGAGAAAAGAAAACATTATTAATAGGCCAAGTCAAATTTGTTCTACATTTTATATCAGGCATCAGGGAAAGTTCCTATTCTTTTATTATTTATCATATAGTAAATTATATATTATAAAAATCTAAATTCTTAAATACACATATGGGGTCAGCTATTTAATTCATATAAGAATTTTCTGTACACTAAGTCATAATTTGGGGTAAAAAACAAACCGCACTACTTAGTTTTAAATTGAATTGAGATCGATGGCTCAAATTTTATTTGTACTCAGGTCCATAACCTTAGCAGATTAATATTAAAAATATTTATTTTTTTCTCAATAAGATTTGAATTTTAGATCGAACTCAGCTCAATTAATTGAAAATATATAATAAAACATATGAAATGATTGGAGCCCGATGGCACCGAAGCTTCTTTAATCCCAATCTCTAATACACGAATACTTCGATTTTTAATCTCGTGCAGTGTTGAACACGTGTTGGTGTCGTGTCTGACACGTGTCCAACACAATAAAAAGTGTTCAAAATAAAAAAAAAATTTCTGACATGATGGGGATACGTGGTGGACATGACGGGATAAGTGTCGGACACAGGAGGAACACGGAAAACTAATTTTTTTTTTCTAAAATTTGAAATTATATATTTAATTTCTTTAAAAAAAGAACTGTATACATTTACTAACAATATATTATATAAATATATTTTTTTTATTGTAAAATTTTATCATAATATCATGACATGCAAAATATAATAATGTTATTTATAATGACTTTAATTATTGAATTTGTTATGAATGTATTTTATTTAAAATTTAAGCTATTGATTATTCTTATAAATATCTTAGTTTAAATAATTAATAAATATAAATATATTTATTTGTATATAATATAGTCGTGTCGGGGCCATATCGTATCCTAAATTTTTTAAAAAAATTTGTATCGCCATATCTGTCTCGTATCTTGTCGTATATGTATCACCTTATCCGTGTTCATGTATCATAAATCTAGTTTGTTTGATGCTCAATAGATACTCAGACAAAGTTTCAAGTTCGAAAAAAAAAAAAGAAAAAAAAAAAAGTAAGGCTTTAACGAAATTTACACCTCTAATCATTTTATTTTAGCACATATCTAATTTTCTTTATTTATTTTTGCATTTATTCCCTAGCCTCCATACCTAGTTCAAAAATAACAATCCAAACAAAAAATTCCACAATTGGAAAGAAAAATTAAAATGAAAAATAGAATGAGCGCAAAAATACCAAGTTAAATCGATTGATGCAATAATTGAATTAATAAGTAGCCAAAGGGCAATAGCGTAATTTTCCAATCTCATTAAGCTCATTATTTTAATACACCTTTCCATTTATCCCATCCCTCCAACTTCTATATATTGCAGAGAAATCCCAATTCCAATTGCACACTTTAACTTCACAAGAGCAATTGAACAAACAAATTAACCAGCCAACCCACTTAGCAGAGAGCAATGGCAGGCGGTATGTCAAACAAGGATTTCGAGATTGTCAACCGGAGAATGGCTTCCCTCGCCGGTCATCTCATTCCCGGCGGCCAAGAGCGAAACGGGAATAATAATGATATCGCCTTGTCAAATTGCAGCTCCGGCATGAACGACAGCTACCACCGCGTCCACGGCGAAGTTCCGACGTACATTCCCGACTGGAAACCGGCGTTGGATGATGACGGCAAACCCTTCACCGACATTATCTATGAAAAGGCCGAGGGCATTGCTAAGGTATGTTAGATTATAGCATTATCCACTTCTAAACTTCTTGTGCCTATTTTCTAGTAATATAAATTGGAACCGTTTTAGATGATGTTTAGACTAATTAGTAAATTGCTTAATTGTCCCACCAAACGATAAATAAATAAATTGCTTATTTGTGAAGGGAATTGTGGAATGATGAATTGTTAAAAGATGAAGTACGAAGAAATAGAACTAAATTTGAGAATTATAATGACATTTTCTTGAACTAACCGGGTTGTAATTTAAATTTATCCAAGTGGTGCTAATTATATAGTTGTGCTTGTACTAAAAATGCAGTTTCGGCCTTGTAGATTCTATTGCGTTTTGACTTTTGTCCTTCAATTTCCTCGTCCATTTATTTATTTAATGTTTATTAGTAGGCAGAATGAGATTAAAAGAGAGTTTTTTTATATTATTATTATTATTATTTTTTTTTAAATATTAATTGTCTTTCAACCCATGAAGTGTATTTGCCAACAGGGGGTTGGTCAAGTGGTCTGAGAGTTCTATCTCGAATGCAAGGTTCCGGGTTCGAATCCCTTGGGCCATTTGGGGTGTGTGAGTTAAAAAAAAAAAAAAAACCCATGAAGTGTATTTACGTAAAAGTAGAAATAAAATAGAGTTTATTGCACCAAAAACCCTGTGATATATCTAATTAGCACTCACAACCCTGTGATTTGAAAATTCTCAAAGCGAACCCTGTGATTGTAATAAATTAGCACTCAATTAGAATTTCAAACCTGATGGTGCAAAGAATCTGAGTTTCCTAATGCAACAACACTTTAGAATTTGTTTGAAAAGGGAAAGACCATCACAGGCGTGAGAGCCTCAGGATCTGGGTTTCCTTTTGAGCGTGGGTTCTTCCAGCTAGGATAACACCAAGTATGCAAGCTTCAAAGGTAGTGTTACTGTGGCGAAATGAAAAGCTTGGGAAGATCAACGAGAAAATGCCCAGAACAGTGTGTGTGGTTTAGTATGTAGATGATCAGTTGGGAGAAAATGCATGACTTCTCTCTTATTTATATGTTAGGGATGGGGGT
This sequence comes from Lantana camara, assembly GCA_037501455.1. Taxonomy (NCBI): domain Eukaryota; kingdom Viridiplantae; phylum Streptophyta; class Magnoliopsida; order Lamiales; family Verbenaceae; genus Lantana; species Lantana camara. Next base: position 21,976,216 of record CM074860.1, read on the forward strand.
AAATGGGTAAATTGACCATGTGGTCCCAAACCTGTGTTGCCCTAACACGCGTCAGACTTTGGTGGAGTGAGAATGACATCCCTGAAAAGGGTGACGGCGTGTCAGGTGCGCGGGGCACAGTACTTTTGTGTCAGAGGTTGTTGACGAGGGTTATGCGGGGGATGGGCCTAGGATTCTTTCTGCCGAGGTTCGGATCCAACGAAACGGGGCATGGTCAAGCCCGAACGCTGGTGACGCTCGAAGAGTGCATGGATGGCCTCCCCGCGACATATGACCCTTGAGCGTCGGAATCCCGAGCGTATTAGTGGGGCCCTCATGTGGGTGCTTCCCTGTGAAGGATAACCCTGAGGGCCGCTATCCGAGCGTCAAACCCATTGGTTAGGGCCCTTGGTCCGAATGGTCACCCGCTGACTGATGGATGACATTAGCTGGCAATTGAGCGGCGTGAAGGCCCATGAGCCCACCAAGGCGAGCGTCAGGGTATTAGTCAGCGGTGTGCTGCCACGTGGACGGCTCTGATTCGAGAGTGATTTTCAGGCCTCATCAAAACCCTACAGCCGTGGTTGTAGGGTTTTGAGTGCTGATTTTCATATAATCATAGGGTTTTCAGTGTTAATTTATATAATCATAGGGTTCTCTTTGAGAATTTTCAAATCACAGGGTTCGAAGTGCTAATTAAGCATAACACAGGGGGTATCCAAGCAAAAAACTCAAATAAAATATGAAACTCAACTTTGAAATAGTCGATCAAACCCATAATATAATTTCTAGATTTAAAAATTTCTATACTTCGTGACTATTAAGTGTCTTATTATTATTATTATTATTATTATTATTATTTGTTTTAAAATTAAGTGTTTTATTTTGTTTTGTACATATATAGATAACAATTAACAGGCCGGAGAGGAGAAATGCTTTCCGACCTCAAACGGTGAAGGAACTCATACGGGCATTCAACGACGCTAGGGATGATAACTCAGTTGGAGTTATTATTTTCACCGGGAAGGTAATTTTTTTATATCTCAATATTATTACCGAAGTTTGCCTCGGAATATAGTTGAAAGAGAATTAAAATACTAAACTATAGCATTAAATTGGTTAATTATTTTATGCTGGTAATTTGTTAGTTATTCATTTGGAATTTTCTGTTTAATATGTTTGTCATGATTAATTGTACTCATATTTGACGAGGATTAAATATATTTATCAATTTAAGATTCTTGGACTAATATGTGACGGCGCAGTCAAGACATTAAATTATATTCCAAATGCACTTTGAAGTCCATGATTAAATTTTATTCGTTTTTGGCTAGCTCAATATTATATCTGGAGAGACTGGAGTAAGACTTTCGTAGTCCAAATTCACTTCAGGACATTTATAATTTTCCAAGTCACAGAATTAAAAAAAAAAGTCCGATGCAAAAATAATCTTTGTTTTTCTTGCTATTTATGACAATATATGTGATTTCAATATTCACTTTTCACTATTAAAGTTAATGATAAATAATTGAATTAAAATTACCACTGTAAAAATTAGTCACTTAATTTGAGTAAATATGTTGTCACTATTAATAATTTAAGGCATATATTAGGGTCAACAAAAATTTTCATATTATTACTAAGTTAGCATTATAACTTATAAGTGTATTGAAGTAAATCATAGTGAGAATATAAGTGCAATCAATCCTTGCTTAATCTGTAATGTTTTTATTATTATATAAGAATAATAAATATTATTTTCACTTAATATATTAATTATATATATAATTAATTATAATTTTGAGATGCTAATTAATAGCAAAATATATTGCAGGGTACCCAAGCATTTTGCAGTGGTGGTGATCAGTCATTCAGGGGAAAGCAAGGCTATGCTGATTATGACAGTTTCGGTAGACTTAACGTCTTGGATTTGCAGGTCCAAATTCGTCGTACTCCAAAGCCAGTTATTGCTATGGTAAGCTTTAATTTTGTGGTCGAGTCAAAATCTTATTCGAGTAAATGTGAAATTATAATTTTTAGGGAATGTTATTATTATTTTTTAATAAAACTATAGTATAGAGATTTAATATATAGATTATAGGGGCTTGACTCTTGAGCCCGACTTTATTTATTAATTATTTATTTTCGCGGAATATCAGTTTAACTAATTATATGTCTAGATTAATTATTTAATTAATAATGTTTTTTCCTTTTTTATTGGACAAAAGGTTGCAGGGTATGCTGTGGGAGGAGGACATGTGCTCCATATGGTTTGTGATTTAACAATTGCAGCTGATAATGCTGTTTTTGGCCAAACTGGTCCCAAGGTATATATTTCATAATAATTAATACTCTTATATATACTTACTGCATTATAATGCATAAAAAGTGTTTCTTGTTCATGAAAACTGATCTTGCTAGTTTCAAAAGTCATAATTCATGTTGTTTTACAAAAATTTGCAGGTTGGAAGCTTTGATGCTGGTTACGGGGCTTCCATTATGGATCGATTGGTGAGTTATTAACCTTATAATTTGTTACTTTTAATTTTTCTTTTTCGGTCCTACTTTGTTACTTTTAATGATTGTATTATCATGGTCCTTTGTAGCCACAATTTGTTTAAATTCTTAATCCTGTCAATTAATTAGGTTGGCCCCAAAAAAGCCCGAGAAATGTGGTTTACAGCAAGGTTTTACAATGCTGCTGAAGCTGACAAAATGGGACTTGTGAACACCGTTGTTCCGGTAAGTTGAAACATGAAGTTCATCACCATGGAATAATTATATTAAATTTGAGAACAAAGCCCAATTTTCATGTTACGTATATATAAACATAAATGTATGTATAAATACACTATTATACAGATGTAACTTTTAAGAGAGACACTGTCCCTACCAGCCTTTCTCATTGTGTGCTTGTGAGTTGTTGATATAATTTATCACGTATTTTATAGTTGGCGAAATTGGAGGAGGAAACAGTGAAATGGTGCCGAGAGATATTGAGGAACAGTCCGATGGCAATTCGTGTCATCAAGTCGGCTCTCAATGCCGTCGATGATGGACATTCAGGACTTCAGGTGCATTTTTCTTTCAAATAATATTTTTTTTTCTTCTTTTAATTCATGGATAGATCATGTACAGATGAATATTATATATACCTGATCAATTCCCTTTCTTGTTCACTTAATATAGGAAATTGGAGGAGATGCAACACTTCTCTTTTATGGAACCGAGGAAGGTACCGAGGGTAAGACTGCATACTTGGAACGCAGAAAACCCGACTTCTCAAGATTCCCCAGACTTCCTTGAGTTTACTTACACTCAGCAAGTTCATGGCTGAATACTGCTCATGTTCTAGCTTTCTTGGAAAGGAAATGATGTTTGTAAACGAAATAAATGTCTAAAGACATAGCGAATGTGTCTCGTTGTTTGGTCTATTTAAACTCTATTGTATCATCTTGTTTCTTTATTTTATTTTTTCTTTTTAGATGTTTTCTTACCTGTTGGGGCCTTGATTGTGCCAATGGAAATGAGAATGAGGAAGGAAAATATTGGAAGCTCTAGTCTATGCATAATTTTATAATTACGAGTCTTGGGATACATTGGTTGTGTGCGCAATAAAAAGGATACCCTTATTATGTCTTTAAGATTTAGTCATTAATAATATGTATAAGATGAAAAAAAAATTAAATGATTACATAATGAGAGAGTCAAATGAATAGTGAATGTGGAAGATGATAGAAAACAGATGGGAAGAAACGAAAGAGTTTGAGATACTAAAGTCAAACAAAAATTTGTTATTATTTGGGCATTTTGGAGTATTTCAAAATTATAACTATGGTTTATTAAGTAGAAATAAGTTAGAAGTTAGATGTATTTAAGTACCAACTTCTATCTTAAAACTTTTAATTTTTCAGTAAATAAATGGAATGATATAAATCCCTCTCAAATATTAATATTCTTTTTTTTTTCACACACCAACTTTTTTCAATGGAGTCTATGTAGAAGTTGGTACAGCACTCAGAGAGGTTTGTTGACTCTTTGATCTGGTCGAGGGATGACCAACTTACATTTTTTTTTTTACCTATTCAACAATCGCTTTGAAGGGCCATAATGTCGATCATGGTGATCATCGATTGTATCTTGTATGAGGGGATGTCCATCTTCTAGCATCCTGACTCACTTTGATCTCCAGGCATAGAGGATGACACCTCGTTCTCCCTAGTCATCTCTTTCCAGAGCTTTGAACAGACCCTTGCCACTGATTGAGGGCCCTAGGTCCATCATCCAGGCTAACATTCAGTTCATTCGTGGGGGATGACCTAGAAAATAAGCCCCATCCTCTCTATGTTCTCAAGGCATTTTTTCTTAAAGTTCACACTAAAGTAAGAATTCGAGCGGATTGTGCCGCGGGGATGCTCAGACCCTTGGGGACAATCTTGAGAGCTAGATTAAGGATGAGGTATGAACAAGAGAAGGAATTGAGAAATGTACCTAACTTAGCCGCTTAAAAGGTTGTAGGAGAATGACTTCTACGCATGATTCGTCTCGAAAGACATCTTGTAAGTGAGTAAAATGGTTCTGAAGGATGAGTTAATCGAGGGTACTAAAATAAAACAAGAAAGTAAATTGAGAAAATTTGGAGTAACAAAGAACTTTATCAAGGAAGGCGCTAGAATTCTTTAGAGAGCAATAGAATGCATGCGAAGTGAATTTATGAAGGACGCTCACCCCTATTTATAAGGAAATTTGAGTGGGGTCCTGGGTGGGAAAGTTAGCGTGCAAACAACTTTTTCTGAGATAATGATTGCATGAACTCGGAATAAAAATCATCGCCTAATGCAGCTACCAAAGCCCCTTCGATCATGCGAGTTGCTAGACACTGTTTGACAACCCCCAGGCTGTATGTACATACCGTGGGAGTGGGTGACAACTGATATTATTGGAAATAGTACCCTAGAAAGTCGATTCGACGAAATTCGCTTTGGTATTTTCCTTGTATCAAAAACAATCTTTGACTGATAGACCTATGATTATAATCAAGGGCAAACACTTCTTTATGTACAATTGCATGTCTAGTGTGTTTCTTAAGATGTGTGTATTAGAACTCCCCTAATACATTAGACATCTTGTATTAGAACTCCCCTAATCCATTAGGCTATTAGGGGCTTTATCATTGTGTCCTTAAGAAGGATCGCCCAGTTTCATGGGGTGTAAAGTGCATAAGTTGATGCGTACACAATAAATGATGATGCTCGTTAGGAGAACGAGTACATTGAGTTGTCCCGCATGAGAAGATTCTTAAATGGGAAAGAAAGTTTCCACTTCTAGAAGAGGAAACTTCAAGATTATGAAACATTTCACAGGTCAATGGCGTGAGTAATTAATCCTTTAACTTGAGATTCCATTGATGTCTTGTGTGAGCAAACTAGATAATTTTAGATATAGGTCTAAAAGAGTGTCGCTCTAGACACCTGAATTACGACTTATATATGTTAGGGTTAGAAAAGTGGCACATGGAGGCGTGCGAGAATTAATAAAGGACCTACGCTTGCTTAAGACAAGTATATCTCTTATTGCATAAATCTTTCATATAGCATCCTAAAACCCATAGCCGAGGTAGTGGATCAAGACATCAAGAAAATAGTTTCTTTAGTTGAGATCAAATGGATATGGGACGAACTTAGTTTTAAGAATAAGATTAGTGGGACTCTAACTATTCTCATGCCTTAGATCTTAATCTGAGATGAGATGGTATGACGATCGTATATCACGAATGTCATTAACAGAAAGGTTCTTTCGATTTAGTTTGTTATTGGGGTAGGGGTCACACACCTGTTGCTAGACTACGGTTGTGTGATATGCGAGCTAATTAATTAGGTTTACTGCTAATTAAATGATGAACCTCGAGGGTCACACACAAATGTTATATTCAAAAGGTGTTGTTGGAAAGATCAAATAATTGATCGAAACGAGACAACACGTGTAAAGTACACGTGTGGCACGTGAGCAAGTTTGGGCTCGTGGTCCAATTAAGAAATTAAACCACATGTTAATTAATTGAAGAATTAATCATAAAGCCCAAACATAATTAATTGTAGAAATAATTACAAAGCCCAAGTGTAATTAATTGGAGAATCAATTGTAAATCCCAAATATAATTAATTGGAGAATTAATTATAAGGCTCATTAGAATTAATTCTAAAGCCCAATCCAGAATAACGAAGCTCAATAAATAATTAATTATTAATTGACAATTAATTTTAGGGTTAATTACACCTAGGGATGCAAACGAACCGAGCCGGCTCGTGAGCCTGGCGAGCAAGCTCGAGCCAAGCCCCTTTTAGTTAGGCTCGTGGCTCGCGAGCCAATATATTTAATTAAAAAAAAATATTTTAATTTTTATATATATAGATGATCAGTTGGGAGAAAATGCATGACTTCTCTCTTATTTATATGTTAGGGATGGGGGTAAATGGGTAAATTGACCATGTGGTCCCAAACCTGTGTTGCCCTAACACGCGTCAGACTTTGGTGGAGTGAGAATGACATCCCTGAAAAGGGTGACGGCGTGTCAGGTGCGCGGGGCACAGTACTTTTGTGTCAGAGGTTGTTGACGAGGGTTATGCGGGGGATGGGCCTAGGATTCTTTCTGCCGAGGTTCGGATCCAACGAAACGGGGCATGGTCAAGCCCGAACGCTGGTGACGCTCGAAGAGTGCATGGATGGCCTCCCCGCGACATATGACCCTTGAGCGTCGGAATCCCGAGCGTATTAGTGGGGCCCTCATGTGGGTGCTTCCCTGTGAAGGATAACCCTGAGGGCCGCTATCCGAGCGTCAAACCCATTGGTTAGGGCCCTTGGTCCGAATGGTCACCCGCTGACTGATGGATGACATTAGCTGGCAATTGAGCGGCGTGAAGGCCCATGAGCCCACCAAGGCGAGCGTCAGGGTATTAGTCAGCGGTGTGCTGCCACGTGGACGGCTCTGATTCGAGAGTGATTTTCAGGCCTCATCATTTTGCCCCCCAAATTCTGTAGTATCGCATCGAGCGTACTGTAGAATTTATAAAGGAGGGATCCTGAATTTCAAATATCCGAGGGACGGGGCATTACCCTCAAGGAGACTGCTGGCCTTCTGTAACGGACACAAACTGACATCGCATTAAATGCTGTCAAGTCCGCATTTAATGCTGAGTGGGAACGTGGGCGCGTGGACTCCGGGAGACGTGAGGCGGTTACCAAAAGTGGGGGGTTTCCTAGGCGGGAAATGATTGCATTTTTGAAATTTCAACCCCAATCCATGCTCCACCTCCCCTATAAATAAGGGTTTGCAGGGCCTTGGAAGCTTTTTTCACGCATTCAGACTTCCTTCAAGCATATCCATAGCAAGAGTCCTTTGCTCCGGCGAATTTCTTCTTCTCCACATCTTAGGTAAAAAAATTTCTGATTCTTCTTCTGATTTTCCCCGTACTAACACTAGCTTTAGGTTGTGTGAGACAAACTCCTGAAGGAGAAACCACTACCCACCGTTGAATTTGTTCCTGGAAGCTTTATCCTCCCTTAATCTTTCTGTGAGAAATCCCATTTTCGAAAAATTGAAAATTGACCATGGCCGGAAATCAAGCCGACGATTATGTGAGGGAGATTGAGGAGATGTCCGTGGGGAGCTCTTCTCCTCATGGCGATGTCCCCGTGGCCGTTCCCCTAACTAGGGCGCACCCAGTTGGAGGTATTCCCATGGCTATATCGGTGGCCCAGGCTCCAGTTGACGCCGGGGAGGAAGAGGTGAACGATGTTGTTCAGGGGATGGACGAGCGTGTTCTCGGTGAGCAGGAAGATCCCTTTGAGGAGATGGACAATGTGATGGAAATGATGAGACAAGGGGAAAGAGCCCTCCCAGTTTTGAACAGTGCTGTGAGACCCCAAGATCACAGGATCACAGTAGCGATGGCGGCTCCCGAGGGTGAAGCGGGACCATCCGGGCGTCCATTTGAGGCGGAACCTTCCAGGAGGCGTCACAGGAGAGGCAAGGAGCCTGTCACTCGAGTAAGGCAAGACAACCGCCATCAGACTGACAGGTCTCCGGAGGAAATTGAGAGTATTCTGACCCTCGGTGACTTGGATGAGTTGAGGGCGAAGGCATATTGGGATGAAGCCGTGTTTCCCACGAGGCTCCCGGAGGAGGGAGAAAGAGCCAATCGACCACCGCCCGGGATGCTGACTGTATACTGGGACGCTGTTCTTGCTGGGGGTCTGAGGTTTCCCATCGCTCGCGAGGCCGCCAACATCTACCAACACTTAGGGCTTTGCCCTTCACAAATTCTCCCCAACGGCATAGCCCTAATCAACACGTTCATAATAACGATGAAGGCCCTGGGTAAAGCACCCTCGATCATCAATTTTGACAGCTTGATCCAAGCGGCCCGCTCACCACGCTCGTCGCCCACAGATGGATTTTACTACGCTCAGGCCAAATCAGGCTTTAAGATGATAAATTCTCCATCTTCCTCATATGGCGAGCACTGGAAGGAGAAATATTTTTTCGTGGGGGCTCCCGGGGGAATTTTCGGAGTTCACCGACAATGGCTGGTTCATGGTGAGGGTCCCCTGATTAGGGAGAGGATGAGGAACAAGGATTTTGAGGAGTGGGCGATGGGGTTAGCGCTCGAGATGAGGGCTGAAAAGAAGTGGATTGAGGCGGAGACCTTAGTGAAGAATGAAGGAGTGTTGTTCCGATACGGATTATCCTGCCCCCCTGAAATGATACTCCATCCGCCTACTGACATCATGGCCCTCGACGGTTAGATTCTAGGAACTAACATCTCTAACCTTTAGAATAGTTCTCTGACTGGCAGTTATCCCTGTTTCCTTGTTTATATAGTTCAAACAACCGTTCTTCTGACGCTCGTTCCCCTTCATTTGCAGGTATCCAAATACTCTCACGAGGGATGAATGCTGAGGCCCTTTCAAGGATGTTGGGTGCTCAAGGGCCCGCCGCGGATCCTCAACAGCCGCAAACACAGCAGAACCGCCCACCGAGGGCGAGGGTAAACCGTCGAGCGGCGGGCAGAGGACAAGGGCAGGAACGTGGGGGCGCAGGAAATGAAGTTCCTCCGAGGGGCCCAATCGAGGATTTAACGTTGGAGGGTACCCACGAGGCCACTCCTCCGCCGGCTGCCCCCGTGGGCCCAATTTCCCTCAGTTCCAGCGGGTCACGAAACCGCTCGGGGGAGCCCATCCGTATTCATGAAACTCTCCGGGCTGATCGCCAGGGGAAAAGGAAAAGGATGCCGGACTCCCTCCCCATTTCCGGCAAGGGGAAAGAGGTGGTTGTGGGCCACCGTGGCGAGGGCAGCGACACTTCATCGTCTGAGGATGAAGATTTTTGGAAGATTGGTTGCCGGGGCGACGCTCGGTACAAGCGCCAAAGGAAGGACGGTCCCGTCCTACTGAAAAAGAGCGCCTTCTCTGTTAATATGGTCTCCGACATCGTCGGAAAGCTCCAATTTTCTGCTGACCACGATAAATTGAACGAGCATGACGCCGCTCGGGTCGCGGATGATGCCTGCCATGTTCTCCTGACGGTAAGTTTGTATTCCCCTTTACCAAATTTTCCTTTCTTCCTTCCACGCTCGGATTATGACCCCCGATTACTGTTTCCCAGGAGGTAATTCCGAGATTAAAGAACTTGCAGGGTCGAGCGCAAGCATATTCCAACCATAAGGCCAAGTACAAGAAATTGCTGCGTGTCTCTGACCCAGTCCAACTGCAAGAAGACTACAATAACCTCCACGCTCAGCTGACTGCGGCCCAACGTGATTTGGATCAGGCAAGGGAGAACCTTCGTAAGACGGACGAGGCCTATCTTACTTTGGACGAGCGTCACAAGAAAATGAAGGAGGAGCGAGACCAGCTGAGGGCTCAAAACGGAGAACTGGGTGTGCAGTTAGCGGAGAGCACCCGCCAGAATGAGGTGGCCAACAAGGCCTTCGCTGATTTGCAGGGCAAAATACAGGGCTTGGAGGCGAAGGTATCTTGGGAGGCGGTGAAGAAGTTCGTGCGCTCTAAGGCCTTTGTGTTTGCGGCCAACATCCAATGCTTCGATAATGCTCGACGCTTCTTTCACAAGGCGATTGGGCAGATGGTGAGGTTTGGACTGGCTCCGGAAAGCGCTCGTACCGACGCTCGTCTGCGCATGGATCTTGATGAGAACGGCGAGCCAATGGTCCAGGAGGAGGATCCCACGGATAATCTAGCGGAGCCCGAGTATCAGGAGCTGGTGGAAACGCTCCAGAGGGAGTTTATTGCCGCAAACCGGAGGGATCCCGAGCCTCTCTTGATTGAAGATGAAGGCACTCTTATGGACGTAGTGGATGCGGATGAGCCCGGCGAGGATCATACCTCTGATGCTAACGTACTGGCTCCAGTTCCCCTAGCAACAGCCCCTCCTGAACCAGACGCTCCGGCCCATTGAATCTCTCTATGCTGATCCCTTGCTGTTTTAAATTCCTTTCCATTATTATGAACATCTTATGCTTGTATTTAACCCTCCTGTTATTCCTTTAACGTATTGATTTTCTTTTCATACTTTAGCTTTCTTTCTCTACTGCTTTATTGTTTGAATGGTTTTTCTTTGCTCTTGGATGGTGAATGATGTAAACTTGTTGAGCTTTGAAGCTTTCATATCGAAATCTACTTGTTTGAGCGTTTGCGATTAGTGTGTAAGTAGGCCAAGGCGTCTTTTACGACGGTCCTCTGACATTCGTCATCATGCAAATTAAGCTTAGATGCTCGCGACGCTAGGCGGCTGGCTTATTGCAAATATGGGCGCGAGGGTGACCCTTAGGAAGGCTCCCAGGCCTCAGTAAAAATGAACTGTGTATTTGGACTTAGAAAACCTTTGAGGAAACTCAGGCGCGAGGGTGGTTGTTATGAATATTCCCAGGCCCTATTCTCCTTGAGGTTTGAGTTTGAACTTAGGAAATCCCTAAAGATTCAGTTGAGTACCGGCCGTAGACATTTGGCCTGTAGGGTTGGCTTAGTAAGGGTTAAAACGAGCGCAGCTGTAGTGTTAGTGGCATCCACTATTTACGAGCGTGCTCTTACCCAATTGGATGAGGGTCAGAGGGGGTTCTTACGGGCACAAACTGGAGCGATGAGCACTCAGCTGGCGTAAGTTGAGCGCTGCGCTCCCCACTGTCCGACGCGCTCATTCTTTAGGATTTGTTCTTACAAATCGCTCAAATTGTTATAGGTGGATGAATATCAACACCTGGACAGTGTAGTTTTGAAACAATTGATGTATTGCGTAGACCGTTCAACGTGGAGGATGCTCAACACGGAGTAGGCCTTTTGGTGCTCGAATCATTAGATCAAATAAGAAAATAAATGGATAACAAAATCAAAGAATTAAATACTTACTGTTATAAATGCATTCCTGGGAATTATTACAACGCGCTTTTCATCAAAGAAAACATCTCATGCTGCGGACGGGCCATTACAAAGAGGTTGAAGTTTACACGTAGAACCTTCTAAGGTTATGTGCATTCCATGGCCTAGGAAGACGCTCGCCTTGCAAAGTTTCTAGCAAGTAGGTGTTATTCGCTCGTACTTGAATGACTTTGAAGGGGCCTTCCCAATTAGGGTCCAACTTGCCTACGTGTTTTGAGACTTCAACTTTTTTGAGGACCAAGTCCCCTAGCTGGAAAGTCCTTTCTTTAACACGTTTATTGTACTGGCGAGCGACGGTTGCTTTGTATTTGTGAATACGTGCCCACGCAGAGTCCCTCCTTTCATCCAGCAAATCTAACTCGAGCGCTCTATTGACGTCGTTGACTGTAGGCTCGAAATAGGCTACGCGTGCGGATTCTTGTGCAATTTCCGCAGGTATCATGGCCTCAGAGCCGTACACGAGGGAATAAGGGGTTTCCCCCGTTGCCGCTCGCGGAGTAGTACGATAAGCCCACAGAGCTCCCTGAAGCTCTTCAGCCCATTCTCCTTTCTTACTCTCGAGCATCGTTTTCAAATGCTGGAGTATGGTTCGGTTGGTCACTTCAGCCTGACCATTAGCTTGAGGGTGGCCCACGGAAGTGAATCGTTGCTCGATCCCTAATTCATAGCACCAATCCCTCGTGTCCGCAGCAATAAACTGGGAACCGTTATCTGAGATGAGCACCCTCGGGATGCCGTATCTGCAGATGATATTCTTCCAAATGAAATCTCTCACAACTTTGAACGTTATTTTGGCGACCGCTTCTGCTTCAGCCCACTTGGTGAAGTAATCCACAGCAAGTATTACGAACTTCCTTTGCCCGACCGCCATTGGGAGAGGTCCCACGATATCAATGCCCCACTGATCAAAAGGCCAGGAAACATCAATAGGAATCATTTGAGCTGCCGGCAACTGGGGAGTGTTGGAGTGGAACTGGCACTTGGGACACTTCTTGGAATATTGAATGGCATCCTGCAATACCGAGGGCCAATAAAATCCACTCCTTAAAATTTTCTTCGCCAAGATTCGTCCGCCCGAGTGGTTTCCACAACTTCCACTGTGTACATGCTCTAAAACTTCTTTAGCTTGCGAGGGTCTTAAACATCGCATCGGTGGACCCTGGAAGGATCGTTTGAATAATCTGCCCTCGGTATCCAACGAGAAACGAGGGGCCTTACTTTTGATCTTCCGAGCCTCAACTTTGTCGCTCGGGCATGTTCCATCCCGGAGGAATCTGACAATCTCGTCAAGCCAGCAAGGCTCGGAGGGGTCAATCATGTGCACTTCTTTCGAGGGTTCGCCTTTACTTATCAGTGGTTCCTCTGTTCTCAGAAACGTAACTACGCGTTCACTGTGGCCGTCAAGAGCGGACGCAAACTTCGAGAGAGCGTCAGCGCGTTCGTTTTCTGCTCTCGGAACTTGCAAAAGATGGAATTCCTTGAACTTGGCTATCTCTTCCTTGGCGCTCGATAGATACCGTGCCATTGTGGCTTCTCGAGCCTCATAACTACCATCAATTTGACTCGCTATCAACTGCGAATCAACGTATGCTGTGACACGAGCGGCACCATTTTGGAGCGCAATCCTGAGCCCTTGGATGAGTGCCTCATATTCGGCTTCATTGTTGGTGACTTGAAACGCTAGCTTGATTGCGTAGTCAACTTCTGTTCCGAGGGGATCCCTGAGGGTCACCCCGGCACCGCCCCCTTGTGAGGTCGAGGAGCCATCCGTGTGCAAAAGCCATAAACCCTCGTCCTCCTGCGGCACAGTCTCCAAATTGAAACGTTCTACCAACAAATCTGCCACTGCCTGAGCCTGTATGGCTGTACGTGGCTCGAAGGAGATATCAAATTGACTGAGTTCAATGGCCCATTTAATTAACCTTCCCGAAACATCCGGCTTGGATAGGACTTGCTTGAGTGGTTGATCTGTTAGCACTGTGATGGAGTGAGCTTGAAAATATGGCCTCAACCTTCTGGATGCGTTAACGAGCGCAAAGGCAAATTTCTCAATTTCCATGTATCTTTTCTCGGCCCCCTGTAGAGTTTTGCTCAGGTAATATACCGGCATATGCTTACGATCGCGGATTGCTACGAGGACAGCGCTCGTGGCTTCTAAAGAAACTGATAGATAGACAAACAGGTTTTCCCCCGGGACCGGTTTGGTCAGCAGAGGCGCGCTCGTCAAGTACTGTTTCATGCTCTGTAAGGCCTTTTCGCAGTCCTCGTTCCAGGAAAAGTTTCGAGCGTTGCGCAAAATTTTAAAGAAGGGTAAGTTCCGGTCCGCCGAGCGGGAGATGAACCTATTTAGTGAAATGATCTTTCCCACGAGCACCTGGACCTCTCTCAGATTACGAGGGGAGGGTATGTCCAGGATGGCTCTAATCTTCTCGGGGTTTGCCTCTATGCCACGTTGACTAACCATGTATCCCAGGAACTTACCTCCTCGAACGCCAAAGGTGCATTTTGAGGGATTCAACTTCATTCCGTAGCGACGAAGGATGTCGAAAGTCTGCTTGAGATCTTCCAGATGAGAGTGTTGGCGCTCACTCTTGACTATCATATCATCCACATATACCTCCATAGATTTTCCAATCTCGCGCTCGAACATCCTATTGACAAGGCGTTGATAAGTCGCTCCCGCGTTCTTGAGCCCGAAGGGCATGACTTTGAAACAGTAAACACCTAAATGCACAACAAACGCAGTCTTGGGGCGATCCTCGGGCGCCATGAAGATTTGATAATATCCTTGAAAGGCGTCCATCATACTCATTAGTTCACATCCGGCTGTAGAATCTACCAACTGATCGATCCTCGGTAGTGGGTAATGATCTTTTGGGCACGCTTTGTTAAGGTCTGTGAAGTCGTTGCACATGCGCCACTTATTGGCGCTCTTTGGAACGAGCACCACATTGCAGAGCCATTCCGGATATAAGATCTCCTCAATATACTGAGCATCAAGCAATTTATTAACCTCTTCTTCGATGACCCGTTTCCTGAATCCATGAACGTCCCTCTTCTTCTGTTTGATGGGCTTGAAGGTTGGATCCACGTTCAACCTGTGGACAATGACGCTCGGATCTATTCCGGTGAGGTCAGAAGCTTTCCACGCAAAAACGTCAAGATTCTCCCTTAGGAAGTCGATCATCAAAACTTGCGAGGGCCCATCCAGGCTCGAGCCAATCTGGGTTGTTTTATCTGGATTTCCAGGCACCAATTCGACGGTCAAAAACTCCTCAGTGGGTTCAATCCGAACTTCCGGCCTCGGTGCTTCTAACGCTCGTTTCTTTCCAGTGAGAGTATTCTTGGGCTCATCACCCTCGTTTTCTGAGGAAGAACCGTCGACGGCCCCCGGCGGCCCACTCTCCGAGCACTGAACGTCTCCAGCTGTCTTCTTTTTATTCTTCTTTCGGTTCAGCTTGGCTCTTTTGCGCTCAGGGCCATCCTCATTTAACTCTGGGAAATCAACAGATTTCTTAGTAGACCCAGGTTGAATGGATTGTTTGGGCTTGTGGCTCCGAAGCGAAAGTATATAGCATTCCCAAGCTTCTTTGACGTTGCACAGAATTTCTCCGGTACCCTCGGGGGTTGGGAACTTGACCTTTTGATGATAGGTGGAAATTACAGCCTTGAAATCCACGAGGGCTGGGCGCCCAATGATGATGTTGTAAGGAAGATCCACCTCGACGATGGTGTAGAGGACGCTCAGAGTTTTTCGCTGTGGGGCGCGACCAAAAGAGGTGGCCAAGCGAATTTGTCCGCGAGGGACGATCTCAGAGCCTCCAAACCCTACGAGGGCAGTTCTGAGAGGCTCGAGGGGGATGTTTGTTATATTCATTTGTTGAAACGTTGAGTAAGGGAGAACGTTCACAGAGCTTCCACTATCGAATAAAACCCTCTTTACAGTATGGTTATGAACGTCTAAACTAACCACCATGGGACAGTCAGAGGTTTTTCCTATCCCATGGGGTGTTACAATGTGTTCAAGATCTTTCTCTGTAAACCCTATAACATCATCCTCTTTTGAGCGTGGTGAGCTGTCCACGGAGAGCACTGAGCGAGGGAGTGCCGGCCTTTGATTATAGCTCCGTACGTGGCGGCGGCGGGAAGCATTGGAGTCGCCTCCCGAGGGGCCTCCCGCAATCATGTGAATGACCGCAAAGGGTTGATTTTCCATGTCTACCCCTTTCCCTTTATTGCGCTCGCTGGTCTCAGGGCGCTGGCGACGAGGACTTCGTGAGCGGCTTCTTCTTCTTTCGAGCGCTTGGAAATGCTCATCGTACCCCTCTAGTACTTTCACAAATTCTTTGAGATGCCCCCCGGCGATCAACCGCTGAATTTATTTCTCCAGGTGGCGGCATTCATTAGTATCATGCCCCTTCTGCTTGTGGAAAGCGCAGTATTTTCCCGAGCGTTTCTGCGCCTCGGTCTCTCTTAGCTTGGGCGGCCTTTTAAACAGCTTCTGGTCCGCCAGAGAATATACTTCGGCAATTGGGCGATTGAGGGGGACCCGCTCGAGCCTCCGCGGGGGAGAGGAATGACGACGAGCGGGGATCGGGCTGCGGCGGTGACTCCTGTTGGGTTCCACTCTGTCCTCGGGGTTTCTGATGGGGCGAGGGGCATTCGCCATCTTCCGCTCCCTCGCTATATACATATCCTCGAGGGTAAAGAAAGAGTCTGCAATCTCCCGAATTTCCATCAACGAGCGCGGCTTTTTCTTGGCCACTTCCTCCACAAACTCTTTGCTGACGTAATGCTTCATGTTGATGGCACCGAACAGCACGTGCCTCAAAAAGTCCATCGAGGGTTTTTCTACCAGCAAAATCTCTTTGTTGAACCTCCCCATGAAGGATCGAAGAGTCTCGCTCGGCCCTTGGACCAGGCTGTAAAGAGCGGTCGCAGCCGGGGCCGGTGCTTTCAGCGAATTGAAGTGGCTGACAAAAGCATCCGTCAGGTCATAGTACCCTCGGATTGAGCGTGGGGGGAGCTTTTTGTACCATTCTTGGGCCATTCCTGTGAGGGAGGTGACAAACACCTTGGCCCAGTAGTTGTCTGGATGGTCGTAGAGGTGCATCAGGTGCACGAAATGGTCCAGATGCTCGGATGGATCCGTAGTTCCATCGTATCTGTTGACTGATGAGGGAATTTTACCCTTCCCTGCGCGGGTCATTAGGACTTCCTCGACGAGAGGGGAATCGCCTGCCATGATCCGATAATCTCGCTCGTCGGGGTCTTCATAGCTGGCTTCTCTCCTTCGGTGGGAAACGGGGCTACGTGGTCGTCGAACGTCTCTGGCCTTGGACCTCTCGTCCCCCTCATGGGGGGCGTGAGACCGTGCTCGAGAGAGCTGCTCTACCACGTTTTGTAGCCCTCGAATTTGGTCTTGCACCGCTGCTAGCTGAGGGTCACCAACATTTCTGCGGTTTTCCCTCCTGGTGGCCCTTGACTGGACCTCTTCATCATTTCCGGCCACCTCATTTCGAGGAGCCCTATCATCTCCATCAACGGGCCGTTCTTGCTGGACCCTCGGTGGGGCTTGATTTTCTTGATTCGGAGCAGGTGGGGGAGGTTGCTGTGCCCGTAGAGCATTTTGGGCCATTGTCAAAGGATGTGCAGGGAGCCCGCCCAAGGGTGGGGCTATCCGAGCGCCAGCGTATGAAGGGAAATAAGCCATAGTGAAATGCTCCCAGGCATTCTGTACAGCTTGGCTCTCGCACTGCGCGTACAACGCCTGAAGTTGTTGTGTAGTGAGTTGGGGCATCTCCACCCCCTGTATTTCTCTTGGCACTGCCAGGGGAAGGTTCAGTGTCCCCACTTGATATGGAGGGACCAAAGGTATCATTCCCGGCGTTGTTCCAGGCATTACTCCGGGCTGCGTGAGCGCGTATCCTGGCGGCGGCATGGCCATAGGATATACACCGAGATGGGAGGCAGGGACACTTGGAGCGAAAGTTGGGGGGGGAGGATTGGAACCTGATCCTCCCGTTTCGTTTCCAGTTGGGAGGGGTGCAGTGGCGTCAACGTTTCCGGCCACAAGGGGCGGTGCCCCTCCGGCGAGAGCAGGGCTCTCAGCGTTTTCTCCATTGGGGGGAGGAAGACCCCCCCTGTTCCCTAGAGTTCCAGATCTTGTGGCAGTAACCATGATTCAAGACTTAGGTGTTACTCTTCAACTAGCTTTCAGAGGAAGAAAATGGCAATACCAAAGAAGTTGGTGATGGTTTCCCACAGACGGCGCCAAAAATGATGGTGCAAAGAATCTGAGTTTCCTAATGCAACAACACTTTAGAATTTGTTTGAAAAGGGAAAGACCATCACAGGCGTGAGAGCCTCAGGATCTGGGTTTCCTTTTGAGCGTGGGTTCTTCCAGCTAGGATAACACCAAGTATGCAAGCTTCAAAGGTAGTGTTACTGTGGCGAAATGAAAAGCTTGGGAAGATCAACGAGAAAATGCCCAGAACAGTGTGTGTGGTTTAGTATGTAGATGATCAGTTGGGAGAAAATGCATGACTTCTCTCTTATTTATATGTTAGGGATGGGGGTAAATGGGTAAATTGACCATGTGGTCCCAAACCTGTGTTGCCCTAACACGCGTCAGACTTTGGTGGAGTGAGAATGACATCCCTGAAAAGGGTGACGGCGTGTCAGGTGCGCGGGGCACAGTACTTTTGTGTCAGAGGTTGTTGACGAGGGTTATGCGGGGGATGGGCCTAGGATTCTTTCTGCCGAGGTTCGGATCCAACGAAACGGGGCATGGTCAAGCCCGAACGCTGGTGACGCTCGAAGAGTGCATGGATGGCCTCCCCGCGACATATGACCCTTGAGCGTCGGAATCCCGAGCGTATTAGTGGGGCCCTCATGTGGGTGCTTCCCTGTGAAGGATAACCCTGAGGGCCGCTATCCGAGCGTCAAACCCATTGGTTAGGGCCCTTGGTCCGAATGGTCACCCGCTGACTGATGGATGACATTAGCTGGCAATTGAGCGGCGTGAAGGCCCATGAGCCCACCAAGGCGAGCGTCAGGGTATTAGTCAGCGGTGTGCTGCCACGTGGACGGCTCTGATTCGAGAGTGATTTTCAGGCCTCATCAAAACCCTACAGCCGTGGTTGTAGGGTTTTGAGTGCTGATTTTCATATAATCATAGGGTTTTCAGTGTTAATTTATATAATCATAGGGTTCTCTTTGAGAATTTTCAAATCACAGGGTTCGAAGTGCTAATTAAGCATAACACAGGGGGTATCCAAGCAAAAAACTCAAATAAAATATGAAACTCAACTTTGAAATAGTCGATCAAACCCATAATATAATTTCTAGATTTAAAAATTTCTATACTTCGTGACTATTAAGTGTCTTATTATTATTATTATTATTATTATTATTATTTGTTTTAAAATTAAGTGTTTTATTTTGTTTTGTACATATATAGATAACAATTAACAGGCCGGAGAGGAGAAATGCTTTCCGACCTCAAACGGTGAAGGAACTCATACGGGCATTCAACGACGCTAGGGATGATAACTCAGTTGGAGTTATTATTTTCACCGGGAAGGTAATTTTTTTATATCTCAATATTATTACCGAAGTTTGCCTCGGAATATAGTTGAAAGAGAATTAAAATACTAAACTATAGCATTAAATTGGTTAATTATTTTATGCTGGTAATTTGTTAGTTATTCATTTGGAATTTTCTGTTTAATATGTTTGTCATGATTAATTGTACTCATATTTGACGAGGATTAAATATATTTATCAATTTAAGATTCTTGGACTAATATGTGACGGCGCAGTCAAGACATTAAATTATATTCCAAATGCACTTTGAAGTCCATGATTAAATTTTATTCGTTTTTGGCTAGCTCAATATTATATCTGGAGAGACTGGAGTAAGACTTTCGTAGTCCAAATTCACTTCAGGACATTTATAATTTTCCAAGTCACAGAATTAAAAAAAAAAGTCCGATGCAAAAATAATCTTTGTTTTTCTTGCTATTTATGACAATATATGTGATTTCAATATTCACTTTTCACTATTAAAGTTAATGATAAATAATTGAATTAAAATTACCACTGTAAAAATTAGTCACTTAATTTGAGTAAATATGTTGTCACTATTAATAATTTAAGGCATATATTAGGGTCAACAAAAATTTTCATATTATTACTAAGTTAGCATTATAACTTATAAGTGTATTGAAGTAAATCATAGTGAGAATATAAGTGCAATCAATCCTTGCTTAATCTGTAATGTTTTTATTATTATATAAGAATAATAAATATTATTTTCACTTAATATATTAATTATATATATAATTAATTATAATTTTGAGATGCTAATTAATAGCAAAATATATTGCAGGGTACCCAAGCATTTTGCAGTGGTGGTGATCAGTCATTCAGGGGAAAGCAAGGCTATGCTGATTATGACAGTTTCGGTAGACTTAACGTCTTGGATTTGCAGGTCCAAATTCGTCGTACTCCAAAGCCAGTTATTGCTATGGTAAGCTTTAATTTTGTGGTCGAGTCAAAATCTTATTCGAGTAAATGTGAAATTATAATTTTTAGGGAATGTTATTATTATTTTTTAATAAAACTATAGTATAGAGATTTAATATATAGATTATAGGGGCTTGACTCTTGAGCCCGACTTTATTTATTAATTATTTATTTTCGCGGAATATCAGTTTAACTAATTATATGTCTAGATTAATTATTTAATTAATAATGTTTTTTCCTTTTTTATTGGACAAAAGGTTGCAGGGTATGCTGTGGGAGGAGGACATGTGCTCCATATGGTTTGTGATTTAACAATTGCAGCTGATAATGCTGTTTTTGGCCAAACTGGTCCCAAGGTATATATTTCATAATAATTAATACTCTTATATATACTTACTGCATTATAATGCATAAAAAGTGTTTCTTGTTCATGAAAACTGATCTTGCTAGTTTCAAAAGTCATAATTCATGTTGTTTTACAAAAATTTGCAGGTTGGAAGCTTTGATGCTGGTTACGGGGCTTCCATTATGGATCGATTGGTGAGTTATTAACCTTATAATTTGTTACTTTTAATTTTTCTTTTTCGGTCCTACTTTGTTACTTTTAATGATTGTATTATCATGGTCCTTTGTAGCCACAATTTGTTTAAATTCTTAATCCTGTCAATTAATTAGGTTGGCCCCAAAAAAGCCCGAGAAATGTGGTTTACAGCAAGGTTTTACAATGCTGCTGAAGCTGACAAAATGGGACTTGTGAACACCGTTGTTCCGGTAAGTTGAAACATGAAGTTCATCACCATGGAATAATTATATTAAATTTGAGAACAAAGCCCAATTTTCATGTTACGTATATATAAACATAAATGTATGTATAAATACACTATTATACAGATGTAACTTTTAAGAGAGACACTGTCCCTACCAGCCTTTCTCATTGTGTGCTTGTGAGTTGTTGATATAATTTATCACGTATTTTATAGTTGGCGAAATTGGAGGAGGAAACAGTGAAATGGTGCCGAGAGATATTGAGGAACAGTCCGATGGCAATTCGTGTCATCAAGTCGGCTCTCAATGCCGTCGATGATGGACATTCAGGACTTCAGGTGCATTTTTCTTTCAAATAATATTTTTTTTTCTTCTTTTAATTCATGGATAGATCATGTACAGATGAATATTATATATACCTGATCAATTCCCTTTCTTGTTCACTTAATATAGGAAATTGGAGGAGATGCAACACTTCTCTTTTATGGAACCGAGGAAGGTACCGAGGGTAAGACTGCATACTTGGAACGCAGAAAACCCGACTTCTCAAGATTCCCCAGACTTCCTTGAGTTTACTTACACTCAGCAAGTTCATGGCTGAATACTGCTCATGTTCTAGCTTTCTTGGAAAGGAAATGATGTTTGTAAACGAAATAAATGTCTAAAGACATAGCGAATGTGTCTCGTTGTTTGGTCTATTTAAACTCTATTGTATCATCTTGTTTCTTTATTTTATTTTTTCTTTTTAGATGTTTTCTTACCTGTTGGGGCCTTGATTGTGCCAATGGAAATGAGAATGAGGAAGGAAAATATTGGAAGCTCTAGTCTATGCATAATTTTATAATTACGAGTCTTGGGATACATTGGTTGTGTGCGCAATAAAAAGGATACCCTTATTATGTCTTTAAGATTTAGTCATTAATAATATGTATAAGATGAAAAAAAAATTAAATGATTACATAATGAGAGAGTCAAATGAATAGTGAATGTGGAAGATGATAGAAAACAGATGGGAAGAAACGAAAGAGTTTGAGATACTAAAGTCAAACAAAAATTTGTTATTATTTGGGCATTTTGGAGTATTTCAAAATTATAACTATGGTTTATTAAGTAGAAATAAGTTAGAAGTTAGATGTATTTAAGTACCAACTTCTATCTTAAAACTTTTAATTTTTCAGTAAATAAATGGAATGATATAAATCCCTCTCAAATATTAATATTCTTTTTTTTTTCACACACCAACTTTTTTCAATGGAGTCTATGTAGAAGTTGGTACAGCACTCAGAGAGGTTTGTTGACTCTTTGATCTGGTCGAGGGATGACCAACTTACATTTTTTTTTTTTACCTATTCAACAATCGCTTTGAAGGGCCATAATGTCGATCATGGTGATCATCGATTGTATCTTGTATGAGGGGATGTCCATCTTCTAGCATCCTGACTCACTTTGATCTCCAGGCATAGAGGATGACACCTCGTTCTCCCTAGTCATCTCTTTCCAGAGCTTTGAACAGACCCTTGCCACTGATTGAGGGCCCTAGGTCCATCATCCAGGCTAACATTCAGTTCATTCGTGGGGGATGACCTAGAAAATAAGCCCCATCCTCTCTATGTTCTCAAGGCATTTTTTCTTAAAGTTCACACTAAAGTAAGAATTCGAGCGGATTGTGCCGCGGGGATGCTCAGACCCTTGGGGACAATCTTGAGAGCTAGATTAAGGATGAGGTATGAACAAGAGAAGGAATTGAGAAATGTACCTAACTTAGCCGCTTAAAAGGTTGTAGGAGAATGACTTCTACGCATGATTCGTCTCGAAAGACATCTTGTAAGTGAGTAAAATGGTTCTGAAGTATGAGTTAATCGAGGGTACTAAAATAAAACAAGAAAGTAAATTGAGAAAATTTGGAGTAACAAAGAACTTTATCAAGGAAGGCGCTAGAATTCTTTAGAGAGCAATAGAATGCATGCGAAGTGAATTTATGAAGGACGCTCACCCCTATTTATAAGGAAATTTGAGTGGGGTCCTGGGTGGGAAAGTTAGCGTGCAAACAACTTTTTCTGAGATAATGATTGCATGAACTCGGAATAAAAATCATCGCCTAATGCAGCTACCAAAGCCCCTTCGATCATGCGAGTTGCTAGACACTGTTTGACAACCCCCAGGCTGTATGTACATACCGTGGGAGTGGGTGACAACTGATATTATTGGAAATAGTACCCTAGAAAGTCGATTCGACGAAATTCGCTTTGGTATTTTCCTTGTATCAAAAACAATCTTTGACTGATAGACCTATGATTATAATCAAGGGCAAACACTTCTTTATGTACAATTGCATGTCTAGTGTGTTTCTTAAGATGTGTGTATTAGAACTCCCCTAATACATTAGACATCTTGTATTAGAACTCCCCTAATCCATTAGGCTATTAGGGGCTTTATCATTGTGTCCTTAAGAAGGATCGCCCAGTTTCATGGGGTGTAAAGTGCATAAGTTGATGCGTACACAATAAATGATGATGCTCGTTAGGAGAACGAGTACATTGAGTTGTCCCGCATGAGAAGATTCTTAAATGGGAAAGAAAGTTTCCACTTCTAGAAGAGGAAACTTCAAGATTATGAAACATTTCACAGGTCAATGGCGTGAGTAATTAATCCTTTAACTTGAGATTCCATTGATGTCTTGTGTGAGCAAACTAGATAATTTTAGATATAGGTCTAAAAGAGTGTCGCTCTAGACACCTGAATTACGACTTATATATGTTAGGGTTAGAAAAGTGGCACATGGAGGCGTGCGAGAATTAATAAAGGACCTACGCTTGCTTAAGACAAGTATATCTCTTATTGCATAAATCTTTCATATAGCATCCTAAAACCCATAGCCGAGGTAGTGGATCAAGACATCAAGAAAATAGTTTCTTTAGTTGAGATCAAATGGATATGGGACGAACTTAGTTTTAAGAATAAGATTAGTGGGACTCTAACTATTCTCATGCCTTAGATCTTAATCTGAGATGAGATGGTATGACGATCGTATATCACGAATGTCATTAACAGAAAGGTTCTTTCGATTTAGTTTGTTATTGGGGTAGGGGTCACACACCTGTTGCTAGACTACGGTTGTGTGATATGCGAGCTAATTAATTAGGTTTACTGCTAATTAAATGATGAACCTCGAGGGTCACACACAAATGTTATATTCAAAAGGTGTTGTTGGAAAGATCAAATAATTGATCGAAACGAGACAACACGTGTAAAGTACACGTGTGGCACGTGAGCAAGTTTGGGCTCGTGGTCCAATTAAGAAATTAAACCACATGTTAATTAATTGAAGAATTAATCATAAAGCCCAAACATAATTAATTGTAGAAATAATTACAAAGCCCAAGTGTAATTAATTGGAGAATCAATTGTAAATCCCAAATATAATTAATTGGAGAATTAATTATAAGGCTCATTAGAATTAATTCTAAAGCCCAATCCAGAATAACGAAGCTCAATAAATAATTAATTATTAATTGACAATTAATTTTAGGGTTAATTACACCTAGGGATGCAAACGAACCGAGCCGGCTCGTGAGCCTGGCGAGCAAGCTCGAGCCAAGCCCCTTTTAGTTAGGCTCGTGGCTCGCGAGCCAATATATTTAATTAAAAAAAAATATTTTAATTTTTATATATATAAATATTTTATTATTATATAATGTTATATATATATTTATTGATTTTTATATAAAATTAATAAAAAAGTAATATTTTTATAATATATATGGATATATATTTAATAAATATATATTATTATATATAAAAATATATTAAATTATTTAAAAAAACTAAATTTTAATTAAAAATAATATAAAACCCATTTGGCTCGAGCCGAGTCGAGCAAGCCTCGAGCCAGAAAAAAGGCTCGGCTCGACTCGGCTCGTTTGCATCCCTAATTACACCTAGCCCCCAAATTAGTTGGGTAATTACAATTCGTATACCACTTTTAGATATAATTACTGACACCACCCCACGGGAAAAATAAAATTACCCTTAGCCCCCAAAATTCTAGGGTTCCGTTAAAAGTTACATGAATTTCCCTTTATACCCCCATTTCTTCCGTTAAATAATATCTGAATTTTTAATTAAAAAAAATATTTTTGAAATACCCATTTTACCCCTGCAGAAATAAACAGTTTTTGAATGGATTAAATAAAAAAACCTTTTCAGTTCCCCAAACTTCAGACCCGCTAAACATCAGGGTTGAGGGTGAAAGACTCTTGCAAAAACCCTTAAAGAAATCCTTCAAAAATTGCTTTTGGTTTGAGAATCAGACAAATTTGAAGATAGATTCTTATGTGAAGCTTCCATTTTGCAAGATTATCCAGCCAATTTCAAGTTGTATTATTGTGTGAGGTGCATTGGTGAAGGGTTTTATCATGATAGGTATTTTTTTTTTCTTTTCTATCGTTATTTCGCTCCGATCACCTCGTTCTTGGAAGCGTGAGCTTAATAGTTTTGGTAGTGCACAAAATTTTGACCTATATGCCTTTTTTGCGTGACTGTTATCATGAAAAATTAGGATTTTCGGTTCCATGGTTATTTTTTTGCTCTTTCTACTCAATACGTGGTCTGATGTGTTGATGTTGGTTCTGTATTTTGGATATGTAGGTTTTCTTGCTATTTGACATCATTTTTTTTGAAACCCTAACATCTTATATTGTGAAAATCTGCTCCTTTTTTTATTTTTTGTTGGATTTAGCATCCTTGAAAACCCTTGTACTGTAGCAATGGTGTTAAGATGATGGGTTTTGCATGAAGTTATTTTTGAGATTTCTTCTGCCTCAGAGTTAATGTTTTTGTTGTCGGGATTTGTGTAGAAAATAACTCAATCACATATAGTATTCTTGGGATATGATTTCATAATTTTTAATATATAGTACTCAAGAATTGTAAAATAAAATGAATTAAAATCTGGAAGTTGGTTCGATTATTCAATTATTGGAACTTAGAAAGCATTTAAGTTGTCAAGATTTGATATATAAGATATTGTATATTTGATTTTGGTGAAGTGTGCAGATTTAGTGAGAAATCCAGTTAACTAAATATTACACATAAAAAATAATGGAATTTGTTTACAGTAGCATGAGGTTGTAATTTTGTTGCTTTCTTTGGTGGTGATGAAACAGTGCGAAATGAGGGAGATGATCTAACTGTTGGTGATAATGGTGTTGAAAATGAAGTGGATGATGATAGGAATCTTGCTGATGATGAAACAGATGAGGGTTTGAGGGTTGTGGAGAGTGATTTAGAGGAGGTTTCTGAGGAAGAATGTGGTGATCATTTTGACCAAGAGTTTTACGAAGATATGTTTCAGAGTGAGGATGAGGAATTGATAGTCCCACAAGAACCAGTTGGTACAATACCAGAGACTACTGAGGCTGAAGAGGTACTTGAGAACCAACAAGTTCATGACACAACCACATCAGATTCATCATTAGGATGCTTCCCAGATGTACCAACAGATGAATTATCAAACTATGAATCAAGTGATGAATGTGAGTGGTATAATGATAGCGAGGAAGATCTCCCAGAAGATCCTATAAGAGGCTGGTCCAGTGTGCATGAGGTAGAGATTCCAGAAAATGCAAACGAGCAATTTGATCCCAAAGATAAGGCTGTGTTTGCCTCGGTGGATGAATTCAAAAAAACATTGAAAGAATATGTGATAAGAGCAGGAATTAAGATAAAAAGGGTTAAGAATGACAGAACTAGGATCATTGTTAAGTGTGCTGCTGAGAGGTGCCCTTGGAGAATACATGCATCCAACATCACAACAGGAAATGACAAGACTACGTTTGTCATAAAGAAATGTGTGCCCAATCATTGCTGCATACGAGTTGACAAAATCAAGGAGGCCAATTCCATTTGGATTGCTGAGAAGATAGTTCCCATTTTAAGAACACAACATGATAGAAAAGTGAATGCTTTGATGGCTGAGTTGGAGAAATTTGGGGTAACTCCTAAATACATGCAGTTGTACACGACCAGGCTTAAGGCTTATGAGATAATCCAAGGCAATCCTACAGATTCATATGCTATCATGTCTCAGTATGCTGAAATGGTTGAAAAGACCAATCCTGGAAGCACAACAAGGTTCCAGTTTCACTTCGATGAATAAGGAAGTATCCCAAGAGAGCCAAATTTCAAAAGATTCTTCATTGGTAAGCTTCTAAACCATCTTATGTTATTATTGTAGAGTGTTATATTACTTTAACTGTTTTTGTTGTATAATGTTACATGACTTTAAATTTGACTGATTAATTTGTCTATGTAGGTCTTGATGCTTTAAAAAAAGGTTTCTTAGATGGTTGTTAGCCATTTGGCTTAGATGGCTGCCATCTAAAGGGAAAATACGGAGGCATCCTTCTGTCAGCAGTTTCATTAGATGGAAATACGGGATTATATCCCCTAGCTTTTGCTATGGTAGAAACTGAAAATAAGGACAGTTGGGGATTCTTCCTTATGTGTTTGGCACAAATGCTTGGGGGTTTTTGTAATGGTAGGCCCTGGACTTTCATGACAGATAGGCAGAAGGTATTTTAGCTACCCATTTTAAGTATGTAGTTTGGTTATATTTATCATTTGAACTATGCATTGAATCACCAATTTGCTTATATTTTCTTTCTAAACTAGGGACTTGTTGAAGCTATGTCAGATATAGCACCTGAAGCAGTACATAGAAAGTGTTGCAGGCACATATATGCTAATTTGAGACTCCAACATGCTGGAATTCTAGTGAAAAAGCTATTTTGGGCAGCTGCAAGGTAATTTTTATGTACATGTAACTGTTGTGCATAGAATGACTTCACTCTGCAAGGTAATTTTTATGTATGTATAACTGTTGTGCATTTGTTGTTTAGGGCATACACATTGGCTGGGTTCAATAAAGCTATGAATAGACTCAGAGATGTCAAACCTGCTGCATATCAGTATTTGATTGATATGGGTGATTTTTCTCTATGGGCTAGGCATGCATTTAGGCTAGACATAAAAAATGATCATGTTACCAACAATTTAAGTGAATCTTTCAATGCTTGGATAGGAAACCTAAGAATGCAACCAATTCAAAAATTAATAGATGGGTTGAGGACTAAAATAATGAACAGGATAGAAATAAGATATCAAAGGGCAAGAAGGTGGACTAATGTTGTTTGTGGTAGAATTGTAAAGATTTTGAATTTGATGAAGGAGAAGGGGGCTAAATGTAAGGTTATAGTGGGGGGTACACACGAGTTCCAGGTTAATGATGGACTTAGGCATTATATAGTGGACCTTAACCTTAGACGTAGTGATTGTAGATTTTGGGACTTGAGTGGGATACCTTGCATATATGCCGCATCTGCAATTTCACACAAAAGACACAACATTCAGGACTATGTTGACAAAAGCTATAGTGTTGAGGTATTCATGAAGGGCTACAATCATAAGATTAAGGGGATTCAGGGACCTAGTTTTTGGCCAGAAATAGATGTTGAGCCTAAGAAAATTCTGCCACCTTTGATTAAAAGACCACTTGGAAGGCCTAAGAAACATAGGAGAAGAGAGGTTGGTGAAGCGCCAAGGCTTATTCCATCAAGACGGAGGGAGCAAGTTAAATGTGGGATATGTGGTGTTTCAGGGCACAACAAAAGATCGTGCAGGGGAGGACTAAATTAGGTAAAATATTTGCTGTTTTATGCTCATCTATTGCATATAACCCTTTATTTTATTATGTCTTCATAATGGTGTAATTTATATGTTGTGGACAGGGGAGAGCACAACAACCGGGTGTGGATTCTAACACATCAGTGCATCAGATTAACAACAACAACAACCAGAATGCAGGAGAAGGCACTTCAACAGCCCCACAATCTAGTGCAACAATAATTCCAAGGAAGCGAGGAAGGGACAGGCCTCCTAGACTTGTTCCAACAGCTGTTTCAGAACAACCTTCTCAAACAGCCCCAACACAAGCATCTGGAGTGTAGGGGTGTTCATATGCTTATATATTTTGATGTTTGCTAGAAGTACTTTAGATTTCAAAGGCTAATGTATGCCTATTAGTCCCGTGTGTTTTTAGTATTTTTTGTAAATACTAATTAAGCTTGCAAACTAAACTGCTAATGTATGCCTATTGGCTATTACTTCTTACCAATTAAAAGCACAATTTGATAGAATATGTAGAAAACAAGAAGACCTAAGTTCAAAGCAATTTTGGTGATAAAATCTCGTATTTATAGGCACTAGGGTTGCAACTTTCAGGTGGTTCAAAAAATTGGCCGTTGCAAACTTTTAATTGAAAATTACATTTGGCCCCCACTTTAAAATACATAATTACATTTAACCACCAAGGGTAATATTGAGAATTATAAATTTGACCGTAGTCAACAAGGGTATTTTTGGAATATCACCAATTTTTTTGTTGATGTCAGCAAATTTTTAACGGAACCCTAGAATTTTAGGGGCTAAGTGTAATTTTATTTTTCCCGTGCGGTGGTGTCTGTAATTATATTTAAAAGTGGTATATGAACTGTAATTACCCCAACTAATTTGGGGGTTAGGTGTAATTAACCCTTAATTTTATTTATTTATAAAATAAATATAAGATTATAACTAATTATTTATTTGAGAAATAAATGAAGGATATTATCATACGTATGAAATAAATAAAAGAGTATTATCCTACTCTATTTATTTGAAAAATAAATAAACAGATAATATCAAGACTTATCTATTTATGAAATAAATAAGTAAAGATAATAGTAACAAAAAAAGTAAAGATAATATCATAAACTATTTATTTATGAAATAAATAATTCATAAAGTCACAATTTATTCATTCGTGAAGTAAATAAATATGAGATAATTTTGAACAAAAAAAAATAAAAATAAATATGAGATAATATCCTCAAGTAGTTAGCATAATTATATTAATTAATAATGATGAAATTATTCTTAATTATATCATATTATCTCATGACGTAATTTGAGAAAAGAAAAGAATTTTAGGACAAGATAAGATCCTTCTTCTAAGAGAAGAGATGGATCGTTACTTTTCCTAAATAAAAAGAAGAAGAGTTTTTTCTCTTTCTCTTAAATCGACATTTGTAAAGTGTCAATTTCTCTATTTTGAAGAAAAGAAAATAAAAGAAAAACTACTCAATTTCTCTATTCAATTTGAGTTTTGAATGGAGAAATTTCTTGCTCTCAATTTCTCGTTTTTTATTTCTTTCAGTACACATAGAAGGTGTTTGATTCATAAGATTGCATTTCATGGGTTAATGTGGTTTGGGCTTTTTAAGTTCAATCACCTCAACCAATCCTTGAGTTAATTTATTGTTTGATAGCCCATTTTATAAATCAATTAGTTGTAATAATTTGTTTAATATCACACACTTTTTAACCCTTTTTTCTTTCATTTACCAAAATACCCTTACACATAAAGGCAACTAAATGGGTTAGTACGCGAGCCAATTTATTCATCTCCCCCATTCTATTTGTAAAGTGTCAATTTCTCTATTTTGAAGAAAATAAAATAAAAAAAAAACTACTCAATTTCTCTATTCAATTTGAGTTTTGAATGGAGAAATTTCTTGCTCTCAATTTCTCGTTTTTTATTTCTTTCAGTACACATAGAAGGTGTTTGATTCATAAGATTGCATTTCATGGGTTAATGTGGTTTGGGCTTTTTAAGTTCAATCACCTCAACCAATCCTTGAGTTAATTTATTGTTTGATAGCCCATTTTATAAATCAATTAGTTGTAATAATTTGTTTAATATCACACACTTTTTAACCCTTTTTTCTTTCATTTACCAAAATACCCTTACACATAAAGGCAACTAAACGGGTTAGTACGCGAGCCAATTTATTCATCTCCCCCATTCTATTTGTAAAGTGTCAATTTCTCTATTTTGAAGAAAATAAAATAAAAGAAAAACTACTCAATTTCTCTATTCAATTTGAGTTTTGAATGGAGAAATTTCTTGCTCTCAATTTCTCGTTTTTTATTTCTTTCAGTACACATAGAAGGTGTTTGATTCATAAGATTGCATTTCATGGGTTAATGTGGTTTTGGCTTTTTAAGTTCAATCACCTCAACCAATCCTTGAGTTAATTTATTGTTTGATAGCCCATTTTATAAATCAATTAGTTGTAATAATTTGTTTAATATCACACACTTTTTAACCCTTTTTTCTTTCATTTACCAAAATACCCTTACACATAAAGGCAACTAAATGGGTTAGTACGCGAGCCAATTTATTCATCTCCCCCATTCTATTTGGAATCCCTAGCTCGAGATTCTGCAGAAGCTATCTGAAGAAGGTGTTAGGAATAGTGCCCTAAAAGCCGATGTAATATTCTGCTTAGTGCTTTTCCTTTGTTAATCACAAACAATCTTTGAATAATATAACGAACTTTGACAACACTTCTTTATATGCTCTTGTTTAATTGTATGATTACTTTAGTTGTGCATGTATAAAACTCCCCTAATCAATATGACTTATAGGACTCAACCATTTAGGAGAAACGGTTCATGGAACGAGCCCTATATCACATAAGTCATGATTAGAAATCACTCTAAGTGGATGAGTCCTAAAGATAGTGGGAGTGTCGACTTGACTCGTTCGAGGCTTGCTCGTGTGATCACGCCCTTAAGAAGGACCACCTTATTTCATGGGGTGCAAGTGTATTATTGATACGTGCGTGATACATGGGGGTGCTTACTTATTCTAAGTAGGTACACTGAGGTATCCCGTGTGAGAAGATTCCTAAATGGGAAAGGAAGTTTATATTTCTGGAAATAGAAACTTCCAGATTAGGAAATATCTCACGAGTCATTGATGTGATTAAGTAGTCCTTAGACTTGAGATTCCATCGATGCTTTGTGGGCTAACTCTACAATCTTAGGTATGAGCTTTAAAGTGTGTCGCGTTAGACAACTGATTCAAAGCTTATGCTGGGATTGCACAAGTGGCACATGGAAGCATATGAGAATCGATAAAGGACCCACACTTGCATTAGCAAGTTGATCTCTTATTGTGTAAGTCATTCATATGCCATCAAAGGAGTCCTAGGCCAAGGCAGTGGATCAAGATATCAAGAAATGGGTTTCTTGGATTGAGATCAAATGGATATGAAATGCACTTAACTTTAGGATCGATATTATTAGGGTTATAAGTATTCCCTTGCCCTAGATCTTGATTGAGAGATGGGATGTAGGAGGATTTTATCTCACATATGTCAATGACTTAAAGGTTCTTTCGAATTGAGACATTCTTATTCAGCTAGGGGTCATACACCTGTTGCTAGACTATGGTCGTATGATCTGTGGACTGATTAATTAATTAGGAATTAATTAATTAGGGTCACTGCTAATTGAATTAAGAACCTACAGGGTCACACACAACAACCCGACCACGTGGGTTAAGGCTTGAATCGATTAAACGATTTGATCAAACCAATAAGTGACTGGTGGGGACCACACGTGTGGCACACGTGTGGGATGCGTGTCCCAAGTGACACGTGTCACTATGTGGTATAGATTAAATAATTAATATTTATTAATTATTTAATGGACTTTAATTTGATTATGAATTAATATTAAAGTTCAAATCTGGAGAAATAAAGTCTCATAAATAATTAATTATTAGCTTCAAGCCATTTATTATGAATAAATAATTAAGTAAATTGAAATATCTAAAGGAGTTGGATATTTATTTTTGCCCAACAAGTTAGTCAAAAGGAGACTTTTGGTCAAAGTTGGAAAGCTTTCTTTCCAAGGAAGAAATCCCTTAGCTTGATGGTTAAGAAATCCTATTCCAATGTGGAGTGGGGTTTGAACCCCTAGAGCTATAAATACAAGGGGTCCGAACCCCTTGAAGGATGATATAAAAAAATTCTCCTTCTCCAAATTATACACTAAACCCTAGAGCCTAAACACCGAATATAGAACTAGCATCCTCCCTATTCGGATCGTGGTCGAGGTTGGTGGACTAATTCTCTAGAGGGCTACTATCGTGAAGTCTTGAAACATTCGAAGGAGTTTTTAGGGACAAGCCGCATGAAGAGCGTTCTTGGGCGGCTAGAACGTGTCAAGAAAGCTTCTATCTAAGTAAGTTCTTGATCCCTACGAATTTGGGAATAGGAATTACAAGATTCGATTCTATTTTATTGGGAAATATTTTAAATTTTCACTGCGTTTCTGTTTCGTTTTCCCAACAAAAGGCACCTGCTAATTTGTTGCCTTCCCTCTTCCATTGTCGGCTATGTAAGTTATAGGTGTTTGCTGCTAATCTTTCTATTTGGAATCCCAAGTTCGAGATCCCGCAGAAGCTATCTGAAAAGGGCACCTGCTAATCTGTTGCCTTCCCTCCTCCATCGTCGAGTAAGTAAATTATAGGTGTTTGCTTCTAATCTGAAGAGGGTGATTATTGATATATTTTAATATGTACTGTGTTAAATGAAATCAGGAATGTAAAATGTGGGTACTTAATGGAGTTCATCGTTGAAATGTGGGCACATATTCTGAAAATTTGAAAGTAATTCTTGTATTTATTTGAACGAAAGTAGTATTTTACTTGGGAAACTTTGACATCGGTTATTTTATTTTATTTTTTCCTGATAAAATATATTTTAAGGTGGGTTTGATGTCTGGATTTTGGGCAATAATTACCATAAATTGATCTTGTTTGTGTCTATGTTTACAGTTGGGATGTAGGATCGCGAACCCCCCACCGCCCATTTCAACATAGACCCATGCTTCTCCGAAGATCAAATTCTACCATGAAGCCGGGCAGGTTTTACTACATTTCCCCGGGGCATCAACGTCATGAGAGTTTTTTCTAATGGTGGGATGTTCATCATGGGCTCCCGTAGCTGCCATGACATCCCACTTAGTTAAAGTCCTCTAGAGCAGTTTATAATTGCATGCGTGCACGTGGCGATTCCGGCGGCGTAAATGCAAGAGAGGAAAGTGTTGTTAGGAATAGTGCCCTTAAAGCAGCTTTTGGCTTTACTATTTCCTTGTTATATCACAAATAATCTTTGAATAATAAACGGAGTAATTTTGTTCATAGGCAATCACTTCTTTTTGTGCTTATTTATGTCTGTTTGGGTTGACTGTGTTTTGCATGTATTGAACTCCCCTAATCCGATTAGGCCATTAAGAACTTTGTCATTATGGGAGTGACACATGGAACAAGTTCTTAACACCATAGGCGAGGATTAGAAACTTCTCCAAGTCGAGAGTCCGACAGACAGAGAGAGTGTCGACCTTGACTCTGCTGAGACTTACTTATGTGATTATGTCCTTATGAAGGATCACTCAGTTTCATGGAGTGATAAGTGCATACGTTGATGCGTTCATAATACATAAGGGTGATTGTTACAAGAACTTAATCACTGAGATGTCCCACGTGAGAACATTCCTAAATGGGAAGGGAAGTTTCCTGAAACTTCCAGATTAGGAAATATCTCACATGTCAATGACGTGATTCATTAATCCTTGGATTTGAGATTCTGTAATGTCTCATGTGAGCTAACTCTGTAATCTTTGATATAGGCTCAAAAGGGTGTCGCCATATAGACACCTGAACC
The DNA here is from genome assembly GCA_037501455.1 of Lantana camara. Classification (NCBI taxonomy): domain Eukaryota; kingdom Viridiplantae; phylum Streptophyta; class Magnoliopsida; order Lamiales; family Verbenaceae; genus Lantana; species Lantana camara. The sequence goes on from CM074860.1 coordinate 22,010,556, forward strand.
ACGGCCTATGTTGGGATTACACAAGTGGCGTATGGAGAATTAGTAGAATCAACAAAGGACCTACACTTGTTAAGAACAAGAATGATCTCTTACTGATTGAGTTGTTCGTAGTCCATTAGATATTAAACCCTTGGCCAAGGTTGATAAAGATCAAGACATCTAGAAAATGGGGTTTTCTAGGATTGAGATTGAAATGGATATGAAACGAACTTAAATTTAAAGATCAAGAATATTTGGGCTCTGAAAATATTCCCATGCCTTAGTTCTTGATTGAGAGATGGAGTTGTAGGAGGATCGTATTTCACTGATTGTCAATGACTGAAAGGTTCTTCGATTCATTTCGTTATTCGGCTAGGGGTCACACACCCATTGCTAGATTATGGTAGTATGATATGTGAAGTGATTAATTAATTAGGGAATTAATTAATTGTTGTCACTGCTAATCGAATAATGAACCTAAAGGGTCACATACAAATGCCAGAACACGAGGGTTATGGTAGGGTGTTAATATGATTAACGAAGGGTCAAAATTGTTGATCGAAAACGGGGCTGGAACACGTGGGCATTGCCATGTGTCACGCATGCCTGCGTGGCTGCCACGTGTCACGTACACGTGGCTGATGCGTGGCTCTAACATGTAATTATATTACACTTGAATTCTTTTCTAGAATTAATTACTTAAATTGTAATTAATTAATTTTGGTCTTCTAATTAATTTTGAATTAATTGTTAAGACCATTTTCAAATAAACTTAACCCAATAAATAATTAATTGGGAATTAATTGATTTATTGAATCTTAACTTTTAGCTTTAGGAAAGTTGAAAAGTCTAACTTCCTATTGTAGGAGAGAGAAAGTTGATTATTGCAAGACTTGGAGAATAAGTTAGGAACTTATTATTCCAATTAAATTAAATAATTAAATTAGTTAATTAGTGAGCAAGAAAACAAAGCCCATTAGGTTTTGGAAACCCTAGGGGCTTGATCCACACTAGTATAAGTACTAGGGGTGGTGCTTTCTCATTCTTTAGTCCAACACTCACGAAGTGTTAAGTTTTTGAGAAAAATTAAAAGAAAAGTTTTCAAAGCCAAAACCCTAGCCATTAACACAAGTTATAGAACTAGCATTCTCACTTGCTTGATCGTGTTCTAGGATTGGTGTGGATACGTTTTGGAGGCCTTCTACTTTGGAGTCTAAATCGAAGGACCTTTCGAGGGACTTTCCAATTGAAGGGTGTTTGTTAGGCGGTAACAACATCACAAGAAAGCTTCAATTAAAGTGAGTTTTTTGTTATTCCCAACGTTACAGTACGAAAATTGCAAGACAACGATTAAACTTTTGGAAAATTTTAAACTTTCGTTGCTCAACTCTTTCGTGTTTTCCAACAAGTGGTATCAGAGCCAGGTTGCAAAGTTCGTATTGTATCTTTACTGCTTTATGAATTTTGATGAAAATTCTTGAATTTGAGTATATGTTGTGTATTCATGGTTTTTATTTGAAATACGAAGTTACCGGATCGAAACTGTTTCTTGAAATTTTTGCGAAAATTATTTCCCGATTAATATGATTTTAAACTATTTTAATTCAGATTGATTTGAACTACTTTAATTCGAAACTGGATCTGGATTTTTGGAAAATCGTGATACGAAACCCGAAAAGGATTGCATAACCACGCGCGGCCTAGCGCGACGTCGCCCCGTCTTGTCTGCAGTCCGCGCGGGCGGACAAGCCTAGCACGCCAGGGCCGCGAGCGCAGCGCCTAGTCGCGCCTAGCACGGCCGCCCGCCAAGCTTCCCCTCGCCCGGCCGCCCTGCGCGACCGGCACGCGGCCCTCGCGTGCTGCTGCGCGGGCGATGCCGCACCGGCCTAACACAGCCGCGCGGGCTGTGTGCGCGGTGCTGCCCGCTTGCGCGCGGGCTGTTCCGGGCCCGTTTTCGTTTCGTGTTTTTGGTTTTCGTTAAATCCCGTTTTGTAAAATCTGATTTTATTTTAAATTTTGATTTTAATTTTATAAAATTATTTATTTGAAATAATTATAAAATTTGGGATTTTTGTGAATTAAAGTCAGTTCTAATTTTTTGAGAAAATAATAAATATCACTTTTAAATGATATTTTAGACAAAAATTTAATTTTCAATTAATTATTATTTTGTCCAAATCCGGTGAATCGATTTTGAATAAATTCTTGAATAATGAACTATGTTCAAATTACTTAAGTTCATTGTAACTTGAAGTCAAGGGAATTTTAAATTTAATTGGTAAATTTAAATTCAAGCGGAAGCATGCTAGTTTAGGTGATCATGGGTTAGTCTTATGTATGGTTTTAAATTCTGCCCATGGATGATTTCAATTGGGGTCGGAGCCCCATAGTTGCGCGTTTTCAATTGGGGTTGGAGCCATACTTATGTGCGTACTGTTATGTGTTTATTATATGGCTTTCCTTATTATTATTTTTGGGCCGGGGTATGCCCCGTGTACTTGTCTATGGTCAATGTGAAAATCGAACCATATTACTTTATGTAAAGAGAGTAGAACTTAGGAAGTGAGGTTTTATTTTCATTTTGGAGACAAGCACCCATGGAATAAGAAGGATCCACAAGGAGCACTTGAAAAACGGTGGCCATAAGAAGACCCCTCAAAATGTTTAGGAGGGCTTTCTATTAAATGTAATAGATAGGGCATTTTTCCATTAAATTCTGTACCCCTATGTGATATGAATTGTCTTATGTGGCATGAATGTTAGAACTAGTAATTATGGAGTGGCTCCCATAATTGCATATAAGATAGGATACCCATGATCATCACATAATTAGTATCATGGTAGGACATGTTATCTGCTAATTGCTTCTGTGATGCACTTTATGTGAAACTACATTAACAAGACAATTAAAATTTGGATAACATTATATGTTGGTGAGGTCATTCGAAAATCCCATTTAAATATTGAGCAAAATTTGAATAAATAGGTGTTTTATCACGATAATAAAATTCCTAGCATTCCATCAATAGGATTTAGGACTTAACAGGTGAAACTAATTGTTGTCTCGCGAGTCGCGGGGTAATTAGTGTAGCTTGTTAACTATTAGTTTCCTGATTAATTATTTTAAATAATTAATATTTCTTGACCATTTTAGAATGGGCGATGTCTCACGAGTCGTGGGTCGTTCCGGACTAAGTTTGGTTGAGATCTTATGATTGATGGGTCCTGCTCAACATAAAGTAGATATGGATGTCTCACGAGTCGTGGGACCATGATTGAAAGATTAGTGATGCAAAAATATTACTAGGAATTCAATGAGATATCGAATTGGTAACTAGTATCTACCTAAGATTCTTAGACCTTTGGATGTCTCACGAGTCGTGGGTCCAAAACTAAGATTGCTTAGGATCCTAGTACCCACTGAGAAAATAAGTTTCTTCTAAAGTCGTTGGGATTTCTAGACTTTCTAAAAATAGTGGGAGAACATATTTCTAAAGACCTTGATAATATGTATAATCGTTATTATTCAGCATGCTCATGATTTCTCTGTTTTTCCATTTAGGTTGTAGTTCTATGATTCTCTACAATTGAAATGGCAACCAAAAACCCTTTGGTATCCATCCTCGAATCAAACAAGTTGATGGGGCCCAATTACTCTGATTGGCTTCGAAATCTAAAGATAGTTTTAGATTCTGAAAAGAGAAATATGTTCTCTTCAAGGGAGAGCCTGTCGCTGAAGGCGAGGCTCCGACTCGGGCCGAAAGGGATGCGATTGCGAAATGGTCTGAAGATAATCTTCAAGCCCGTTGCCTCATGTTGGCCACCATGTCCCCGGACATGCAGAGGCAACACGAGTCAATGGACAACGCTTGGGAGATTTATGACCATCTCGAGCAATTGTACCACCCCAAAGAGCGTGTTCTAAGGTACAACACCTCTAAGGAGCTCTTTCATCTCAGAATGAAAGAAGGTACAAGTGTCCATGAGCACGGTCTCAAATTTCTTGCTTTGAACGAGAAACTGACCTCCATGGAAATGCCACTGAGTGAAGAACTAGCTGTAGATTTGTTGCTCGCATCGCTTCCACCATCATTCAATCACTTCGTGCTAAACTTCAACATGAATCATCCTCATGCTAATGTAGCTGAGTTGGTTAGTCAACTTGTGACTGCTGAAGACACGATCAAGAAGAATCGCAAAGTAATGATGGTCACCTCCTCTTCTGGGCCTTCCAAAGGCAAAGGGAAGAAAGCTCCCAAGAAGAAGGGATCTCTTAAACCCGAAGGAGGGGTTAAAAAGAGAAAGGCCAGGAAGAGAAAGGATTAGAAAGAGGACATTTGCCATCATTGTGGCAAGAAAGGGCATTGGAAGAGGAACTGCCAAGAGTATAAGGATACTCTAAAGAAAGGTGCGTTTATTGTTGAAGTAAATCTATCTATTGATTTTAATTCTTGGGTATTTGATACCGGCTGTGGAGGTCATATCTGTAATGATGTACAGATGCTAAATGAGGTCCGGTAGCTTGAAGAAGGAGAATGCGTCTTGAAGGTTGGGAATGGATCAAACGTTCAAGCCCAAGCCATTAGGACGTGTAGATTAGATTTAGGTGTCTTTACTTTAGTTTTGAACAAAGTCCTTTATGTACCTTCTATTATTCGTAATATCATTTCCATTCCAATACTTGATTGTGAAGGTTATGAGACTTTTTCTAGAAATGGAAACTTTTATCTTAAGAAGAATAAAGCTTCCGTTTTGCTTGGTACATTATCTAATGGACTTTATACAACTAAAGACACCAATATTCTGAATATACAACAATTAAACGAACACAAAAGAGATGACAAGATCTCGACTTCTTTATGGCACGCACGTTTAGGACATATTTCTAAAGATAGGATTGCTAAGTTAACTAATTTAGGATCATTATATGATAATGAACTTAAAGAGTTAACTCATTGTGAATCATGTCTTAAAGGAAAGATGACCAAAACTCCCTTTAGTGGTAAAGTGGAACGTGCCACTAAAGTATTAGATTTAATCCATACTGATGTTTGTGGACCACTTAGTGTAAGTACAGGAAACAACCATCAGTATTTCATAACCTTCATAGATGACTTTAGTCGTTTTGGTTATGTGCACTTAATGAAGTATAAATCCGAAGCATTTGAGAAATTCTTGGAATTTCAGAAGGAGGTTGAGAACCAAACTGGTCACAAGATTAAGACACTTCGATCTGATCGAGGTGGCGAGTATCCAAGTGATAAATTTCTTAGTCATCTCAAAGATAATGGAATTATCTCTCAGTTGACTTCTCTGGAAACTCCTTAATTGAATGGAGTTTCGGAGAGAAGGAACATAACCTTACTTGATATGGTTCGTTCCATGATGAGCTTTACCGAATTGCCACCTTCATTCTGGGGTTATGCCTTAGAATCAGCAGTTAAGATTCTGAATTTTGTTCTCTCCAAATCTGTACCCAAAACCCCATATGAGATGTGGTTTGGCAAAATCCCTAATTATTCTTACTTAAGAATTTGAGGTTGTCCTGCTTACGTGAAGAGGACAGTGGGAGATAAGCTTGAAGCTAGATCAAGCTTATGCAACTTCGTAGGATATACTAAAGAGTCAATAGGATATTATTTCTACGATCCTCTTGAACAAAAGGTCTTTGTGTCAAGAAATGCTACTTTTTTTGAGTACTCGTTCCTTAAAGAAAAGAAAGGCAAGATCGCAGAACTCGAAGAGGTTCGAGACCAATGTCCCATGCCAAGTTTGGATACTAACGTCCGTCAGCCAATCGCAGAGAGTGATACACGCAAAAATCCTCCTCAAATAAGACGTTCTGAACGCATTCCTAGACAACCAGAGAGATGGTATGGTTTTCTCCACCAAATATCTCAAATGGATAATGATCCATTAAATTATGAGGAGGCACTGTTAGATTCGGACTCTGAACAGTGGAAAGAAGTAATGAAATCCGAAATGGATTCCATGTATTCTAATCAAGTTTGGACCTTGGTTGATCCACCTGATGGGATCAGGCCCATAGGGTGTAAATGGATATATAAGCGCAAGCTTGGAGTAGATGGAATCGTGGCAGCCTTTAAAGCAAGATTAGTTGCTAAGGGTTTCACTCAATGACCAGGTGTAGACTTTGATAAAACCTTCTCCCCGGTTGCAATGCAAAAGTCCATTCGGATCTTGCTTGCCATTGCAGCATATTATGACTATGAAATATGGCAAATGGATGTGAAAACTACCTTTCTCAATGGAGACATTGACAAAGACATTTACATGGAGCAACCCATGGGTTTCACATTCAGTGGGAGCGAACAAAAGGTTTGTAAGCTCCAAAGATCAATCGACGGATTGAAACAAGCTTATAGGGATTGGAACATTAGATTTGATGAAGCAGTCAAATCGTTTGACTTTATTCAAAATCCGAATGAGTCCTGCGTGTACAAGAAAGAATTGGAAACCTCGGTTCAATTTCTGATACTTTATATAGATGACATCCTTCTCATTGGGAATGTGAAGGATGACATGAAAGTAACAAAGTCTTGGTTATCGAACCAATTTGAGATGAAGGATCTTGGTGAAGTATCCTACATTCTCGAGATAAAGATCTATCGGGATAGATCTAGGAGATTGTTAGGATTATCACAGTCGGTTTACATAAATAAAATACTAAAGAGATTTAGTATGGAAGAATCCAAGCGTGGAAAACTTCCAATGGGCCCGGGAATAGTTCTTTCGAAGAAGCCGTGTCCCAAGACTGAACTTGAAAAGTCCAGGATGTCCAAAATTCCTTATGCATCAGCTATAGGAAGCATAATGTATGCGATGTTGTGTACTCGACCAGATATGGCTTATGCACTTAGCGTGACTAGCCGATTCCAATCTGACCCTGGTGAAGGTCACTGGACTGCTGTAAAGAACATCCTTAAGTACTTGCGAAGAACTAAGGATTTGTTCTTGGTTTACGGAGGCCAGCAAGATCTTGTCATTAGAGGATACTGTGATGCAAGCTTTGCATCAGACATGGATGACTTTAAATCCATGTCAGGATACATATTCTGCCTGAACGGCGGAGCAATGAGTTGGAAAAGTTCCAAGCATGCGACCACTGCAAATTCGACCACTGAGGCCGAATACTTAACTGCAAACGATGCAGCTAAGGAAGGTGTTTGGGTAAGAAACTTCATCCACGAGCTGGGTGTAGTTCCTAGCATTAAAGACCCCGTTACAGTGTTTTGTGACAACACCGGGGCGGTTGCTCAAGCAAGAGAACCAAGATCTCACCAAAAGACCAAGCACATTTTGAGAAAGTATCACTTAATACGTGATATCATCAAGAGAGGAGATGTACAAATTGAAAGGGTCACATCGTCAGAGAACATGGCAGATCCGCTTACTAAAGCCCTTAGTCAACAGGTTTTCGAAGGACATCTTTAGAAGATGGGTCTTAGATTAGTACCTGAGTGAATTTGACGGGCAAGTGGGAGATTGTTAGGAATAGTGCCCTTAAAGCAGCTTTTGGCTTTACTATTTCCTTGTTATATCACAAACAATCTTTGAATAATAAACGGAGTGATTTTGTTCATAGGCAATCACTTCTTTATGTGCTTATTTATGTCTGTTTGGGTTGACTGTGTTTTGCATGTATTGAACTCCCCTAATCCGATGAGGCCGTTAAGAACTTTGTCGTTATGGGAACGACACATGGAACAAGTTCTTAACACCATAGGTTAGGATTAGAAACTTCTTCAAGTCGAGAGTCCGACAGACAGACAGAGTGTCGACCTTGACTCTGCTGAGACTTGCTTATGTGATTATGTCCTTATGAAGGATCACTCAGTTTCGTGGAGTGATAAGTGCATACGTTGATGCGTTCATAATACATAAGGGTGATTGTTACAAGAACTTCATCACTGAGATGTCCCGCGTGAGAACATTCCTAAATGGGAAGGGAGGTTTCTTGAAACTTCCAAATTAGGAAATATCTCACAGGTTAATGACGTGATTCATTAATCCTTGGACTTGAGATTCTGTAATGTCTGATATGAGCTAACTCTGTAATCTTTGATATAGGCTCAAAAGGGTGTCGCCATATAGACACCTGAACCACAGCCTATGTTGGGATTACACAAGTGGCGTATGGAGAATTAGTAGAATCAACAAAGGACCTACACTTGTTAAGAACAAGAATGATCTCTTACTGATTGAGTTGTTCGTAGTCCATTAGATATTAAACCCTTGGCCAAGGTGGATAAAGATCAAGACATCTAGAAAATGGGGTTTTCTAGGATTGAGATCGAAATGGATATGAAACAAACTTAACTTTAAAGATCAAGAATATTTGGGCTCTGAGAATATTCCCATGCCTTAGTTCTTGATTGAGAGATGGAGTTGTAGGAGGATCGTATTTCACTGATTGTCATTGACTGAAAGGTTCTTCGATTCATTTCATTATTCGGCTAGGGGTCACACACGCATTGCTAGATTACGGTAGTGTGATCTTTGAAGTGATTAATTAATTAGGGAATTAATTAATTGTTGTCACTGCTAATCGAATAATGAACCTAAAGAGTCACACACAAATGCCAGAACACGAGGGTTATGGTAGGGTGTTAATATGATTAACGAAGGGTCAAAATTATTGATCGGAAACGGGGCTGGAACACGTGGGCATTGCCACGTGTCATGCATCCCTGCGTGGCTGCCACGTGTCACGTACACGTGGCTAATGCGTGGATCTGACGTGTAATTATATTACACGTGAATTCTTTTCTAGAATTAATTACTTAAATTGTAATTAATTAATTTTGGTCTTCTAATTAATTTTGAATTAATTGTTAAGACCATTCTCAAATAAACTTTACCCAATAAATAATTAACTGGGAATTAATTGATTTATTGAATCTTAACTTTTACCTTTAGGAAAGTTGAAAAGTCTAACTTCCTATTGTAGGAGAGAGAAAGTTGATTATTACAAGACTTGGAGAATAAGTTAGGAAATTATTATTCCAATTAAATTAAATAATTAAATTAATTAATTAGTGAGCAAGAAAACAAAGCCCATTAGGTTTTGGAAACCCTAGGGGCTCGATCCACACTAGTATAAGTACTAGGGGTGGTACTTTTTCATTCTTTACACCAACACTCACGAAGTGTTAAGTTTTTGAGAAAAATTAAAAGAAAAGTTTTCAAAGCCAAAACCCAGTCATTAACACAAGTTATAGAACTAGCATTCTCACTTACTTGATCGTGTTCCAGGACTGGTGTGGATACGCTTTGGAGGCCTTCTACTTTGGAGTCTAAATCGAAGGACCGTTCGAGGGACTTTCCGCTTGAAGGGTGTTTGTTAGGCAGTAACAACATCACATGAAAGCTTCAATTAAATGAGTTTCTTGTTATTCCCAAAGGCAGGGTCGCGCGCGCGGCGCCTAGGCGCGCCTAGCACGGCCGCCCGCCAAGCTTCCCTTCGCCCGGCAGCCCTGCGCTAGTGGCACATGAAGTGAGGTTTTATTTTCATTTTGGAGGCAAACACCCATGGAACAAGAAGGATCCACAAGGAGCACTTGAAAAACGGTGGCCATAAGAAGACCCCTCAAAATGTTTAGGAGGGCTTTCTATTAAATGAAAACCTTCTTTCATAATGAATAATTGTCATGTACAACTGATGAAATTAAAAGTTTATTTGACTTCCCATAGTATCATTTATGCACTTTTGTGTTTTTGTGGTACCTTCCAATATATTTCCAATAATCCAGTTTGCTATTTAAGTGAAACCATGGTTTTTGTGTAGATTTAAATTTAGACAAGTATGGTGAATAACTGCCTCAAAAGAGTCATATTTATTGTTTCATAAATACATTAATAAGTCCTTTTACGATAACAACCATACGTCTAGTCTTCTAAGTGGTATTTTAAATAAAGATTTGAATGTATACATAAATTGAATACAACGGGACACCTTTGAGAGGTGGACTGGTACTTCGAACAATTTCTGGTATTTGATAAAACAAAATACCAATGCTTAAGAAACAAAGATAAAATGGAATATAATGAAAAGAAAAGACACAAGCGATTTATACAGGTCCGGAAATCCTACTTCTGTCCCCAAGTTGTGAGCTTGGGAGTTGCAAAGATATTCTTATTAAGCACTTTGAGGTTACAAGAAAAACCTTGTAATCTCATACACCAACACTTAGTGGGATAAATAAGTCTCACCCACTTATTTATCTCACCTACTCACATTAAGGAAAAGTATTACCAAGGCTCTGGTACTAGCAGAGGAAAGTACCAGAGATTTTAACCACAGGTAAAACACTTCCGAAGAACAACTATCTCCTTACAAGAAAGCTTTAAATCAACTCAGAAGCTTAAATCTGCACTAAAGTTGATAGTCTTGCTCTTAAGGACTTATTGACAGATATTTTCTTCTCTTCAAAAACTCCTTTATATAATGAGCAGTCTTGGAACTAGCCATTGAGGTGCAATCCCCACTCAAAAGATAATGCGCTTGATCGCTTTAGTTTGCCTTCCTTCAATTCGGTGATGCATGATCTCTTCGAGATCTTTCCCATAAGTTTGGGGAGTGATTAATTTAAATCCTCTATCTTTAATTCTGCAAATGAGATTGGCTCATCTTCCAGTTTGAGACATGCAAGAGAATCCTTTCCAAAGAAAATATATTCCTAAAATCATCAACAAAACAAAATTCAACACAACATTGTTCAGGGCCTAAATCTTAGCTTATTTGTCAAACTGTTGTTTAACATGCCATCCTACCATTAAACTTAAATTACATTTGCTATAGTTGAATACACAGTTGTGTATTGTTTATTTCTGTCCAACTACCACCTGTATGAGAACAATTAAGATACAGACTAAGGTTTATTTTCTAAGACTAATAGTGTTGGTTGTGGTTTGACATCTCATTAAGTAGTTCTATACTTGTTGGTATTAAGGCTCTTCTATATTATGGACTTCAGCTTTCCATTGGAAGATAACTCCATCATTTTCAATTCTTAGTTTAGAAGAACGTAGGGTGTTTCTTCCATTCCAACCCCCTTATCAATTCCTCCTTTTAAAAAGCCAAAACAAGTTTCAAAATGTCTTTCCGAACCCGTTTCAACTACCAAGTGGAGAAGTTCTACCCAGACCCTTGGATCAAAGAAATCGATATATGTTTCATTCAAACTCTACTAACATAGGTTTTCGAGAATGGTATGAAGCTAACGGAGGACAACCATGTCTTTATTACTAATGTTGCTGAGTATGTCAACAACAAGTTTCACACGGTTTTTGACTACTACTAGTCTACTTATACTGCTTCAAGCGCTTCTAATTTCTCCACAAGAGGTATATTGCATGGAGTTGGTTGAGCAAATGTGAATGCATGCAGATCAACCCTACAACTAAATATGTCACTGGGTCACGAGAAGCATGGGATTATGTTTGTCGAGTAAAATTTAACTATAAATTTATTTACATTATACAAGTAAGACCCTTTTTTTTTTTTATAATTGTTGTATATGTATTTGATGTTATTTTTTTTTTTCGGTATTTCACAGACAAACAAGCTTTGTGGTGCATACTACTACAAACCCGAACCTAACATCTACGAGCTTGATGTTATTTTTGGAAAAGGCCTGCAAAATGAGCTTTGGAAAAGCCACAAAATTATCACTATTCAAAGTGATACGTTTCTCCCTCAAACTTTCAAAATGAGTTCGTAGTTTTTCTTTTTTTCTTGTATTTCAAGGTTTTTTTGTTGTATTAATAAGTAATTTTACAATGCAGTCGATGATGATAGTAGTGTCTCGAGGGTAGAATCGTGTATTGCTGGGCCTCATAGTCGACTGCCACCTCAGGTGCCCAAGTTTAAGTATGTCTCCTCACAAGTTGGAATCTCTTCAAATTCTTGCTCGGCTGCAGCTTCCCCATCTGCTCATACGTCCACCGATCCATCTGGTTAGTCTACATGCAAAATATTTTGTTAGAAATATATTTGTCTTTCGAACTTAGTAGACTAAAGAGTCCTACAAAGCACTTTTCATTATTTTTATAATTTTTAGAAATTACTAAACCATTCTGGCTGTACTCACCAAAAGCATGCAAGTACAAACACCTGTTATAAATACCAACCTTTATATAGAAACTTGTCATCCAACTATTCTAGCCAACATTGTTGTGAAAGAAAACCTTTCCCAATCTCACTCACTACACAACCTTCTCCTTACACAATGGTAAGGTTTTCCTTTGAGGATCTAGCCACAATCTTTAGGCCTGAGAGATCTCTCTATAGTCGACACTGGACACGTGAACAAGACGGGACTTACATACACCTACTCTATCAAGAAGCTCGATGTGGTCTTCATATGGATCGTGGCCTTCATGCCGACGTGGTAGATCCGATCATAATTGTAATGAACATGTCTGAAGTCTCCGTTTCATTCCGATATTACATGCAATGACTAAAAGTCCTACGACATCGTTACGCTAACTTCAGACATCTTTTAATCCTTTCCTGTGTTGCTTACCACGTCAACACTGGTGTTCTTGAAGTTCCTCAAGAACACTGAGAGAGATTACGTGTTGAGGTTATTCTACAATAAAAATTAATACAGTTGCATATGTTCCATAATATGTCATGCATTGAATATTGTTTAACTGCTTTCATAAATTTTTTTATCTTAACATTTAAACATATTATTTTAATGCAAATGCATTGTTCCTTACTGGATATCACAAACTCTACAGGGTAGCGTTCACTGCTTTGCTTATTACGGGCGAGGGGAGCCAACTTTTGATTCTCTAGTGCAAATTTTCGAACCACCAGTCAACTTTGGACCCATCGCACTGTAATACCAGCTCTATCGATGTGGTAAAAATAAAAGCATAGTTCACTTGCTTACCTCTTCCGTTGCTGTAGTAGTATTTTTAGTTTGCATTGTGTTTAATGTTTCTAGTTTATGTAAAGTCAAATGCGAACTCATGAGTAGTTGGTTGCCAACAATGTGTCTTTATGTACTTGGTCTTCTGTAGTAAAATGTTCTACTTGTTAGAACTTGCTCTACGCGAATGTTGTGTTGTGTTTTCTTGTTTTATTAAGTTAATTATGTACTGCCAAATAAAATAGGACTTTCTTCATCGTATCCTCGTATTGCTGAACTTAACTTAGTGTGTTTCTAGTTCAGGCCAAGTTCAACTTTGAAAATTCTGAATATTGTTATCATGATACCCCAAAGAAGTTGTCCACTGTCAAATTTAAATCTCAGTAGTACATTTGAAATCCACCACATTGAGTCTCATATGTAATTGAACACCATCATGGTAATAAAATATGACAAAAAGCACATGGGAAGTGAAAGGTTCCCTGCCATTGAAGAATATTATTGATTGTCACACTCCATGGCTTGAGCCCCCCACCATATCTTTTGTGTGATATGGAATACAACTAAAGTTGACAGACCTTAGATACCCAACGGCTACCATGTTGCAGAGTCTCAGTAGCCTCCATAGTACACTTCAGTCACATGTTATTTATTATATTTTTGTCCAACATAAACTTAGATTAAAAAGAAAAAATAGAATGAAGTAAATTACAATGCTTGGCTTTAGACTTGACTCCGTCGATCTTAATGCAAATCGGGTCCAATGTTCGTCAAGGTCTTCTCGCGCTATCTCAAAATATGATAGATTTTTGGAACTTCTACACAACGGTGCACATAGCCAATATGTCGAGCAACAAGACTGCCTCTTACAACTATGCAATGAAATTACAGATTCGATTTCTTCGAAATACGTTTTGTAGGGGTTGAAGTGATTACGAACGAAATTATGGTTGGTTTTACGGTGTCGCTATATCTCTTTTGGGAGTATATACAACAACCAGGGGTCGATTTCGATGCCACAACTAATTCATTCTTGTTCTCGACATATTATTTGAATATGTGCCAACAATTGGTAACACTCTCACATTGACTTTTAGCTAAACAAATATATAATGTCCAACAATCATATAGCCTATATTAACATATGTACATTACCGTCAATCAGAAACACCACAACAGTGAAGATTCTGACGTTTCGGTTTCCCAAAATTCAAGTTTAACATTGTATATTTAGGTCGCGTGGTACTACGTTGTTTCCTGATGAACCTCAAGAAAATTAAGTTGATCCTGAGTATATACCTCTACATATTGATTAGTAAATTAGCTTGATGTTAGAAATATGTGTTAGCTGGCATCTTTGTTACCTTTGACATTATGCTTTGTATTGTCTGTTGCACTAGGTTAAGGTAAATGTATCTCATGTCATGATTTAATGCTGATTAATCTAATTTCAATGTTGGGTAAAAAAGGTAGCCTGAAGTTTAGTTTACATAGTAAAACATGAAAGTATTTGTATGTGAAATACTAATGATAATAAAGAATTTGTTATACGTAATCGAAAGTAGCATTAAACAATTTTAATTGGGTTTGATCAACTTTACTCCTACCAATACCTTATTAAAGTGATCAACTTATTAGGTTCACTGGCCAACCATATGAATTTAAGTATGCTATTTAATGTAAATCACTTTCTTTTACGCAACCTTATCATACCCATTCATATATAGAAGTTGTAAATAACATATTCTTACTTGTTTGTGTGAGAAGATGAGCAGCGGTTCCAGTTCTATAGCTACTCCCTTTCCTTGCAAGAGTTGTCTTAAGTGAATAGTGCTAATCGGCATGTGGGACTACGTCACGGGCCACAACCTTACAACTACTACGCGTACCTTGCAAGCTTGCACAGTTGTTGGGAAGGACATTCAGAAAAAGCTTCGAACAAAACTTAGTTACTCTACATCCGAGAAATTATGAAGCGTGCACGTATCTGGTACATCGTATTTTGTGACTTTTGCTATATCCCAGGAGTTATGATTGACTTTGAGGAAAACAAAGTCCACGTATCTAGCACTTATGTGAAAGGCCATAAGAGGAAACGTTTTGGTGTTCAAACACCATCCCCGGTTCATGGATTGTTATGTTTTGATAAATGCTTTGCTCTATACCTATATGGGCGCGTGTGTTAGCCCCTCACTAGTCACTAGGACTAACACTTATTGTTGTTTCTCCTTTTCCCCTTTTCTCTTGAGTTACAAGTACCTTTTGGAGTCTTGAGCTAGGCGGCAAGTTGTCTAGTGTCTTACTTGTGGGTAGCTCAGGTCTTATGTATATGTAGTGGATTTATTCATGTATTTATGGTTATATTTTGGACTTGTATATGAATACACTTGCTATATTTCTATTCTTTTGGCCCGGGATGGGCAAGTGAATATGTAATATGAATTGATACGATAATTATGGATATATGATGTTGGTTAGTAGCTTGATATGATATGATCTTAATTCGCTTCCGGTATTACTTTCTTGGTTGAGCACTTTGATATGAGGGTCTAGACCGCCTAGTTACGAAAATTTTGATTTGTCACCCGTTTGCTATGGTTTGACACGTGTGTGAACTTCCATTTCGTTATACGTGTTAGGCTCTGGTGCGGGGGATGTGGTGCCCACCGCTCGAGGTGCTACAAATACATGCTGATATGAGCTTAAACTTCATTATTCCCATGTAGGAAAGTTCACAAGATGCTGCGTTTCGTGAAGAAGGGTTTGCTGATTGGGAAATGCTCCATTTCATTTTCCGAAAGAAACGAATGGCAAACTTCCCCGACGAACCCAAAAGTAGTTATGTTAAACCAGCTGTTTACACGGATTCAGATGAGGAAAATTACAAATGAATTAGCTGCAGTTGATATAGTCCGTTTTTGACTAAGTATGGTTCCATTGTAAAAGATCCAGCCACGTTTATGGATATTCTAGTTAGATTCACGCAGTATTATGTTTTCCAGATTTTATTTCCTTTCCATTTTTTCTGGTGTTCTATCATAAATAGTTTTTGTGTGGAAAGTTAATTTTTAGTTTTTGTGTGAAAAATGAAAATTTTCACTTTGATTAGAGTGCGTTTAGACCTTTCACGTTGCTATTTCAACCATATCATAATTGAACAATGTACAAAATATAAAGATAGTAAACTATAAAGAATAAAAAGCCACATCTTATGAGACCATTTCTTTGTCATTTACTTCTAGCTGACTAGTTTGAAACATAACTAAATAGAAATAACAATATTCAATTACAGTACCATTCCACAAGGTAGATTCAAATACATATTACCGGAGTCTAATGTTATTCAGCCTTCCATACACTATTGGAATTGCATAGGCAAAATACAGTACATATCCAGACACTACCGTAATATCATCCTTCCCAAAAGATAATCATTACTAAAATTCATGCACAAAAGGGCCACATGCAAAGGTGAAGTGTCAGGAGGATAAAAAAGGGGTACTCAAACCCAAACAAACCTAGTGAAATTCATTAGTTGTATACCCCCAACAAGGACATAATGAAGGCTACACGAACCTCGAAAGGAATGCCGTGAAAGGCCAGCATGTCATTGCGGTTGTTTGCCAAATGGCTTGTCGCCCATAGTACTTAATCGAGTGAAGGGCCAGGCAGCACAACAATTTTTTGGTACAACCCTGTTTTTTTTGCATCATCATCTGGGATTGGTTGAGCAGTATTTGTAGCTGGCTGCAAAAATATTTTGTCAACCTCTCCAATTGCCTTGTGAGTAGAAGTATCAGGTCGCCCATAAGCTCCTTAATCTGTCGAAAATCAATCGATTTTTTGCTTCTTTTGGAGGACCTACTTGCCTTCGATTGAGTACAACTATCGTCCCCGATATTGTCTGAGGCTGCATCGTCCTCATGCTCCATGTTTGTTTCACCTCCGTCATTGACAGTGTTTTTCTTACCACTTAAGACTTGCAATTCGTCCATAGCATCACCAATGTCGTAGCCAAATTTACCAGTGGCACGATCATCGCCGAATAGGTTAGTCCACCTATCATACCAGGGTATTGACTTACCCCGGCAACAATTTTAGGCATTCTGGGTACACCTACACATTTGGATAAACAGGTAACATAAGTAAAATAGATTAAAGTAATAAGTTTTAACAACCAAAATAACCAAAAAAGTATTATCTTTTAATATACTTTTGCAATGCACAACATCATTATGAAAAAAGTATTCAGCCTTTTCATTTGTAAGTAAGACAAGAAACATTTAGTTTAAAACATTCCATCATCTGCTGCAAGAGACAACTAGTATATATATGTTTAACACAAATTTCAATATTATCTATTTTTTTGGGGAGAGTGTCTTCACATCATTCAATTACATAGAGATATTAAATCTGAATGTACCTTCTCGATTTCAGACCATGATTAAGGTTTCTCCTCAATTAAGATATGTGTGCTTGGGTTCAAGATAAACTTAGCAGACCCACTAGCATTCAATATGGTAGCCATTGCTGCGTGAGTTTTTTTCCAAACTGTTATCATCGATCGCATATGTTTTTCTTTGATCCCGCAACCCGACAACCGTTCCTTCATTAGATTTTCAACTCGGTTAACAAACCCTCCCCTTAAAGACCCATCAAGTTTCATACCCTCAGAACACATCATCTCAAGACAATGCAGCAGTGTCTCCTCCTCCTTTTGAGTCCAAAAACGACGTGGAACAACCAAACCTTTACCTTTTTCAGTCCTCACATGAGATGTTGCACACGGGTGATGTATTTCCTGCATAATAATCAAATCAGAAAGTTATGATTTTCAACAAAACTATTTTGATCAGTATACCCACACTACATAACAACAACAGCAAGAAGATTGGACACCAAAGTAATAGGAGATATTGGAAAATTTAATCATTCACGTAATACTGCTTCAATAAGACATATTACACAACAAATTAAAGAGAAAGTACTACAAAAAACAACACACGGTCTCCAAATAGAAAACACATTCTCCAAACACTATCAGTTCGTAACAGATCAACACCAACATAAAATAAAATAGAAAACACATTCTCGAAACACTATCAGTTCATAACAGATCAACACCCAACTATATAAAGATATAACTCTAATTCATTATCCAAGAATAGTGGTGATAATAGGTGTTCTTCAATCATGCCTAAACTGAAAACATTTGGTCAGCCATTATATCAAATAAATTTGTTCACGCGGGTGTCGCTTCGATAGTCCCTATGTATTCAAGGTAGTCCCCATCATGTTCCAGTGGGTCGCGTAAGACATCCTCTTCGATGGGATTGATTTCCATTTGGTTCCTGATGAATTATGGAGCATGGCACATGCAAGAATAGTCCAGTTCTGTATTTTGATAGGGTAGAATGATCGACTTCTTAGTATGGCCCATCCCCGCTTTAGCAAACAAAATGCACGCTCCATCACATTGCGCGTTTGACTGTGCTATAGATTGAAGAGCTCCTCTGGTGTTTGTGGTGACAACGCCCTAGTTTCCCACTCCTTAAGATGGTAACGGGTCCCGCGGTACGATATCAGAATTCCATCAGCATTTTTATAACCACAGTCAGTGAGGTAATAGTGTCATGTAGTACAAGATAATTTGAGTTTTATAATTTGTACCGAATAAGATACGAATCCAAAACTAAATTAAGAGGTGTGTTGCCTTTGCACAAAAAAATAATTATACAAATAAACTAAAATAAATGGGTTTATCTGAACAAAATAACCTGGTGAATTACTCCATTAGGCTTGGCTACAACATCTTGTAAAATACGGCTTTCTGCAACGAAACCTTCCCATCCGAACAATATGTAGATGAAGTTCATCTAGGGATTGCAAACACCTAAAACATTAACCGCAGCAGTCCCTTTACGTATTTGGTATTTTGCTTGAACATTCTGCCTCAATATCACTTCCATGTACGTACCATCCAACACACCCAAATATCCCTGAAACATCATTTTGTAATATAAGATATGGGGATATGGATATGTCATATAAAAATATTAATAAAAAAACAAAATTAAATTGAATTTTCATTTACCGTAAAATGTTTCCAAGGCTCACTTGTACGTGTGCTTGTAACCGGTGTTGGCTTCGCCAGAAAAATAGAACCTATGCATGATACGGATCGCAGGGTTTCTCTAAAATATTTGCTTATAGTTTGATCGAAAACATAGAAGTCACCCATCACACTCCGATTCTTCTTGTGATGTGCTAGTATATTTAGAAACATTGCAACCTTAAAAGGTATACTCACGAAGCACTCATGTGTGAGCCCTTCTAAATGTTGTAGAAGATAGCATAGTCTGCAAAAAGCGTTTCTACCCATTCGTAGATTATCGACACAACTTGTATCCCTAATGTTATTGTATCTTCTAAGTTGGCTCATTTGACCGGGTTGTTTTGTTATCATAGACCAAGTACATTTCTTCCTTTTCCTAAGCTCTCCATTTCTTTTAACAACATAAACAAGGTACAAAGACAACAAAACCATAAAGGTGTTTGTCTGCGGTAGTAGAAGTTCAAGCAGCAGCAGCAGACGCTTAAATTTCAGATTTGACTCCATCTCCTAAGAAGTGTATATGTCAGGAACTCGATATAGGTTTAATTAGTTAAGGTCGGGCTACATGCAATCCAACTCCTAACACTCCAAACAACAGTAAATAAATGATTCAAACATTGGGAATATAGAAGCCGTGATGGTGTGTATAAAATATAAAATATCACATTATCAAGAGTATAGATAAATTCAACGTATTTGGAACAAAACCACATAAATAAATAACATAGTCCTTGTCTTGTGTAGACTCTTTATGTATCCACAAAAGAAAATAAGTAACAACAGGGAAAAGATAACTCATAACAAATATAACATTGTTCATACATTGTTGGCCATACATTATTCATATTTTTTATGTAAATATAACACTAAAAAAGCTAATAAAACTGAATATAAAAATGAATTCCCCTCTCCGTGTTTGCAAAGATTATGTTTCAATATGTGAACTCTTTAGTCATTACAACAATCTAAACACAGATTATATTTCAACATGTGAAATCTTCAGTATTTAAAACAATCTAAACACAAATATATGCCCAAGCATTAAAATCCATAGATGGAGACTTGTATCATAACAAACACCAACCAGAGATTTTGAGAAACTAAGTTAAAAACTTTGCGTAGGAACAAATTACCTCTCAAAGGAAAAGATTTTCGAAAGTGTTCTTGCGATATTACCTTGAACTCTTCTTGAAAACCCTCGTTATCTCAAAATCGCAAACTTAGAAAGTAGGGAATGGATAAAGTTTTCTTTTTGTAAGAGGGTAATTTGGGGATGGTTTTTTTGGGGGAAAACAACGCACCATTACATTGAGTTAATAGTGCCGTTATATACCGCTCTATGGTGGATATTGTACCCTCCTAATAGTTGTATAAAGTTGTTATGTACCCGCCAAAGATACCTATTCTGAGGCTACATGAATATTCCACTAAGGCTTATGTTGGATAGTTCCTTTGAGGATAGGTAGCCTTCAAATATCCACCACGCGTGCTCTTGGTTGAATCATCACCATCTTCCCTAAAGACACTTTTTTAAATAGCTTAGTCCTTCAATTGCACGGTAAGCGATTCCCTTTATCCTTTCTCTACTTATTTACTTAGTTTCTTACTTCAGGGGAAACGTAGTCTGACTTAAGTATGAGAGTGCCCACGCTAGGGAAACCCTTAATTGATCCTCTTATCTTTTTTTTCTTTTGCAGCTAACATAGTGGACCCATCTTCATTTCCTTCATCTCACCGTAGGGGTCTACAAAAAAATCGAAAACCAAAAAACGGACCGAAAATCGAACCGAACCAAACCAACCGGTTCGGTTCGATTTTCGGTTTGGGTTTTTCTAATTTTTGGTTTTTTGGTTTTTCGGGTTCGGTTGCCCGGTTAAACCGAACCGAAAATCGTTTATTATTTAATTAATTTTTTATTTATTAAATTATCTGTAACACCCCGACTCACAGTCGGTACAGGTAAATTATGTGATTTAATATTATTTGCGTTTTAGATTATTTGTATAGGACTATTTTGAATTATTTGAACTTATATGAATTATGTGAACGAATGTTGCATGCGATTTATTCGTTTTAATTTGAGTTGGCCTTATTTGAACCTGTATTTGTTGAACCGAACCAACTTGAACCAGTACACCTTGAACCGAACCCGTGAACCGACCGGTTCAGCCTTAAAAGGCTGAACCATTCTTCCTTTCTCCTTTCTTACGTGAAACAACAGCAGCAACTCTTGAGCTAGAGCCAAAACCCCAAGTTTGATCATCCAACTTCCCAAGCCAAGTTCTCTCTCGTTTCTTCGTCTTTTCTCGAACTTAGGTATGTTTCGGAATCCCCTCGTCGTGCTCGTCGTTTATATGGTTTAATTTCTGAGTTTGGAGTGAGTTTTGCATGTCTTTGCTTCCCTACGTGAATAGTAAGGGTTTCATGAAAAACTTGGATACTTGCTCTTTGCTTGTTGTAATTGATCCCTAGCTTCATTTATGAGTTATATGGGTTGTTTATGTTGTCTTTATTGCATTAAATCCATGGTTGGTGGAGTATTTATTGATGATCATGATTTTTGTTTGAAAGTTGCATACCCTTGATCATGCTTTTTAATTCCGTTTTCTTGCGTTATTTGAGTGTTTATATGTCAGGCATGATTTATATGTATTGTTTGTGCTTTTTGGGAGGTTGTGGCAATGTTAAGGGTTGGATTTTGGCCATTTTTGGCTCAAAAACGAGCTTCCCCTGTTTTCTGTAAAAATTTTCTGCTCCAGCTTTCGAACCAGGCCGGAACGGCCGTTCCCGCCCCAGTTTCAAACTGGGAACGACCGTTCCCAGGCCATTACTGTTCATGCCGAGAGTGGGAACGACCGTTCCCAGCTTGTACTGGGAACGGGAACGGCCGTTCCCATGGCCGGAACCCTTCTACTGGGTCAAATCCGCGAGGGTGGATTTTTCCTTTTGGAAAAATCCATGGGGGTGGATTTGAGGCAGTAGCTCAGGAAAAACCCATGGGGGTGGATTTTTCCCTTTGGAAAAATCCATGGGGGTGGATTTTGCCACTTTTTCTCTTTGCCTTGTTTATGCATTTGTATGATTTTAAATGCTTTTCTTTTGCATATTAATTGTTATAATTGATTGTTTTGCATAATAGATTGTAAATAAATATGTTATGCTATGATTTGTGAATTCTATGATTTAATTATGACATTTTATCTATGAGCATGAATCATGCATTTTGCCGAGCGTCTTCTTTGGTTCATATAGAGTCTAAGACTTGGGCTTTCGTGTTTTCTTTTCAGAGGAGGTTCCAGTTGACGAGCCCGAGGCGTAGGTTGTTCACGTCTGTTCATATTTTTGTCAAGCACAAGGTGAGGTTAGGAATTTTATTAGCTAAGCGACCTAAAACCTTATGTGATGTTTTCAAGCCGTGCATGTGACTATATATTATATATATATATATATGTACGTGTTGATTAGAATACGTTTATGATCTTGTGAACAACCTTGTTTTGGGAAAAGATATTAAATAAGCCTATGTAAGCTATGTTTTGGAAAAGGCTTTACAATTCTGCTAACGAGATTGCCATGAAAGATTTGGCATTTGTTATGATATGATTTGTATGTGTGGATCCAAGGAGCTACGGGTAAGGAACCCTCGGGACGGTTCGGGCCGTCGAGGTTCGGCCTGTGCGTAGTCTCCATCCGATATATCACACGCGACCCCTGGGAGTTTGGGAAGGTGTGATATTTCGATGCCTTCGGCGTAAAAACCGGGGAGGGCACGATGTGGGTTCGCTACCCCTCGTGAGTCTGTATATGTCTGGATGGTTAGGGCCGCCGGTGGCTCTTCCATCATTGGTGTAGAGGAGAGTGTATGAATTCTGTTTTGTTTGTTCTGAGGAGTAAAGGTTGGAAGCTCGTTCTCGCCGAGCATTATGTTTTGTTATGTATGTTTGAGAAGTATGAATCGGGATAGTGTTTA
Organism: Lantana camara; assembly: GCA_037501455.1. Lineage (NCBI taxonomy): Eukaryota > Viridiplantae > Streptophyta > Magnoliopsida > Lamiales > Verbenaceae > Lantana > Lantana camara. Next base: position 22,033,522 of record CM074860.1, read on the forward strand.
TGAAAGGTTTTAAAGTATATGTATTTGTTTTGGAAAGTTTTAGTTTGTAAAACCTATTCCGGTTCATAATTTCGCCCTTTGCTTTGTGCTCTGCTCTATATATATGTAGGGTTTGGGTGTGCGTTAGCCCCCTCACTCAGTCAGTTGACTGACCCTCGTTTACTCTTTTAGTTGCAGGTTTTGGGAGCGTGAGCTAGGCGGAGAAGTGTGTCTTTCTTATGCACTTGTCGGTCTAGGTCTCGTTAGGTGCATTTACATACCTGCACTTTATGATTTTGTATTTGTACAGCTTTGGTTTGTATATACTTACTTACTATTTTGTTCGAGCCGGGATGGCTTTTGTACAGGATGTGTTGGTACTTATATGTAAATACTATATGGATAGGGTGAGTTGGTATCTATATATATATCTGTGAGTTTGCTTGTTACTTTTATTTATTCGCTTCCGCGCACTCTGTTTCCGTTTGGTCTAGCTCCGCCTAGCCTAGAGTGTGTGTTTGGTCTCCCGTTCGCTATGATTCGGATTCGGGTGCGGACATTCCATTTCGTATTCGGGTTCGGATTATGGTGCGGGGGATGTGGCCCTACATGTGGGTGCTACATCCTGAAGTGGTATCAGAGCGCGGTTGCAAAACCGGGCTCTAGTGTCGTGTGGGTCTGTCTAGGTCGTACGGCTTAGGACAATGTGACTTTTGATTATGTGCATGTGTGATTTGAGTATGTGATTACTTGACTAATTGATTACTTGACTACTTGATTATTTTCTTAAATTGTATACATATTCATACACTAATTTACATGCATCCATATTGCTTGAATTTGTGAGTTTCAGGATGCCTCCAAGAAGACATAATTATCGTGAACAAACCCCTGATTTGAATGAACCGGCTCCACAGAATGCACCTCCGCCACCACCTATGAACGCGGAGAATATTGTCCAAGCCCTACTCAATCAACTCCAAAACAATCAAAGGGGTAATGCCAATCCGGGTGAAGGACAAGATATTTCAGCTGTATATCGGGACTTCCGGAACAACAACCCTCCAAAGTGGTATGGAGGTGATGATATTAAGGCGGATGAGTGGTTATCTGAGATTCGAGGCATTTGGGAGATCTGTCCGGGGACTTCCCAGGACAAGGCTATTTGCACGGGTCGTATTATTCAAGGGCCAGCGGCTATTTGGCTCAGGAGTGTGAGGTCCAGGCTTGAGAGAACGGGAATGGAATTCAACTGGGAGACGTTTGTGCAGGAATTCCATGAGAAATATATCCCTCATAGTGCACAAGAACGTCGCCTCCAAGAGTTCTCCAATTTGAGGCAAGGCAACCGGACGGTGGAGGATTATATTTTGGAGTTTGAGAGGCTAGCTCCTTATGCCACTCACATTACCGACCATGATGATCATAAGGCCCGAGCGTTTCTTCATGGACTTCGTCGGGATATTCAAGAAGCTTTACAAGCTACTAATGTGAGTACTTGGGCCAAAGTTACAAAAAGGGCAATTCAAGTTGAGGCCCAAATGGCTCGGTTGAAGCCTCCACCTTTCTCTTCGACTCGAGGATCGGGATCAGGTTCTGGATTGGGTAAGAGGCCCATTTCTTATGCTCCACGAGCTCCTGTTCCACCGGCTTTTCGTCCCCAGGGTTTAGGGAACAAAAAGCCCCGTATTACCGGTCCCGTAGCACCTCCTGCTATTCCAGCTCGACCGGCTCCAGCTCAGGGACCACCCGTTTGTTCTTATTGTCAGGGGAGACATCCGGTGGAGAGGTGTTGGAAGCTTCAGGGTAAATGCTATGCGTGCGGGTCCTCTGATCACTTGATTGATGCTTGCCCGAATAGGAGACCGGTTGTGCAGGCTCGCGTGTTTGCTCTGGAGGGAGAGGAGGAAGCTGCTGATGTCGACCCGACTGCCGTGATAGAAGGTACAATAAACATTCATGGCATATCACTACATGCATTGTTTGATCCCGGGGCTACGCATTCATTTATTTCCCGGGATATTGTTGCTTCTTTGCCTTTACTTGATGAATTATCTGCGCATGTGTATGTGGTGAATACTCCTTTGGGAGGATCTGTGGAAGCTGACAGGGTGTTCAGGGAGTGTCCGGTAGTGTTTGAGGGCCGAGTTTTTCCTGCAGACTTGATAGTTCTACCGTTGAAGAAGTATGAGGTTATTCTTGGTATGGATTTTCTCTTCAGATATCGAGCTCAGTTGGATTGTCATGAGAAGAAGGTTTTGTTGGGGACAGTGGTCTTTACGGGTGAGAGGTTGAAGTCCAGCCCGTTTGTGTCTTTTATGGAAGCAAGTAAGCTCCTCCGGGACGGTGCGACAGGTTTTGTGGCCTATCTTTTGAATAAACCGAAGGATCAGGCCAAACTTGAGGAGACAGAGGTCGTGAGTGAGTTTCCCGATGTTTTCCCTGAGAATTTGGGTTCTTTGCCACCTGATAGGGACATCGAGTTTGTAGTCGACCTTTATCCTGGAGCTGAGCCTTTCTCTAAGACACCGTATCGGATGGCTCCTGCTGAGTTGAAGGAGTTGAAAACTCAGCTGGATGAGCTTTTGACTTGCGGTTACATCCGTCCGAGTACATCCCCGTGGGGTGCTCCTGTGTTATTTGTGAAGAAGAAGGATGGGACTTTGAGGATGTGTATAGACTACCGCGAGTTGAACCGGATGACAGTGAAGAATAAGTATCCTTTACCTCATATCGAAGAGTTGTTTGACATCTTGCAAGGGTCGCAGGTGTACTCTAAGTTAGATTTGAGGCAAGGGTATTACCAACTTCGTATCCGGGAAGAGGATATCTCTAAGACGGCGTTCAATACCCGTTATGGACACTTCGAGTTTGTAGTGATGCCGTTTGGGTTAACTAACGCTCCAACCGTGTTCATGGATATGATGCACCGAGTGTTTAGACAGTATCTTGACAAGTTTGTGGTCATTTTCATAGACGACATCTTGGTGTATTCTAAGTCTGCAGAAGAGCACGCAACGCATCTCAGAATTGTGTTGGAGACCCTTAGAGAGCACAAGCTTTATGCCAAATTTAGCAAGTGCGAGTTCTGGCTCGATAGAGTGTCTTTTCTGGGTCACATAATTTCAGGTGAGGGGATTGAAGTTGATCCTTCCAAGATTGAGACCGTGGTTCAGTGGGAAAGACCGAAGAATGCCTCCGAGATAAGAAGTTTTCTCGGGTTGGCGGGTTACTATAGGAGATTTGTGAAGGATTTCTCTAAAATTGCTTGCCCGTTGACTCGATTAACTAAGAAGGAGGTGAAGTATGAGTGGGATGATGGGTGCGAGAGAAGTTTCCAAGCTTTGAAGGAAAGATTAACTTCAGCACCAGTTCTTACCCTACCCGAGGGATCCGAGGGCTATTCGGTTTTTGCAGATGCTTCTAAGGAAGGACTCGGATGTGTATTGATGCAAAATGGCCGAGTGGTGGCCTATGCTTCTAGAAAGTTGAAGGAACACGAGAAGAACTACCCCACTCATGATCTTGAGCTTGCAGCGGTTGTGTTTGCTTTGAGGAAGTGGCGTCATTACCTCTATGGGACGACTTTCGAGATATTCACAGATCATAAGAGCCTCAAGTATCTTTTTACTCAGAAGGAGCTTAACAATAGACAGAGGCGTTGGATGGAATTCTTAGAGGATTATGACTGCACGATTCAGTATCATCCGGGCAAGGCGAATGTCGTGGCAGATGCTTTGAGCAGAAAAGCAAGTGTTTCAGGTTTGAGTGCAGGGTCTTCAGGACAGGGTTCGACAGTTTTGGTTTCAGTGGCTCGGTTAGCTAACATCTCAGTTCAGCCGGATTTGAAACAGAGGTTGTTGGATTCTCAGGCTTCGGATGCAGAGATTCAGAGATTAGTGGTTCGGTCTAGGATAGACCCTGAGACGAAGTTTGGGTTTGATGATTCCGGTTTGTTCAGGTTCAAGACCAGGGTTTGTGTCCCAGAAGACCTCAAGAGGTTAATACTTGAGGAAGGACACCGTTCTGGATATTCCATTCACCCCGGTGGTACGAAGATGTACCGAGATTTGAAGGAATACTTCTGGTGGAATGGCATGAAGAGAGATGTCGCGAACTTTGTGAAGCGGTGTCTCACGTGTTAAGTGGTGAAGGCAGAACACCAGAAACCGGGAGGAACTCTCCAACCACTACCAATTCCTGAGTGGAAGTGGGAGCAAGTGACTATGGACTTCGTGTCCGGCTTGCCAAGATCAAGAGGAGGTTATGATGGAATTTGGGTGATAGTCGACCGATTGACCAAGTCTGCTCATTTTCTCAAAGTGAAGATGTCTTACAAGACCCCGAAGTTGGCAGAATTGTATTGTAACGAGATTGTGAGACTGCATGGGGCGCCTGCTAGCATTGTCTCAGATCGTGATCCGAGGTTCACAGCTAAGTTTTGGCAGGATCTTCAGAGTAGGTTGGGCACGAGGCTTAATTTCAGCACCGCTTTTCATCCTCAGACAGATGGACAATCAGAGAGACTGATTAAGTATTTGAAGGATTTGTTGAGAGCGTGTGCTTTGGATTTCAAGGAAAAGTGGGATAAGCATTTAGCTCTGGTTGAGTTTGCCTATAACAACAGTTTTCAGACTTCTATTGGTATGGCTCCCTACGAGGCACTTTATGGAAGGAAGTGTAGATCGCCTCTATTCTGGGATATTGAAGATTGGCGGTGGACTGAGGAGAACAAGCTCGAAAGAGCTACACCTCGAGAGAGATTGGATAAAACCACTGCTAAGGTTAAGTTGATTCAGCAAAGAATGAAGGCAGCTCAGGACCGTCAGAAGAGCTATGCGGATAAGAGGAGAAGGCCCCTTGAGTTTGAAGTCGGAGATAAGGTTTTCTTGAAAGCATCTCCGAGGAAGGGATTTTCTCGAATAGGTCGAGGTGGGAAGCTTAACCCGAGATACCTTGGACCTTTTGAAATCCTTGAGAGAGTTGGAGAAGTGGCGTATAGGTTGGACCTACCGCCGAGACTGACCGGGATACATAATGTGTTTCACGTCTCGCAGCTCAGGAAATTTTATCCCGAAGAATCGACTATTCTCCCTGTGGAAGAGGTACAACTTGAGACGGATTTGACGATAGTAAGGCACCCGGTTGAGATTCAAGACCGGAAGATACAAGTATTGAGGAATAAACAGATTCCCTTGGTCCGAGTTCTTTGGAGAGATCAGAAATCTGAAGAGTCTACTTGGGAGACTGAGGAGAAGATGAGACAGTTGTACCCAGAGTTGTTCTCAGGTCAGACAGTTAACCTGGGGACCAGGTTCTCCGAAGGGGGGGAGATTGTAACACCCCGACTCACAGTCGGTACAGGTAAATTATGTGATTTAATATTATTTGCGTTTTAGATTATTTGTATAGGACTATTTTGAATTATTTGAACTTATATGAATTATATGAACGAATGTTGCATGCGATTTATTCGTTTTAATTTGAGTTGGCCTTATTTGAACCTGTATTTGTTGAACCGAACCAACTTGAACCAGTACACCTTGAACCGAACCCGTGAACCGACCGGTTCAGCCTTAAAAGGCTGAACCATTCTTCCTTTCTCCTTTCTTACGTGAAACAACAGCAGCAACTCTTGAGCTAGAGCCAAAACCCCAAGTTTGATCATCCAACTTCCCAAGCCAAGTTCTCTCTCGTTTCTTCGTCTTTTCTCGAACTTAGGTATGTTTCGGAATCCCCTCGTCGTGCTCGTCGTTTATATGGTTTAATTTCTGAGTTTGGAGTGAGTTTTGCATGCCTTTGCTTCCCTACGTGAATAGTAAGGGTTTCATGAAAAACTTGGATACTTGCTCTTTGCTTGTTGTAATTGATCCCTAGCTTCATTTATGAGTTATATGGGTTGTTTATGTTGTCTTTATTGCATTAAATCCATGGTTGGTGGAGTATTTATTGATGATCATGATTTTTGTTTGAAAGTTGCATACCCTTGATCATGCTTTTTAATTCCGTTTTCTTGCGTTATTTGAGTGTTTATATGTCAGGCATGATTTATATGTATTGTTTGTGCTTTTTGGGAGGTTGTGGCAATGTTAAGGGTTGGATTTTGGCCATTTTTGGCTCAAAAACGAGCTTCCCCTGTTTTCTGTAAAAATTTTCTGCTCCAGCTTTCGAACCAGGCCGGAACGGCCGTTCCCGCCCCAGTTTCAAACTGGGAACGACCGTTCCCAGGCCATTACTGTTCATGCCGAGAGTGGGAACGACCGTTCCCAGCTTGTACTGGGAACGGGAACGGCCGTTCCCATGGCCGGAACCCTTCTACTGGGTCAAATCCGCGAGGGTGGATTTTTCCTTTTGGAAAAATCCATGGGGGTGGATTTGAGGCAGTAGCTCAGGAAAAACCCATGGGGGTGGATTTTTCCCTTTGGAAAAATCCATGGGGGTGGATTTTGCCACTTTTTCTCTTTGCCTTGTTTATGCATTTGTATGATTTTAAATGCTTTTCTTTTGCATATTAATTGTTATAATTGATTGTTTTGCATAATAGATTGTAAATAAATATGTTATGCTATGATTTGTGAATTCTATGATTTAATTGTGACATTTTATCTATGAGCATGAATCATGCATTTTGCCGAGCGTCTTCTTTGGTTCATATAGAGTCTAAGACTTGGGCTTTCGTGTTTTCTTTTCAGAGGAGGTTCCAGTTGACGAGCCCGAGGCGTAGGTTGTTCACGTCTGTTCATATTTTTGTCAAGCACAAGGTGAGGTTAGGAATTTTATTAGCTAAGCGACCTAAAACCTTATGTGATGTTTTCAAGCCGTGCATGTGACTATATATTATATATATATATATATGTACGTGTTGATTAGAATACGTTTATGATCTTGTGAACAACCTTGTTTTGGGAAAAGATATTAAATAAGCCTATGTAAGCTATGTTTTGGAAAAGGCTTTACAATTCTGCTAACGAGATTGCCATGAAAGATTTGGCATTTGTTATGATATGATTTGTATGTGTGGATCCAAGGAGCTACGGGTAAGGAACCCTCGGGACGGTTCGGGCCGTCGAGGTTCGGCCTGTGCGTAGTCTCCATCCGATATATCACACGCGACCCCTGGGAGTTTGGGAAGGTGTGATATTTCGATGCCTTCGGCGTAAAAACCGGGGAGGGCACGATGTGGGTTCGCTACCCCTCGTGAGTCTGTATATGTCTGGATGGTTAGGGCCGCCGGTGGCTCTTCCATCATTGGTGTAGAGGAGAGTGTATGAATTCTGTTTTGTTTGTTCTGAGGAGTAAAGGTTGGAAGCTCGTTCTCGCCGAGCATTATGTTTTGTTATGTATGTTTGAGAAGTATGAATCGGGATAGTGTTTATGAAAGGTTTTAAAGTATATGTATTTGTTTTGGAAAGTTTTAGTTTGTAAAACCTATTCCGGTTCATAATTTCGCCCTTTGCTTTGTGCTCTGCTCTATATATATGTAGGGTTTGGGTGTGCGTTAGCCCCCTCACTCAGTCAGTTGACTGACCCTCGTTTACTCTTTTAGTTGCAGGTTTTGGGAGCGTGAGCTAGGCGGAGAAGTGTGTCTTTCTTATGCACTTGTCGGTCTAGGTCTCGTTAGGTGCATTTACATACCTGCACTTTATGATTTTGTATTTGTACAGCTTTGGTTTGTATATACTTACTTACTATTTTGTTCGAGCCGGGATGGCTTTTGTACAGGATGTGTTGGTACTTATATGTAAATACTATATGGATAGGGTGAGTTGGTATCTATATATATATCTGTGAGTTTGCTTGTTACTTTTATTTATTCGCTTCCGCGCACTCTGTTTCCGTTTGGTCTAGCTCCGCCTAGCCTAGAGTGTGTGTTTGGTCTCCCGTTCGCTATGATTCGGATTCGGGTGCGGACATTCCATTTCGTATTCGGGTTCGGATTATGGTGCGGGGGATGTGGCCCTACATGTGGGTGCTACATTATCCTTACTTTTTGGGCTGAGATTCGAGAATATCTCTCATCTCTCCTCAAATCTGAAAAATCTCTCCTCCAAATATCTAAATCTAAAAAAGGATTTCTTCATTTTTTGAAAAGCTATATCTCCCCAAGCCAGGGTTTGAAAAGGGATTTCTTAATATTTGAAAAGTCATCTCTCCCCAAGCGAAGAGTTCTTCAGATATGTAAACGACATATCTCTCCTAAAGTTCATATTACTTCACATCTGAAAAAGTCGTATCTGTTGAAATTTCTTCAGATCTGGAAAACACCATATCAATCACTTCTCATTTCTTCTCCGGTGAGCCTCCCCCAGTTCTCCTCCCTTCTCCAGCGAGTAGATGCACAACAACAACAGTACTTCATTCTCTTGAATCTCTTTTGGGTTTTTATGGTTTGAGGCTGTGATGATTGCATTAGATTAATTTTTTGAGCATATCCGTAACTTGGCTTGGAGATATCAGGATTTCTATTAGATGGGTTTACAATTTCATCTAACTAAGGAACATGATTTCTACAGCCATGGCCGAAAAACCATTTGAGATCTGAGCCTCGTATATAATTTTTTTTCTTTTTAAATTTTGGATTTTAAATCGGTTGAGGTGGAAAACCGAAACCAAACCGATTTTTTTGGGTTAAAACCGAACCGAACCAAACCATAAGAGGTTCGTTTCGGTTTCGATTTGGTTTTTTGAAATCGATTTTTTCGGTTAACCGAATCGAAAGTTTGGTTTCGGCCTAAACCGGCCGAATGAACACCCCTATCTCACCGTACCAAAAACCACCATTGGAGCACCACCCAAATTCTAATCATCTTCTGAGCACATCATGATAATATATTCCATTTCAATTGTTTTCTTGGGGTGTCAATTCGATGGATCGACTAGGTTCGGGTCGGGTTCGGTTAAGGTAGGGGTATAATGCTAAAAGTTCCAACCCCCAACCTAAAATTGAACCCACTACTGCCAATCCTAACTTGATGTTATAGAGTTCGGGTTGACTTGATACATATTCGAGTCACTCAATAACTCAAACCCACCCGACCTGAATTTTATTTAGTTGTTTTCTTTTTCTGAAAAAAAAAAAACTGCAACACTAAAACTCAAATCTCAGCAAAAAAGAAGTTAAGCAAACAAAAAATCATACATAAATAATTGTGCTTTATAGTTACTACAAAATAAAACAAACTAAAAGCACAAGAATTACCTCATTCAAGACTGGAAATCAATTTGAAAACCAAGAAGAAAACATTGGGGGCGGCAAAACAAGAAAAATCAAACCCTAAAATCTCGATCTTCCCTTTTTGACTGTTCTTTGAAATTCTCTTTCTTCTTTGAGAAATTCTTGTCGCTGATAATGAGAGCTTTATTTATGGGGGTGATGAGGGAAGGTGATGACCGATAGAAGAGAAAGAGGTGGTGGCGGAGGAAGAGAGTCGACGAGAGGAGGCATCCTACATGCACGACATTCCACTCTGTTTAAACTTCTAGATAGATAAACGAAATAATTTGCATGGTTGCGTTGGGAGATTGTGACGGAGAGCGACGAAGAGTGGCGCTGATCATGGCTGGTAAATGGAAATGGGTAAGATGGTGGCTGGTGAATAGAAATGGCACTGGGAGAGAGTGAGGGAATTAGTGAGTTCGATTAAGGTTTTTCTACTTTATAGTATTTATATTTTTAAGTAGGTCAGGTTAGGTCGGGTGAGTTGGGATTATTGGATCACCCATGATATTTTTCGGGTCAACCTGTACCCGACCTGTTTTTCTCTATCCTCTTTCAGATTGGTTCCGAGTTCGACCCGATTCGATCCGAACTCGAAACTCCCAACCCTAACTTAATATTTAATTGGGTGGGTTGGATTGGTGTTGTCTGTAGAAATTGCATGGTTTTGAGTGTAATTTGATTATATTTTTGGTATCGCTTGATGCGTTTATGTATGTATTTTGCTCCGGTTAGGTGATTTTAGAATTGGAGATGAGAAACGGCGAAGCGAAGCAATTTCACGCATTTTTGGAGGAAAAGTTACCACTTAGGAGTTCAATTGTTGTAACCCCCGTTACAAGACACAGGAGTGGAGCTTTTGGCGAGAGAAGAGGGTAACACCCGTTACCCCTGTGCAGAAGGAAAGTGGTAACGCCTGTTACCACTAATAAAAAAGTTACTGCGATTTCATCAGTAACGGTCGTTAACAATAATGGTATATGGAGAGGTAACACCTGTTACCTAGGGCGGCGAGAGAATTATTTGGGCGGCGATATTAGTGCATTTTGGAGTCTTTTTTAGAGAGCTTTTCTTCCAGGTCGCGACCTAGGGTTTGGAGAGAAGACAAAGAGTTTCAGAAGTTTTTCAGAGAATTCGAGAAGACGAAAGAATTGAATTCTTAGAATGCTCTTTGGTTTTATTGTTGCTTTAATTTACAAACTAATTCCTTTGAGTTTAGGTTTTGATTAGTTTTCGCATGTTAGATTCGTTTTTAGATATTACTGAATGTTTATGCTTTTGTTTTTGAGACTTTGTTTAGAATTGATGAATATGATTTATTTTAATGCAATTTCCTCTAGTTTTATGAGTTTTGTTTTAATTATGAGTAGCTAATTCTCTAAGGCTAGGGGGAGTGATGATGATTGCATGATTGATGTTTGATATGATGCTTGAATGACTTGTGTTAATTCTTAGTTTCAAAACAGGTTTGAATTAACTTACGATGGCCTGATTGTTAGAAAACACGAATCAGAAAGCAGCGGAATTTAAAAAATTTTCCCAACAAAAGGACCTTGGACTCGCAATCGTGTAACCAAATTCGTAAAGATAGAAAACTTACTTTTCTTTTGTTCTTTCTTGAAACGTTTCAAGCCACCCAAGAACGCTCTTCTCGCGGCTTGATCCCCTCTCCTTTGGTAAAGCTCGAATCTTCAAACTTCTAACTTGAAGTCTCTAGAGAAAGTCCACCAACTTGATCACAATCTAACTAGTAAGGATGCTAGTTCTCTAGTTAGTGTTTAGGCTTAACCTAGGGTTTAATTTAATCTTGGAGAAAGGAAGGTGTTCAACACATGAACCAAAAGAATTGCCAATTAGCTCTAAAGGGGAGCATGAGCTCCCCTATATATAGGAAAGGGAGAGGGACGGCCGAACCTATTCCTTGTTGGACAAGGATTTGGTTCCTCTCTCTCCTATTACTTGATCATCAAGTATTTTCCAACTTTGACTTTGAATTCTAATTCAAGTCAACTTTTAAGAGAGCTAAAAATATCCAAACTATTTTTGGACAATTTTATACTTTATTTATTATAAAATAAATAACTTGTTTTTATCTAATTAATTAATTCGTAATTAATTAACTAGATTATTTTCTCCAAAATAAGACTTTCTTTTTAATTCAAAATTAAACCAAAGTCTATTAAATAATTAACAACTTAATTATTTAATATCCAATTAAATAGTCACGTGTGGCACACGTGTCATAGTGACACGTGTCCAGTCACGTGACCCACACGTGTGGTTTCATACGTGTGGAACCCTCTAGGCTCGATTAACTCATTTAATCATTTTAAAGCCTCAACTCATGTAACCAAGTTATTGTGTGTGACCCTCTAGGTTCTCAATTCAATTAGCAGTAACCCTAATTAATTAATTCACTAATTAATTAATCAGTCCACAGATTAAACGACCATAGTCTAGCAACAGGTGTTTAACCCCTAGCTGAATTGGAATGTTCGGATTCGACTTCGGATTCGACAGAACCTTTAAGTCATTGATTCATGTGAGATACAATCCTCCTACTTACTATCTCTCAACCAAGATCTAGGGCAAGGGAATAATCAGAACCCTAATAATCTGGTCTTAAAGCTAAGTGCATTTCATATCCATTTGATCTCAATCCAAGAAACCCTTTTCTTGATGTCTTGATCTACTGCCTTGGCCAAGGACTCCATATGGCATATGAATGACTTACACAATAAGAGATCACCTTGCAAATGCAAGTGTAGGTCCTATCTTGATTCTCATTCACTTTCATGAATCACTTGTGCAGCCCCAGCATAAGCCTTGAATCAGTTGTCTAAGGCGACACCCTTTAAAGCTTATACCTAAGACTACAGAGTTAACTCATAAAGTGACAAGGAACCTCAAGTCTAAGGATCAATTAATCACATCAATGACTCGTGAGATATTTTCTAATCTGGAAGTTTCCATTTCCTGAAATAGAAACTTCCTTTCCCATTTAGGAATGTTCTCACACGGGGCACCTCAGTGAACTTACTTATTAAAGTAAGCACCCTCATGTATCACGCACGTATCAACTATACACTTTGCACCTCCATGAAACAAGGTGGTCCTTCTTAAGGGCGTGATCCCACAAGCAAGCCTTAGAGGAGTCAGGTTGACACTCACACTGTCTGTAGGACTCATCGGCTTGGAGTATTTTACTAATCATGACTTATGTGATATAGGGCTCGTTTCATGAACCATTTCACCTAAATGGTAGAGTCCTAAAGTCATCAAGATTAGGGGAGTTCTCATACATGCACAGCTAAAGTAAACGCATACCAAACAAGAGCATATAAAGAAGTGTTGCCTCAATTCGTTATTTCATTCAAAGATTGTCTGTGATTACAATAAGGAAAAGCACAAAGCGGATATACAATCGGCTTTCTAGGGTACTATTCCTAACACTGATCACCCTTAGGATGTGTCATAATTGCCTATAGATCGAAAGAGTGATGGTAATTTAGATGGCTTTCATAACTTGTAAGTTGTAGGATACAAAGAGATTTGGTCCTAGCTTATACAACAGTAATCTTATTCCATGCCAAGCCGCTAGAATATTGAATTGCGTTAGTCTTGTTCCTATGGTTTAATTAACTATTGTTCATTGCGAGAGTAACAATGAACACTAATTAAGCACTTGGTTACACCTTGAGAGAGGTTAATACAAATATAAGTGACTAGGTTGTAGAATTACACTTGTCTGGCGAGTATCATATTGACTCTTGATTGTATGATTCATTACTTTTCTCATGCCTGTTTAGTTTACTGAAGTTAATTCGTGTGTCTAAGCTATTACTTGCGTTTATTTCCAGTTAATTGTTAATTTCTGCTTTAGTAGATTAATAGATACAATAACAATTACTTTTCGTTCGGTCTTTAGATTAGAGAAGGATATAGAGTAGTGATTGATTTCTCTTCCCTGTGGGTTCGATCCTATTGTGCTACGCATACGTTAGTGTACACTTGCACGATTGATTTTTAACTATAGTAAAATCCTACAACAATCAGGTTATCGGGTCGGGTCCCATTTTGACACCCCCACTTTTAACATTATCGAGCCCAATGGTGTTAGAATTATAAAATATAAAAATCGAGAAAAATCCCTTTTTAGTCCCTATAGTTTAAATGAAGGAAAAAAATCAGTCCTATAAAATTCTTAAATCCAAATATCATCCTGTAAGATTGAAAAAGTAGACAAAATACATCCTTCTGTTAACTCCCCTCTCTCTCTCTCTCTCTCTCTTTTTTTTTATGTCATCAGGAATTATTTTAGGAGGAAAAATTAGAGGTTTTTTTTTAGTTGATTTTGGTGGGAAAAAAAAATTATCACTTTTATTTTCATCCTACAAGTACCCCACCTTGTTTATACCATCACGCACCAAAATTAAATTAATCATTTTATAAAATTTTTGTATTAAAACTGTTTCATATATATATATATATAACTCACTAGACACTGAATCGAATGCTAATCACATAGTTGAAAGCTAAACACAAGAGCAAACGTGAGCTCAGAGGCTAAAACAGGGGAAATAGAGGATGTACCTGTTGGCAATAGTGCCCTGAAAATTCAATTTGTTGAATTAATTAAACTGAATTTACAGCGAGTTGTGAGTATTTCACAAATTCATAATTAATGGCGTGTGGTGGTATTCTTATATGAAATGTGTTTCATAGGAAAAGACTTTGAATACCGAAATCATGTGTCATTAAAGTTCTAGTCGGTAAAATAAGAATATGTTCTTATCAAGACTATAACGTGGTTATATAAGATGATTAGTCTTTCGTCATAGGGAATGGTGATTCCAATTATAACACGTTGATGATTTTCAATAGGATTGGAAACATCGAACTGGACCACTGAGATTATTCATTTTATACTGCTATCTAAAATGAACAAAATCTCAGGAAGCATTGTACTCTTAATCCTGATAATATTTTGGCTTTAGGCATGTAGTGTTAGTCACTGTAATATACTCGAAGTGAGCTCTCGGTAACGGGTGGCCAAAATACTTTGTATGATTCGGTGACAACATGAAATGTGCTAAAGAGTTATATTGATCGAGGAATCTGTGGCCTTGTTGGAAGGTAAAAGATATCCCTGAAATAGATTTGCAAAAGTTTGAATTATGACTTTGGTCCAAGCACTTTGCCTGATACGTCACCGAAGTTGTATGATGAATGTGTTTCAGATACAGATAATTTGAACTTAAGGTGAATCAATAAAATTTCAGATTAGAGATGAAAAATAAATGATAGTAGTGGCAATTTATTTTTCATGGACATCTATACAGAGGAGTAAAATGCAAAATTATTCTAGATCGAGAAATTCGTGAATAATTTAATTAATTTTAGAGTGCAACAATATTTATTTAGTGGAATTAAATATTGTTAAACGGTAATTAATTATTATCATGGGATGATAATATATTAACCCGTTTGGAGCTGAAATTAATTAGTCCTGCAGGTCCCCCTGCAAGCCCCAATTGAAAAACCTGAAGAGAAAATATTAAAAGGAGAAAGAGAAATGAATTTTCAAAGTGTTTGAAAATAGCCAAGGGATTTATTTTAAGAAAATAAATCAAGTTCCAAAGAGTTGGAAATGCCCGGAATTTTATTTTAGAGAAAATAAAATTTTAAATTTTAAATTAAAAAAAAAAACTGACGTAGCAGGTGATGTGGCATTGACGTGTCACGCCACCTCAGCAGGGCGGGGCCCAGGTGGCGCTGACTAGGCGGCCGCGTGGCGCGCCACGTGTGTGGCCGAGATCACGCCACGTCAGCGCCAATGAACGGCCCAGATTTGTGTTGAACCGGGTCAACGGGTCGAGTCTCGGATAGGGTCGGACCAGACCCGGACACGTGGCCGCTTTAGAAGAGGCCACGTCAGCCTCAGGCCCTAGCCGCGAGTGGTTGACACGTGCCACCTTTAGGCGGCGCGTGTGACCTCCGATGGGTGCGTTCTCGACGGCGTTGGATTCGTGACAACCAGACCTTGAACGTAGTTATCTTGGAATTCGTGTCCAAGTTGTGCACGCAAGTGGGGGTGTGAAATTACCATTTTACCCTCGGTTTTTTCCCATAAATAGGGGTCTTGGGTCCTCATTTTTTCTCACAACTTTGTGAGAGGTTTTGGCTGAGTTCTCGGCTTTGAAACCATATCCCTTTTCTCTTAGTTAATTCCGATTTATTTTGCAATTAATTTTAATTAGGTGTTTGTATAAAACGCCTAATTTTGGGAGATTAAACCCTGAAATGGGTTTTCTAGTTTAAAGTTTGTTTTCTCTAAGTATTTAGAGAAATACTTTCGGAGCCCACACTCCGAGGGTTTCTCTGGGGTTATTGCAGGGAAGCTCTGCCGGTCTCACTAGTGGGAAAGGAGTTAGAAAAATGCCGTTAGATAGCCATGTTTGCAGTACGGTAATATTTTTCAGTTATTTTATTTTAAGCATGATAAATTATATTCTCTTAAGTGTTAATTGCATGTTAGATATTTATCTGCTTAAGTGATTTAAAATTTATTATCAATTGCATGTATATACTTGAGTAGATCCGGCTAGTCTTCCGCTTTATATTAAAATGTTTTAGAAATATTTTAATACTTGTATCATAAACAAAATTTGAAAATGTGGTCCCGGACCTGCTACTGTTCTGGGCCCACCACCCAGCAACTGGTATCAGAGCCGTACTCTAGATATATACATGCATTGATATGATGCATGCGGTGCATAATTTTAAATCTGCTACTGTGCACGTAAATTCTGTCAAAGGAGGCTGGTTTTTAAGTGGGACCGTTGTGACATCTCCAGTGTTTCTTGGGATTTTACGTGGAATGGTAATTTTTTGGGAATAGATTTCAATAATCTTCTTGGTTAATTACCGAATTAGTAAACATGATTTAAATTATGAGATAATTTATTTATAACATGTTTACTTTATGCCATTTATTTTAAGCATAATAATTATATGATAATTATTTGAAAGCATGCTTAATTGTTTTAATTTATGGCATGATCATGATAATATGAGATATTATGTTATTTATAATTATGCATATTTTATTTAATGTGATTGAATAATAATGTTTAATAGAGATTGAACGAGATGCATAATTGAACTAATATTTTTCGGCCTAATTAATAAATTGTTATTAAAGCCTTAAAATATTATTAGGATTATAAATATGATTTAGTAATCCTAGTGGGAGGGTATTAATTAGATTAATCACTTCCAACAATAAGACGCCAAAGTGATTATTAAATAATCAACAGATAATCCACACCTTTTAAAAATTCAAGTGGGAGTGAGATGAAAAGAGTTGGATTCTCACGGCCTCCATTACTGGTCTATAGTATAGTGGATATATACTACTCCCTTCAGCGGGTATGTATTTGCGGTATACAAGATTAGACTTCTATGGATAGAATGAAATACGGGAAAGTCAGCTCGACCACGCCTCCGTGGAGTGTCTTGACCTACTCGTACAGACTTCTAGGCAATGGTGCACACTTGACTAAGTAATGTATTAACCTCCCTTCGAAGCTCTGTTACATTTACTTAGAGGCCAAGGGTTGACGTGATGGATTGACATTGTTTGGTAAGAGTTAACTAGATGACATGTTACTTAAGAATAGTTCTTGCTTTTCTAAGCGGTTTTCGACCTCGCCTCCAGGGAGTCAACTGCAGTTAGTTAAGTCACCATTGCGTAAATCAAAATGTTTATGTGGATTTCATTTATTGGTTGGACGCAGAAGAAAGTGAATGCATAATCATAACTTGCATTATTTTATTTATTTATTTCAGTTTTATAATTACGATCTCTCTTAGCCCGCTCCAAACTATTTGTCTATAAGGAAATAGGCTAGTAAGGGTTCAACTATGCTGACTAGGAAATGAATCTTAACATCGTGTTCAGACACGAAAGTTTACGTACTCACTGAACCTTATCCAAAAATTCCGAAAACTACAACCAGTCAAGATTAGAAAGACGCTTATGGATCAAGTGTGACGATCTGGCTAGTCATATATCCTGATATCTGTTTTAAAAGTTCTTGAGCATCAGATGCATGAGATGTCTACTGATAAGAACATGTTTTGAAGACAAAAATCGTATGAAGGTATGAGCCACAAAAAAGGTTGTTAGTTAAAGATGTTTGAGGGATCAGTGTTTTAGAATCATATTATGAATATGATAACTGATCTGAACGAGATTAAAAGCCACTGTGCTTAAAGAGATAATCTTAACAGATAGGATACGATCCTATACTCTCTGCCTAAGTCATTTGAACGTTCAAGATTATTTTAAATAAATTTTTTTAAAACCAATGAACGACCTCAATATGGCAGAAAGGGTGATATAGACTAAGGGAAAAGTTCTCTCTAATCAGACATCAATATCCACGGCCTAGAAAGCCAATAAGTGGAAGAAAGAAAAAGGAAAAGTTCCCAATCTAAGGTTCAGAAATAGAAAGTCAAATCCGACAATGGAAAAGTGTTCCTATTTCTGTGGTAACAGGTATTGGAAAGAAAATTATCCAAAATACTTAGTTTGTCCATTTGCTACGCCGTTTGGATAAGATATGAAGATATCTTGCTCGTTGAAAATATGTTTAGTTGAAAATTCACCGGACTCCTGGTGTGTGAACTTGAGATCAACTAATCATATTTGCAAGTCGTTGCGAAGATCCAAACTAACCAGAAAGTTTGAAAAACGGCCAACACACAACTACTGCTTAGAGAAAATACAAGTGTAATTGTATTAGCAGTAAGGACTATAAAGTCGTATTTTGGTAATAGGCTTTTTAATATTATACGTGCCATATATACAGAAATTTGACTTCTGTAAGTTATTTGATAATTAATGGTCTAACAGTTTATTTTGAATAAAGGTTTACCATTAAACAAAATAAAAGGTTTATTTGCTCTGGCACAATAAAAGATGGTCTTTTATGCCTAAATAAAAACCCTAATTTAAGTTTAACATTAAGAAGCTTGACTTACCATCTAAGAAGAAAAACTTCTACGTAGCACCTATCTATTGGTCAATTGAATCTGAATAGGATCCAAAGACTGATTGTTGAGTCCTACTGACTTGGAAACAGTATCAATCTGCGAATCCTATTTAGAAAGTTAAAATGACCAAGAAGCTTTTTTGAGACAAAGGGTATTAAGCCATGAACTTGCTTATGTTAGTTCATACGGACTTATGATATTATGAGTGTTCAAGCAAGACAAAGTTTTGGGTACTTCGTTATTCTTTTAAATGATTACTCTAGATATAGATATGTTTATTTGATGAGACTTAAGTCTGTATTTTTGAAGAGTTCAGAGAATATAAGACTGAAGTCAAAGAGTCAAATTAGAAAACATATCAAGACACTTCGATTAGATCGAAGTAGTGATAAGTATCTATGTTCAGAGTTAAATAGAAATTTTCAAATGGGATTAGATCTCAACTATCTGTATAAGATACATCTTAGCAAGGATGTATTGCAGAAAGGAGAAATAGAACTCTGATAATGATGGTAAGATTCATGAAGAGTCATGCGACCCTGCGAAGTTCGTTTTGGGGTCTTGCGCTCAAAACGAAAATGTACATTAAACCTAGTTCTATCTAAGTCAGTTCCTAAGACACTGATGGATCTGTAGTTAGGGTGAAAACCTTATATCTCTTATCTTCATATTTGAGTTAGCCTGGTCCACATGTTAAGGATAGATACTGACGGGTTAGAATAAAGAACAAAGGTTTACTTGTTCTAAGGTTATTCTAGAAGAACAAGAGGTGGTATATTTTGTAATGTGAGAAATCACAAAAGATGTTTGTGAATAGTTAAAAGATGATTACATAGATAACCACAAAGGGTGGAAGCAAGATAGTATTAAAAAGAAAATAACAGTATTTGATACCGATTTCCATAAACCCGTGATAACTGAAAATGTATTAGATACATGTGATGTACCAAATACAATATGTGATGTAGAGACGTGTACACGAGAGCATCATTGTAGTGGGAGGATTGTTAGGACACCTGACAAGTTGCCTAAGATTAACCCAAGAGGTTGAATCTAACGTATCTAATCCTGTCACATGTAATGAAGCTATGGATGATATAGACGCTGACCGTTTGGTCAAAAGCCATTGAATCATAGTTAGAATCTTAGTATTCTAACAAAGTCTTGAACTTGTGGAGGCGCCTGAAGGCATTAAACCCATTAGATGCAATTGGGTTCTATAAGAAAATAAAAGGAGAAATGGACGAAAAGTAGAGACTTTAGAGCAAAACTTATGGCAAGGGATTTTACCCAGGAAGAAGAAATCAGTTATGAGGTCTTCTTGCCTATAACAATGCTTAAGTCCATTATCCTCTCCATTTTATCTCATTTAATTATGAGATTTGACAAATGGATATAAAGACTATGTTCTTGAACGGGCACCTTCAAGAAGAAGAGCTATATGGCACAACCTGAAGGCTTCACAGTCAGAAATCAGGTGCATATAATGCAAGCTTAATAGATCGATTTATGATCTTAAGCAAGCGTCTAGATTATGGAACATCAGAATTATAAGGCAATTTAAATTCTTTGGATTTGTATAATTGCCTGATGAACCATGAGTGCACAAAATGACATCATGATAGCGTTGTAACATTTTCATTTTGTACGTAATTAATATTCTGCTCATTGGGAATGATACAAGAATTTTGTCAGTGGTCAATATTCGGACGTCAAATCATTTTGACAAGAAAAGACCTAAGTGAGACCAATAATATTCCAAGGATCAGACTTTTGTCGTGACCATAGGAATAAGGAGATTGGTTTATCACAAGAAGCATATATAGATACGCTGCTGGCAAGGTATAATATGACAAATTCCAAGAAAGGTTCGTTACCTTTTGGATATGGATTTTATCTATCTCGGGATCAATGTCCTGAGACAACTGAAGAGATAGAAGACATGATTAGAGTTCCGCAGCGGAAGCTTTATGTATGTCATATTATGTACAAGGCCAGATGTCTATTATGAAATAGGTCTAAGTCAGCAGATATTAGTCAAACCCTAGAATCTGACACTGGGTAGTAGTGAAAGCATATATTGGAGTACTTGAGAAGGACTTGAGATTATATGCTTGTCTACCATAGTGATGAGCTCATTTCAATAGAGTACACAGATTCGGATATACAATCTGATTTGTATTCTAGATGTTTGACATCAGAATACGTGTTTATCTAAGAAAGAGCATCCATTAATTTGGGAATGTTAAGCAGACTTGTATTGCTTACACCGCCATAGTGTTAGGAATAGTGCCCTAGAAAGCCGATTCGACGTAATCTGCTTTGGGACTTTTCTTGTATCACAGACAATCTTTGAATAATATACGATTGATCATAGGCAAACACTTCTTTATATGCCAATACGTGTTTTGAGTGTTTCCATTATGTGTGCATGTATGAGAACTCCCCTAATCTTGATGACTTTAGGACTCTACCATTTAGGTGAAATGGTTCATGAAACGAGCCCTATATCACATAAGTCATGATTAGTAAAATACTCCAAGCCGATGAGTCCTACAGACAGTGGGAGTGTCAACCTGACTCCTCTAAGGCTTGCTTGTGGGATCACGCCCTTAAGAAGGACCACCTTGTTTCATGGAGGTGCAAAGTGTATAGTTGATACGTGCGTGATACATGAGGGTGCTTACTTTAATAAGTAAGTTCACTGAGGTGCCACGTGTGAGAACATTCCTAAATGGGAAAGGAAGTTTCTATTTCAGGAAATGGAAACTTCCAGATTAGGAAATATCTCACGAGTCATTGATGTGATTAATTGATCCTTAGACTTGAGGTTCCTTGTCACTTTATAAATTAACTCTGTAGTCTTTGGTATAAGCTTTAAAGGGTGTCGCCTTAGACAACTGATTCAAGGCTTATGCTGGGGCTGCACAAGTGATTCATGAAAGTGAATGAGAATCAAGAAAGGACCTACACTTGCATATGCAAGGTGATCTCTTATTGTGTAAGTCATTCATATGCCATATGGAGTCCTTGGCCAAGGCAGTAGATCAAGACATCAAGAAAAGGGTTTCTTGGATTGAGATCAAATGGATATGAAATGCACTTAGCTTTAAGACCGGATTATTAGGGTTCTGATTATTCCCTTGCCCTAGATCTTGGTTGAGAGATAGTAAGTAGGAGGATTGTATCTCACATGAATCAATGACTTAAAGGTTCTGTCGAATCCGAATATTCCAATTCAGCTAGGGGTTAAACACCTGTTGCTAGACTATGGTCGTTTAATCTGTGGACTGATTAATTAATTAGTGAATTAATTAATTAGGGTCACTGCTAATTGAATTGAGAACCTAGAGGGTCACACACAACAACTTGGTTACATGAGTTGAGGCTTTAAAATGATTAAACGAGTTAATCAAGCCAAGAGGGTTCCACACGTGTGAAACCACACGTGTGGTTCACGTGAGTGACACGTGTCATTGTGACACGTGTCACACACGTGTATAAATATATGTGTATATTTATTTATGTATTAAATAATTAATGTGATTAATTATTTAATACATATTTTGAATTAAAAAGAAAGTCTTATTTTGGAGAAAAATAATCTAGTTAATTAATTATGAATTAATTAATTAGATAAAATAAGTTATTTATTTTAAATAAATAAAGTATAAAATTATCCAAAAATAGTTTGGATATTTTTAGCTCTCTTGAAAGTTGATTTGAATTAGAATTCAAAGTCAAAGTCAAAATTACTTGATGATCAAGTAATAGGAGAGAGAGAGACCAAAATCCTAGCCCATTAAGGACTAGGAATTTCGTCTCTCCCCTTTCTTATATATAGGGGAGCTCATGCTCCCCTTTAGAGCTAATTGACAATTCTTTTGGTTCATGTGTTGAACACCATCCTTTCTCCAAGATAAACAAAACCCTAGGTTAAGCCTAAACACTAACTAGAGAACTAGCATCCTTACTAGTTAGATTGTAGCCAAGTTGGTGGACTATCTCTAGAGAGCTTCAAGTTAGAAGTTTTGAAGATTCGAGCTTTACCAAAAAGTGGGGATCAAGCAAAACGATCAGAAGGGATGATGTAACGATTCTGAACCCGACGTGAAGCGAATGAAAAAATCGAACCAAAGAAGATGGCAAAAACCATTCGTCCATATCCTGAAGGATGAATTTTTTCACGAGGGTTTTGTGACTGGCAGTTTTCTACTTTCGCAAAACTGTTTTCGAAGGGAGTTTCAATCCTGCTTTTCTCGTTTCATGTTTCTTTCTTTATGTTATATTGTTAAGAACATCTCTAACATGAATTGAATCTAGGTTGGTGTGGATTGCTATCCCGACAATGGATTCTGAAGTAGAAAGAGACTTTCGAGGGATGGGTTGTCAAGCCGCGAGAAGAGCGTTCTTGGGTGGCTTGAAACGCTTCAAGAAAGAATAAAAGAAAAGTAAGTTTTCTATCTTTACGAATTTGGATACACGATTGCGAGTTCAAGATCCTTTTGTTGGAAAATTTTTTAAATTCCGCTGCTTTCTGATTCGTGTTTTCCAACACATAGAAGTTAAATACATGGTAGCTTGAGAAGCAGCCAGTTAGATGTATTGGATTCATGATTTCCTAGTTGTTGGCTCAGAGAAACATCTAATAGATTCCTTCACTAAAGTATTGGAGCAAAAGAGTGCAAAACGAGTTTTGACACTCATGTGAAACGAATAAGACTTAGATGTGTAGCCAAATTGAATTTAGGGCAAGTGGGAGATTGTTGGGAATAGTGCCCTGAAAATTTAATTTGTTGAATTAATTAAACTGAATTTACAGCGAGTTGTGAGTATTTCACATATTGATAACTAATGGCGTGTGGTGGTATTCTTATATGAAATGTGTTTCATAGGAAAAGACTTTGAATACCGAAATCACGTGTCATTAAAGTTCTAGTCGGTAAAATAAGAATATGTTCTTATCAAGACTATAACGTGGTTATATAAGATGATTAGTCTTTCGTCATAGGGAATGGTGATTCCAATTATAACACGTTGATGATTTTCAATAGGATTGGAAACATCGAACTGGACCACTGAGATTATTCATTTTATACTGCTATCTAAAATGAACAAAATCTCAGGAAGCATTGTACTCTTAATCCTGATAATATTTCGGCTTTAGGCATGTAGTGTTAGTCACTGTAATATACTCGAAGTGAGGTCTCGGTAACGGGTGGCCAAAATACTTTGTATGATTCGGTGACAACATGAAATGTGCTAAAGAGTTATATTGATCGAGGAATCTGTGGCCTTGCTGGAAGGTAAAAGATATCCTTGAAATAGATTTGCAAAAGTTCGAATTAAGACTTTGGCCAAAGCACTTCGTGTGATACGTCACCAAAGTTGTATGATGAATGTGTTTCACATACAGAGAATTTGAACTTAAGGCGAATCAATAAAATTTCAGATTAGAGATGAAAAATAAATGATCGTAGTGACAATTTATTTTTCATGGACATCTACACAGAGGAGTAAAATGCAAAATTATTCTAGATCGAGAAACTCGTGAATAATTTAATTAATTTCAGAGTGCAACAATATTTATTTAGTGGAATTAAATATTGTTAAACGGTAATTAATTATTATCATGGGATGATAATATATTAACCCGTTTGGAGCTAAAATTAATTAGTCCTGCAGGTCCCCTTGCAAGCCCCAATTGAAAAACCCGAAGAGAAAATATTAAAAGGAGAAAGAGAAATGAATTTTCAAAGTGTTTGAAAATAGCCAAGGGATTTATTTTAAGAAAATAGATCAAGTTCCAAAGAGTTGGAAATGCCCGGAATTTTATTTTGGAGAAAATAAAATTTTAAATTTTAAATTAAAAAAAAAAAAAACTAACATGGCACTGACGTGTCACGCCACGTCAGTAAGGCGGGGCCCAGGTGGCGCTGACGTGGGCGGCCGGGTGGCGCACCACGTGTGCGGCCGAGTGGGGCGCCACGTGTGCGGCCAAGATCACGCCACGTTAGCGACAATGAACGGCCCAGATTTGTGTTGAACCGGGTCAACGGGTCGAGTCTCGGATAGGGTCGGACTGGACTCGGACACGTGGCCGCTTCAGAAGAGGCCACGTAAACCTCAAGCCCTAGCTGCGAGTGGTTGACATGCACCGCCTTTAGGCGGCGCGTGTGGGCGCGTGTGACCTCCGATGGGCGCATTCTCGGCGGCGTTGGATTCGTGGCGACGAGACCTTGAACGTAGTCACCTTGGAATTCGTGTCCAAGTTGTGCACGCAAGTGGGGGTGTGAAATTATCATTTTACCCTCGGTTTTTCCCCTATAAATAGGGGTCTTGGGTCCTCATTTTTTCTCACAACTTTGTGAGAGGTTTTGGCTGAGTTCTCGACTTTGAAACCATATCCCTTTTGTCCTAGTTAATTCTGATTTATTTTGGAATTAATTTTAATTAGGTGTTTGTATAAAACGCCTAATTTCGGGAGATTAAACCCTGAAAAGGGTTTTCTAGTTTAAAGTTTGTTTTCTCTAAGTATTTAGAGAAATACTTTCGGAGCCCACACTCCAAGGGTTTCTCTGAGGTTATTGCAGGGAAGCTCTGCCGGTCTCACGAGTGGGAAAGGAGTTGGAAAAATGCCGTTAGATAGCCATATTTGTAGTACGGTAATATTTTTCAGTTATTTTATTTTAAGCATGATAAATTATATGCTCTTAAGTGTTAATTGCATGTTAGATATTTATCTGCTTAAGTGATTTAAAATTTATTATCAATTGCATGTATATACTTGAGTAGCTCCGGCTAGTCTTCCGCTTTGTATTAAAATATTTTAGAAATATTTTAATACTTGTATCATAAACAAAATTTTAAAATGTGGTCCCGCATTGCTACTGTTTTGGGCCCACCTCCCAGAAGTACCCTATTTTGGCTCTCCGAAGCTCAAGATTGCCAATTGCTTGAGATGGGTCGAAAGAGAGCGAAAGCAAGGGCATATTTAATGATGTAATAGTACCGACTTACCTGTGCAATAAATGAGGTGGTATTTACAGTGGAAAGGCTTATAAGTGTTTAGTACACATAGTCAATGATGCATTAAGTGCGAGGTATGACACAAGTAAGCAGTTCTATAGTTCCTTGTACATTCTCTGTTAGAGTATTTCCAGGAGATTTTAGGCATATAATGCTGTTTTAGAAGGAATATCCTACATTAAATGTTGTCTTCATGCCTGACACTTAGGGTCGATTCAATTGTCCACTCGAGAGACTCCCGATCGAGGGACCATCTCGCTCGAGGGAGGCATGATCAGGCTGGTAGCTTGAGGAAGCGTCTCACATCTAAGTCCTAAGTCGAGAACAGGGGTTTGGGTTAGAGCATTCGATGCCCAGTAGATATCCATTGCGCCAGCTGGTAGCTTAAGATATTCCCCGTCAAAAAGTTTCTAGGCCTATTGATTTAAGTAGATATAAAATAATATATGCTCATTGATATTATGTATATAATTGTCAAAACGATTATATACTGCTTAAATAATAATATTTTCTTAATATAAGGGTAAATAATTTTTTTTTTATTAAAGTATGCAAGAAAGCTTGTATACATATTTAATATATTATTATCGAATACGGATAATAGATATATCAGATAATAATTTGATGTGTTGATAGTATAAAAATTGTATGGTACTTATAAGGTGAAAGTGATATTTTTCCAAAAAAAATCAGCCAAAAACACTTCCATTTTCCTCCTAAAACTATCCCTAAGGACCTAAACGATAAAATGTAGAAAAAGTTAATGAAAGAATGTTTTTTGTCCACTTTTTCAAATTTTACATGTTGGAATCTATATTTATAACTTTTATAGAACTTATTTTTTCCCTCTTTCAATTTAATGGGAGTTTTTTGTCCACTTTTTCAAATTTTACATGTTGGAATCTATATTTATAACTTTTATAGAACTTATTTTTTCCCTCTTTCAATTTAATGGGACTAAAAAAAGATTTTTCCTATAAAAATCTCTACACGAATCAGAATTATAGACTCATCCGCCACTAAACTGAGTTATATTTGACGTTTACCCTATGACCTATGTCCTATAACATGCAGTGGTAGAGAATTCCCCATTTTTATTTGTTAAAACGAAGTTTTATAGCATTATGGAGATTTAGTCATTTAATAAACTAGTGAGGGGCATTACAGTATTATTAAGTGTATATAATCACTGGCTGAAAATTCTCACTCCTCCTCGGCCTCCCCAAATAGAAGTTGGTATTATCTCTCTCGCGCTATTCTCAAGCAGCTCCATATTTCTCCGTCCACGCGCACTACCATTTTTCTCTCATTCTTGGGTACGTGATTTCTTAAGATCCGATCCTCTGCTCTTACATCTAATTGTACGCGAGTTTCTGGTTCGAATTTCGGTGTATCGTTGATCTATTTTTTGGTTCGATTCGTCGGGGGATAGGTTTTTGTTGTGTCCCATTTCGATTGGAAGTTTGTGAAATCTGTTTTTTGTTCATTTGTTACTGATCATGAGATTGGCTTGTGAGATGTAATGATGCGTTTGATTTGGATTGAGCTAATGTTTGGTGGTACTGAGAGTTTCTTCCTTTTTCGGTTTTTTTTATGTGATCTGGATTTTTTGGTACTAATTGATTCCGATCTCAAATGTAAACTTTTTTTAGGAATTTGTAAAAATTATTTCTGGTTATAGGGAAGGGTTTCTTTCTGCGAAGATGCATATTGCTTTAGATTACAAAAGATGAGCAGATTTTCTGTGCGCGATCACCAAATTCTCCACAAAAGAATTTAAAACATGATTTCTTATAGACTTAAAAACCGTTTACGGTAAAAACAACACTGTGGAAACGATTTCCTTTGGGACTTCTGTCGTGAAAATTATTAACATGGAGATTAGTGGTTCAATATTATGCTAGCGTGAGTATGGTGTTCGACTCCCTAGTTATCAACTATCATTGGTAGGTAGAATTTTACACCTTAGCAATCTGACCCGGCCCGAACCTGTAATGAATGGGATATAGAAACAAGAAAAAGTTTAACATGTTACGTATATAAACTATAAAGTTATTAGTGCAATTATGCTCTTACATGTGGAAGGTAACCTTCCATCGACATGCACATATGTTAGTCATACACTGTGATAAATTGTGCTTCAGATAAATAGTTGTCTCTGCATATATGTTTTTAATCAATTGCTGACATGATGATGTACAGAGATCTTAAGCAAAAAAGAGAAATGGGGCTGACATTCACAAAGCTTTTTAGCCGGCTTTTTGCCAAGAAGGAGATGCGCATTCTGATGGTTGGTCTGGATGCTGCTGGTAAGACCACCATTTTGTACAAGCTCAAGCTTGGAGAGATTGTCACTACTATTCCTACCATTGGTATGTTCTTTGACCTCTTGACATTTAATGATTCTATTTCTTCTATTGTTTTACTCAGCTTTGATGTCTCTGATATAGATCCTTGAATCTTGTATTGAATTTGAAAACAGAGGTTTTTCTAGTATGTTCTGGGGCTGAAAATTTGATATGCAGGTTTCAATGTTGAAACTGTGGAGTACAAGAACATTAGCTTCACTGTCTGGGATGTTGGAGGCCAAGACAAGGTAGGACTCTTTTTCTTGATGTGTTTCGTGATAAATTTACTGCTTTTGTTTTTGTTGTAAAATTGAAATTATTTCTTGACATCCCTTCTTGGATAGAGATTTCCATTTTTGTTATAAGTTATTGAGTTGTTTCTCTCTTATAGATCCGCCCATTGTGGAGGCACTACTTCCAAAACACCCAGGGTCTCATATTTGTAGTGGATAGCAATGACAGGGACCGTGTTGTGGAGGCAAGGGATGAATTGCATAGGATGTTGAATGAGGTAATATTATGTTCGACTTTGTTGAATAGCCACTTGTTCTGAGGACAACAGTGAAGTTGTTGATTGATGACAAAAATGGCCATGCAAAACTATTCCCATTATTTCTATTAAGTGAATAGAATTTAATTGGATGAAATTTTTTCCTTAATAGACTGAAATAATTTGTGTACTTAGGCTGCTCAGTGAATTATCTTAAGTTACTGAATGTCTCTTGGGCCTTTCGGTTGACAAGAATTCATTATTGCTCCATGAATGTGTGTTTCTCCAAGTGAATATATCTGCAAGAGGAGTAATATTCCGCACTGTATTAATACACTGCATAAATACTTATGGAGTCACCATGTTTGTGTCTTCATTTTGATTTACATGCCTCGGCAATATCATGTGCTATCACTGGAGTTTATTTGTAAGAAATGTAGAAATACGAAGAATGCCAAGAATTTCATTAACCACACAAGCCCAGTCATTTGGATGATAACGGGTATACAGCGTCTTTGCAAAATTTGTTTTCTTCTAGACTGAATGCACAGATTTGGTTACTCTGCCTTTGGTACTTCTTGGAGTCTAATGTTATGCTGATACTGTTTTGGCTGGAAACTGTGTTCATTTAGGATGAGCTGAGAGATGCAGTATTACTTGTATTTGCAAACAAGCAAGATCTTCCAAATGCAATGAATGCTGCTGAAATAACCGACAAGCTTGGTCTGCACTCACTCAGACAGCGCCACTGGTATAAACATTACTATTTCTGATGCGCTGTAATTCCAAATATCCTTTACTTTGGTAATGCTATTTCATTCCTGTGTTTATTTATATTTTATTGTGTGTTTGTTTCAGGTACATCCAGAGCACCTGTGCGACCTCCGGGGAAGGGCTGTATGAGGGACTGGATTGGCTCTCAAACAATATTGCTAACAAGGTAAGTACTTGAGATACATTTACATGCGTTAATTTAAAGCTGTTGCTGAATTATGTAATAACTTCTAATCTCTAACTATTACAGGCGTAAATGTCAAAAGGAGTTTTAATGTTTTAGAGATGCTGGGTGCATGCGGGTTTTTATCTACTTATACTAGACTGTGTGGTTATGTTTTTTTCCCTTTTTTCTTTTCTAATTTTTAAGTGTTTTCGTCTTTGTTTAGGACCTTTGAAGTGGCTTTGTAACAAAATGGCTTTGTTGCATGTACTTGCAAACATTTGCTTAGTTCTGAATGTAATGTTTCTTAGATTCTAATCCTTTTTGCCCTCTGCTCCTTTCCATAATCTGAGAATGCAATGAATAATACTGCAATCAGTTTTATGAAATTCGTTTCAGACTAGTAAGTCATAATGCATACATATTAATAAATATTGTTTAAATATTATTTTGTTGTGTTGTGTTGGACTTCAAAGTTTTAAGAAAAATTATTTTCCTGTGCTGTATCTTGTTTGTATATTATTTATATCCTTATTGTACCTGCTCGTATATCCTTGTGGTACTCGTCATCTAAGCTTGATGTACAAACGTTGTGTTAATTATATTTAGCACCCTTTAGAGTTTTGGATATTACAATTAGATCTTTGTTAGTCATTTTATTACATTTTGGACCCTTCTAAAAATTATAAATTACTATCATATTAACTTTCCATAAAATTTACGGTGACGTCATAAATTTTGGTACTTGAATTTTTTATTTTACTCCTATTTTAATAGGTAATTTTTTTTATCAAGTTTTATCCCAACTTTTAGGTAGGGGTAAACAAAATTCAAATCCCAAAAATCTGTGACATTGAAAAATTAATCTAATGTGATTTATAATTTTAGAGAGGGTCAAAATGTAATAAAATAACTACGGTGGTTCAATTTTAATATCTAAAATTTCAAATGGTGCTAAATGTAATTAGCCCTACAAAGGTTTGGGTACTTATTTTGTGCTTTGTTCAAATATTCAATTTTTTATCTTAAAAAATAAAACCAAATCATATACCCAAGTTCAAATGTCTTTGCTTTCATGCAAAACTAATGAAAATATTTTACTTGGACTGGATCTCTTCAATGCTAGTTAAATTAGCCCAAAATATTGGATTGGTTACTAGAGATAGTCCAACCCAATTTGCAAGGCGTGAGATTCCTCCAATACCCTTGTACGATTGTGGGGTTTCCTGAATCTTGAATACTGTCTATATGAAGCCGGCTTCGAACTGGAATTTCAACCTAAAATTTCCCTTTTGATATAAGGTTGAAGAATACCTTTTAAGAAAAAAAGGTGGTGAAGTAACACCGAATGATAATACGGAAAACACAGAGAGGATTTGGGGAAGAAAGCATGAAGAAGAAAACATATATTTCTCATTATGATAGTATATCTCAGTGTATACAAGTATATATACCGTTAGTGTAGCTCATACATAGCTTACACGTGTTATGGGAGGTTAGCCCTCAACCCAAAATATCTTATACAGCTGTCCTGTTATATTGTAACTAACGTATCTAATACTTTAATTGTTCATCTAAGGGAGTTTACACGTGGTGATATCGAAATTTCAAACTGGATTTTCAAAAATTAATTAATAACAAAATAATCTATCTTTGTAAGTCGTCAAAATTGATCATGGACAAATAGTCGAACCAGTATCTCCTATTAGAGGCCTACAGAAAGAAACTTTTTTAAGGCCTTCTTTATGATAAATTTGAAACGATCGGTCGGATGGGTAGAGAAATCGATCGATTTCCATTATTTATTTTTGTTGGGTTTTAGTGTTAAAGTTTAAGTCTAATGCGTGTTGTTAAATAATTCATATGTTCACGTGGTGGGGAAATCAATCAATTTCTATTATTTACTTTTGTTGGGTTTTAGTACTAAAGTTTAAGCCCAATGAATATTGTTAAATAACTCATATGTTCACCGCTATACTCTTCTTCCCTACCTTCAAATTTTTATGAGTTCACATTCCAGCAGTAGAAATTAGAGAAATTGGTATAAGGACAAAAAAGTACCACCTTTTGAGTGAGAGACTATATATTACACTATAAATAAGAAATGATATTAAACAAAATAACATAGCAACAATGACGGAGCCGGGGGGTTTTCTTTGGTGGCCCCATGATTTTTTTTTAATTTTTATATGTATATTTTTTATATATTTATATTTTTACCCTTTTAATTTTTTGATATTCTGACTTTTTGCTCTCCCCCAATTAAAAATTTCGTCCCTTCATTTTTGATATTTTAAATTTCACCCCCCTCCCCCCCCCCAACATTAAATCCTGGCTCCGTCCTTGCATAAGCAAATAAGTCATGAATGTAAATGGTACTACGATAGTGATGGATATATACATAAAAATTAATGCAATATCAATCCAATCCAACTGAATAGTTATTCAAGAACGTAAACTAGTTCATAATGTACTCTGAGGTTCATTTTATGTTTTCTCTCTTGATTTTGTATTTCTGCAGCCAAAATATCCGTTGAGTTAACAAAATTTCTAAGATATTTCAGCCCACATTTCTGAAACATGAAACAATATCATGGTACCTAAAAAACTAAATATATTGTAAAACTTTTTTAAAGAAAAAATTAAGATTTTTTTCTTTCCGAATTCGATTATTACATAGATTCAATATTCAGAGAATCTTTCCTATCGAGTGTTCCATTAACAAGATTGGAGTTTAAATTTTAAATCTTGCTTAAGAGATTTAGTAACTCGTCTTGTCTCGTCTCATTATGTAACGCCCCAATTTCCGGATTTCCAGGTACGTACGATAAGTGTGAGATTTCCGAGAGTTATGATTATTTTAATTCTTTCATTTATTAAATTCCTACACTTTAGGGTAAATGATATAAATTTTATTCCAATATGTTTACGTGGAAATAAGTGAAATATGTATCAATTTGAGATTTAAGTGTTACGTGAATTAATTGTCGAACTTGTTTTAATTGCTTAAATGTCCTTAATTGACATTTATTTAAATGTGAGGACCAAATTGCATAAAAATACTAATGGACCTAATTGATCATTTCCAAATCTTATATACTTGATTGCATAACTTATAGACTTGGAGGATTTAATTGCAAATAACATATTTCACCAAAATCAAGAAATGAAATTACGTGATATATTCTTCATTCTTCCACAATCATCTCATTTTCATATGTGCACACCCATATTTGCTCCTTCTCCCACCGAACCTAAAACCCTCAAGAAGGAAAGAGGAAATTCATCATTCAAGCTAAGTTTTGAGAAGGATTATTAATCTTGGAGCATCACCATCATGTTACCTCCATCACCTTCCTTCTTCTAATTCATTTCAAGGTATAGAAGGTTATATGCATGAATTCTTGAAATTAGATAAATGCTTAGGGTTCATGATTTAGGCTTGAGAATTGGAATATTTGCTGTTAAAAGTATGATTCTATATTTGTAGCTTGAATTCCATACATAAATCTTGAGATTTATGAAGATATGTGATGAGTCCTTCTTTAGGGGAAAGTTGATGATTATGGGGATTAAAGCATGCTTTAGGTGTTTATGATGGATTTTATTACATTTTAAGTATGCTAGCATGATTCTTTCATGAAATTATGCATTTGGGAACGAAATTATAAGTGTTTTGTGGGGTGTTGTTGATGATTCGTGCTTCCCCTGTTTCGTCCCCTGCTTCTGTACTTCCTGCATGTCGGGAACGGCCCTTCCCGTCCCAGTTCATTCTGGGAACGGCCGTTCCCACCCATTTGAAAATGACATGGCATGAGCATGGGAACGACCCTTCCCATTTTTATCTACGATTCGGAACAGCCGTTCCCAGCCGTCTGATCAGGCAGAAACCTTCTGCACAAAAATAAGATTTTCAATTTCTTTTCTTTACCCTTAATTGGCCCCAAATTGTTATTATATGATCAATTACATGTCATAATATGATAATTATATGCTGCATTGTTCATTGCACGATATCTTGTTATGTGATCGTGCCATGCGTCATAATTGGTACCATTATTGAGTAATTGTCTCACAAGTATACAATTCACGTTTTCTTATCCAGTTCTTCTCCAGGGCGGAGATTGTTGATCATGAGCACGTTCACACATCCACGAGTCATTGTGTCGCCTGTCAGGTGAGGTTTAATTGCTAGTTACTTAGAACCCGTACAACCTTATGTGACTTTTGGGCCAAACGGTATAAATATATATTTACAAGTGTTTCTAAACTCTCAAGTCGTGTTCTTTACAAGTAAACCATGTGTTCATTGAAAACAAGTCATGTTCATGAAAAGCAAGTCGTGTATCGTGTTACAAGCAAGTCGTGTACCGTGTTACCGTGATTGAACCGTGACCGTGTTTTGGTGAATTATTGTGTATCGTGCACTATGGGCCCGAGAGTAAGTGTTTGAGCCAACCGGGAAAACATAGGGCTGACGGGTAACTCTTATACCGCTCTCAAACCGTGGGGATGCCCCCTGAATCCACCAGGAGGTTTGGTGGAGGAAGGAGTCCCGTATGTGGGAGTCATGTTCCCGACGTACAACGTGTTATCGTGGTTGGTTCGAGCCTTGCAAACCCACCACCATTGGAGAATGATGGAGTTCGTGTGATAACCTAATTAAGTAAAAATGTAATGTTTGTCCACTGTCGGGGTTTGGATGGAGATCGTGCACACCCCTCGTCAGGGCCACTGATTGTTAAAATAAAAGTGATTACCGTGTTAAACTTGATAATTGTAATCTCGGGCGAGTTCTTTGATATTCTTGCACTTATATTATTGTAATTATAAAACCTTACCCGAGGTTATAACTTGCATGTTATCTACGCTAATATATATCTATGCCCCTCGCTCGGTCTTCACAGACTGACGCCTCCACCTTTCAGGTTCTTGCAGGTGCACGCTAGGCGGGAGTCGAGTCGAGTCCAGTCCATGTAATCGAGTCAAGCACGGTGCATATTTTTTATTGTTTCCTTAGAATCATTTTTAAAATGAATTGTTATATATATTCGGAGATGATAATGTATTGATATGTGAACTAGTATACGAGTTATCTGATGAATGATCAATGCCGTAACATGTTTAATAGTTATATTTGATAGTGAATAGATTATGCTTCCGCTTCATTCTGTTGCATGTATGAGTTAGTCCTGCTGGGAGGCGGGCCCAGAACAGTAGCGGTCCGGGACCTCATTTTAAAATTTTTAATTATAATACAAGTATTAAAATATTTCTAAAACATTTTAATACAAAGCGGAAGACTTAGCCGGATCTACTCAAGTATATACATGCAATTGATAATTAATTTTAAATCACTTAAGCAGATAAATATCTAACATGCAATTAACACTTAAGAGCACATAATTTATCATGCTTAAAATAAAATAACTGAAAGATATTACAGTACTGCAAACATGGCTATCTAACGGCATTTTTCCAGCTCCTCAAATTCACCTCCTGAGAACCCGATACCCGATCTGCTCGTGAAACCGGCAGAGCTTCCCTGCAATAATCCTAGGGACACCCTCGGAGTGTGGGCTCCGAAAGTATTTCACTAAATACTTAGAGAAAATAAAACTTTAAACTAGAACACCCTTTTCAGGGTTTATTCTCCCGAAATTAGGCGTTTTATACAAACACCTAATTAAAATTAATTCCAAAACGAATCGGAATTAACTAGGAGAAAAAGGGATATGGTTTCAAAGCTAAGAACTAGCCAAAACCACCTCCCAAAGTTGAATGAGAAATGAGGGAGGGGGTCAGCCTATTTATAGGCAAAAACCCGAGGGCAAAACGGTCATTTTACGCACAAAAGTAAGGGTAAAAAGGTCATTTCACATCCCCACTTGCGTGTACCACTTGGATACGCAAACCGAGGTGACCACATCGAAGGTCTCTCCACCACGAGTCCAACGCCGCCGAGAACGCGGCAATCCGACCCCTCACGCGCCGCCTAAAGGCGGCGCGTGTCATGCACTCGCGGCCTAGGGTTTCTTGGCCTTGGTCTGGTCCGCCCGAACCGGTTCGACACGTGGCCGATCCTGGTGATGCCACGTGTCCGGTCCGGTTCAACCCTATCCGCTAGTCCGGCCCGTTGACCCGTACCCCGGCCCGTTGACCGACCCGGTTTGTGACCCGACCCGGTCGCATCTTGGCAGTCCGTGATCTGCGACGTGGCGAAATCTCGGCCATCCACATGGCACGCCACGCGGCGCTCTGTCAGCGCCTTCTAGGGCCCGTTCTGTTGACTTGGCACGCCACGTCAGCTGCCACGTCATCCCCTTGCCACGTCAGATTTTTTTTTTTTTTTAAATCTAAAATTTTATTTTCTCCAAAATAAAATTTCGGGCATTTCCAACTCTTTGGAACTTGATTTATTTTCTTAAAATAAATCCCTTAGCTATTTTCAAACATTTTGAAAAATTCATTTCTCTTTCTCCTTTTAATATTTTATCTTTGGGTTTTCAATTGGGGCTTGTAGGGGGACCTGCAGGACTAATTAATTTTAGCTCCAAACGGGTTAATATATTATCATCCCATGATAATAATTAATTACCGTTTAACAATATTTAATTCCACTAAATGAATATTGTTGCACTCTAAAATTAATTAAATTATTCACGAATTTCTCGATCTAGAATAATATCGCATTTTACTCCTCCGTGTAGATATCCATGAAAAATAAATTGCAACTACTATCATTTATTTTTCATCTCTAATTTGAAATTTATTGATTCGCCTTAAGTTCAAATTCTCTGTATGTGAAACACATTCAACATACAACTTCGGTGACGTTATCACGCGAAGTGCTTTGGCCGAAGTCTTAATTCGAACTTTTGCAAATCTATTTCAAGAATATCTTTTACCTTCCAACAAGGCCACAGATTCCTCGATCAATATAACTCTTTAGTGCATTTCATGTAATCACCGAACATACAAAGTATTTTGGCCACCCGTTACCGAGACCTCACTTCGAGTATGTTACAGTGACTAACACTACATGCCTAAAGCCGAAATATTATCAGGATTAAGAGTACAATGCTTCCTGAGATTTTATTCATTTTAGATAGCAGTATAAAATAACTAATCTCAGTGGTCCAGTTCGATGTTTCCAATCCTATTGAAAATCATCAACGTGTTATAATTGGAATCACCATTCCCTGTGACGAAAGACTAATCATCTTATATAACAACGTTATAGTCTTGATAAGAACATATTCTTATCTTACCGACTAGAACTTTAATGACACGTGATTTCGGTATTCAAAGTCTTTTCCTATGAAACACATTTCATATGAGAATACCACCACACGCCATTAATTATTAATATGTGAAATACTCATAACTTGTTGTAAATTCAGTTTAATTAATTCAACAAATTGAATTTTCAGGGCACTATTCCCAACAAGTCCCACCTAGCTTATCGTTTTATTTGCATTGTCACCCGTTCGCTGTAGGTTAGTTCATGTACGGATGACCCATTTCGTACGTGGATCGACCTATAGTGAGGGGGTGTGGCATCTCCACGTGTAGGGGTGCTACATCTTAAGTTGTATCAGAGCCCGGTTGCAAAACCGAGGTTCTAGTGTCGTGTCGTGTCGAGTCTAGGTCGAACGGTGTCGAGTCTAGGTCGAACGGCATAGGAAATTATTTTATAATTTAGGTATTGCATTCATTCTTGTTATTAATTGCTCACTAAATGACCTTATGTACCTTGAAATTTATATGATCAACGTATCTACGTGAATCTTGTGAAATTAATTGTTATATTTTGCCTTTTTAAATTGCTTCTAAGTGAGACACGTGCATTGATATTTTAATCAGCATGCATGATTTAATGATTATTGTTAGCAACCATCCTACTAACTTTGCTGAACTAAGGAAAGTTTGAACACTTGGATATCCACTTCGGACTTCGGAAGGTTTAAGAAAGAAAATTTTATTTTCTTTCTTAAGGGGGAGAGCGGGCCCAGGAAATAATCTAAAGGATCAAGCGTTAAACTGAACTACCACAACGAAAGAATTTCAATCCACGGTGAACAGTACACTTGAACATGCATATCACGTGCATCATATACTTCATTATTGTTACCTTTAATTTCTTGTTAGCTGGTTTTATTTTGTTAGTCAAGAGACGGGGTCCTCTTGATACTTGTTTGAGAGACGGGGTTCTCTCGTCGTTCGTTAGAGAGACGGGGTACTCTCATTCTTATTTGGCAACTTGTTCTAGAGGAAGGTTAGATTTCTCTCGAGTGTTTAGAATTCTAGAAAGTTGAGGGTCGTGACTTAACGACATTGCAAGGAACCTCGTGGATTGAAGACCTCTTTCGGACTAATCACTGACGGGGAATGGCCAACCCTCGTGGGATGAACACGAAAGGGTGAATCCGAGGACGGATTCCCTTAAGGGGGAAAGAATTGTAACGCCCCAATTTCCGGCTTTCCAGGTATGTACGACACGTGTGAGATTTCCGAGAGTTATGATTATTTCAATTCTTTCATTTATTAAATTCCTACACTTTAGGGTAAATGATATAAATTTTATTCCAATATGTTAGCGTGGAAATAAGTGAAATATGTATCAATTTGGGATTTAAGTGTTACGGGAATATATTGTCGAACTTGTTTTAATTGCTTAATTGTCCTTAATTGACATTTATTTAAATGTGAGGACCAAATTGCATAAAAATACTAATGGACCTAATTGATCAATTCCAAATCTTTTATACTTGATTGCATAACTTATAGACTTGGAGGATTTAATTGCAAATAACATATTTCACCAAAATCAAGAAATGAAATTACGTGATATATTTTTCATTCTTCCACAATCATCTCATTTTCATATGTGCACACCCATATTTGCTCCTTCTCCCACCGAACCTAAAACCCTCAAGAAGGAAAGAGGAAATTCATCATTCAAGCTAAGTTTTGAGAAGGATTATTAATCTTGGAGCATCACCATCATGTTACCTCCATCACCTTCCTTCTTCTAATTCATTTCAAGGTATAGAAGGTTATATGCATGAATTCTTGAAATTAGATAAATGCTTAGGGTTCATGATTTAGGCTTGAGAATTGGAATATTTGTTGTTAAAAGTATGATTCTATATTTGTAGCTTGAATTCCATACATAAATCTTGAGATTTATGAAGATATGTGATGAGTCCTTCTTTGGAGGAAAGTTGATGATTATGGGGATTAAAGCATGCTTTAGGTGTTTATGATGGATTTTATTACATTTTAAGTATGCTAGCATGATTCTTTCATGAAATTATGCATTTGGGAACGAAATTATAAGTGTTTTGTGGGGTGTTGTTGATGATTCGTGCTTCCCCTGTTTCGTCCCCTGCTTCTGTACTTCCTGCATGTCGGGAACGGCCCTTCCCGTCCCAGTTCATTCTGGGAACGGCCGTTCCCACCCATTTGAAAATGACATGGCGTGAGCATGGGAACGACCCTTCCCATTTTTATCTACGATTCGGAACGGCCGTTCCCAGCCATCTGATCAGGCAGAAACCTTCTGCACAAAAATAAGATTTTCAATTTCTTTTCTTTACCCTTAATTGGCCCCAAATTGTTATTATATGATCAATTACATGTCATAATATGATAATTATATGCTGTATTGTTCATTGCACGATATCTCATTATGTGATCGTGCCATGCGTCATAATTGGTACCATTATTGAGTAATTGTCTCACAAGTATACAATTCACGTTTTCTTATCCAGTTCTTCTCCAGGGCGGAGATTGTTGATCATGAGCACGTTCACACATCCATGAGTCATTGTGTCGCCTGTCAGGTGAGGTTTAATTGCTAGTTACTTAGAACCCGTATAACCTTATGTGACTTTTGGGCCAAACGGTATAAATATATATTTACAAGTGTTTCTAAACTCTCAAGTCGTGTTCTTTACAAGTAAACCATGTGTTCATTGAAAACAAGTCATGTTCATGAAAAGCAAGTCGTGTATCGTGTTACAAGCAAGTCGTGTACCGTGTTACCGTGATTGAACCGTGACCGTGTTTTGGCGAATTATTGTGTATCGTGCACTATGGGCCTGAGAGTAAGTGTTTGAGCCAACCGGGAAAACATAGGGCTGACGGGTAACTCTTGTACCGCTCTCAAACCGTGGGGATGCCCCCTGAATCCACCAGGAGGTTTGGTGGAGGAAGGAGTCCCGTATGTGGGAGTCATGTTCCCGACGTACAACGTGTTATCATGGTTGGTTCGAGCCTTCCAAACCCACCACCATTGGAGCATGATGGAGTTCGTGTGATAACCTAATTAAGTAAAAATGTAATGTTTGTCCACTGATGGGGTTTGGATGGAGATCGTGCACACCCCTCGTCAGGGCCACTGATTGTTAAAATAAAAGTGATTACCGTGTTAAACTTGATAGTTGTAATCTCGGGTGAGTTCTTTGATATTCTTGCACTTATATTATTGTAATTATAAAACCTTACCCGAGGTTATAACTTCCATGTTATCTACGCTAATATATATCTATGCCCCTCGCTCGGTCTTCACAGACTGACGCCTCCACCTTTCAGGTTCTTGCAGGTGCACGCTAGGCGGGAGTCGAGTCGAGTCCAGTCCATGTAATCGAGTCAAGCACAGTGCATATTTTTTATTGTTTCCTTAGAATCATTTTTAGAATGAATTGTTATATATATTCGGAGATGATAATGTATTGATATGTGAACTAGTATACGAGTTATCTGATGAATGATCAATGCCGTAACATGTTTAATAGTTATATTTGATAGTGAATAGATTATGCTTCCGCTTCATTCTGTTGCATGTATGAGTTAGTCCCGCCTAGCTTATCGTTTTATTTGCATTGTCACCCGTTCGCTGTAGGTTAGTTCATGTACGGATGACCCATTTCGTACGTGGATCGACATATAGTGAGGGGGTGTGGCATCTCCACGTGTAGGGGTGCTACATCTTAAGTTGTATCAGAGCCCGGTTGCAAAACCAAGGTTCTAGTGTCGTGTCGTGTCGAGTCTAGGTCGAACGGTGTCGAGTCTAGGTCGAACGGCATAGGAAATTATTTTATAATTTAGGTATTGCATTCATTCTTGTTATTAATTGCTCACTAAATGACCTTATGTACCTTGAAATTTATATGATCAACGTGTCTACGTGAATCTTGTGAAATTAATTGTTATATTTTGCCTTTTTAAATTGCTTCTAAGTGTGACACGTGCATTGATATTTTAATCAGCAAGCATGATTTAATGATTATTGTTAGCAACCATCCTCCTAACTTTGCTGAACTAAGGAAAGTTTGAACACTTGGATATCCACTTCGGACTTCGGAAGGTTTAAGAAAGAAAATTTTATTTTCTTTCTTAAGGGGGAGAGCGGGCCCAGGAAATAATCTAAAGGATCAAGCGTTAAACTGAACTACCACAACGAAAGAATTTCAATACACGGTGAACAGTACACTTGAACATGCATATCACGTGCATCATATACTTCATTATTGTTACCTTTAATTTCTTGTTAGCTGGTTTTATTTTGTTAGTCAAGAGACGGGGTTCTCTTGATACTTGTTTGAGAGACGGGGTTCTCTCGTCGTTCGTTAGAGAGACGGGGTACTCTCATTCTTATTTGGCAACTTGTTCTAGTGGAAGGTTAGATTTCACTCGAGTGTTTAGAATTCTAGAAAGTTGAGGGTCGTGACTTAACGGCATTGCAAGGAACCTCGTGGATTGAAGACCTCTTTCGGACTAATCACTGACGGGGAATGGCCAACCCGCGTGGGATGAGCACGAAAGGGTGAATCCGAGGACGGATTCCCTTAAGGGGGAAAGATTTGTAACGCACCAATTTCCTGCTTTCCAGGTATGTACGGCACGTGTGAGATTTCCGAGAGTTATGATTATTTCAATTCTTTCATTTATTAAATTCCTACACTTTAGGGTAAATGATATAAATTTTATTCCAATATGTTTGCGTGGAAATAAGTGAAATATGTATCAATTTGGGATTTAAGTGTTACGGGAATTAATTGTCGAACTTGTTTTAATTGCTTAATTGTCCTTAATTGACATTTATTTAAATGTGAGGACCAAATTGCATAAAAATACTAATGGACCTAATTGATAATTTCCAAATCTTTTATACTTGATTGCATAACTTATAGACTTGGAGGATTTAATTGCAAATAACATATTTCACCAAAATCAAGAAATGAAATTACTTGATATATCTTCATTCTTGCACAATCATCTCATTTTCATATGTGCACACCCATATTTGCTCCTTCTCCCCCCGAACCTAAAACCCTCAAGAAGGAAAGAGGAAATTCATCATTCAAGCTAAGTTTTGAGAAGGATTATTAATCTTGGAGCATCACCATCATGTTACATCCATCACCTTCCTTCTTCTAATTCATTTCAAGGTATAGAGGTTATATGCATGAATTCTTGAAATTAGATATATGCTTAGGGTTCATGATTTAGACTTGAGAATTGGAATATTTGTTGTTAAAAGTATGATTCTATATTTGTAGCTTGAATTCCATACATAAATCTTGAGATTTATGAAGATATGTGATGAGTCCTTCTTTGGAGGAAAGTTGATGATTATGGGGATTAAAGCATGCTTTAGGTGTTTATGATGGATTTTATTACATTTTAAGTATGCTAGCATGATTCTTTCATGAAATTATGCATTTGGGAACGAAATTATAAGTGTTTTGTGGGGTTTTGTTGATGATCCGTGCTTCCCCTGTTTCTTCCTCTGCTTCTGTACTTCCTGCATGTCGGGAACGACCCTTCCCGTCCCAGTTCATTCTGGGAACGGCCGTTCCCACCCATTTGAAAATGACATGGCGCGGGCATGCGAAGGACCCTTCCCATTTTTAACTACGATCCGGAACGACCGTTCCCAGCCGTCTGATCAGGCAGAAACCTTCTGCACAAAAATAAGATTTTCAATTTCTTTTCTTTACCCTTAATTGACCCCAAATTGTTATTATATGATCAATTACATGTCATAATATGATTATTATATGCTGCATTGTTCATTGCACGATATCTCGTTATGTAATCGTGCCGTGCGTCATAATTGGTACCATTATTGGGTTCTTGTCTCACAAGTGTACAATTCCCGTTTTCTTGTCCAGTTCTTCTCCAAGGCGGAGATTGTTGATCATGAGCATGTTCACGCATCCACGAGTCATTGTGTTGCCTGTCAGGTGAGGTTTAATGGCTAGTTACTTAGAACCCGTATAACCTTATGTGACTTTTGGGCCAAACGGTATAAATATATATTTACAAGTGTTTCTAAACTCTCAAATCGTGTTCTTTACAAGTAAACCATGTGTTCATTGAAAACAAGTCATGTTCATGAAAAGCAAGTCGTGTATCGTGTTACAAGCAAGCCGTGTACCGTGTTATCGTGATTGAACCGTGATCGTGTTTTGGCGAATTATCGTGTATCGTGCACTATGGGCCCGAGAGTGAGTGTTTGAGCCAACCGAAAAAACATAGGGCTGACGGGTAACTCTTATACCGCTCTCAAACCGTGGGGATGCCCCCTGAATCCACCAGGAGGTTTGGTGGAGGAAGGAGTCCCGTATGTGGGAGTCATGTTCCCAATGTACAACGTGTTATCGTGGGTGGTTCGAGCCTTGCAAACCCACCACCATTGGAGAATGATGGAGTTCGTGTGATAACCTAATTAAGTAAAAATGTAATCTTTGTCCACTGTCGGGGTTTGGATGGAGATCGTGCACACCCCTCGTCAGGGCCACTGATTGTTAAAATAAAAGTGATTACCGTGTTAAACTTGATAGTTGTAATCTCGGGCGAGTTCTTTGATATTCTTGCACTTATATTATTGTAATTATAAAACCTTACCCGAGGTTATAACTTGCATATTATCTGCGCTAATATATATCTATGCCCCTCGTTCGGTCTTTACAGACTGACGCCTCCACCTTTCAGGTTCTTACAGGTGCACGCTAGGCAGGAGTCGAGTCGAGTCCAGTCCATGTAATCGAGTCAAGCACGGTGCATATTGTTTATTGTTTCCTTAGAATCATAATTACAATGAATTGTTATATATATTTGGAGATGATAACGTATTGATATGTGAACTAGTATACGAGTTATGTGATGAATGATCAATGCCGTAACATGTTTAATAGTTATATTTTATAGTGAATAGATTATGCTTCAGCTTCATTCTGTTGTATGTATGAGTTAGTCCCGCCTAGCTTATCGTTTTATTTGCATTGTCACCCGTTCGCTGTAGGTTAGTTCATGTACGGATGACCCATTTCGTACGTGGATCGACCTATAGTGCGGGGGTGTAGTATCTCCACGTGTAAGGGTGCTACATCTTAAGTGGTATCAGAGCCCGGTTGGAAAACCGAGGTTCTAGTGTCGTGTCGTGTCGTGTCGAGTTTAGGTCGAACGGTGTCGAGTCTAGGTCGAACGGCATAGGAAATTATTTTATAATTTAGGTATTGCATTCATTCTTGTCATTAATTGCTCACTAAATGACCTTATGTGCCTTGAAATTTATATGATCAACGTGTCTACGTGAATCTTATGAAATTAATTGTTATATTTTACCTTTCTAAATTGCTTTTAAGTGTGACACGTGCATTGATATTTTAATTAGCATGCATGATTTAATGATTATTGTTAGCAACCATCCTCCTAACTTTGCTGAACTAAGGAAAGTTTGAACCCTTGGATATCCACTTCGGACTTCGGAAGGCTTAAGAAAGAAAATTTTATTTTCTTTCTTAAGGGGGAGAGCGGGCCCAGGAAATAATCTAAAGGATCAAGCGTTCAACTAAACTACAACAACGAAAGAATTTCAATCCACGGTGAATAGTACACTTGAACATGCATATCACGTGCATAATATACTTCATTATTGTTACCTTTAATTTCTTGTTAGCTGGTTTTATTTTGTTAGTCAAGAGACGGGTTT
Organism: Lantana camara; assembly: GCA_037501455.1. Lineage (NCBI taxonomy): Eukaryota > Viridiplantae > Streptophyta > Magnoliopsida > Lamiales > Verbenaceae > Lantana > Lantana camara. Next base: position 22,077,589 of record CM074860.1, read on the forward strand.
CTCTTGATACTTGTTTGAGAGACGGGGTTCTCTCGTCGTTCATTAGAGAGACGGGGTACTCTCATTCTTATTTAGCAACTTGTTCTAGTGGAAGGTTAGACTTCTCTCGAGTGTTTAGAATTCCGGAAAGTTGAGGGTCATGACTTAACGGCATTGCAAGGAACCTCGTGGATTGAAGACCTCTTTCGGACTAATCCCAGACGGGGAATGGCCAACCCGCGTGGGATGAACACGAAAGGGTGAATCCGAGAACGGATTCCCTTAAGGGAGAGAGAATTGTAACGCCCCAATTTCCGGCTTTCCAGGTACGTACGACACGTGTGAGATTTCCGAGAGTTAGGATTATTTTCATTCTTTAATTTATTAAATTCCTACATTTTAGGGTAAATGATATAAATTTTATTCCAATATGTTTACGTAGAAATAAGTGAAATATGTATCAATTTGGGATTTAAGTGTTACGTGAATTAATTGTCGAACTTGTTTTAATTGCTTAAATGTCCTTAATTGACATTTATTTAAATGTGAGGACCAAATTGCATAAAAACACTAATGGACCTAATTGATCATTTCCAAATCTTTTATACTTGATTGCATAACTTATAGACTTGGAGGATTTAATTGCAAATAACATATTTCACCAAAATCAAGAAATGAAATTACGTGATATATTCTTCATTCTTCCACAATCATCTCATTTTCATATGTGCACACCCATATTTGCTCCTTCTCCCACCGAACCTAAAACCCTCAAGAAGGAAAGAGGAAATTCATCATTCAAGCTAAGTTTTGAGAAGGATTATTAATCTTGGAGCATCACCATCATGTTACCTCCATCACCTTCCTTCTTCTAATTCATTTCAAGGTATAGAAAGTTATATGCATGAATTCTTGAAATTAGATATATGCTTAGGGTTCATGATTTAGGCTTGAGAATTGGAATAATTGTTGTTAAAAGTATGATTCTATATTTGTAGCTTGAATTCCATACATAAATCTTGAGATTATGAAGATATGTGATGAGTCCTTCTTTGGAGGAAAGTTGATGATTATGGGGATTAAAGCATGCTTTAGGTGTTTATGATGGATTTTATTACATTTTAAGTATGCTAGCATGATTCTTTCATGAAATTATGCATTTGGGAACGAAATTATAAGTGTTTTTTGGGGGTTTTGTTGATGATCCGTACTTCCCCTGTTTCGTCCCCTGCTTCTGTACTTCCTGCATGTCGGGAACGACCCTTCCCGTCCTAGTTCATTCTGGGAACGGTCGTTCCCACCCATTTGAAAATGACATGGCGCGAGCATGGGAACGACCCTTTCCATTTTTAACTACGATCCGGAATGGCCGTTACCAGCCGTCTGATCAGGCAGAAACCTTCTGCACAAAAATAAGATTTTCATTTTTTTTTTTACCCTTAATTGACCCCAACATGTCATAATATGATAATTATATACTGCATTGTTCATTGCACGATATCTCGTTATGTGATCGTGTCGTGCGTCATAATTGATACCATTATTGAGTCATTGTCTCACAAGTATACAATTCCCGTTTTCTTGTCCAGTTCTTCTCCAGGGCGGAGATTGTTGATCATGAGCATGTTCACGCATCCACGAGTCATTGTGTCGCCTGTCAGGTGAGGTTTAATTGCTAGTTACTTAGAACCCGTATAACCTTATGTGACTTTTGGGCCAAACGGTATAAATATATATTTACAAGTGTTTCTAAACTCTCAAGTCGTGTTCTTTACAAGTAAACCATGTGTTAATTGAAAACAAGTCATGTTCATGAAAAGCAAGTCGTGTATCGTGTTATAAGCAAGCCGTGTACCGTGTTACCGTGATTGAACCGTGACCGTGTTTTGGCGAATTATCGTGTATCGTGCACTATGGGCCCGAGAGTGAGTGTTTGAGCCAACCGGGAAAGCATAGGACTGACGGGTAACTCTTATACCGCTCTCAAACCGTAGGGATGACCCCTGAATCCACCAGGAGGTTTGGTGGAGGAAGGAGTCCCGTATGTGGGAGTCATGTTCCCGACGTACAACGTGTTATCGTGGGTGGTTCGAGCCTTGCAAACCCACCACCATTGGAGAATGATGGAGTTCGTGTGATAACCTAATTAAGTGAAAATGTAATCTTTGTCCACTATCGGGGTTTGGATGGAGATCGTGCATGCCCCTCGTCAGGGCCACTGATTGGTAAAATAAAAGTGATTACCGTGTTAAACTTGATAGTTGTAATCTCGGGCGAGTTCTTTGATATTCTTGCACTCATATTATTGTAATTATAAAACCTTACCCGAGGTTATAACTTGCATGTTATCTGCGCTAATATATATCTATGCCCCTCACTCGGTCTTCTCATACTGACGCCTCCACCTTTTAGGTTCTTTCAGGTGCACGTTAGGCGGGAGTCGAGTCGAGTCCAGTCCATGTAATCGAGTCAAGCACGGCCTTGACTGTGCATATTGTTTATTGTTGCCTTAGAATCATTATTGCAATGAATTGTTATATATATTCGGAGTTGATAATGTATTGATATGTGAACTAGTATACGTGTTATGTGATGAATGATCAATGCCGTAACATGTTTAATAGTTATATTTGATAGTGAATAGATTATGTTTCCGCTTCATTCTGTTGCATGTATGAGTTAGTCCCGCCTAGCTTATCGTTTTATTTGCATTGTCACCCATTCGCGGTAGGTTAGTTCATGTACGGATGACCCATTTCGTATGTGGATCGACCTATAGTGCGGGGGTGTGGCATCTCCACGTGTAGGGGTGCTACACATTACATCAAACTACATTATATAACATTAAGAGTTTGTGATGACATATTTTGTCTTGGATCTAAAGTAGTTAAGGAATTATTATTATTATTTTTTTTAAAAGTCGAGAGGCTGAGAACTAGATTACAAAAAAAAATCAAATCATCATCTAAACTAGCCGAAACAATATGAGGGAGTTCAAAGTCTCCGTAATTGGCATGAAGCGCTAACCACGCTAAATGATGTGCCCTCGTGTTCCCTTCCCTCCGAACGAACAAAAATCTGACTTTGAGTAATTGAGAACACAAACGCAGAAGGTCATCAATGACAATTCCGGTGCTCGACAAATCAGAATCTTCGCTGCGAGGCTTGGTGATCAAATAGAAAAAAAAAAGAAAAAGAATTAGGTGTTTTAGTAAGATCAAAATCTCAACATCACACGTGCATGCTTGAGCGGATCGACTATTCACGTCCACCAACAGATTTGAGCATTATAATAAACCTATGATGCACGGACACGGACATGGACACGACACGATACGGATACGGCGACACGAATTTTTTCTTGAATTTTTCATGTGAGGAGTGTCCGACATGACACGACACGACATGGTAACATGATATTTTTAGAAGTATCCGTGCATCAAAGTAATAACCACATTACTTCTTCAAATTTGAATTTGCTATTATGACGCATTTGATTTTATAAAATTAAAAATAAAGATTAATTACATCCCGTCTTCAAATTAGATGGGATAACTATAAGTGGTACCACATATTTAGATATAATTCCTCAAATTAGATGGGATAAGTGGTACCCCATATTCAAATATAATTACAGTTGCGCCCAAATTAAATGGGATAATTTTTGAAGTTTTAGGGATAAACATATGTAATTCGCAAGATTATCGGATATCCGTATCTCAAAAGCGATTATATCATATATAATTGAGTACACATAGGATCGGAAGAAAAGGAAAAAACGTTATATTATAAATATTTAATTTTAATTTGAATGAAACTAGTTAGTAAAGTGTATTATAAGCATTTCAATCAAAATTACTACTTAATTATTTTAAGATTTAATTCATCGAGATGAAGTATAGTTTAGGCAAACAATTGACGTAAACCAAACAAGAACAATCCACTTGCCCATGGACCATAAATTAAAGAAGATCCCAGACGACGTATGAGTTTTAGTGATATGCCTTTGTTATGCATATACACAAATACTAAATTCCTCCCCATCACATTTTCCCATGACAATCCCACTCCACAATTATTTTAAAAGATGGGAATTTTAAAAGGAATAATATATTTTAAAAAATTGTGTAAACATTTATATTATATTAATTTCATTTTTAAACTTAATTATATCAAAAAAAAAATAGCTTATAACATAAAATTGTGTAGTTTCGAATTTTAGCGTTATACTAATTTAATGAGATATTTCATATTTGAATTTTTGAAAATATAGCTACTAGATAACAAATTGAAGTTTATTTTGATACGATATTTATTTTAGAAAAAAAATGAAGCATTATATCTAAAATGTAAAGGGTATATGCTGTATTATATAGTATCTAAAGAGAATTTAGATGTGATCTTTGAAGCTAAAAGGGACCAGTTTCTTAGGTCCCTCAGGAGTGGGAATCAGATTCCAACATTTCCTATTCATGCAGTAGTAGTCTTTTATTATTTTATTTCTTTTTTGGAAATATTTGACATTTTTCTATAATTCTGCATGTCCAACCAAGCAATCTATACTTATCAACTGCTACTAAGGAACTCTCATTTTTTGTTCATATTTTGTGAAGTTGAGGATGTGTTTCTTTGTCAGTACTGCAGATATAATAAATATTTAATATCTTTTCTTTATCCTATGTGATCAAGCCAAAATTGGAAGCATTGGCTGGAGCTCGGCAGAATCACTTAGAATTTGCAGAATTTGGAAAAGACTATTTGATCTAGGCGATGTTTGAAAAGAGGAACAAACATGATCAGTTAGAGGCCAACCACGGATAAGATGGGGTTTTATCTAGGGTTGGTACTCTGACGCTTAAGTTAGTGGACTTAAATCAAGTCGAATGAAAGAGATCGAACGTGAGTACAATTGATATGGTTTACCTACCAAAATAAAGGGGGTTATGTCCGCCTGTGACAAGCTCCAGCTAACAGTTGCCCCACTATCATTGTGCATATAATACATAGTCGAGCACTATCCTCATGAATTGTGTGTGGCCTCGTGTCCACTCAGGGAGTGAAGAAGGTTGAGTGACATCTTCAAATATTATGCTTGACCCAGGGGTCGGGATGAGTTGCGTTACTAGACGATGTAGTGAGATAACTCTCTCGAACACAGGGTCGGGAAGTGGAGGCTGATTGAGCAGGGCACGATTGCCACGTGACGTTTCAGGATTAAGTCATGTAAACAAGTGGGGCCATGCCATGTCACTATTTAGGCACAAATAACATATAATCACTGAAATTTTAAGATTGTGCAACTCGTCCCTTAATTACTTGCAAAACATTTAGATATCTTCTCTCCTGTGTTCGAACACTTTTTTTTTTTTTTTTTTTTTAATATAAAAAATAGAAAAAGATAAAAATATCCTTACTAAATGCACAACCAACACAAGTGCAGTTTTTTTTTAATTACAATCTTAACAAAAAGATTGCTTTGATTTGAAGGTTGTTCTTGGGCTTGTCAATGATACTAATGCCGTCAACCATCCCTTGGGCAATAATATACTGGATGTTCGAAACATTCTCCATAAGTTATGTGAGGTTAAGATAAGACATATTTTGAGACACTTTAATCGCTGTGCAGATTATTTAGTTAAGATAGGACATAATCTTCTTTGTAATTCTATGTAGTGGGAGTCTCTGTAGCACCCCGAACGATGGGCGTCACATCCCCTGCACTAGAGTCCGACACGTACAATGAAATGAAAAGTTCGCACACGCGCCAAAAAATAACGAACGGAAGACAAACAAAAACTCACTCCTAAGCTAGACGGTCTAGACCCTCAGTCAAAGTGTGCAATAAATCAAACAATAGCGGAAGCGATTAAGTTCATAACAAAACATGCTAGAAAATTCCATAAAACAAGTCCATAACCATCATAGCACATTCTTATATACAAGACGAGTATTCCAATGCCCATCCTGGGCCAAAAGAGCGAAGTATCAATCCAAGAGTATTTATCATCATAATACATATCCAAAATGAATTATAAGTACATAAGCATAACCACTACGAATGTAAGAGACTCGAGCTACCCACAAGTACGACACTAAGACAACTTGCCGTGTAGCTCAAACCTCCGAAAGTACCTACAACTCAAAGAAAGGGGAAAAAAGAGAAACAATGAGGGTCAGTCCTAAAGATTGGTGAGGGGGCTAACATACGCACCCATATATACGTATAGAGCAAAGCACTTATCAAATTCATAATAATCCATGAACCGGGGATGGTTTTTGCAAGTTAAAACGTTTTATGTGATAATATATATATATATATATATATATATATATATATATATATATACTTAAAAGAAGTTTAGGGCCGAAGCCAAATCAACCAATTTTAAGTATTTAAGTGTTCATTCCCATTTCATAGATTCATACAAAGCCACACTAACTCAGCGAGTACGAGTTCTCCTTCCAAACTTCTCATATTCAAAGACATATTCATATTCGAAAAAAAATTCATAAATCATTCTCACACCGGGTCATAGAAGGGTTGCAAGTGTTGGGAAAACAAATAGAAACGCAGCGGAAATTTAAAAAATTTTCCCAATTAAGCAAGGATCAAATCTTGCAATTCCTATTCCCAAATTCGTAGAGATCAAGAAACTCACTTAGTTAGTAGCTTTCTTGACACGTTCTAGCAGCCCAAGAATGCTCTTCTCGCGGCTTGATCCCCAAAAGCTCCTTCGAATCTTTCAAGACTTCACGATAGTAGCCCTCTACAGAAATAGTCCACCAACCGCGACCACGATCCGAATAGGGAGGATGCTAGTTCTATATTCGGTGTTTAGGCTCTAGGGTTTAGTGTATAATTATGGAGAAGGAGAATTGTGTATCATTTCCCTATGGGGTTCGAACCCCACTCCTTATTGGACAAGGAATTCCAAACTCTTTTGGAAAGAGATTTCTTGCTTGGAGACTAAGTCTCTTACTTTGACCAAAAGTCCACCTTTTGACCAACTTGTTGGGCTAACTCTCTTAGATATTTTATTTTACTTTATTTATTAAATAATAAATAACTTGAAGACTAATAATTAATTAATTCATAATTAATTATTTATTAGACTTTATTTCTCAAAATTAGAACTTTAATATTAATTCAAAATTATATCAAAGTCCATTAAATAATTAACACATTATTTATTTAATATATATACACATAAGCACGTGACTACATGTGTCACAAGGACATGTGTCATCCACGTGTTCCACAGTCATATTGATTAGGGGAGTTCTTATACATGCACAGTCAAAAGGAAACACACAATCAAACAAGAGCATATAAAGAAGTGTTGCCTCAATTCGTATTATTCAAAGATTGTCTGTGATTTACAAAAGGAAAGTACTAAAGCAGATTATTACATCGACTTTCAGGGCACTGTTGGAAAACAGGAATAAAAAAGCAGTGGAAATATAAAAAATTTTCCAACAAAAGGATCTTGAACTCGCAATCGTGTATCCAAATTCGTAGAGATTAGAAACTTACTTTTCAATAATCTTTCTTGGAGCGTTTCAAGCCACCCAAGAACGCTCTTCTCGCGGCTTGATCCCCTCTCCTTGGTAAAGCTCGAATCTTCAAAACTTCTAACTTGAAGCTCTCTAGAGATAGTCCACCAACTTGACTACAATCTAGCTAGTAAGGATGCTAGTTCTCTAGTTAGTGTTTAGGCTTAACCTAGGGTTTAATTTATATTGGAGAAAGGATGGTGTTCAACACATGAACCAAAAGAATTCAATCAATCATCAAGGGGAGCTCGAGCTCCCCTATATATAGCCAAGAGAAGGGGCGGCCGATCCTAGTATTTATGGACTAAGGATTTGGTCCCTCTCTCTCTTATTACTTGATCATCAAGTAATTCCAACTTTGACTTTGAATTCTTATTCAAATCAACTTTTAAGAGAGCTAAAATATCCAAACCCTTTTGGTTATTATTATACTTTATTTATTAATAAATAAATAACTTATTTATCTAATTAATTAACTAGATTATTTTTCTCCAAAATAAGACTTTCTTTTTAATCCAAAATTAAACCAAAGTCTATTAAATAATTAACACATTTAATTATTTAATATATACAATATATATATATATACACGTGTGAGACACATGTCCCAAGGACACGTGCTCCTCTCGTGACCCACACGTGTCGTTTCACACGTGTGGAACCCACTCGGCTTGATTAACTCGTTTAATCATTTTAAAGCCTTAACTCATGTAACCAAGTTGTTGTGTGTGACCCTCTAGGTTCTCAATTCAATTAGCAGTGACCCTAATTAATTAATTCACTAATTAATTAATCAGTCCACAGATTAAACGACCATAGTCTAGTAACAGGTGTTTAACCCCAAGTTGAATTGGAATGTCTCGATTCGACATAACCTTTAAGTCATTGATTCATGTGAGATACAATCCTCCTATCTCTCAACCATGATCTAGGGTAAGGGAATAATCAGAACCCTAATAATCTGGTCTTAAAGCTAAGTGCACTTCATATCCATTTGATCTCAATCCAAGAAACCCTTTTCTTGATGTCTTGATCTACTGCCTTGGCCAAGGACTCCATATGGCATATGAATGACTTACACAATAAGAGATCACCTTGCAAATGCAAGTGTAGGTCCTTTCTTAATTCTCATTCACTTTCATGAGTCACTTGTGCAGCCCCAGCATAAGCCTTGAATCAGTTGTCTAAGGCGACACCCTTTAAAGCTTATACCTAAGACTATAGAGTTAACTCATAAAGTGACATGGAACCTCAAGTCTAAGGATCAATTAATCACATCAATGACTCGTGAAATATTTCCTCATCTGGAAGTTTCCATTTCCTGAAATAGAAACTTCCTTTCCCAATTAGGAATCTTCTCACACGGGGCACCTCAGTGAACTTACTTATGGAAGTAAGCACCCTCATGTATCACGCACGTATCAACTATACACTTTGCACCTCCATGAAACAAGGTGGTCCTTCTTAAGGGCGTGATCCCACAAGCAAGCCTTAGAGGAGTCAGGTTGACACTCCCACTATCTGTAGGACTCAACAGCTTGGAGTATTTTGCTAATCATGACTTATGTGATATAGGGCTCTTTTCATGAACCATTTCACCTAAATGGTAGAGTCCTAAAGTCATCAAGATTAGGGGAGTTCTCATACATGCACAGCTAAAGTAAACGCATACCAAACAAGTGCATATAAAGAAGTGTTGCCTCAATTCGTTATTTTATTCAAAGATTGTATGTGATTACATTAAGGAAAAGTACAAAGCGGATATACAATCGGCTTTTAGGACACTATTCCTAAAAATCTCCCACTTGCCATTTAAAGCCATTCAGGAGCTAATCTAAGTCCCATCTTTGCAAGATGGCCTTCGAAAGCTTCTCGACTAAGGGGTTTAGTAAGCGGGTCTGCCACATTCTCAGCTGATGTGACCCTCTCAATTTGCACATCACCTCGTTTGATGATATCACGGATTAGGTGATACTTCCTCATAATGTGCTTGGTCCGTTGGTGAGATCTTGGTTGTGTTGCGTGAGCAACCACCCCAGTGTTGTCATAAAACATAGTAATGAGGTCTTTCATGCTAGGAACGACATTGAAATCTTGAACGAAGTTTCTAATGCAAACACCTTCCTTAGCTACATCGTTTGCAGCTAAGTATTCGACCTCAATGGTCGAATCTGCAGTGGTCGTCTGCTTGGAACTTTTCCAACTCACTGCTCCACCGTTAAGGTAGAAAATGTATCCTGACATTGACTTAAAATCATCTAAGTCAGATGCAAAGCTTGCATCGCAGTATCCTTCGACAGTAAGATCTTTCTGACCTCCGTAAACTAAGAATAAATCTTTAGTACTTTTCAAGTACTTAAGAATATTCTTCACGGTAGCCCAGTGACCATCTCCAGGGTCAGATTGGAACCGACTTATTACACTAAGTGCATAAGCCACATCCGGTCGAGTACATAACATTGCATACATTATGCTACCGATTGCTGATGCATAAGGTGTATGAGTCAGTCTTTCCTTCTCAAGGTTAGTCTTAGGACACATCTTCTTAGAAAGACATATTCCTACACTCATAGGAAGGCTCTTAACCTTTGCTGACTCCATATTGAATCTCTTCAATACTTTGTCAATGTACATTGACTGTCATAGTCCTATTAACCATAACTTAGTTACTTTCATGTCATCCTTCGAATTCCCAATAAGAAGGATATCATCAACATAAAGTACTAAGAATTGCACTGAGGTCTCCAATTCCTTTCTATACACGCATGACTCATTCGAAATTTGAATGAAGCCAAAAGCTTTAACTGATTTATCAAATTGAATGTTCCAATTCCTAGAAGCCTGTTTCAATCCATAGATTGATCTTTGGAGTTTGCAGACCTTTTGCTCACTCCTACTGAATGTGAAACCTATAGGTTGCTCCATATAAATGTCTTTATCAATGTCACCATTGAGAAAGGCAGTTTTCACATCTATTTGTCATATCTCATAGTTATAATATGCAGCAATGGCAAGCATGATCCGAATAGACTTTTGCATTGCAACTGGCGAAAAGGTTTCATCAAAGTCCACGCCGGGTCTTTGAGTTAATCCTTTTGCAACCAGTCTTTCCTTGTAGGCTGCAATGCTTCCATCAACTCCAAGCTTTCTCTTAAAGATCCATTTGCAACCTATGGGTTTGACCCCATCAGGCAAATCTACCAAGGTCCAAACTTGGTTGCAGTTCATGGAATCCATTTTGGATTTCATGGCTTCTATCCACTGTTCAGAGTCAGAATCTGAAAGTGTCTCCTCTTATGTTAAAGGATCATTATCCTTTTGGGAGATCTCATGGAAGAATCCATACCATCTCTCCGGCTATCTAGGAGTGCGTTCAGAACGCCTTAGAGGAGGATTTGAGTGTGTATCGAAATTCGTGATTGGTTGCGATTGGTCAGAAAGGGACATTTCTTCAGTGGGTGGTGTGGGATCACTTTGTACTTCCTCTAATTCTATGATCTTGCCTTTCTTTTCTTTAAGGAACGGTTCCTCCAGAAAAGTGACATTTCTGGAAACAAACACCTTTTGCTCAGATTGATCATAGAAGTAGTATCCTATGGATTCCTTAGGATAACCTACAAAGTAGCATAAATTAGAACGAGATTCTAACTTATCTCCCACTGTCCTCTTCACGTAAGCAGGACAACCCCAAATTCTCAAGTAAGAATAACTAGGGATTTTACCATGCCACCTTTCATAAGGTGTTTTAGGGACTAACTTAGAGGGAACTAGATTCAAAATCTTTGCTGCACTTTCTAAGGCATAACCCCAGAAAGAAGGTCGTAAGTCAGTGAAACTCATCATGGAACGAACCATATCGAGTAGGGTTTGATTCTTTCTCTCAGAAAGTCCATTGAGTTGAGGAGTTCCCGGAGGTGTCCACTGAGAGATAATCACATTATCTTTGAGATGATTAAGGAATTCTTCACTAAGATACTCGCCTCCTCGATCAGATCAAAGTTCTTTGATCTTGTGACCAGTTTGGTTCTCAACCTCCTTTTGAAATTTTAGGAATTTCTCAAAAGCTTTAGATTTATACTTCATTAAGTGTACATAACCATATCGACTAAAGTCATCGGTAAAGGTTATGAAATACTGATGATTATTTCTAGTGCTTACACTAAGCGGTCCATAAACATCAAAATGGATCAAATCCAAAACCTTAGTGGCACGTTCCACAGTTCCTTTAAAAGGAACTTTGGACATCTTTCCTTTGAGACAGGATTCGCAAGAAGTTAACTCTTTGAGATCATTTTCAGAGAATGATCCTAAAGTGTTTATCTTGCTAATTTTGTTCTTGGAAATGTGTCATAATCTAGCGTGCCATAAGGGACCTGAAACTTTGTCATCTCTCTTACGTTTTGTTTCTCGTTGTATATTCATAATATTGATATTCTGAGTTAGATAAAGTCCATTACTTAGAGTACCGATGTGAACGGAAGAGTTGTTCCGTTTGATAAAGTATTTACCATTCTTAATATAAGTTTCATAACCTTCACAATCTGAAATTGGAACTGAAATTATATTACGAATAATGTTCAGTACATAAAGGACTTTATTTAAAACTAACTTAAAACTACCTAAATCTAATCTAATTGTGCCTAAAGCTCGAGCTTCAACATTTGAGCCATCGCCGATCTTCAAGACACATTCTCCTTCCCTGAGTTATTGGACTTCATTTAGCATCTGTACATCATTACAGATATGAGCTCCACAACCGGTATCAAGTACCCAAGAACTAGAATTAATAGAAAGATTTATTTCAACGAGAAACATACCTTTCTTTAGAGTAGCCTTGTACTCTGGGCAGTTTCTCCTCCAATGTCCCGCTTTGCCACAATGGAAGCAAATATACTCTTTCTGATCACGTTTCTTCTTTTGGGCCTTCCCCTTCGAAACGCCACCAGTGGGCCTAAGGGGATTCTTCTTCTTATTTTAGGCTTTCTTGCCCTTACCTTTAGAAGGCCCAGAAAAGGAAGATGGAGTATTCACCATCAGAACCTTATTGTCCTTCTTGATCGTGCTTTCAGCAGTCACAAGCTAACTAATCAGCTCAGCTACAGTAGCACCAGCATGATTCCATGGCCTCATGTTGTCTTTGCAAGTCCGGAGACATGTTAGCCAACATAAGGCACCGGGCTTGGATATTATCATCCTTCCACTTCTGGATCACGTCCCCCTCGGCCCGAGTGGGAGCATCTACTTCGGGGCTAGGCTCCCCTTCGAAGAGAACATAAGTTCTCTTCTCAGAATCTAAAATGATTTTCAGATTCCTCAGCCAATCAGAATAGTTGGGACCAGTCAACTTGTTTGACTCGAGGATCGATACAAGAGGGTTTTTGGTTGCCATTTCAAAACACGTAGAGAATCACAGAATCTACGACCTAAATAGTAAAATAGAGAACTAGTGAGCATGCTGAATTATAACGATATACAAAAGATAAGGTTTTTAATCAAATGTAGCTCCCACTGTTTTTCAAAGATCTATAATTCCCAAAGATCTAAGAGGAACACGTTTCCCAATGGGTACTAAGATCCTAGGCATTTTACCTCGAACCCACGACTCGTGGACATTCTAAGTAAAACCCTAGGTAGGTACAACTTACCATTTCTAACACCTTTAGAACTCTTAGTAATTGTTTTTGCATCACCTATCTTTCAATATGGACCCACGACTCGTGCGACATCCATATTTACTTAGGCGTTAAGCTAGACCCATCAATCATAAGATCATGATCAAAACTTAGTTCGAACGACCCACGACTCACGGACATCGCCCTTGCCAAAATGATCATGAAATATTGATCATTTAAAATGATCAATTAGGTAACTAAGAACTAATAAGCTCCACTAGCTATCCCACGACTCGCGGACAATAACTAGTTTCACTTACTAAACTTAAAACCTATTGATGGAATGCTAGAAATTTAATTCAAAATTTGCATCTCAAATTAAACACCTATTGTTCGAAATTAGCTTAATATTTAAAGGGAATTTTTTGAATCAACCGGAGAGTTGTCCGGTTCGACCTCACCAACATGTATGTTATCCAATTTTATTAGTCCTGATTAATGCAAGTACAACTTAAATGCATTTCAAACAAGCACATAAACAGATAACATGTCCTAGCATGATACTAACATGAGATGATCATGGGTTCTACCTATCTTATGCGTGATATGTGGGAGCCACTCCACAATCACAAGTTCTAACATACATGCCACATAAACAGTTTAAATCACATAAGGGAAATCAGTAACAAAATACGAGCCCTATCTCTATTACATTTTTACAATCGAGATTCCCCTCCCTAATATTTTGAGGGGTCTTCACTTATGCCCTCCTTGTTACTTGAATGTGGTCCATCTTACTCCATGGGTGCATTGTCTCCAAAATGAAAATAAAACCTCACCACCTATCTCTACTCTCAAATTACAATAAAAAGAAAAAGACATAAAGTAATAAGGCTCAATCTTCATATTGGCCTTAGACAATTACACGGGGCATACCCCGGCCTAAAAAACAGTAATATGGAAAGCCACATAATAAATCACATAACAGTACGCACATAAGTGAGGCTCCAACCTCAATTGAAAAACGCAACTATAGGGCTCCAACCCCAATTTAAACCATCCATGTGCATAAATTAAAACCATACATAAGTCTAAACCCATGATCACCTAACATGCTTCTTGCGAGAATTTAAATTAAGCCAATAAATTAAAATTCCCGTTTCAAGTCCTAATGACTTGGAACACGACTTGATGCGAGTCTTATTTATAAAAGTTTTCAATAAATCCCAAACTACTAAAACAAATAAAATTCCAATTAATTTATGAAAATTAATAATTTTATTAAAGGTGTAATTTCCCAAATTATAAACCGTTTCTATTTCTAAAAAATCCCAATTTTAACTCTTATTCAAAAATAAATTAATTTAATTAAAAACAAGTTTTAATAAAATAAATAAAATTGCGACTGGATTGTACGAGATACGAAAACGGATTACAAGGGAAAAATGGGGCCCGTACACGAAGCGGACTGCATGCTCAGCGGTGCGCGCGCCGGGCGCGGTCCTCTCGCCCAGCTTGCGGGCGATCCCAGGCGGCGCGCCCGGAAGGACTCCTGCGCGGTTGCGGGAGGGTGCTGGGCGGTGTCGCCCATGCGCGCGCCTGGGCAGGCGGGCGGTGGCACGCGAAGCCCGAGCGCGTAACGCCTTCGCGCGCGGGGTTTCGCTTGTTCGTAATCCAGGCTTTTCGTTTCGTGTTTTCGTTCAAAAGCAAAACCAATCCAAGAAATCCAAAAACAGTTTATACAGCTTCAAATCTAAAACAGTTTTCAAAACAAAATTTACAAAACCAGTTTTCTGAAACTTTCAGGAAAAATACAGTTTCGTAACTCAGGCTTTCTAAAATAATTACAAATACTCAATCGTATCAAGCCTAAGAATTTCTACCAAATTCAGTTTAATTGAGACGAATCAGAAACACAATTAACGAGGTGGCTCTGATACCACTTGTTGGAAAACAGGAATCAGAAAGCAGCGGAAATATAAAAAATTTTCCAACAAAAGGATCTTGGACTCGCAATCGTGTATCCAAATTCGTAGAGATTAGAAACTTACGTTTCAAGCCACCCAAGAACGCTCTTCTCGTGGCTTGATCCTCTCTCCTTGGTAAAGCTCGAATCTTCAAAACTTCTAACTTGAAGCTCTCTAGAGATAGTCCACCAACTTGACTACAATCTAACTAGTAAGGATGCTAGTTCTCTAGTTAGTGTTTAGGCTTAACCTAGGGTTTAATTTATCTTGGAGAAAGGATGGTGTTCAACACATTAACCAAAAGAATTCAATCAATCATCAATGGGAGCTCGAGCTCCCCTATATATAGCCAAGAGGAGGGGCGACCGATCCTAGTCCTTATGGACTAGGGATTTGGTCCCTCTCTCTCTTATTACTTGATCATCAAGTAATTCCAACTTTGACTTTGAATTCTTATTCAAATCAACTTTTAAGAGAGCTAAAATATCCAAACCCTTTTGGATATTATTATACTTTATTTATTAATAAATAAATAACTTATTTATCTAATTAATTAATTCGTAATTAATTAACTAGATTATTTTTTTCCAAAATAAGAGTTTCTTTTTAATTCAAAATTAAACCAAAGTCTATTAAATAATTAACACATTTAATTATTTAATATATACAAAATATATATATATATATATACACGTGTGAGACACGTGTCCCAAGGACACGTGCTCCTCACGTGACCCACACGTGTGAAACCCACTCGGCTTGATTAACTCGTTTAATCATTTTAAAGCCTTAACTCATGTAACCAAGTTGTTGTGTGTGACCCTCTAGGTTCTCAATTCAATTAGCAGTGACCCTAATTAATTAATTCACTAATTAATTAATCAGTCCACAGATTAAACGACCATAGTCTAGCAACAGGTGTTTAACCCCTAGCTGAATTGCAATGTCTCGATTCGACAGAACCTTTAAGTCATTGATTCATGTGAGATACAATCCTCCTACTTACTATCTCTCAACCATGATCTAGGGTAAGGGAATAATCAGAACCCTAATAATCTGGTCTTAAAGCTAAGTGCACTTCATATCCATTTGATCTCAATCCAAGAAACCCTTTTCTTGATGTCTTTATCTACTGCCTTGGCCAAGGACTCCATATGGCATATGAATGACTTACACAATAAGAGATCACCTTGCAAATGCAAGTGTAGGTCCTTTTTTAATTCTCATTCACTTTCATGAGTCACTTGTGCAGCCCCAACATAAGCCTTGAATCAGTTGTCTAAGGCGACACCCTTTAAAGCTTATACCTAAGACTATAGAGTTAACTCATAAAGTGACATGGAACCTCAAGTCTAAGGATCAATTAATCACATCAATGACTCGTGAAATATTTCCTAATCTGGAAGTTTCCATTTCCCGAAATAGAAACTTCCTTTCCCATTTAGGAATCTTCTCACACGGGGCACCTCAGTGAACTTACTTATGGAAGTAAGCACCCTCATGTATCACGCACGTATCAACTATACACTTTGCACCTCCATGAAACAAGGTGGTCCTTCTTAAGGGCGTGATCCCACAAGCAAGCCTTAGAGGAGTCAGGTTGACACTCCCACTGTCTGTAGGACTCATCGGCTTGGAGTATTTTACTAATCATGACTTATGTAATATAGGGCTCGTTTCATGAACCATTTCACCTAAATGGTAGAGTCCTAAAGTCATCAGTATTAGGAGAGTTCTCATACATGCACAACTAAAGTAAACACATACTAAACAAGTGCATATAAAGAAGTGTTGCCTCAATTCGTTATTTTATTCAAAGATTGTCTGTGATTACATTAAGGAAAAGTACAAAGCGGATATACAATCGGCTTTTAGGACACTATTCCTAAAAATCTCCCACTTGCCATTTAAAGCCATTTAGGAGCTAATCTAAGTCCCATCTTTGCAAGATGGCCTTCGAAAGCTTCTCGACTAAGGGGCTTAGTAAGCGGGTCTGCCACATTCTCTGCTGATGTGACCCTCTCAATTTGCACATCACCTCGTTTCATGATATCACGGATTAGGTGATACTTCCTCATAATGTGCTTGGTCCGTTGGTGAGATCTTGGTTGTGTTGCTTGAGCAACCACCCCAATGTTGTCATAAAACATAGTAATGAGGTCTTTCATGCTAGGAACGACATTGAAATCTTGAACGAAGTTTCTAATCCAAACACCTTCCTTAGCTACATCGTTTGCAGCTAAGTATACGGCTTCAGTGGTCGAATCTGCAGTGGTCGTCTGCTTGGAACTTTTCCAACTCACTGCTCCACCGTTAAGGTAGAAAATGTATCCTGACATTGACTTAAAATCATCTAAGTCAGATGCAAAGCTTGCATCGCAGTATCCTCCGAATACTAGATCTTTCTGTCCTCCGTATACCAAGAATAAATCCTTAGTGCTTCGCAAGTACTTTAGGATATTCTTCACGGCAGTCCAGTGACCTTCTCCAGGGTCTGATTGGAAACGGCTCGTTACACTAAGTGCATAAGCCACATCCGGTCGAGTACATAGCATTGGATACATTATGCTACCTATTGGCGAGGCATAAGGCACATAAGTCATTCTTTCCTTCTCAAGGTTAGTCTTAGGACACATCTTCTTCGAAAGAGATGTTCCTACACTCGTGGGAAGAACTTTATTCTTCACATTCTCCATACTGAACCGTTTCAGTATTTTGTCTATGTACATTGATTGTGATAGTCCTATCAATCTCTTAGATCTATCCCTATAGATCTTTATCCCGAGAATGTAGGACGCATCACCAAGATCTTTCATCTCGAATTGGTTCGATAACCAAGATTTGGTAACTTTCATGTCATCCTTCGAATTCCTAATTAGAAGGATGTCATCAACATAAAGTACCAGGAATTGCATTGAAGTCTCCAACTCCTTTCTGTACACGCAAGACTCATTCGAATTTTGAACAAAGCCAAACGTTTTGACTGCTTCATCAAAACGAATGTTCCAATTCCTAGAAGCCTGTTTCAATCCGCATATTGATCTTTGGAGTTTGCAAACCTTTTGCTCACTCCCACTGAATGTGAAACCTATGGGTTGATCCATATAAATGTCTTTATCAATGTCTCTATTGAGAAATGCAGTTTTCACATCTATTTGTCATATCTCATCGTCGTAATATGCAGCTATGGTAAGCATGATCCGAATGGACTTTTGCATTGCAACTGATGAGAAGGTTTCATCAAAGTCCACACCGGGCCTTTAAGTGAAGCCTTTTGCAACCAGTCTTGCCTTATAGGCCGCAATGCTTCCATCTACTCCAAGCTTTCTCTTAAAGATCCATTTGCAACCTATGGGTTTAACCCCATCAGGCAAATCTACCATGTTGTACATGGAATCCATTTAGGATTTCATAGCTTGTTTCCACCGTTCAGAATCCGAGTCTGACAGTGCCTCCTCATATGTTAGAGGATCAGGATCATTATCTTCTTGAGAGATTTCATAGAGAAAACCATACCATCTCTCCAGATGTCTAGGAGTGCATTCAGAACACCTTATAGGAGGATTTTCACATGTATCGAAGTTCATGATTGGCGGTGGGATATCAGATTGAGACGTCTCCCCTAAATGTGGCGTGGGGTTATCTCGAATTTCTTCGAGTTCTGTGATCTTGCCTTTATTTTCTTCAAGGAACGATTCCTCAAGAAAAGTTGCATTTCTAGAAACAAACACTTTTTGTTCAGTTTGATCATAGAAGTAGTATCCTATGGATTCCTTAGGATAGCCAACAAAGTAGCATAAGTTAGAACGAGCTTCTAACTTATCTTCCACTGTCCTCTTCACATAAGCAGGACAACCCCAAATTCTTAAGTAAGAATAATTAGGGACTTTACCATGCCACATTTCATAGGGCATTTTAGGGACTGATTTGTAGGGGACAAGATTCAAAATCTTGGCTGCACTTTCTAGGGCACAACCCTAGAAAGAAGGTGGCAAGTCAGTGAAACTCATCATAGAATGAACCATATCAAGTAGGGTTCGATTCCTTCTCTCTGAAACTCCATTAAGCTGAGGAGTTCCCTGAGGAGTCCACTGAGAGATAATATCCAAGAGTTAGAATTAATAGAAAGATTTACTTTAACGAGAAACATACCTTTCTTTAGAGTAGCCTTGTACTCTTGGCAGTTTCTCCTCCAATGCCCCGGTTTGCCACAATGGAAGCAAACGTCCTCTTTCTGATCACGTTTTTTCTTTTGGACTTTTCCCTTCGTGATGCCTCCATTGGGCCTAAGGGACTTCTTCTTCTTTTGGGCTTTCTTGCCCTTGCCTTTAGAAGACTTAGAAGAAGATCGAGCAGTGACCATCATAACCTTGTTGTCCTTCTTGATCGTGCTTTCAGCAGTCACAAGCTGGCTAATCAGCTCAGCTACACTAGCATTTGCATGGTTGAATGATGGTCGGAGCGAGGCTAGCAACAAATCCACTGAAAGCTCATCCCTCAGTGGCATGTCCATGGAAGCAAGTTTCTCAGTAAGAGCAAGAAACTTGAGTCCATATTCATGGGCACTTGTACCTTCCTTCATTCTCAAATGGAACAATTCCTTTGAGGTGTTATACCTTGTAACACGCTCATGAGGGCGGTAAAGTTGCTCTAAGTGGTCGTAAATCTCCCAAGCGAATTCCGTGGACTCATGTTGTCTTTGCATATCCGGAGACATGTTAGCAAGCATGAGACAACGGGCTTCGAGATTATCATCCTTCGACTTCTGAATCGCATCCCGCCCAGTCCGGGTCGGAGCGTCCCCTTTGGGAACGGGTTCTACCTTGTAGAGAACATAAGTTCTCTTCTCGGAATCTAGAATGATTTTTAGATTCCTAAGCCAATCAGAATAGTTGGGACCAGTCAACTTGTTTGACTCGATGATCGATTCTAGAGGGTTTTTAGTTGCAATTTCAAAACAGGTAGAGAATCACAAAATCTACGACCTAAATGGAAAAATAGAGAACTAGTGAACATGCTGAATAATAACGATATACATGAGATTAAGTCTTTAATCTATGTAGCTCCCACTGTTTTTCAAAGATCTATAATTCCCAAAGATCTTAGAGGATACTTGTTATCCCAATGGGTACTAAGATCCTAAGCACTTAACCTTGAACCCACGACTCGAGGCCATTCTCAATTAAGCCTAATGTAGGTACAACTTACCAATTCCAACACTGTGGAATTCTTAGTAATGTTTTTGCATCACCTATCTTTTAATATGGACCCATGACTCGTGCGATATCCATATTTACTTAGGCGTTAAGCTAGACCCATCAATCATAAGATCATGATCAAAACTTAGTTCGAACGACCCACGACTCGCGGCCATCGCCCTTGCTAAAATTGATCATGAAATATTGATCATTTAAGATCAATTAGGAAACTGAGAACTAATAGGTTTCACATAGACACCCCACGACTCGTGGCCAGCATCTAGCTTCCCCTATTAAACTTAAATCCTATTGATGGAATGCTAGAGATTTAATTCAAAGCTTGCACCTCGAATTAAGCACCTATTTTCGAAAATTAGCTTAAATATTTAATGGGAATTTTCGATTTAACCGGAGAGTTATCCTGTTCGGCCTCACCAACATATATGTTATCCAATTTAATTAGTCTTGATTAATGCAAGTACAACTTAAATGCATTTCACACAAGCACTTAGTAGATAACATGTCCTAGCATGATACTAACATGTGATGATCATGGGTTCTACCTATCTTATGCGTGATATGTGGGAGCCACTTCACAATCACAAGTTCTAACATACATACCACATAAAACAGTTTAAATCACATAAGGGAATTGGAAATAAAATGATGCCCTATCTATTACAATAATAGAAATCCTCTCTAACACTTTGAGAGGTTTTCACTTATGGTCTCCATCTTATTACTTGTTGTGTGGATCCATCTTACTCCATGGGTGCATTGTCTCCAAAATGAAAGAAATAGACCTCACCGCCTATCTCTACTCTCAAATTACAATAAAAAGAAAAAGACATAAAGTAATAAGGCTCAATCTTTATATTGGCCTTAGAAAATTACACGGAGCATACCTCGGCCTCAAAAACAGTAATATGGAAAGCCACATAATAAACACATAACAGTACGCACATAAGTGCGGCACCAACTCCAATTGAAAAACGCAACTATGTCCAACCCCAATTTAAACCATCCATGTGCATAAATTAAAACCATACATAAGACTAAACCCATGATCACCTAACATGCATAAATTGCAAGAATTTAAATTTAACCAATAAATTAAAACTCTCGCTTTAAGCTCTAATAGCTTAAAACACAACTTAGATGCAATTCTTGTTCAAGAGTCTTTTCTATAAAACCCGAAAAACAATAAACTAATAAATTTTCAATTAATTTTTGAAAATTAATAATTTTATTCTTTCAACATTTTCAGAAAATAAAGTTCGTAATTTTCCCAAAAGTTAAATCGTCTTAATTTCTCAAAATCCCAATTTAAACAATTATTTCAAAAATAATTCAAATTTATTAAAACAAAATTTTACAGAAAAATTAAATCGGGATTTCAAAGACCGAAAATACGAAAAACACGAAAACACGAAGAATGGCCCGGAACCCCGGAATCCCGAAGCATCGCCGCGTGGCAGGGCGTGCGAACATGCGCGAAGGGGGGAGGGGGGCTGGCCGAGCGTCTTACGCGGTTGCGGGACGGAGCATGCGGGACGTCCCCCGCGGTTGCGGAACGGCTGTGCGGGCGAGCCTAGGCGGCACCTGCGCGGTTACGGGAGGTGCTCGCGGGGTTGGGACGTGCTACATCGTTGGCACGTCCCAATCCACTTGTTCATTTCGTGTTTTGTTTTTCGTATCTCAGGTTTCTCCAAAACCCAATTCAATCCAAAATTAAAATTACGATTTACACAAATTTCAACTAAAACAGCTTTTCAAAACAGATTTAAGAAAACAGTTTTCAGAAATTTTTAGGAAAAACACAGTTTCGTATTTCAGGCTTTCTAAAAGAACTCAAGAATACTCAATTCACATCTAAGCCTAAGAATTTCTACCAAATTCAGAATAATCGAGACGAACCAGAAATAGGCCTTGCAAGGTGGCTCTGATACCACTTGTTGGGAAAACGAACTTAAATGCAGCGGAAATTTAAAAAAATTTCCCAACTAAGCAAGGATCAAATCTTAAAATTCCTATTCCCAAATTCGTAGAGATCAAGAAACTCACTAAGCAAGTAGCTTTCTTAACACGTTCTACCCGCCCAAGAACGCTCTTCTCGCGGCTTGATCCCCAAAAGCTCCTTCAAATCTTTCAAGACTTCACGATAGTAGCCCTCCAGAGAAATAGTCCACCAAACACGACCACGATCGGAATAGGGAGGATGCTAGTTCTGTATTCGGTGTTTAGGCTCTAGGGTTTAATTTATAATTATGGAGAAGGAGAATTGTGTATCATCTCCCTATGGGGGTCGAACCCCTCTATTTATGAGGCTAGGGTTCGAACCCCACTCCTTGTTGGACAAGGAATTCCAAACTCTTTTGGAAAGAGATTTCTTTCTTGGAGACTAAGTCTCTTACTTTGACCAAAAGTCCACCTTTTGACCAACTTGTTGGGCAAGTTCAAGGAATAAAACAAATTTGCCTTTTGAGTTGATGTATTCTGATGTGTGGGGGCCCATTTCAAGTCATGTTAATTCCAGATTTTGTTGGATTATTCTGTTTATTGATGACTGTACTCGATTCACATGGGTATTGTTTCGATGACTCTTCCTTTCTCTTTGTTTCATTCCCAAAGTGCTAGGTTAAGACTCCCAAGAATCGAACCTTTAAAACAATAAGTCTCGCGCCTTATATAGCTAAGCAAGATTCCTCTCGGTGACAAGAGACACGGGGGTGACTCCAACCTTTACAAAATCACTCACCCCCGTGTATACATAAAACTTGCTGGCGACTTTTTAAGGTCTCACGGGCGTGACACTATTTTTGCTTGGAGGGAGTCATGGGGGTGACTCTCGTGAACTTCAAAATCTTTGGCCGTCTTTGCTGAGACACGGGCATGTCTCCAATTACTCTTTTTGGGAGTCACAGGGGTAACTCCCGTGAATCCCGAAAGCCTAATCGCCTGACCTGAGTCACGGGGGTGACTTAGATCCTTCACGCCAGGAGACACGGTTGTGTTTCCCCTATTTCACAGCAAAAGTCTCCTTCTGACCTGAGTCACGGGGGTGACTCAGGTTTAGCTTGCATAGAGTCACGGGTGACTCCCTTTTCCAACACTTAGATGCCGAATTCGCATTTTCTCGCCGTTTCTTAACTCCAGCGTACCTAGTACCTAAATAGAGCAAAATACACATATAAGGACATAAAACGGTACAAAATCCACTCAATGTAAAGCTCAAATTAATACGAATTCTACACTCAACAGGTATACTTTCTCAAACAGAAGTCTGATGCCCCTAACACAATTAAGGATTTCTTCCAAATGATCCGTACACAATTCTCCACCCAAATCAAAGTTTTCCGCACTGACAATGGAGGAGAATACATCAATCAGACCTTAGAAGGCATATTCACCCAACATGAAGTCATCCACGAGACCACCTACCCTCACACCCCTCAACAGAATGGTGTCGCTGAACGAAAGAATTACTACATGCTAGAGAGTGCTTGGGCCTTCTTGTTTGAAGCCCACGTACCCAACTCCTACTGAGCTGAGGCTGTCTCCACTACAATGTGTGTTATGAATCGACTGCCTACACAAGCGTTGAAGGATGAGACTCCTTTGTATACCCTCAGACAGTTTCATTCCATTCATTTGGTCCTCCTGCTTACCCCCTGGGTCTTTGCATGCGCTGTCTTTGTCCACACTCCACGACATCTACGGACCAAGCTTGACCCCTACCCTGTCCGATGTGTCTTTCTAGGTTTTAATCCTACTCAGAAGGGTTATCATTGCTATGATCCAATAGAAAAACATCATTACACTACCATGGATGTTAACTTCCTGGAAATAGAGTACTACTTTAAGGCACAATCCACTACATCCCTTCAGGGGGAAAAAGACACAAATGAGGGAATGAATTGGATGTACGAATAGCTAGAGCCACTGCATGAGTACACTCCACAGACCGAAGATCCACAGTGCAACATCCCGCTCATCCGGCCGTACATGTACGCCTTATCGAGAGTGTTATGTGTGCATTTAATTATTTATTTATGCCTTTAAATGTTCATTGAATTGCTAATGTGTTTACTTGAATATTTATTTGTATTACTTGTTAAGTTTTAATACGTATTTGAACGTTTTTCCCCTGTTTGATCCCTTTCTTGATCCGCATACCCCCGTATTTGTTCCTAATTGGTAATTTTGTGTTATGCATGAAATACATGTTTTAAGAATTTGTTTAAGTGCTCGTTAATTATTTTTTTGGGTTCGTTTAATACGATTCTTAAACCGTTTTATTTGTTAAGACCTTTGAGGGCCTAACTCGTTTAGCGAACCTTAGATTCCGAAGGGCATAACTTGAGCTCGGGAATTCGCCCATCCTCGGGAGTTCGAGGGGAAGACGGTTTCTCGAGCACCAGCGGTTAACACCCGTCGGGAAGCGGGTAGGATCCCCCGACTCACACATTTTGACGGGAGAACGGGGTTGATTAGATGTTAACTCATCCCCAAATGGTGAAAGTTGGGATTGTTTATGAACTTTTCTTTTTTTGATTCCGTTTGTGCTTTGAAAGGAGTTAGGTGGGTTTGAACTCGTTCTCGCCGAGTCTTTTGATTTTGATTATGATTATTGTTTATGGAACGGGAGTGGATTTATAATTACTAAAATTTCGTTTAATTTGGGCTTTTCGCCCTAAAATTTTTCATATATTTATTATCACGGGCTAAAATATTTTAGAATGTAAAAACCACGTCCCGATTCATGAACTTTCTAATTTGAATGTGATCTGCTCTTATTTATACGTACGTGTGAGTGTATTAGCCCCCTCACTAGTCATTAGGACTGACCCCTCCTCGTTGTTCTCTTTTTCCCCTTTTGGTCTTTTGAGTTGCAGGTGCAGGTTGTCGGTTCGTGCTAGGCGGTGGTCTTTTATTTTCAAGGGTTTTAGTCGTTAGTAGAGTCTTTTGCATACTTCGCATCTTTAGTTATGAAATTCGGATTTATGTATAAATTATGATTTAATTCTGGAGCTTTGAAATTATGCATGAATTAATGTGATCGGTTTGGACTTGGTGTGTATAATCTGATTTATTTAATTCCTAATATGTTGGCATGTATATTTAAATATTTGAAATCCTGGTGCTTCCGCATGTGTATTTGTTTATTTCGCGCACTCTGATTTAGGGTCTAGGCCGCCTAGCCTAGGTGAGATTTTGTTCATCACCCGTTCGCCGTAGCTTGGTGCGTGTGCAGAGTTTCCATTTCATTACACATGTCTGGCTATGGTGCGGGGGATGTAGTGCTTCGCGCTCCGGGGTACTACATCCTAAAGTGGTATCAGAGCTCCGGGTTGTAAAATTGGAGCTCTGATGTCATGTCGGGTCTGTCTAGGTCTTTCGGCTTAGGATTATGTGCTTGTTTGCATTCATTCTCACTTTTACGTGAATTATTTGCATTAATTGTTCACAAGAACATGCACTAAACCCCACACGCATCGATATTTTGGAATCATTTTTCTTATTTCAGGATGGCTTCTCGACACCAACTTGTAACATTGGGAGAAATACAAGAGAAACAAGAATCTTCGGGTTATAAGAAATTTAAAGAGTTTAATCCGCCGAAGTGTACCGGAGGTGATGAAGTTAGAGCCGAAGAATGGTTGTCCGAGATACTAGAGATTTGGGAAAATTATCAGGGATCGTCACAAGAGAAGGTAGAGTGTACTTCCTATTTATTTCAAGGTCAAGCTTCAAATTGGATAAAAGAATTAAGATTGAGAGTGGAAGAATCAGGAAAAGAGCTCACTTGGGAGATTTTTACTCGGGAATTTTGTTATAAGTATATTCCTCCAAGTGTGATGGTTAGAAGACTCCAAGAATTTTTGAATCTCAAGCAAGTATTGATGCATGTGGACGACCTTATAATGGAACTTGAAAGTTCGGGGGCCGGCAAAGATTGCCCTAAGGTTTGGAGTTATTTACAAGAACGTAGAGATAGTATTCATCAAGTTTTCGAAGCCTTATCGGTGCACGAATGGTCCGAGGAAGTTAGAAGAACGGTTCAAGTGGAAATGGATAATCTAAAGATGGAGTCTCACTCCCCTTATGAGGACAAGATTTGGGTTTGAGTTCTAGTTCAAGCAAAAGATCCGTATCTCAAACGGAGCTTCAAGAATTTGAAAGTGTCAACATCGACAAGAAGAAAATGAAGAAAATACGATCATCAAAGAAGGATTTGATGCCCTCTCCGTCGGAGATAATTCAATGCTCTTATCGTCAAGGCCCGAATCATACAGAAGAGGTTTGTAGGAAGAAATTGGGAAGATGCTACAGACGTGGAGATTTGGGACATGTAGCAACAGGTGCCCGAAGAATAAGAATTTGAAGTCAACGAAAAGCCGTGGTTCTAAGACATCAAGTCAAGTCCGAGTTGAAGCAAGTGGAGATAAATATTTGGATGCAAGTTCGATGTTCCCGCTACGGTGAAAGGTACACTAAGCATTCATGGCATTTCATACATGGATCTTTTATTTTATTTTGGGAAAACCCATTTGTTTATTTTTCTTCTCGTTCCTTTGCTTCTCGGTGCTTCTAGTTGTTTCTTTTTGTTGCTTGTTGGTGTTGCTCTCGTTGCTTCCTTTTGTGTAGACTCTCTTCTTGAAGAGAGTTTGGAAAGGTGAGTGCCCGGGAGGGTCGGTGAGTTGTGAGGGCCGAGCTTGCTGGTGGTTCTTTTTGAAGGCGCCTTGTTCTAGTTAAGGTATGGAGTTACCGTAGGTGTTGGCGGTTGCTTTTAGAGGTCCTTTTTGGGCTCAACTATATTTTCGGGAATTAGATTGAAGGCTAACCCGTTAATATCCTTCGTAGAGTGGTTGGTTATTCCGGGAGGTGCGGCAAGCTTAGTGGCTTACCTTTAGGTTAACAAAAAGGGTCGAGCCAAGCTTGAAGAGACGAAGATCGGAGTAAGACCTTCTTGATGATTCCTTGAAAGTTGGGATTTATCACCACTTGATAGGGACATTGAGACGGTCGTGGTCTTTATCCCGGAGTTGGACCCTTTTCCGAAGATTCCCTATCCGTAGATTCTAGCGTGAGTGTTGGAGTTCTAGAGATGGCCGATAAGCTCTTAGAAGTTAGTTTCATCAATTTGAGCAATTCTTCGTGGAGTGCTCTTGTCCTCTCTAGAGAAGAAGACGGGACTTTAAGATGAAGAATAACTACCGTGAGTTACACGGGTTAACCGTGGAGAAAAATACCCTTTTGCTTACTTTGAAGAGTTGGAGGTTCGCCCTTCTTCAGAGTTTCGTGGGTCGCTCCAATTTGGTTTCTACAATGGTATTGTCGACTACGCGTACGGGTCGAAGAACCGAGAATTGCCTTAGAGGATAAGTCTCTAGTGTTATCGGGATTAAACAGGAGATTCGTCTTTTATAGACGGCCATCCCATGACATGAATGACATAGAAAAGGCATCGTTTTGAGTGGATAAGGCTCTTGAAGAGAGTTGCCTTCGGAATTAGCTTTGCTTACCCAAGGGTACTCGAAACTGCTCCACTGCAATCGAGGTACTAAGGAACACTTTGGTTGTCGGTGCTAACAGAGAGTTGGAGCCTAAGTCTCTAGAAGTGCTTGGTCACGAGACTAAGTCCACTCATGGTTCGAGACTTGAAGATCCGGTTATGATGTATTGACATAAGAAGAGATGTTGCAAACTTGGTGTAGCAAGGTCTAATGTGCCATCGGTGGAAGACCGAATATCGAGAACCAGAAGGATTCTCCAACTACTTTCGAATTCTAATTGGAAGTGGGAGTAAACGAGTAAAGACATCGTGTCCGGTTCACTAATATTAAGGAGAGTTTAAGAGATTCGAGGGGTTGCTCATTTTAAATGAGTTGGCCTATCTTCCCTTAGCGTGGTTGCCCGACAAGTTTCGAGAGCTTCGTGGTCTGGGGGAGAAGATCTTTGGGATTGAAGACTTTCGCCGAGCCTTGTGTGAGATTGGTAATCCAAGAAGCCACTTAGAGGCCGATCGGAGTGGAGTAGAGGAAATTCGAGTTGAACTTCAATCCAAGAGTCGTTCAAGGTATTGCTGCGGACCTGAGGACAGGTCTTTTTGAAGGAGGGGAGTTTGCAACATCCCGCTCGTCCGGCCGTACAGGTATGCCTTATCGAGAGTGTTATGTGTGCATTTAATTATTTATTTATGCCTTTAAATGTTCATTTAATTGCTAATGTGTTTACTTGAATATTTATTTGTATTACTTGTTACGTTTTAATACGTATTTGAACGTTTTGCCCCCGTTTGATCCCTTTCTTGATCCGCATGCCCCCGTATTTGCTCCTAATTGGTAATTATGTGTTATGCATGAAATACGTATTTTAAGAATTTGTTTAAGTGCTCGTTAATTATTTTTTTGGGTTCGTTTAATACGGTTCTTAAATCGTTTTATTTGTTAAGGGATTTGAGGGCCTAACTCGTTTAGCGCACCTTGGATTCCGAAGGGCATAACTTGAGCTCGGGAATTCGGATTCAAATTCCGGAAGAAGTGTTGGAGTCACAACGAAGAAAGAAAGCCAAGAAACCCAACTTTGTAAATTTCTAAGCCCGTTTGAACCCCGTATTTCGCCCGGAACGTGCCTCGTGTGATAGCTTCGCCATATTTTACCATTTTGGCCATAACTCATTCAATATTTGACCAATTCAGCCCATTCTTAGCCCCACATACTCCTAACTCATCCCTGTTTCACCCTATTCAGCCCCATTTCGTTTCAAGCCAAGAAAAAAGAGAGAAAATCTGATGCAAAACCGAGAGTCCAAGAGAGAAGAGGAAGCATTATTCCAATTTGAAGTTTCATGCTCGTTTCTCATCCAATTCGGCTCAAATTTGAAAGGTAAGTCCAGATTTGTGTCCTCCATCTCTTCCTCTTTCTTTTAAGTCCATTTTTGCTAGATTTATTGATCATTTGAGCATGCTTTGGCTAATTGGATGAATAGTAAGGGTTTGGCATGTTTGGAGTGATCTTGTGTGGATTTCTTGGAAGTTATGCATTCTAATTAACCTTAAAGCATCCTAGAATAAGTGTATGGAAGGATTTTACATGAGAATCAAGGAATCATTGGATATCATTTGGGATTTTGGAGTTTTTCATGGAAGAAATGAACATAGGTATATCTCTTGCATTCCTCCTTGTATATCTTCATGTCTAGCTTGGTTTAAAGCATGAAATGAGTGAAAACTTGCTATATTATAATCCTATTATGTGTTAACTTGAAGCTAGAATGACTTCATGGGTGTTTGGTGTGAGTTTTGGCCTGGTTTTCGCTATTCTCCCCTGCTGTGGACTAGTGTCGCGGCCGCGAGCGCACGGTTTGGTTTCTAGTAGACAGGGTTCCGTGGTTCTGGTTTCAGAGGCTCGATTGGCTAATATTTCGGTTCAGCCGGTTTTAAAGCAGAGATTGATAGAAGCTCAATCTGTGGATCCAGAGATTCAGAAATTGATAGCGAAGTCAAGGATTGATCCTGAAACCGAGTTTGGATTTGATGATTCAGGATTGTTCAGGTTGAAGGCTCGGGTTTGTGTTCCGGAAGATTTTAAGCAGTTGGTACTTGATGAAGCCCACAAGTCAGCGTATGCAGTACATCCCGGTACCACCAAAATGTACAAGGATTTAAGGACTTCTTATTGGTGGAACGACATGAAGAGAGACGTTGCTAACTAGGTTAGGAGATGTCAAACATGCCAGGTGGTGAAAGCAGAACACCAGAAACCGAGAGGAACTCTCCAACCACTTCCAATACCCGAGTGGAAGTGGGAGCAAGTGACAATGGACTTCGTGTCCGGCTTGCCAAGGACCAAAGGAGGTTCCGATGGGATTTGGGTGATTATTGATCGGTTGACAAAGTCCGCACACTTTCTTAAGGTGAAGATGTCCGACAAGGTTCCTAAGTTGGCCCGGTTGTATCGGAAGGAAATTGTTAGATTGCATGGTACCCCGGTCAGCATTGTTTCAGATAGAGATCCTCGGTTCACATCCAGTTTTTGGCAGGAATTACAGAAGTGTTTGGGGACGAAGCTCCACTTTAGTACTGCATTCTACCCACAGATGGATGGCCTGTCAGAAAGGCTAATAAGGTATCTCGAGGACATGCTTCGTGCTTGTGCCTTAGATTATCAGGATTCGTGGGATGAACAGTTGGATTTGATTGAGTATGCCTACAACAACAGCTTTCAGTCTTCTATTGGCATGGCACCGTATGAGGCTTTGTATGGAAGAAAGTGCCGATCCCCTCTCTTTTGGGATATTGATGAGTGGAGATGGACTAAAGATGGAAAGCTCGAAAGGGCTAAGAAACCTAAGGAAATTCAAGATACCATCGAGAGGGTGAAAGTGATTAAACAGAGGGTGAAAGTGGCTCAAGACCGGCAAAAGTGTTATGCAGATAGGAGAAGACGACCCTTAGAGTTCGAGAAAGGAGATAGGGTCTTTTTAAAGGCATCTCCTAGAAAAGGGTATGCTCGGATTGGTAAAGGCGGGAAGCTTAACCCTCGCTACTTAGGCCCCTTTGAGATCCTTGAACGAGTTGGGGAAGTAGCTTACAAACTTGATTTACCGCCGAGTTTGACCGGGATTCACAATGTGTTCCATGTCTCGCAGCTTCGGAAATATTACCCCGACGAGTCTTCTATTCTTTCAGTTGAGAAAGTTCAGTTAGAGCCGGATTTGACTTTTAAGAAGTATCCAGTTCAGGTGTTGGATCGAAAGATGCAAGAGTTGAGGAATAGACAGATCCCTCTCGTGAAAGTCCTGTGGCGTGATCAAGAATCCGAAGAAGCTACTTGGGAGACTGAGGATAAGATGAAACAGTTGTATCCGGATCTTTTCAAGACCTCGCCTCGGACCTGAGGACAGGTCCTTTTGAAGGAGGGAGGGTTGTAACATCCCGACTGATCAGACTTTTCAGGTAACCTCTTATGTGCGCTATTCAATTATTTCCTTATGTGATATTTCATTTCTAACGTAAATTATTGAATTTATTTGAACTTATTTGCTTTAATATGATTTTGGTTACCCTTGAATGTTTAACTTTTCTTGTTGGGTATTTTATTCGTTTCGGGTTCATATTTAATTCTAATTTTTGGTGAATTCGTGATATTTGTTAATTATATGTTTTGTGAACTCGTTTACATGCTCGTTATATGTTTTGGTATTTGTTTTGGTTGCCTTTTTGGGTTCGTTTTGGAGACGGGACCTAAAGGAGGCTAAAGAGCACTTAGCGCACCTTGGGTTCCGGGACGTGTATCTTGAGCTCGGGAATTCGGATTCGAATTCCGTCACCTCCATTGAACTCGTTTCGACGATTCGGGTTCGATGGGACAAGCCTCACATTTTTCTAAGCTCGTTAAGACCTCTGTATTTCACCCGTAACGAGCCCCTTAAGCTTGGAAGCTACCTTTTGACCTTATGAGACCTTGTGGACCCCACTTGAACCTTATCTAAGCCTAAACCTTGGGTTATACTTGAGTTAACTAACCATTTCAGCCCCTAAACCCCCCTAAACCGACCCATTCTCTCCCTCTCTCACCCAATCGATCAGCAAAGCAAGAAGGAAGAAGGAAGAAAACCCCTTTGTTCATTTTCAGATTTTTGGGCTCAAATCTTCATCAAAACTTCTCCAAATTTAAAGGTAAGTTCATGGTTGCAATCTACACTTACTCTTCTCTCTTTTATGTGATTTTGAGTTCAATTCTTTGGTTGGTTATTGAGATTTTACAAGCATGTGAATAGTAGTGTTGGTAGATTTGATTGATTCTTGCCCCTTTCATGTTTCCTTGAGATTTGTTGTTGTTGGTATGCTCCTAGGACTTGTTTCTTAGAAATTGTTGCATTTCTTTGCTTGGTAATTAGAGCATGAGTGTTGGGTTTTTGTTTTGGGGTTGCTGAGTTACTGTTGAGCCGTCTGCGTTTTTCTGTACCGTGACACGGGGGTGTCACGGTTTGCCCTTTGTTGGTGACACGGGCGTGTCACCTTTTGTTTTCGTTTTCGCTTTTCTGTACCGAGACATGGGGGTGTCTCGGCTTGCCTTGTTTCGGTGACACGGGCGTGTCACCTCCTAGTTTCCGTTGTTTAGTTCTGTACTGAGACACGGGGGTGTCTCAGCTTGCCTTTCCCGGGGGACACGGGCGTGTCTCCTAGGAACTCTAGTTTCGTTCGTTTTGTTTCCTTTCCGTTGTTTCTTGTTGTTTGTTCTTGCCTCGTTTATGATATATGTCCGATTATGCTTTGAATGCTCATAAATGGCCTTAATGTGAATACATTTCATATCATTTGCATCATAAGCATACATATTCATGTACCGAGCGTCAATGTGGTTCATTTTGAGTCTAAGAGTGTCTCTTGTTGTTTGCCTTGTTCAGAGGATCTTCCTGTAGGGGACGAGCTTGCTCCGTAGGTGTCCGGTTTCCTCTTTTGACTCCGCTTCGTTCGTTGCCAAGGTGAGGTTTTGTTCTTTTAGTTATTCGACCTATAACCCTACTTGATTTGAAGCCTCGCATGTGGATATGTATAATATATGGTAAATAAGTGTATGATACTTATGTTGCAGGATTTATCCCATTTGTTATAAGAATTTGAAAACGTTTGTATAAGTATATACGCTATTTTGCTTTTGTTTGAAAAGTTTAGTTTTCCGCAAGCGTGTGTGTGTGTGTGAGCGAGATGTGGCTTTGAAAGATAAGCTTTGAGGTATATTTGTGTGACTTTCGTGATATGTTTGGGCCCCGGAGTGTGGTATGGTAATCTCGGGACGGCCGGGGGGGTCGCCGAGCTCTTCCATCAACACCTCCTTTTGAGAGTCTCGCCCAACCTTAGGAGGTTGAGGAAGGGTGTTTCTCTTGAGCCGGTGGAGGCAACCGCCGAAGGTTTCAAGGTAGTAATTAAACCTTGTCTCGTTTGTGTATGTGGATAGTTAGGGCCGATCAACCCTTCTATCAACCGGTGTTGGGGATGGATTCTGATTTGTTTTGCTTTGCTTTGTTCTTCGTATTTGGAAGTTGGGGATGTGTGTGACTCGTACTCGCCGAGTTGGTTAAGCTTTGTATGATCTACGAAACGAGAGTGGATTCTTAATTAACCTGTTGCTTGGAGTCTTGTTTTGCCCTTTTTCCCTTTCCTTTAACTTATATATATATCTATATCACGGGAATTAATTTGGCTTGCAAAAACCACTCTCGGTTCAAGGATCTTTCCTTTTGATTAAGTGCTTTGCTCTATATATTTATCGGGTGCGTGAGTTAGCCCCCTCACTAGTCGCTAGGACTAACCCTCGTTGTTGTTTTCCCCTTTTTCCTTTCTTTTGAGTTTGCAGGTTCTTCCGAGTCAAGCTAGGCGGCAAGTGTCTTTTGGGTTTACTTGTGGTTTAGCTTGGGTCTTCATGCATTCGTAGTGGATTACTTCTACTCTTATTACTGTATTTTGGATTATGTATTTATGATTACACTTACTCTATTTTGGGCCGAGATGGCATTGTTTATTCTGTTTATAAACTGGCGTGAATGGTTGACCCTTCCCCACTTTTGAAATGTATATGTGATCTTGGGATATATGTTGATTATAAATTGCTTCCGCTACTCTGATTTTAATTCTTGCAGTTCTTGGGGGTCTAGGCCGCCTAGCGAGGGTGTGAGTTTTGTGTGTCTCCCGTTCGCTATGGTCTGATACGGGTGCGGACTTCCATTTCGCTACTCGTGTTGGACCTTAGTGTGGGGGATGTGGCACCCTTCGCTCTGGGGGGTGTTACATCCTGGCGTGGTATCAGAGCTCTCGGTTGCAAAACCAGAGCTCTGGAGTCGTGTCGAGTCTGTCTAGGTCGTTCGGTATAGGAGTATGTGACTATTTGCATTCATCCACATCTCTACGTGACTTAATTGCTTAAATTGGTGATAATTGACTTCATGATCATGAACTAAACTCCATGCATCGATATCTTCTTGATTTGTGTATTTTCAGGATGCCTCCAAGAAGGAGAGCAGATAGGGAACAGACTCCTGATCTTAATCAACCCCCTCCACAAGCACCTCCACCTCCTCCGACGAATGCTGAGAATATTGTGCAGGCCCTTCTGAACCAACTTCAGCAGAACCAAAGGAATAATCCACATTGGGAAGGACAAGGTGGGCAAGTAACTCCGGCCTTTAAGGAGTTCAGAAACAACAATCCGCCGAAGTGGTATGGAGGAGATGACATCCAAGCCGAGGAGTGGTTGTCGGAAGTTGCGGGAATTTGGGAAATTTGCCCCGCTCCTTTGCATGAGAAAGCTGTTTGTACGGCCCGGTTTGTTCAAGGTCCCGCATCCAATTGGCTCAAAGCTATGAGAGCTCGATTGGAGAGGAATGGAGAAGAGTTTGATTGGGAAAGCTTCGTGAGAGAGTTTCGTCATAAGTATGTTCCGTCAAGTGCTCGTGAGAGAAGATTACAACAATTTACAGAACTGAGACAAGGGAACCGTTCGGTTGAAGAGTATATCATGGAATTTGAGAGACTTGCACCGTATGCCCCGCACATCACCAATGATGATACCCAGAAGGCCCGGAACTTTATTCATGGTTTACGATATGAAGTCCAGGATGCTCTTAAAGCAGCTACAGTGGATACATGGGAGAAGGCTACGAGGAAGGCAATTAAGGTGGAAGCCAACAACAAGAGATTGAGGCCGACTTACTCTTCGGGCCAAGGTTCGAGCTCTAATTTGGGGAAGAGGCCTGTATCCCATAGTGGGCCTCCGGTCTTCAAACCCCAAAGTCCTCCTACTTCAGTCAAGAAAGCTCGACCTCTGGTACCGACGGCACTAGCTTTACCGGCCCCGATCCAGTGTAGCTATTGCAAGGGTCCCAACCACACCGAGGAGAATTGCCGGAAGAAATTGAGAAGATGTTATAAATGTGGAGAGCCCGGCCATATGATCAGTACTTGTCCTCAAGTGAGAGCACCTCAGCCTCGAGTTCCTCCGCCGTTGAATGTGATGCCTCCGAGAGCACCGATCCAAGCAAGAGCCTATGCTTTGGAGGGCGAGGAAGAGAATGTAGAGGTGGATGCCAATGCCGTTGTTGAAGGTACTATCTACATTCATGGCATTCCATTGCATGCATTGTTTGATCCGGGAGCAACGCATTCATTTATTGCTTCCCGGCTTGCTTCTACTCTTCCCTTGCCTGTTGCTTGCCTAGATGATTCCTTTATTGTTTCTTCTCCCCTTGGTGCTACTTTGTCTACGAATTATGTTTATCGAGGTTGTCCGGTGGTTGTGGAAGATCATGAGTATCCGGCAGATCTGATCAAGATGCCTATCAAGAAGTATGGGGTAATTCTGGGAATGGATTGGTTGTACCGTTACCGAGCCTTGATGGATTGTTTTGCTAAGAGGGTGACTTTGGGTTCTACGGTCTTTGCGGGTCAGAGGTTGAAGACCTGCCCGTTTATTTCCTTCATGGAAGCAAGTAGACTGTTTCAGGACGGTGCGACGGGCTATATGGCCTACCATTTTAATAAGCCAAAGGATCAGGCCAAGCTCGAAGAGACGGAGATCGTGAAGGAATTCCCCGATGTGTTTCCGGAGAACTTGGGATCTTTAC
Source organism: Lantana camara (assembly GCA_037501455.1). Lineage (NCBI taxonomy): Eukaryota > Viridiplantae > Streptophyta > Magnoliopsida > Lamiales > Verbenaceae > Lantana > Lantana camara. The sequence continues at coordinate 22,113,527 of CM074860.1, forward strand.
CTCCGGATCGGGACGTCGAGTTTGTGATAGATCTCTATCCCGGAGCAGAACCGTATGCGAAATCTCCCTATAGGATGGCTCCAGCCGAGTTGAAGGAGTTGAAGACGCAATTGGACGAGCTCTTAGAGTGTGGTTACATTCGCCCGAGCACTTCTCCGTGGGGTGCTCCGGTCCTGTTTGTAAAGAAGAAAGACGGGACTTTGCGAATGTGTATTGACTACCGTGAGCTGAACCGGTTAACGGTTAAGAACAAATACCCGCTCCCTCACATTGAAGAGTTGTTCGACCTCCTACAAGGGTCGAGGGTTTATTCCAAGTTGGACTTAAGGCAAGGGTATTACCAGTTGCGTATCCGGGATGGAGATATACTGAAGACGGGTTTCAACACGAGATATGGGCATTTTGAGTTTGTGGTCATGCCTTTTGGTCTGACCAATGCCCCAGCCGCGTTTATGGATATGATGCACCGAATATTCCGGCCTTACCTCGATAAATTCGTGGTCATCTTTATAGATGATATTCTGGTGTATTCGAGGTCCGAAGAAGAGCACGCGCGGCATTTGAGTATTGTCTTGTCTACACTTCGGGAGCACAGATTGTTTGCCAAGTTCAGTAAGTGCGAGTTCTGGTTGGATCGAGTTTCCTTTTTGGGTCACTTCATTTCGGGGAATGGTATAGAAGTGGATCCTGCGAAGATCGAAACGGTGATGCTTTGGAAACCACCGAAGAATGCCTCGGAAGTGAGAAGTTTTCTCGGGTTGGCAGGGTACTATAGGCGCTTTGTGAAAGATTTCTCGAAGATTGCCTCCCCGTTGACCCGGTTAACTAAGAAAGAGGTGAAATTCGAGTGGGATGAGGCGTGTGAGATGAGTTTCCAAACTCTTAAGGAGAGATTGACTACTGCACCGGTTTTAACCCTACCCGAAGGTTCGGAAGGCTACTCAGTTTACACCGATGCTTCGAAGGAGGGTCTCGGTTGTGTGTTAATGCAGAATGGTAAGGTTGTAGCCTACGCCTCAAGGAAGTTAAAGGATCATGAGAAGAACTATCCCACTCATGACTTGGAATCGCCGCAGTGGTGTTTGCTTTGATGAAATGGCGGCATTACCTTTATGGAGTTACTTTTGAAGTGTTCACCGACCACCAGAGTCTTAAGTATCTGTTTACCCAGAAGGATTTGAACGTAAGACAGAGGAGATGGATGGAGACACTCGAGGACTATGATTGTAAGATTCAGTACCATCCGGGTAAAGCCAATGTGGTGGCGGATGCTTTGAGTAGGAAAGTGAATGTTTCAGGTTTGGAAGCAGGTTCTAGTAGACAGGGTTCCGTGGTTCTGGTTTCAGAGGCTCGATTGGCTAATATTTCGGTTCAACCGGTTTTAAAGCAGAGATTGATAGAAGCTCAATCTGTGGATCCAGAGATTCAGAAATTGATAGCGAAGTCAAGGATTGATCCTGAAACCGAGTTTGGATTTGATGATTCAGGATTGTTCAGGTTGAAGGCTCGGGTTTGTGTTCCGGAAGATTTTAAGCAGTTGGTACTTGATGAAGCCCACAAGTCAGCGTATGCAGTACATCCCGGTACCACCAAAATGTACTAGGATTTAAGGACTTCTTATTGGTGGAACGGCATGAAGAGAGACGTTGCTAACTAGGTTAGGAGATGTCAAACATGCCAGGTGGTGAAAGCAGAACACCAGAAACCGGGAGGAACTCTCCAACCACTTCCAATACCCGAGTGGAAGTGGGAGCAAGTGACAATGGACTTCGTGTCCGGCTTGCCAAGGACCAAAGGAGGTTCCGATGGGATTTTGGTGATTATTGATCGGTTGACAAAGTCCGCACACTTTCTTAAGGTGAAGATGTCCGACAAGGTTCCTAAGTTGGCCCGGTTGTATCGGAAGGAAATTGTTAGATTGCATGGTACCCCGGTCAGCATTGTTTCAGATAGAGATCCTCGGTTCACATCCAGTTTTTGGCAGGAATTACAGAAGTGTTTGGGGACGAAGCTCCACTTTAGTACTGCATTCTACCCACAGACGGATGGCCAGTCAGAAAGGCTAATAAGGTATCTCGAGGACATGCTTCGTGCTTGTGCCTTAGATTATCAGGATTCGTGGGATGAACAGTTGGATTTGATTGAGTATGCCTACAACAACAGCTTTCAGTCTTCTATTGGCATGGCACCGTATGAGGCTTTGTATGGAAGAAAGTGCCGATCCCCTCTCTTTTGGGATATTGATGAGTGGAGATGGACTAAAGATGGAAAGCTCGAAAGGGCTAAGAAACCTAAGAAAATTCAAGATACCATCGAGAGGGTGAAAGTGATTAAACAGAGGTTGAAAGTGGCTCAAGACTGGCAAAAGAGTTATGCAGATAGGAGAAGACGACCCTTAGAGTTCGAGAAAGGAGATAGGGTCTTTTTAAAGGCATCTCCTAGAAAAGGGTATGCTCGGATTGGTAAAGGCGGGAAGCTTAACCCTCGCTACTTAGGCCCCTTTGAGATCCTTGAACGAGTTGGGGAAGTAGCTTACAAACTTGATTTACCGCCGAGTTTGACCGGGATTCACAATGTGTTCCATGTCTCGCAGCTTCGGAAATATTACCCCGACGAGTCTTCTATTCTTCCAGTTGAGAAAGTTCAGTTAGAGCCGGATTTGACTTTTAAGAAGTATCCAGTTCAGGTGTTGGGTCGAAAGATGCAAGAGTTGAGGAATAGACAGATCCCTCTTGTGAAAGTCCTGTGGCGTGATCAAGAATCCGAAGAAGCTACTTGGGAGACTGAGGATAAGATGAAACAGTTGTATCCGGATCTTTTCAAGACCTCGCCTCGGACCTGAGGACAGGTCCTTTTGAAGGAGGGAGGGTTGTAACATCCCGACTGATCAGACTTTTCAGGTAACCTCTTATGTGCGCTATTCAATTATTTCCTTATGTGATATTTCATTTCTAACGTGAATTATTGAATTTATTTGAACTTATTTGCTTTAATATGATTTTGGTTACCCTTGAACGTTTAACTTTTCTTGTTGGGTATTTTATTCGTTTCGGGTTCATATTTAATTCTAATTTTTGGTGAATTCGTGATATTTGTTAATTATATGTTTTGTGAACTCGTTTACATGCTCGTTATATGTTTTGGTATTTGTTTTGGTTGCCTTTTTGGGTTCGTTTTGGAGACGGGACCTAAAGGAGGCTAAAGAGCACTTAGCGCACCTTGGGTTCCGGGACGTGTATCTTGAGCTCGGGAATTCAGATTCGAATTCCGTCACCTCCATTGAACTCGTTTCGACGATTCGGGTTCGATGGGACAAGCCTCACATTTTTCTAAGCTCGTTAAGACCTCCGTATTTCACCCGTAACGAGCCCCTTAAGCTTGGAAGCTACCTTTTGACCTTATGAGACCTTGTGGACCCCACTTGAACCTTATCTAAGCCTAAACCTTGGGTTATACTTGAGTTAGCTAACCATTTCAGCCCCTAAACCCCCCTAAACCGACCCATTCTCTCCCTCTCTCACCCAATCGATCAGCAAAGCAAGAAGGAAGAAGGAAGAAAACCCCTTTGTTCATTTTCAGATTTTTGGGCTCAAATCTTCATCAAAACTTCTCCAAATTTTAAGGTAAGTTCATGGTTGCAATCTACACTTACTCTTCTCTCTTTTATGTGATTTTGAGTTCAATTCTTTGGTTGGTTATTGAGATTTTACAAGCATGTGAATAGTAGTGTTGGTAGATTTGATTGATTCTTGCCCCTTTCATGTTTCCTTGAGATTTGTTGTTGTTGGTATGCTCCTAGGACTTGTTTCTTAGCAATTGTTGCATTTCTTTGCTTGGTAATTAGAGCATGAGTGTTGGGTTTTTGTTTTGGGGTTGCTGAGTTACTGTTGAGCCGTCTGCGTTTTTCTGTACCGTGACACGGGGGTGTCACGGTTTGCCCTTTGTTGGTGACACGGGCGTGTCACCTTTTGTTTTCGTTTTTGCTTTTCTGTACCGAGACACGGGGGTGTCTCGGCTTGCCTTGTTTCGGTGACACGGGCGTGTCACCTCCTAGTTTCCGTTGTTTAGTTCTGTACTGAGACACGGGGGTGTCTCAGCTTGCCTTTCCCGGGGGACACGGGCGTGTCTCCTAGGAACTCTAGTTTCGTTCGTTTTGTTTCCTTTCCGTTGTTTCTTGTTGTTTATTCTTGCCTCGTTTATGATATATGTCCGATTATGCTTTGAATGCTCATAAATGGCCTTAGTGTGAATACATTTCATATCATTTGCATCATAAGCATACATATTCATGTACCGAGCGTCAATGTGGTTCATATTGAGTCTAAGAGTGTCTCTTGTTGTTTGCCTTGTTCAGAGGATCTTCCTGTAGGGGACGAGCTTGCTCCGTAGGTGTCCGGTTTCCTCTTTTGACTCCGCTTCGTTCGTTGCCAAGGTGAGGTTTTGTTCTTTTAGTTATTCGACCTATAACCCTACTTGATTTGAAGCCTCGCATGTGGATATGTATAATATATGGTAAATAAGTGTATGATACTTATGTTGCAGGATTTATCCCATTTGTTATAAGAATTTGAAAACGTTTGTATAAGTATATACGCTATTTTGCTTTTGTTTGAAAAGTTTAGTTTTCCGCAAGTGTGTGTGTGTGTGTGAGCGAGATGTGGCTTTGAAAGATAAGCTTTGAGGTATATTTGTGTGACTTTCGTGATATGTTTGGGCCCCGGAGTGTGGTATGGTAATCTCGGGACGGCCGGGGGGGTCGCCGAGCTCTTCCATCAACACCTCCTTTTGAGAGTCTCGCCCAACCTTAGGAGGTTGAGGAAGGGTGTTTCTCTTGAGCCGGCGGAGGCAACCGCCGAAGGTTTCAAGGTAGTAATTAAACCTTGTCTCGTTTGTGTATGTGGATAGTTAGGGCCGATCAACCCTTCTATCAACCGGTGTTGGGGATGGATTCTGATTTGTTTTGCTTTGCTTTGTTCTTCGTATTTGGAAGTTGGGGATGTGTGTGACTCGTACTCGCCGAGTTGGTTAAGCTTTGTATGATCTACGAAACGAGAGTGGATTCTTAATTAACCTGTTGCTTGGAGTCTTGTTTTGCCCTTTTTCCCTTTCCTTTAACTTATATATATATCTATATCACGGGAATTAATTTGGCTTGCAAAAACCACTCTCGGTTCAAGGATCTTTCCTTTTGATTAAGTGCTTTGCTCTTTATATTTATCGGGTGCGTGAGTTAGGCCCCTCACTAGTCGCTAGGACTAACCCTCGTTGTTGTTTTCCCCTTTTTCATTTCTTTTGAGTTTGCAGGTTCTTCCGAGTCAAGCTAGGCGGCAAGTGTCTTTTGGGTTTACTTGTGGTTTAGCTTGGGTCTTCATGCATTCGTAGTGGATTACTTCTACTCTTATTGCTGTATTTTGGATTATGTATTTATGATTACACTTACTCTATTTTGGGCCGAGATGGCATTGTTTATTCTGTTTATAAACTGGCGTGAATGGTTGACCCTTCCCCACTTTTGAAATGTATATGTGATCTTGGGATATATGTTGATTATAAATTGCTTCCGCTACTCTGATTTTAATTCTTGCAGTTCTTGGGGGTCTAGGCCGCCTAGCGAGGGTGTGAGTTTTGTGTGTCTCCCGTTCGCTATGGTCTGATACGGGTGCGGACTTCCATTTCGCTACTCGTGTTGGACCTTAGTGCGGGGGATGTGGCACCCTTCGCTCTGGGGGGTGTTACATCCTGGCGTGGTATCAGAGCTCTCGGTTGCAAAACCAGAGCTCTGGAGTCGTGTCGAGTCTGTCTAGGTCATTCGGTATAGGAGTATGTGACTATTTGCATTCATCCACATCTCTACGTGACTTAATTGCTTAAATTGGTGATAATTGACTTCATGATCATGAACTAAACTCCATGCATCGATATCTTCTTGATTTGTGTATTTTCAGGATGCCTCCAAGAAGGAGAGCAGATAGGGAACAGACTCCTGATCTTAATCAACCCCCTCCACAAGCACCTCCACCTCCTCCGATGAATGCTGAGAATATTGTGCAGGCCCTTCTGAACCAACTTCAGCAGAACCAAAGGAATAATCCACATTGGGAAGGACAAGGTGGGCAAGTAACTCCGGCCTTTAAGGAGTTCAGAAACGACAATCCGCCGAAGTGGTATGGAGGAGATGACATCCAAGCCGAGGAGTGGTTGTCGGAAGTTGTGGGAATTTGGGAAATTTGCCCCGCTCCTTCGCATGAGAAAGCTGTTTGTACGGCCCGGTTTGTTCAAGGTCCCGCATCCAATTGGCTCAAAGCTATGAGAGCTCGATTGGAGAGGAATGGAGAAGAGTTTGATTGGGAAATCTTCGTGAGAGAGTTTCGTCATAAGTATGTTCCGTCAAGTGCTCGTGAGAGAAGATTGCAACAATTTACAGAACTGAGACAAGGGAACCGTTCGGTTGAAGAGTATATCATGGAATTTGAGAGACTTGCACCGTATGCCCCGCACATCACCAATGATGATACCCAGAAGGCCCGGAACTTTATTCATGGTTTACGATATGAAGTCCAGGATGCTCTTAAAGCAGCTACAGTGGATACATGGGAGAAGGCTACGAGGAAGGCAATTAAGGTGGAAGCCAACAACAAGAGATTGAGGCCGACTTACTCTTCGGGCCAAGGTTCGAGCTCTAATTTGGGGAAGAGGCCTGTATCCCATAGTGGGCCTCCGGTCTTCAAACCCCAAAGTCCTCCTACTTCAGTCAAGAAAGCTCGACCTCTGGTACCGACGGCACTAGCTTTACCGGCCCCGATTCAGTGTAGCTATTGCAAGGGTCCCAACCACACCGAGGAGAATTGCCGGAAGAAATTGAGAAGATGTTATAAATGTGGAGAGCCCGGCCATATGATCAGTACTTGTCCTCAAGTGAGAGCACCTCAGCCTCGAGTTCCTCCGCCGTTGAATGTGATGCCTCCGAGAGCACCGATCCAAGCAAGAGCCTATGCTTTGGAGGGCGAGGAAGAGAATGTAGAGGTGGATGCCAATGCCGTTGTTGAAGGTACTATCTACATTCATGGCATTCCATTGCATGCATTGTTTGATCCGGGAGCAACGCATTCATTTATTGCTTCCCGGCTTGCTTCTACTCTTCCCTTGCCTGTTGCTTGCCTAGATGATTCCTTTATTGTTTCTTCTCCCCTTGGTGCTACTTTGTCTACGAATTATGTTTATCGAGGTTGTCCGGTGGTTGTGGAAGATCATGAGTATCCGGCAGATCTGATCAAGATGCCTATCAAGAAGTATGGGGTAATTCTGGGAATGGATTGGTTGTACCGTTACCGAGCCTTGATGGATTGTTTTGCTAAGAGGGTGACTTTGGGTTCTACGGTCTTTGCGGGTCAGAGGTTGAAGACCTGCCCGTTTATTTCCTTCATGGAAGCAAGTAGACTGTTTCAGGACGGTGCGACGGGCTATGTGGCCTACCTTTTTAATAAGCCAAAGGATCACGCCAAGCTCGAAGAGACGGAGATCGTGAAGGAATTCCCCGATGTGTTTCCGGAGAACTTGGGATCTTTACCTCCGGATCGGGACGTCGAGTTTGTGATAGATCTCTATCCCGGAGCAGAACCGTATGCGAAATCTCCCTATAGGATGGCTCCAGCCGAGTTGAAGGAGTTGAAGACGCAATTGGACGAGCTCTTAGAGTGTGGTTACATTCGCCCGAGCACTTCTCCGTGGGGTGCTCCGGTCCTGTTTGTAAAGAAGAAAGACGGGACTTTGCGAATATGTATTGACTACCGTGAGCTGAACCGGTTAACGGTTAAGAACAAATACCCGCTCCCTCACATTGAAGAGTTGTTCGACCTCCTGCAAGGGTCGAGGGTTTATTCCAAGTTGGACTTAAGGCAAGGGTATTACCAGTTGCGTATCCGGGAGGGAGATATACTGAAGACGGGTTTCAACACGAGATATGGGCATTTTGAGTTTGTGGTCATGCCTTTTGGTCTGACCAATGCCCCAGCCGCGTTTATGGATATGATGCACCGAATATTCCGGCCTTACCTCGATAAATTCGTGGTCATCTTTATAGATGATATTCTGGTGTATTCGAGGTCCGAAGAAGAGCACGCGCGCATTTGAGTATTGTCTTGTCTACACTTCGGGAGCACAGATTGTTCGCCAAGTTCAGTAAGTGCGAGTTCTGGTTGGATCGAGTTTCCTTTTTGGGTCACTTCATTTCGGGGAATGGTATAGAAGTGGATCCTGCGAAGATCGAAACGGTGATGCTTTGGAAACCACCGAAGAATGTCTCGGAAGTGAGAAGTTTTCTCGGGTTGGCAGGGTACTATAGGCGCTTTGTGAAAGATTTCTCGAAGATTGCCTCCCCGTTGACCCGGTTAACTAAGAAAGAGGTGAAATTCGAGTGGGATGAGGCGTGTGAGAAGAGTTTCCAAACTCTTAAGGAGAGATTGACTACTGCACCGGTTTTAACCCTACCCGAAGGTTCGGAAGGCTACTCAGTTTACACCGATGCTTCGAAGGAAGGTCTCGGTTGTGTGTTAATGCAGAATGGTAAGGTTGTAGCCTACGCCTCAAGGAAGTTAAAGGATCATGAGAAGAACTATCCCACTCATGACTTGGAACTCGCCGCAGTGGTGTTTGCTTTGATGAAATGGCGGCATTACCTTTATGGAGTTACTTTTGAAGTGTTCACCGACCACCAGAGTCTTTAAGTATCTGTTTACCCAGAAGGATTTGAACGTAAGACAGAGGAGATGGATGGAGACACTCGAAGACTATGATTGTAAGATTCAGTACCATCCGGGTAAAGCCAATGTGGTGGCGGATGCTTTGAGTAGGAAAGTGAATGTTTCAGGTTTGGAAGCAGGTTCTAGTAGACAGGGTTCCGTGGTTCTGGTTTCAGAGGCTCGATTGGCTAATATTTCGGTTCAGCCGGTTTTAAAGCAGAGATTGATAGAAGCTCAATCTGTGGATCCAGAGATTCAGAAATTGATAGCGAAGTCAAGGATTGATCCTGAAACCGAGTTTGGATTTGATGATTCAGGATTGTTCAGGTTGAAGGCTCGGGTTTGTGTTCCGGAAGATTTTAAGCAGTTGGTACTTGATGAAGCCCACAAGTCAGCGTATGCAGTACATCCCGGTACCACCAAAATGTACAAGGATTTAAGGACTTCTTATTGGTGGAACGGCATGAAGAGAGACGTTGCTAACTAGGTTAGGAGATGTCAAACATGCCAGGTGGTGAAAGCAGAACACCAGAAACCGGGAGGAACTCTCCAACCACTTCCAATACCCGAGTGGAAGTGGGAGCAAGTGACAATGGACTTCGTGTCCGGCTTGCCAAGGACCAAAGGAGGTTCCGATGGGATTTGGGTGATTATTGATCGGTTGACAAAGTCCGCACACTTTCTTAAGGTGAAGATGTCCGACAAGGTTCCTAAGTTGGCCCGGTTGTATCGGAAGGAAATTGTTAGATTGCATGGTACCCCGGTCAGCATTGTTTCAGATAGAGATCCTCGGTTCACATCCAGTTTTTGGCAGGAATTACAGAAGTGTTTGGGGACGAAGCTCCACTTTAGTACTGCATTCTACCCACAGACAGATGGGCAGTCAGAAAGGCTAATAAGGTATCTCGAGGACATGCTTCGTGCTTGTGCCTTAGATTATCAGGATTCGTGGGATGAACAGTTGGATTTGATTGAGTATGCCTACAACAACAGCTTTCAGTCTTCTATTGGCATGGCGCCGTATGAGGCTTTGTATGGAAGAAAGTGCCGATCCCCTCTCTTTTGGGATATTGATGAGTGGAGATGGACTAAAGATGGAAAGCTCGAAAGGGCTAAGAAACCTAAGGAAATTTAAGATACCATCGAGAGGGTGAAAGTGATTAAACAGAGGTTGAAAGTGGCTCAAGACCGGCAAAAGAGTTATGCAGATAGGAGAAGACGACCCTTAGAGTTCGAGAAAGGAGATAGGGTCTTTTTAAAGGCATCTCCTAGAAAAGGGTATGCTCGGATTGGTAAAGGCGGGAAGCTTAGCCCTCGCTACTTAGGCCCCTTTGAGATCCTTGAACGAGTTGGGGAAGTAGCTTACAAACTTGATTTACCGCCGAGTTTGACCGGGATTCACAATGTGTTCCATGTCTCGCAGCTTCGGAAATATTACCCCGACGAGTCTTCTATTCTTCCAGTTGAGAAAGTTCAGTTAGAGCCGGATTTGACTTTTAAGAAGTATCCAGTTCAGGTGTTGGGTCGAAAGATGCAAGAGTTGAGGAATAGACAGATCCCTCTTGTGAAAGTCCTGTGGCGTGATCAAGAATCCGAAGAAGCTACTTGGGAGACTGAGGATAAGATGAAACAGTTGTATCCGGATCTTTTCAAGACCTCGCCTCGGACCTGAGGACAGGTCCTTTTGAAGGAGGGAGGGTTGTAACATCCCGACTGATCAGACTTTTCAGGTAACCTCTTATGTGCGCTATTCAATTATTTCCTTATGTGATATTTCATTTCTAACGTGAATTATTGAATTTATTTGAACTTATTTGCTTTAATATGATTTTGGTTACCCTTGAACGTTTAACTTTTCTTGTTGGGTATTTTATTCGTTTCGGGTTCATATTTAATTCTAATTTTTGGTGAATTCGTGATATTTGTTAATTATATGTTTTGTGAACTCGTTTACATGCTCGTTATATGTTTTGGTATTTGTTTTGGTTGCCTTTTTGGGTTCGTTTTGGAGACGGGACCTAAAGGAGGCTAAAGAGCACTTAGCGCACCTTGGGTTCCGGGACGTGTATCTTGAGCTCGAGAATTCGAATTCGAATTCGAATTCCGTCACCTCCATTGAACTCGTTTCGACGATTCGGGTTCGATGGGACAAGCCTCACATTTTTCTAAGCTCGTTAAGACCTCCGTATTTCACCCGTAACGAGCCCCTTAAGCTTGGAAGCTACCTTTTGACCTTATGAGACCTTGTGGACCCCACTTGAACCTTATCTAAGCCTAAACCTTGGGTTATACTTGAGTTAGCTAACCATTTCAGCCCCTAAACCCCCCTAAACCGACCCATTCTCTCCCTCTCTCACCCAATCGATCAGCAAAGCAAGAAGGAAGAAGGAAGAAAACCCCTTTGTTCATTTTCAGATTTTTGGGCTCAAATCTTCATCAAAACTTCTCCAAATTTAAAGGTAAGTTCATGGTTGCAATCTACACTTACTCTTCTCTCTTTTATGTGATTTTGAGTTCAATTCTTTGGTTGGTTATTGAGATTTTACAAGCATGTGAATAGTAGTGTTGGTAGATTTGATTGATTCTTGCCCCTTTCATGTTTCCTTGAGATTTGTTGTTGTTGGTATGCTCCTAGGACTTGTTTCTTAGCAATTGTTGCATTTCTTTGCTTGGTAATTAGAGCATGAGTGTTGGGTTTTTGTTTTGGGGTTGCTGAGTTACTGTTGAGCCGTCTGCGTTTTTCTGTACCGTGATACGGGGGTGTCACGGTTTGCCCTTCCTTTTGTTTTCGTTTTCGCTTTTCTGTACCGAGACACGGGGGTGTCTCGGCTTGCCTTGTTTCGGTGACACGGGCGTGTCACCTCCTAGTTTCCGTTGTTTAGTTCTGTACTGAGACACGGGGGTGTCTCAGCTTGCCTTTCCCGGGGGACACGGGCGTGTCTCCTAGGAACTCTAGTTTCGTTCGTTTTGTTTCCTTTCCGTTGTTTCTTGTTGTTTATTCTTGCCTCGTTTATGATATATGTCCGATTATGCTTTGAATGCTCATAAATGGCCTTAATGTGAATACATTTCATATCATTTGCATCATAAGCATACATATTCATGTACCGAGCGTCAATGTGGTTCATATTGAGTCTAAGAGTGTCTCTTGTTGTTTGCCTTGTTCTGAGGATCTTCCTGTAGGGGACGAGCTTGCTCCGTAGGTGTCCGGTTTCCTCTTTTGACTCCGCTTCGTTCGTTGCCAAGGTGAGGTTTTGTTCTTTTAGTTATTCGACCTATAACCCTACTTGATTTGAAGCCTCGCATGTGGATATGTATAATATATGGTAAATAAGTGTATGATACTTATGTTGCAGGATTTATCCCATTTGTTATAAGAATTTGAAAACGTTTGTATAAGTATATACGCTATTTTGCTTTTGTTTGAAAAGTTTAGTTTTCCGCAAGTGTGTGTGTGTGTGTGAGTGAGATGTGGCTTTGAAAGATAAGCTTTGAGGTATATTTGTGTGACTTTCGTGATATGTTTGGGCCCCGGAGTGTGGTATGGTAATCTCGGGACGGCCGGGGGGGTCGCCGAGCTCTTCCATCAACACCTCCTTTTGAGAGTCTCGCCCAACCTTAGGAGGTTGAGGAAGGGTGTTTCTCTTGAGCCGGCGGAGGCAACCGCCGAAGGTTTCAAGGTAGTAATTAAACCTTGTCTCGTTTGTGTATATGGATAGTTAGGGCCGATCAACCCTTCTATCAACCGGTGTTGGGGATGGATTCTGATTTGTTTTGCTTTGCTTTGTTCTTCGTATTTGGAAGTTGGGGATGTGTGTGACTCGTACTCGCCGAGTTGGTTAAGCTTTGTATGATCTACGAAACGAGAGTGGATTCTTAATTAACCTGTTGCTTGGAGTCTTGTTTTGCCCTTTTTCCCTTTCCTTTAACTTATATATATATCTATATCACGGGAATTAATTTGGCTTGCAAAAACCACTCTCGGTTCAAGGATCTTTCCTTTTGATTAAGTGCTTTGCTCTATATATTTATCGGGTGCGTGAGTTAGCCCCCTCACTAGTCGCTAGGACTAACCCTCGTTGTTGTTTTCCCCTTTTTCCTTTCTTTTGAGTTTGCAGGTTCTTCCGAGTCAAGCTAGGCGGCAAGTGTCTTTTGGGTTTACTTGTGGTTTAGCTTGGGTCTTCATGCATTCGTAGCGGATTACTTCTACTCTTATTGCTGTATTTTGGATTATGTATTTATGATTACACTTACTCTATTTTGGGCCGAGATGGCATTGTTTATTCTGTTTATAAACTGGCGTGAATGGTTGACCCTTCCCCACTTTTGAAATGTATATGTGATCTTGGGATATATGTTGATTATAAATTGCTTCCGCTACTCTGATTTTAATTCTTGCAGTTCTTGGGGGTCTAGGCCGCCTAGCGAGGGTGTGAGTTTTGTGTGTCTCCCGTTCGCTATGGTCTGATACGGGTGCGGACTTCCATTTCGCTACTCGTGTTGGACATTAGTGCGGGCGATGTGGCACCCTTCGCTCTGGGGGGTGTTACAGCAGCCGCGACAATTTGGTGAAGAAAACCTTAGCGGCCGTGACTTACCTGCTTCCATGCATGTGTGTTTCCTTCCTTTTGCATGTGTTTGTTTGTTTTGTTTGGCATGTTTATAACTTGTTTTATGTGTTAAAATGTTATATTATGTGTTAAGCTCTATGTTACGAATTTATGTCTCGTTTTATGCTCTCGTTTGTGAAATATGATCTTACATGCGAAGTGTGACCTTATATGACCTAAGTATGAATTCATTCCATTTCATTTGCATCATAACCATCCATACGCATTTTCCAAGCGTCTATATGGTACATTTTGAGTTTAAGAGTATCCCTTGTTGTTTGTTTTGTCCAGTTGACCCTCCCGTTGACGACGAGGTTGCTCCTTAGGCGTCCATTTCACTTCCTTTTGTCACTACTACACGTTCGGAAGATGAAGTTTTCTTCCTTTTTAGTTAAATGACCTACAACGCTACATGTATTTTGAAGCCCGCATGCGATATACGTATATATATAATTATGCAAATACGTGTTTGATTAGTATTTTGTGGGATTTGTCCCTTTTGCTATGTATTATTGGAAAAAAGTTTTTATATATACATAACCTATTTTACGTTTATTTGATTTAAAAAGGGTTGGTGTGTGTGAACGTTTTGAAATAGCGAGAATTACGACTTTGAATTAGAAGTCGAAAAATTATAAAATTTCAAAATTACTAAAATTATGAAATATGAATTAAGAATTAGGCCCGGGGAAGTGGTATGTGATTCTCGGGTCGACCACAGGGTCGCCGAGCTCTCTCATCAACACAACCCCAATTCTATGTAGGGAAATTCGCCCGTCCTCGGGAGTTCGAGGGGAAGGCGATTTCTCAAGCACCGGCGGTTAACACCCGTCGGGGAGCGGGTAGGATCCCCCAACTCACACATTTTGACGGGAGAACGGGGTTGAATGGACATCAACTCATCCCCAAACGGTGAAAGGTGGGATTGTTTATGAACTTTTCTTTATTTTGATTCCGTTTGTGCTTTGAAAGGAGTTAGGTGGGCTTGAACTCCTTCTCGCCGAGTCTTTTGATTTTTGATTATGTTTGTTGTTTGTGGAACGGGAATGGATATATAATTACTAAAATTTGGTTTAATTTGGGCTTTTCGCCCTAAAATTTTTCATATATTTATTATCACGGGCTAAAATGTTTTAGAATGTAAAAACCACGCCCCGGTTCATGAACTTTCTAATTTGAATGTGCTCTGCTCTTATTTATACGTACGTGTGAGTGTGTTTTCCCCTTTTTGTCTTTTGAGTTGCAGGTGCAAGTTGTCGGTTCGTGCTAGGCGGCGGTCTTTTATTTTCGAGGGTTTTAGTCGTTAGTAGAGTCTTTTGCATACTTCGCATCTTTACTTATGAAGTTGGATTTATGTATAAATTATGATTTAATTCTGGAGCTTTGAAATTATGCATGAATTAATGTGATCGGTTTGGACTTGGTATGTATAATCTGATTTATTTAATTCCTAATATGTTAGCATGTATATTTAAATATTTGAAATCCTGGTGCTTCCGCATGTGTATTTGTTTATTTCGCGCACTCCGATTTAGGGTCTAGACCGCCTAGCCTAGGTGAGATTTTGTTTGTCACCCGTTCGCCGTAGCTTGGTGCGTGTGCGGAGTTTCCATTTCGTTACACGTGGCAGGCTATGGTGCGGGGGATATGGTGCTCTGCGCTCCGGGGTGCTACACACAATACACTCCACAGTTCAAAGGTCTACATCCATCTCTCTCACCCACCTCAGAGGAGCCCCCGACATCGAATATCACTGAGATTAGTAATTTTGACCCCCCTATTTCTATACATAGTACATATACTTTACCTCCCAGACAGAACAGGGGCATTCCGTCGAACAGGTACAGTCCAGGTACCTGATAACACATCATGTGTCTGCTGGGTGGTGGGCCCAAAACAGTAGCGGTACAGGACCGTATTTTAAAATTTTGTTTATAATACAAGTATTAAAATATTTCTAAAACATTTTAATACAAAGTTGAAGACTAGCCGGATCTACTCAAGTATATACATACAATTGACAATAAATTGTAAATTACTTAAGCAAATAAATATCTAATATGCAATTACACTTAAGAGCATATAATTTATCATGCTTAAAATAATATAACTGTAAAATATTACCGTACTCCAAATATGTCTATCTAACGGCATTTTTCCAACTCCTTTTCCTTTCGTGAGACCGGCATAGCTTCCCCATAATATCCCCGGAGAAACCCTCGGAGTGTGGGCTCCGAAAGTAATTCTCTAAATACTAGAGAAAATAAAACTTTAAACTAGAAAACCCTTTTCAGGGTTTAATCTCCCGAAATTAAGTGTTTTATATATTAAATATATAAACACCTAATTAAAATTAATTCCAAAATAATTAGGAATTAACTAGGAGAAAAAGGGACTTGGTTTCAAAGATAGAACTCAGCCAAAACCATCCCCAAACATGTGAGAAAAAATGAGCACCCAAGACCCCTATTTATAGGGAAAAACTCGAGGGCAAAATGGTAATTTCACATCCCCACTTGTATGTGCAACTTGAATGAAAAATCTAAAGTGACTACGTTGAAGCTCTTATCACTACGTGATGAGGCTCAGAAACGCGCTTGCATCAGAGCCGTCCACGTGTCGTCATCGATTGGTTTGAAGACTATACGCTCGCATTGATGGGCTCGCGGGCCAACCCAGCCCACTCACTTGCCAACTAATATGGGCCCCTGAGCCTCGGACAACCAGTTGAACGACGAGGACGAGCGGGCAGGCCCGACCCTCTTGTATCGTCCCTCGAGGTTACCTTTCTCAAGGAATCATCCACATGAGGGCCATATTCCTGTCGCTCGGGTTTTGGCGCTCAAAGCTCATAAACCCTGAGGAACCCATCCGAGCACTCTTCGAGCGTCACTAATCGCTCGCGGGTCACCCCCCCATCGCCGCGGTGGGCCTGAACCCTCATAAGACGGATCCGGGACCCTCCACTCATGCGACCCTCGTCAACAACCTCTGACACAAAGGTAGTGCGCACCGTGCACCTGACACGCCGCCTCCTTTTCAAAAACGTCACTCTCATACCACCACAGGCTGCCACGTGTTAGGGCAACACAGGTTTGGGACCACATGGTCAATTTACCCATTTACCCCCATCCCTAACATATAAATAAGGGGGAATCCATGCATTCTTCCCCAAGTCATCATCTGCATACAAATCGCACATATTGTTCTGGGTATTTCCCCTGATCTTCTCAAGCTTCTCATTCACCACAGTAGCATTACCCTTGTAGCTTGCATTCTTGGTGTTATCCTAGCTGGAAGAACCCACGCTTAAGAGGAAACCCAGATCCTGAGGCCCTCACGCCTGTGATGGTCATTCCATTCATATACAAATACTAAAGTGTTGTTGCATTTTTGGAAACCTGATTTCCAGCACCATCATTTTTGGCGCCGTCTGTGGGAAATCCATCACTACCGCAACTGTTATCGCCAGATTCTTCCTCTGAAAGCTAGTTGAGATATAACACCTTTTCGGACTCTGAAAATGGTTACTGCAACCCGGTCTGGAGCTGTGGGGGACAAGGGCGCTCTTCCCCTAGTCAACGAAGGGAATACCGAGAACAATATCCCCGTCGAAGGTGCGAACACACCAGCTGCAGGGAATGGAAGCGAGAATCCAGACACGGCGGCTGCAGCTCTCCCACCAGGAGGAAACGCTACGGGAGGGCCCAGTTCCGTTGTTCCGCCTACAACTCTCGCCGCCAACGCTCCCTACCCTTATTCAGGTATGTATCCCATGGCCATGCCTCCACCAGGGTACCCGTTTGTGCATCCCGGAATGACGCCCGGGACGATGCTGATGATCCAGCCTTATCAAGTGGGGACACTGAATCTCCCCATGTCTTTGCCAAGAGAAATACAGGGGGTGGAAATGCCCCAAGTCACTACCCAGCAACTTCAGGCGCTGTATGCGCAGTGCGAGGGCCAGGCGGTCCAAAACGCTTGGGAACACTTCACTGCGGCGTATTTCCCTTCGTACGCCGGTGCTAGAACGGCCCCACCCCTGGTAGGACTCCCTGCGCATCCGTTAACGATGGCCCAAAATGCGCTGAGGGCCCAGCAACCTCCCCCACCACCAAACCAAGAGAATGAGGCCCCGCCGAGGGTCCAGCAAGATCCGCCACCAGTAAGAGATGAAAGGGCTCCTCGAAATGAGGGGGCCGGAGACAATGACGAGGTCCAGTCGAGGGCCACAGAAAGGGCAAACCGTAGAAATGTCGGTGACCCTCAGCTTGCAGCAGTGCAGGACCAGATTAGGGGGCTCCAGAACGTGGTGGAGCAGCTCTCTCGAGCACGGTCTCACATCTCCCGTGATGGGGCCGAGAGGTCCAGGGCCAGAGACGCTCGCAGACCACGTAGCCCCATCTCTCGCCGACGAAGGGAAGCCAGCCCAGAAGACCCGGAGGACAGGGATTACCGGATCGCGACAGGCGATTCTCCCCTCATCGAGGAGGTGTTAATGACTCGTGCGGGAAAAGGCAAAATCCCCACGTCCGTCGCCAGGTACGATGGAACCACAGATCCAGCCGAGCATCTGGATCACTTCGTGCACTTGATGCATCTATATGATCATCCCCTCAACTATTGGGCCAAGGTGTTTGTAACTTCCCTCGTGGGAATGGCCCAGGATTGGTACAAAAAGCTCCCTCCGCGCTCAATCCGAGGGTACCATGACCTGACTGACGCTTTCATCAGCCACTTCAACTCTTTGAAGGCTCCAGCCCCCGCTGCGACGGCTCTCTACAGCCTAGTCCAGGGGCCGAACGAGACCCTCCGGTCATTCATGGGAAGGTTCAACAAAGAAATCCTACTGGTAGAAAAGCCCTCGATGGATTTCTTAAGGCATGTTCTCTTCGGAGCCATTAACATGAAGCACTATGTCAGCAAGGAATTTGTGGAAGAAGTGGCCAAGAAAAAGCCCCGCTCGTTGATGGAGATAAGGGACATCGCTGATTCGTTTTTCACCCTCGAAGATATGTATCTTGCGAGGGATCAGAAGATGGCAAACGCCCCTCGCCCCAGTAAAACCCTTGAAGAAAGAGGAGATTCAATCAGAGGTCGCCGCCGCAGCCCCATTCCCGCTCGGCAAAACTCTCCACCCCCTCGGAAGTTCGAGCGCATCCCTCTCAACCGCCCTATAGCCGAAGTATATGCCATGGCGGATAAGAAGTTGTTCAAGAGACCGCCAAGATTGAGAGAAACGGAAGCTCAGAAGCGCTCGGGAAAGTACTGTGCTTTCCACAAGCAGAAAGGGCATGACACCGGTGAATGTCATCCGCTAGAGAGAGAGATTCAGAGGCTGATCACTGGGGGGCACCTTAAGGAATTCGTAAAGGTGCTGGAGAGATAAGACGAGCACTGTGCGGAGCGAGCGTGTGCACGAGGGAGAAGCCCTTCGCTCTCTCGGAGCCCGCGTCACCATCACACCGAGCCCAGTGACCGTGGAAAAGGGAAGGCATCAGACATGGAAAACCAACCCTTCGCGGTCATCCACATGATTGCTGGAGGACCCTCGGGGGGCGACTCCAACGCCTCCCGGCGCCGTTACATCCGGAGTTATGACCAGAAATCTTCTCGGTCCAGGCCAGTGCTCTCAGTTGATAAATCATCACGCTCGGAGAAGGATGAAAGCGTAGGTTTCACAGAAAAGGACTTAGAGCACATTGTAACGCCCCATGGGGTCGGTGAAACCTCTGACTGCCCGATGGTGGTTAGCTTAGACGTTCATAACCACGTTGTAAAGAGGGTCTTAATTGATAGTGGAAGCTCCGTGAATGTTTTGCCTTACTCCACGTTCCAAAAAATGAACATCACGAACATCCCGCTCGAACCACTCAGAACAGCCCTCGTTGGCTTTGGGGGATCCGAGATCGTCCCTCGCAGACAAATTCGCTTGGCCACCTCTTTCGGTCGTGCCCCACAATGAAAAACTTTAAATGTTCTCTACGTGGTGGTCGAAGTGGACCTACCTTACAACATCATCATTGGGCGCCCAGCCCTCGTTGACTTCAAAGCAGTCATATCCACCTATCACCAGAAAGTCAAGTTTCCCACCCCCGAGGGTACGGGAGAGGTACTGTGCAATGTTAAGGAAGCATGGGAATGCTACATACTCTCCCTTCGAAGCCAAAAGCCTAAACAACCTATCCAGGCTGGCTCCACCAAAAATCGGTTGACTTCCCCAAACTCGATGAGGATGGCCCCGAGCGCAAGAGGGCCAAGCTCTATAAAAAGAAGAATAAGAAGAAGGCCATGGACAGACCCGGGGATGCTGGGAACTCGCCCCTCGGAGAGGTCGGGGTTTTCTCCTCGGAAGACGAGGATCGTATACCCTCGGGGGGTACCAACGAGAGAGTCACAGGAAAGAAACGGGCACTCGAACTTCCGAGGCCAGAAGTGCGAGTGGAACCTACAAAAAACTTCCTGACCATCGAATTGGAACCCGGGAATCCCGATAAGACCACGCAGATAGGTTCCAGCCTCGACGGTCCCTCTCAGATTATGATGATTGAGTTCTTGCGGGAAAACATTGATGTCTTTGCTTGGAAGGCTTCCGACCTCACTGGCATAGATCCGAGCGTTATTGTCCACCGGCTGAACGTGGATCCAGCCTTCAAACCTATAAAGCAAAAGAAGAGAGATGTCCATGGATTCCGAAAGCAGGTCATAGAAGAAGAAGTCAATAAACTGCTTGACGCTCAGTACATAGAAGAAATTCTATATCCCCGAATGGCTTTGCAATGTGGTGCTCGTTCCGAAGAGCGCCAACAAGTGGCGTATGTGCAACGACTTCACAGACCTCAACAAGGCATATCCCAAGGATCCGTACCCACTACCTAGAATTGATCAGTTGGTGGATTCGACCGCTGGGTGCGAACTTATGAGTATGATGGACGCTTTCCAAGGGTATTATCAGATATTTATGACTCTTGAGGATCGTCCCAAAACTGCGTTCGTAGTCCATGTGGGTGTCTATTGCTTCAAGGTCATGCCCTTTGGGCTCAAAAATGCAGGAGCGACATATCAACGCCTTGTCAACAGAATGTTCGAGTGTGAGATCGAAAAGTCCATGGAAGTATATGTGGATGACATGATCGTCAAAAGCGAACGCCAGCATTCTCATCTAGGAGACCTCAAACGAGCGTTCAATATCCTGCGGCGTTATAGTATGAAACTGAACCCTTCCAAATGTACATTTGGTTTACGAGGTGGCAAATTTTTGGGATATATGGTCAGCCAACGGGGCATAGAGGCAAACCCAGAGAAGATTAAAGCAATCCTGGACATACCCTCCCCTCGCAATCTGAGAGAGGTCCAGGTGCTTGTGGGTAAGATCATTTCATTAAATAGGTTCATCTCTCGCTCAGCGGATAGGAACCTACCCTTCTTTAAAATTTTGCGTAACGCTCGCAACTTTACCTGGAGCGAGGATTGCGAAAAGGCCCTGCAGGACATGAAACAGTACCTTTCGAGCGCGCCTTTGTTGACCAAACCTAACCCGGGGGAGAACTTGTTTGTCTATCTATCAGTTTCTTTGGAAGCCACGAGCGCTGTCCTCGTGGCAATCCGCGAGCGTAAGCATATGCCGGTGTATTACCTGAGCAAGACTCTACAGGGAGCGGAGAAAAGATACATGGAAATAGAGAAATTTGCTTTTGCGCTCGTTAACGCTTCTCGGAGGCTAAGGCCTTATTTTCAAGCGCATTCCATCGTGGTGCTCACTGATCAGCCCCTCAAACAGGTGCTTGCAAAACCGGACGTCTCAGGGAGATTAATTAAATGGTCAATTGAACTTAGTCAATTCGACATCACCTTTGAGCCTCGCACAGCGATACAAGCTCAGGCCGTGGCTGACCTTTTGGTGGAGCGTTTTAACTTGGATACAGGCCCCTTGGCAGAGGACGGCCTGTGGCTTCTGCACACAGATGGCTCCTCGACCTCACAAGGGGGAGGAGCCGGGGTGACCCTCAGAGACCCTCTCGGAGCTGAAGTTGACTACGCCATCAAGCTGGCGTTCCAGGTCACCAACAACGAAGCTGAGTATGAGGCCCTAATCCAGGGACTCAGGATTGCATTCCAAAATGGCGCCACTCGGGTCACTGCATATGTTGATTCGCAGTTGATCGCGAGTCAAATAGATGGTTCTTATGAGGCTCGAGAAGCCACCATGGTGCAGTATCTGGCAAGCGCTAAGGAGATGATAGCCAAGTTCAGAGAATTCCACCTTTTGCAAATCCCAAGGGCCGAAAACGAACGGGCCGACGCTCTATCAAAGTTCGCATCCGCCCTGGATGGTTTTAGCGAGCGTGCTATTACATTTCTTAGGACAGAGGAACCGCTGATAAGTAAAGGCGAACCTTCGAAGGAGGTAAATATGATTAACCCCTCCGAGCCTTGTTGGTTCGACGAAATTGTCAGATTCCTCTAGGATGGAACCAGCCCAAGCGATAAAGTTGAAGCTCGGAAAATCAGAAGCAAAGCCCCTCGCTTCTCACTGGATGCCGAGGGACGACTATTCAAGCGATCCTTCCAAGGCCCACCGTTGAGATGCTTGAGACCCTCGCAGGCCAAGGAAGTTCTAGAACACGTGCACAATGGAAGTTGCGGGAACCACTCGGGCGGTCGGATCTTGGCAAAGAAAGTCTTAAGGAGTGGGTTTTACTGGCCCTCGGTGCTGCAGGATGCCATTAGCTACTCCAAAAAATGCCCTAAGTGCCAGTTTCATTCTAACACCCCCCAGTTGCCAGCGGCTCAAATGATTCCCATCGATGTTTCATGGCCTTTTGATCAGTGGGGCATCGATATTGTGGGGCCCCTCCCAATGGCGGTCGGGCAAAAGAAATTTGTAATACTTGCCGTGGATTATTTCACTAAGTGGGCTGAAGCCGAAGCAGTCGCCAAGATAACTTTCAAGGTTGTGAGAGATTTCATTTGGAAAAACATCATCTGCAGATATGGTATCCCGAGGGTGCTCATCTCAGACAACGGCTCCCAGTTTATCGCTGCCGACACGCGGGATTGGTGCTATGAGCTAGGGATTGAACAGCGATTTACTTCCGTGGGCCACCCTCAAGCCAATGGTCAAGCGGAGGTGACCAATCGAACCATACTCTAGCATCTAAAGACGATGCTTGAGAGTAAGAAAGGAGAATGGGCAGAAGAACTCCAAGGAGCCCTGTGGGCATACCGTACTACTCCACGAGCGGCAACAGGGGAAACCCCTTACTCCCTCGTTTAAGGCTCCGAGGCCATGATACCTGCGGAAATTGCTCAAGAATCCGCACGCGTTGCCTATTTCGAGCCTGCTGCCAACGAGGCCAATCGGGCGCTCGAGTTGGATTTGCTAGATGAGAAGAGGAATACTGCTTGGGCACGTATCCACAAATACAAAGCAACCGTTGCTCGCCAATACAACAAACATGTTAAGGAAAGGACTTTCCAGCTAGGGGACTTGGTCCTCAAAAAAGTTGAAGTCTCCAAACACGTGGGTAAGTTGGACCCCAATTGGGAAGGCCCCTTCAAAGTCGTTCAGGTACGAGCAAATAACACCTACTAGTTAGAGACTTTGCAAGGCGAGCGTCTCCCTAAGCCATGGAATGCATGTAACCTTAGAAGGTTCTACGTGTAAACATCGGGTTTGTTGTAATGGCCCGTTGACAGCATGGGGTACTTTCTTTTGACAGAAAGCATATGGTACTCGTTTTGTAAATTGCGAATATAACAGTAAGCATTTTCAATTCTGGATTATGTCATTTATTTGTTTTCCTTATTGGTTAATGATTTGAGCAAAACTTAAGGCCTACTCCGTGTCGAGCATCCTCCACGTCGAATGGCCTAAGTAATACCCCAATCGTTTTGAAGCAACGCTATTTGGGTGTGTGACAATTCGTAAGTGTGTAAAATCCTAAGAACGAGCGTGTCGGGCAACCGGGGGACAAAATGCTAAATGTACGCCAGCCGAGTGCACACCACTCCGGCTCGCGCTCGTAAAAAACCCCGATGACCCTCAACTGCTTGGGTAAGGGCACACACAAAAAACAATGGATCCCATAACAACCCTTTCATGGGTCCCTCAAAATAACGCTAACCCCACGGTTACGCTCGCTTTGATCCCATACTTAGCAAATCCTACTGATGATTTCTAAAGTATCTACAACCTAATGGAGCGTTCAAGACGAGGGTGCACACTATGAGGCCAATACTTAGGCGGATCCCCAGAGGTTTCCTAAGTTCAAATTCGAGCCTCATTACAGAAACAGCCAGGGAAACACCCTCGCGTTCGTATCTACGCCCCTCAAATCACCAGACGCGGCCAAATTTTAAACTGAAGGTGCGTTGTGGCGAATGCCGGGGCCCTCTTAAAGAAAACGCCCCCACGCACAAACACGCTCATCGCAAACATTCATACAAGAAAGACTAGTTTATGCAAGAAAGAACGGCGAGCGCAATAAAATAACATCATTCATCATTTAAAAATAAAGGAGAAAACATTCAGACATTCAAGCATTCAAAAAGGAATCCAAAGTGTGCAGGAAATAGCTGGAAGATCAAGTACAGATATAAAGTTGTTCGTAGATGGAAAGAAGAATTTAAACTGACAAGGGCAAGAGGTTAGTTGCCAAGGGAGCTTCACTGGGCTGGAGCGTCGGGCTCAGGAGGAGCAGTCGCCAGGGGAACAGGGGCCAACACATTGGCGTCAGAAGTTTGGGCCTCGCCAGGTTCCTCAACATCCACTGTGTCCATGATGGTGCCCTCGTCTTCTATCAGGAGGGGCTCGGGATCTACCCTGTTGGCGGCAATAAACTCCCGTTGGAGCGTTTGCACCAGCTCCTCGTACTCCGGCTCCGCTAGGCTCTCGGTGGGATCCCCATCTTGGACCATGGGCTCGCAGTTTTCGTCCAGATCCATGCGTAAGCGCGCGGCAGTCAGAGCGCTTTCGGATGCCAAGCCCAGCTTCACCATTTGCCCGATGGCCTTATGGAAGAAACGCCTTGCATTGTCGAAGCAATGGATGTTGGCCGCGAACACGAAAGCTTTTGAGCGCAAGAACTTCTTCACTGCCTCCCAGGATACCCTCACCTCCAAGCCCTGTACTTTGCCCTGCAAGTCAGCAAGGGCCTTGTTAGCTTCCTCGTTCTGGCGAGTGCTCTCCGCCAGCTGCTCACCCAGCTCCCCATTTTGCACCCTCAACTGGTCCCGCTTGTCCTTCAATTTCCTGTGACGCTCATTAAGGACCAGAAAAGCGTCATCGGACTTCTTCAGATTTTCCTTTAGCCGAACATTCTCAAGGTTGGCGGAATTCAGTTGAGCGCTGACATTGTTGTAATCCTCTTGCAACTGGACGGGGTCTGAGATGCGCAGCAACTTCTTGTACTTGGCCTTATGCTCAGAATAGGCTTGCGCTCGCCCTTGTAAATTTTTCAGCCTCGGGATTACCTCCTGAGAAGCCATAGGCGAGAGTCACTATCAGAACATAGAAGGAAAAAGGGGAAAATTCTATAAAGAGAATTAGAGGCTAACCGTCAGTAGTGCATGGCATGCGTCATCCGCTACCCGAGCGGCATCGTGCTCGTTCAGTTTGTCATGGTCGGCGGAGAACTGGAGTTTTCCGACGATGTCGGAAACCATGTTGACAGAAAATGCGCTCTTTCTCAGGAGAACAGGACCGTCCTTCCTTTGGCGCTTGTATCGAGCGTCACCCCGACAGCCAATTTTCCAGAAGTCCTCATCCTCAGAGGAGGATGTGTCACTGCCCTCACCACGGTGGCCTACAACCACCTCCTTTCCTTTGCCGGAGATTGGGATAGAGTCCGTGGATGCGGGCTAGCTCCCCAGATCGATTTTGGGAAGTGCTGGAGCTGAGCGCAATAGGTCCCTCGGGAGCAGCTGGAGGCGGAGTAACCTCCCGAACGCCACCAACAGTAAGATCCTCGATGGGGCCAACAGCTGAGGCCTCATTACCAGCCCCCCTACCTCCTTCACCTCGCCCCTGCCTTCGCCGGATTCCTCTGCCCCTCGGGGCAGTTGGGGGTCGTTCTTGTTGTTGCTGTTGCTGTTGCTGTTGCTGAGGGTTAGCACCGGCTCCCTGAACTCCTAGCATGCGTGAAAGAGCCTCGGCATTCATACCTCGCGATAGAATTTGGATACCTGCAAGTAGAAAGAAACGAGCGTCAGAAGATTTGTTGCATGGAACGCAGATACAAAAACACAGCAATCACACCAAGTTAGAAGGTGGTTCTAGGAGTCAGAGCAGTTAGATCCTAGGGTCTAACCATCGAGGGTCATGATGTCAGCTGGAGGGTGAAGTATCATATCTGGAGGGCAAGATAGTCCATAACGGAACAAAATTCCCTCGTTCTTCATCAAGGTCTCCGCCTTAATCCACTTCTTCTCACTTCTCATCTCGAAGGCCAACCCCTGTGCCCAATCCTCAAAGGCTTTATTCCTCACCCTTTCCCTAATCAGAGGGCCTTCGCCATGTACCAACCATTCACGAAAAACCCTAAAAATCCCCCCGGGAGCCCCCACGAAAAAGTACTTCTCCTTCCAATGCTCGTCGTAGGAAGTGGATGGAGAATCTATCATCTTAAAACCAGATTTGGCCTGGGCATAATAGAATCCGTCCGTGGGGGACGAGCGTGTTGAACGGGCCACCTGTATCAAGCTATCAAAGTTGGCGATCGAGGGTTCGCGACCTAAAGCTACCATCATGATCACGAAAGTGTTGATTAGGGCTATGCCGTTCGGCAGAATTTGTGAAGGGCAAAGCCTCAAGTGCTGATAGATGTTGACGGTAACGGGCGGGATGGGAAATCGCAGGCCCCCGGCCAGAACCGCGTCCCAGTAGACCGTCATCATCCCAGGTGGCGGTCGGTTGGCCCTCTCCCCCTCCTCAGGAAGTCGCATGGGGAATACCGCCTCATCCCAATAAGCTCTCTCCCTCAACTCCTCCAAATCGTCGAGCGTCAGAATACTCGCAATCTCATCCGGAGATCTATCAGTCTGATGACGATTATCCTGCCTCACTCGAGTGGCGGGTTCCCTTCCTCTCCTCTGGCTCCTTCTGGAGGGTTCAGCCTCAAATGGGCGCCCGGATGGCCCCGCTTCACCCTCAGGAGCCATCACGGCCACCGTGATCCTGTGATCTTGGGGTCGCACGGCATTATTCAACACTGGGAATACCCTCTCCCCCTGTCTTTGCATCTCCATCACGTTGTGCATCTCCTCAAAGAGGTCATTCACCCCTCCAGGGGCACGCTCGTTCATCCCTTGAACGGCAGCGTCCACCTCTTCTTCCCCAGCATCTGCCGGAGCCCGGGCCACCGGAATCGCCATGGGAACCCCCTCACCTGGGGATGCCCTAGCCAGTGGAACCGCTGTAGGGACATCGTCGTGAGGGGAAGAGCTCCCCACGGACATCTCCTCAATCTCCCTTACGTAAGCGTCAGCTGGGTTTCCGGCCATGTTCGTTTTTCGGCTTTTGAAGATGGGATTTCTAGCAGAGAACTCAAGGAGAGAAAGAAATTTCTGAAACAAATGCAATGGCAGGAACTGGCTCTTCACTCAAGGTTTTCACTCACTTAACCTAAACCTAGTGTTAGCACGAAGAAGATAAGAACAATGTAAGGAAATTTTGCCTAAAAGTTTGAAGAACGGAGACTCGACGAAATCACTAAGAGTTGCAGGGATTTCTTGCTGCGTGTATGCTTGGAGAAGACGAATTGCGTGAAAGAGATCCTAGAGTGCTGTAAATCCCTATTTATAGGGGATGACTTACACTGATTAGGGTTTAGGATTTCAAATGGCAATCATTTCCCGCCTAGGAAATCCCCCCACTTTTGGTAACCGCCTCACGTCTCCCGGAGTGCACGCGCCCACATTCCCACTCAGCATTAAATGCGGACATGACTTCAATTAATGTTGTGTCAGACTGTGTCCGTTACAGAAGGCAAGCAGTCACTTCTTTAGCAATGGGCTTGACCCTCGGATATTCAAAAATTCAAAGCTCCATTCTTTCTAAATTCTACAGTACGCTCGAGCGATACTACAGAATTTGGGGGGCAAAATGATGAGGCTCAGAAACGCGCTTGCATCAGAGCCGTCCACGTGTCGTCATCGATTGGTTTGAAGACTATACGCTTGCATTGATGGGCTCGCCGGCCAACCTAGCCCACTCACTTACCAACTAATATGGGCCCCTGAGCCTCGGACAACCAGTTGAACGACGAGGACGAGCGGGCAGGCCCGGCCCTCTCGTATCGTCCCTCGAGGTTACCTTTCTCAAGGAATCATCCACATGAGGGCCATATTCCTGTCGCTCGGGTTTTGGCGCTCAAAGCTCATAAACCCTGAGGAACCCATCCGAGCACTCTTCGAGCGTCACTAATCGCTCGCGGGTCACCCCCCCATCGCCGCGGTGGGCCTGAACCCTCATAAGACGGATCCGGGACCCTCCACTCATGCGACCCTCGTCAACAACCTCTGACACAAAGGTAGTGCGCACCGTGCACCTGACACGCTGCCTCCTTTTCAGAAACGTCACTCTCATACCACCACAGGCTGCCACGTGTTAGGGCAACACAGGTTTGGGACCACATGGTCAATTTACCCATTTACCCCCATCCCTAACATATAAATAAGGGGGAATCCATGCATTCTCCCCCAAGTCATCATCTGCATACAAATCGCACATATTGTTCTGGGCATTTCCCCTGATCTTCTCAAGCTTCTCATTCACCACAGTAGCATTACCCTTGTAGCTTGCGTTCTTGGTGTTATCCTAGCTGGAAGAACCCACGCTTAAGAGGAAACCCAGATCCTGAGGCCCTCACGCCTGTGATGGTCATTCCATTCATATACAAATACTAAAGTGTTGTTGCATTTTTGGAAACCTGATTTCCAGCACCATCACTACGAGTCCAACGCCGCCGAGAACGCGCCGATCGGACTCTTCACGCACCCTCACGCGCCTCCTAAAGGCGGCGTGTGTGCAGCACACGCGGCTTTAGGGTTACCGGACCAAGTCCGGTCCAATTGAACCCGGCCTGGACCCGGTTCAGTCCGGTTCGTAGTCCTGGTGCTGCCATGTGTCCGGTCCGGTCCGGTCCAACCGGATCCAGTTTGATCTGACACTATCCGTTTCCGACCCGACCCGTTGACCGGCCCGGTCCAGACCTAATCTAGACCGTAAGTGGCGATGTCGTGGCGCGATTTACGCCGTACGCGTGGTGCGCCACTTAGCGCCCAATCAGCACCACCCCATGCCAGTCCACTGACGTGGCATGCCACGTCAACTGCCACGTCACCATCATCAATTTATTTTATTTTTTTTTTTTTGATGAAAAATTTTATTTTCTCCAAAATAAAATTTCGGGCATTTCCAACTCTTTGGAACTTTGATTTATTTTCTTAAAATAAATCCCTTGGCTATTTTCAAACACTTTGAAAATTCATTTCTCTCTCTCCTTTTAATATTTTTTCTTCAGGTTTTCAATTGGGGCTTGCAGGGGGACCTACAGGACCAATCAATTCTAGCTCCAAACGGGTTAATATATTATCATCTCATGATAGTAATTAATTACCGTTTAACAATATTTAATTCCACTAAATAAATATTGTTGCATTCTAAAATTAATTAAATTATTCACGAATATCTCGATCCAGAATAATTTCGCATTTCACTCCTCCGTGTAGATATCCATGAAAAATAAATTGTAACTACTATCATTCATTTTTCATATCTAATCTAAAATTTATTGATTCGCCTTAAGTTCAAATTCTCTATATGTGAAACACATTCATCATACAACTTCGGTGATGTATCACGCGAAGTGCTTTGGCCAAAGTCTTAATTCGAACTTTTGCAAGTCTATTTCAGGGATATCTTTTACCTTTCAGCAAGGCCACAGATTCCTTGATCAATATAACTCTTTAGCACATTTCATGTTGTCACCGAACGTACAAAGTATTTTTGCCACCGTTACCAAGATCTCACTTCGAGTATATTACAGTGACTAACACTACATGCCTAAAGCCAAAATATTATCAGGATTAAGAGTACAATGCTTTCTGAGATTTTATTCATCTTAGATAGCAGTATAAAATGAATAATCTCAGTGGTCCAATTCGATGTTTCTAATCCTATTGAAAATCATCAACGTGTTATAACCGGAATCACCTTTCCCTATGACGAAAGACTAATCATCTTATATAACCAAGTTATAGTCTTGATAAGAACATATTCTTATCTTACCGAATAGAACTTTAATGACACGTGATTTAGATATTCAAAGTCTTTTCCTATGAAACATATTTCATATAAGAATACCACCACACGCCATTAATTATCAATATGTGAAATACTCACAACTCGCTGTAAATTCAGTTTAATTAATTCAACAAATTGAATTTTCAGGGCACTATTCCCAACAATCTCCCACTTGCCCTAAATTCAATTTGGCCACACATCTAAGTCTTATTCCTTCCACATGAGTGTCAAAACTCTTTTTGCACTCTTTTGCGGCAATACTTTAGTGAAGGAATCTATTAGATGTTTCTCTGAGCCAACAACTAGGAAATCATGAATCCAATCCATCTAATTGGCTGCTTCTCAAGCTACCATGTATTTAACTTCTATGGCGGTGTAAGTGTTGTGATTTTAAGTTAAACCAATTGTTCAAGTGTACACTTAAGATATAGGCGTAGCACAACAGGATCATACCCACAGGGAGGGAAATCAATCACCACTCAATATCCTTTTCTAATCTAAAGACTGAACGAATTCAAGTTGTTTATTAATCTACTAAAACAAAACTGAAATAATTAATTAGAATAAAGCACAATTAACCGAACTAAACACACGTGAATTAACTTAATAAACTAATTAGGTTGGGGAGTAATAATTCATACATTCAAGATTCAGTATAGTACTCGTTTGACAAGCGTAATTCTACAACCTAGTCACTTATGTTTGTCTTATCCTTCTCAAGGTATAACCAAGAGCTCAATTAAGCTCAACGTTGCTCTCGCAATCATCAATAATTAATTAAACCATATGATCAAGACTAGTGCAAATCTAGTTCTAGCGGCTTGGCATGGAATAAGATTTACCGTTGTATAGACGAAGAACCAAATCTCTTTGCATTCTTAACATCTACTAGTTATGAAAACCATCTCAATTACCTTCAATCTCTCGATTCTCCGGTAATTCTAGATTATGCTAAGGGTGATCAGACCGTCGTACTTCAATTCAAATCATTTTTCAAACTAAGAATTAGCACAAGCCATTCAAGCATTATATCAAACACTTATCGTACAATCATCTTCACTCCCCTAGCCCTAGGGGTTTAGCTACTCATAATTAACTCCAAACTCATAAAAATAAAGTAAATTGCATTGAATAAATTCATGTTCATCAAATCAAAACAAAGTCTCATAAACACAGCTCTAAGCATTCCATAAAATCTGAAAAATAAATCTAACATGTAAAAACGGATTAACTAAAGTTAGAGGAATTAGTTTGATAATTAAAGCAATAAATAAAACCGAAAAACTGAAATTGTTTAAGAACTCGATCCTTTTGTCTTCTAGAAATTCTCTAAACACTCTTCAAAAAAGCTCTGTGTCTTCCTCTCTTCAAAACTAGGTCACCAACGGAAGAAGAAGTCCCCCCAAAAAGACTCTAAAAAGAACATAAACAGCTGCTCAAAATCTGCTCGCCGTCCTAGGTAACAGGCGTAACCATTGCTAACACAAGTACCATTAACGCCCGTTACTAGCATGAAATCGTATTTACACTTTTATAAGTGGTAACGGGCGTTACCACTTTCCTTCTACCCAGGGGTAACGGGCGTTACCCCTCTTGCGCCAAAGAATCCCTCCTACTGGCTCTGGTAACGAGCGTTACCAGAGTTGTACTGCCAGGGAGTAACGGGCATTACTCCCTTACTTTGCCAAAGGTAATGCTCCTGTGTCCATTAACGGGGGTTAACGAAGATATACGTCAAAGGGGTAACGGGAGTTACTCCTTATTTCTCCAAAATTGGGTGAATTTGCTTCGTTTCGCCATCTTTTTCTCGCCAACTTCTCAAACACCTAAATGGAGCAAAATAAACACATAAACGCATCAAACGGCAAAAAAATATTCTCTAATCAACGCTTAAATCCATGCGAATTCTACACTCAATAAATTCCCCTACACTTGCCTATTACTCGTCCTCGAGAAATACGAAAATAAAGAAAACACATCCTCATCAAACCTTGCCCCGAAAGCAATCATCGAACCTTCGCCTAAACAAGTTTAGCTTATCAAGTCAAGTACTTATGAACACAAGATCATCAAACATAGTATGAAAAGTATACCCTTGTGTAGTGTGTGATTTCGAATGAAACAATGTACAAAGATTAGAATGACAACTTTACAACTTTCGCTTAAGTTCCAATCATCAACTTCAGAATACACTCTTCGCACCTATCTCCACTTATGGAATTACCTCCAGACTTAGGATCCGTAGGTCTTTCGAACTTGTAATATAGGCTTTGGGTAAGGTTATGGAAATTTTGGATCAAGTGAGTACTTACCAAGCTTACATTATTTAATCTATACAAAACACGGCACTTTCGCTCGCCATAAAACACTTCTCCCACACTTGGACATTTGTATCCCACTCTTCCAATTTCACACTTCGCATAATTTTTCTTTTCTTTTCTTTTTGCTCTCTCTTTTCTTTTTCATATCTTTTTCTGCTTCGTTTTCTTTCTTTACATATATCTCTCAATTTCAATCACAAGAATAGTCAAAAGGGATTCAAAGATAAATATCCTCCATACAAGATCAAACGAGCAAGCCTTGGTGTGAAAAAATAAGGTGGGTTATTTTGTTGTGCATTAGGCTTATAATGTGGCTAAAAAAATCTTTGGACAACAATTCGGCTCAGCAGGGTCAAAAAGATCATGTTATTTAGTGAAAATCAGCTAAAAGAAAGGCTTATAATCCTCCGACAGCGAATGGCCACTTCACTTCCTTAATCTTTCATTAACTCAAAATTTCGCCTCAATAGGACTAAAATGCATCCTAATCAACTCTTAGACTTATTTGAAAATTATCAATTCACCTTTCTAAGCAAAGTACATCATCACGTTCAAAAGTGCTCAAAATATAAGGGCATACTAACACACTAAATTATCTAATCTCATGCAAAATTTCCTCAGTTCAAATAGCCTAACTCATTCTAACAAAGGCTTAACAATCAAACCTCAAAGAAAAAGTTCAAAATGGGGGAAAATTTTCAAAATTCTCACAATTTCTCAATTCCTAACAATTGACAAAATTAACAAGATATCTACTCATGCAAATATCCAACTAAATCTCATAATCATAACCATATCTCTCCCACACTTAGTCTTTGCAATGTCCTCATGCAAATAAAGAGTTAAAGATCAAGAAAACTCCCTCACAATTGAAGACCCGACAACGTGCTAACAAAGCTTCCAGAGCCTGAGATAAGTGACTAGAAAACACGGATCAAGTGCAAAGGCAATTGATAATTAACATGCATTCACAAACAACACACAGGTCACAAATTCCAAGTAAAAAAAGGGCACATTGCATAAAAATAATTCATGGAGTTCAAAACATAAGCAAAGAACTAAGAGTAGCAAGAGTATCACAAAATCAAGAGTACATGAGAAAAATAGAATATCAATAAAGCAAGGGACACAAAATGGCAAAGCGATCAAGGCTCAGGGGGCTGCTGGGGTCCTCTGAAATACTCGTCAAGACGATCGTAGAACCTCTCGAACTTAACATCAACATGAGCCTGCCATTCATCAAATCTCTCATCCACATAATGAGCTAAATCATCAATCCTCATGGCCGTGGCGGTCACATCAGCTCTCAATCCAGCCAACTTCATTCTAAGACTCCTCACACTAGCTGAAGCATCTCTATCAACTTCATCAACAACAACCGGGGCAACATTGTGTAGGACCTCAAACTCAGCGTCAGGCCTATCAGGAATCTGAGCCAACAGCTCCTTCTGCCCATCAGACAACTCCTCAAAGCGAGCCTTGCCCAAACTATACATCTACCAGAATCTATCTCTATCCCGGATTAGCCACCATGGCAAGATTTCATCCTTGAGTTGTCTACTCTCCCATACTAAAGCCAAACCCACGTTCTCTAGATACTGTGGACCAATATCATAACCAAAATCAACAGGCAGCAATCCTCTAGGCCTCCAATCTATCTCACGAGCAAACATGGTAGCCTTCCCCGCAACTTCTTGAAGCAACCAGAGGAACTCAATCGTACCATCGAATTTGATGTCTTCCTTCATCATATACATGATTACCAACTCCCTCTCAGTTATGTAGCTATCACTCCCGTATCTGGCACAGAATCCTGTGGCTAAGATCCTATGCACCATTACCAAAGCCAACGAATTAAAGTAACTGTCCTTTGTATTCCGGGGGGAATAATTTGAAACACCCTTACGCAGCGGAAAGGACCTCCACACTGCCTCTCTCTGAACCTCATCCCATTTAGGCAATGAAGAAGTAGCATGAGCTGGAAAACGTAGGATTTCCCTTATCCGATCCCGTATTCCGAATCTGAGTTTCCCAGTCATCTAAAGTGAAATTCAATGTGTTGTCCACCGGATTAAAGTTCATCGTGGTGAAGAAGGTGGCAGTCATCTCAGCATATGTAAAATCCTTCTTAGCAAGGAACGACAACCACCTGATATCGTTAAACAGTCTCTTCACCTCTGTCCAAGCCTCAAATTTCTCCATCCATGCTTCCTTAAAGAACCTAGTGGATACAATATTCCTCGTCAAATTCCTTTGAGACGGATTACCCATAGTATTCACATTTATATTGACTGAATCCAATGGTTGATGATCCATGGGGGATGAGGTAGTGGAAGGTTCGACGGCTCTAGAACGCTTAGTACGTCCCATGGTACCTGAATTAAACAAATATAGCCAAGCAAAGGACACCAATATCAATCATAATTCACTTAGACAATTTATCAAACACCTTGTGTGCATAGGCCTACGATGTGAGTTTTAGCCAAAATTCTTCAATCTACCCAACTCAAATCAATACCATCCTATAGAAGCACAACTAAGCATGATATTCTCCACATTCAACCCAAAAATTCAGATTCAGAAGTTAATTAGAGACTAGGATTCTTCAACAATTTACTAAATTCAATTTCAATTCCACTTCCTATCATTAACCCTAACTCTAGCATGCATGCTCTCTTAATATTCATCAATTCCATCCAAAATTCATCCTAACATGCAATTAATCCTAGGGTTCAATTCCTTAAATTTGAAGAATTAAATTCAAGTTCAAACTAGGAGGGGAGAGGATTAACTTACCAAGACTAAAGAGAAAAGAAAGTGAGTGCTTGCGATAGGTGGTGGGTTGCCAGAAATTTGATGAGGATTGGCCAAGGGAAGCTATTGATGCTCTACTAAGGGGGGTGTGTGTGTCTTTATAAGTTTGGGTGGGAGGAATCCAAAATTGGGGAGAAAACAGAAAAAGAAACACAAAAACGTGTTTCCTAACCCTAAATGGATCGTGACATCGCCCGAGTAATGGGCGTTACTGGGTTCAGGCCTTCCAAGTGTAACGCCCGTTACCCCTAATTGTCCCGGACGCCTGTACCTATTAACGGGCATTACCAGAAACACACTGAAGGGGTGTAACGCCCGTTACCTAAATGCCTGGGGACTCCTGCCTCAATTAACGGTCGTTACACAAAATTGCTTAAGATGGGGTAATGCCCGTTACCGCTAATTTCGCCCAAAAAATCAAGTTAGACCCAAACACATTTCAAATGGTGCTTAATCCCATTAATTAACACAAAATAACTCAGCGAATTCAATCAAACCGTAGTGCACCAATCTCGAAGACACATAACCAACTCACAACACATATTACAATAGGCGCATCAATTTATTCTCCACACAAGCAAATCAATCTCAAGCACAAACAACGCACCAAAATAAATGGACCTCAATGTTGTCATTAAAATTCAAATCACGGTCCTTGCATCCATTTCCATCGCCCAAGTCCACAAACTGCAAGTAGATAAAGGGATTAGACTCACACTAGCTCCTAAATCACATAAAACATCATGAAATTATAAGGAACCAATAGTTAAAGGAATAGAAAAACTCCCGGGATCCTTGAGTTTCGAGGGAAGCTTACGCTGAATAATAGCACTGCACTCCTCAGTAAGTGCAACCGTGGTGAAGTCGTCAGACTTCCCTATTCTAGAAACCAATTCCTTCAGAAACTTTAAGTGCTTGGGCATTTTAGCTAACGCCTCCCAACAGGGAATATTAATGTGGAGCTGCTTAAAGATACTCAAGATCTTCTCAAATTGTTTCTCTAATTTCTGCTTTTGTAATCTTTGAGGAAAAAGAACCGGTGGCACATGTTCCTTGGGTGCCACACTCACCTTTGGGTTTGAAGGGAATTCTTCCTTGTTTTTCTCTATGCTCATCTTTTCAATATCAACCACCTCCTCAACCTTTCCACAAGCAAAATCGTCAACATTAGATTATGCACGCAAGCTTGGACCTTCATACTCTCCATCGCTTCGCACAAATATGGCCTTACTCCTTAGGATTATTTTCGGTTTGATTTGGCAACATTCCTGGCCCTCTCATATTCAAGGATTGGGCAATCTGACCAATCTGAGTTTTCAAATTCTTGTTCTGATTCACCACCTGTTCTACTTGAGTTTCCAACTTTTGATATCGATCCATAGACACGGCTATGAATTTCTCAAGTACAGCTCCCATCCTTGTTTTTGTACCTGTTGAGGTTGATTTTGGGGAAAGGGATGTGGATATTGCTGTTGGCCCTGAAATTGGCCTAATTGTCTCGGTGGAAATTGTGGTCTAGGCTGAAATTGTGGTCTAGGCTAAGGTGGTGGTTGTTGGACATTCTAATTGTTAGACCAAGAAAAATGAGGATGGTTCTTCCATCCTGGGTTGTAGGTGTTCGAGTAGGCATCATTCATTGATTTGGAATTGTTTGCATAATTTACCTGCTCTTGTACCTGTTCTCCTGTATTGGTATGAGGACACATGTTAAAAGAATGTGGACCACTACAAATTTCACAAGTTACCTGAACTGGTTGGCCTAGAGTCCCAACTCCGTTCACAGAAAGTTGGTCTAATCTCTTGTTCATAGCTTCAATTTGAGCATTGATGGCGGTTAGACCATCTGGCTCTGAGACTCCTGCTGCCACCTTAATTGGGTGGGAGTGGCTCCTCTCATGCACAAACACATCATTCTGGGATATGTTATCTAACAGTTCAGTGGCTACTGCTTCAGATTTTGACAAGAACGCTCCACCAGCTGTGGCATCCATTGCCCCTCTGAAAGTTGGGGACATCCCATTGTAGAATGTCTGAATCAGTAACCAACCAGGAATACCATGATGCGGACTCTTATTCTACAAATCCTTAAATCTCTCCCAAGCCTCAAAGAGAAATTCCCCATCTAATTGTCTGAAACCTTGAATATCATTCCTGTACTTCGTGGTCTTGCTCAATGGGAAAAACTTAGCTAAGAAAGCCTGAGACAGTACCTCCCAAGTCTGGAAGGATTCATTTGGTATAGTACTCAACCATGCTTTTGTTAGGAATAGTGCCCTAGAAAGCCGATTGTATATCCGCTTTGTGCTTTTCCTTATTGTAATCACAGACAATCTTTGAATAAAATAACGAATTGAGGCAACACTTCTTTATATGCTCTTGTTTGGTATGCATTTACTTTAGCTGTGCATGTATGAGAACTCCCCTAATCCTGATGACTTTAGGACTCTACCATTTAGGTGAAATGGTTCATGAAACGAGCCCTATATCACATAAGTCATGATTAGTAAAATACTCCAAGCCGATGAGTCCTACAGACAGTGGGAGTGTCAACTTGACTCCTCTAAGGCTTGCTTGTGGGATCACGCCCTTAAGAAGGACCACCTCGTTTCATGGAGGTGCAAAGTGTATAGTTGATACGTGCGTGATACAAGAGGGTGCTTACTTTAATAAGTAAGTTCACTGAGGTGCCCCGTGTGAGAACATTCCTAAATGGGAAAGGAAGTTTCTATTTCAGGAAATGGAAACTTCCAGATTAGGAAATATCTCACTAGTCATTGATGTGATTAATTGATCCTTAGACTTGAGGTTCCTTCTCACTTTATGAGTTAACTCTGTAGTCTTAGGTATAAGCTTTAAAGGGTGTCGCCTTAGACAACTGATTCAAGGCTTATGCTGGGGCTGCACAAGTGATTCATGAAAGTGAATGAGAATCAAGAAAGGACCTACACTTGCATTTGCAAGGTGATCTCTTATTGTGTAAGTCATTCATATGCCATATGGAGTCCTTGGCCAAGGCAGTAGATCAAGACATCAAGAAAAGGGTTTCTTGGATTGAGATCAAATAGATATGAAATGCACTTAGCTTTAAGACCGGATTATTAGGGTTCTGATTATTCCCTTACCCTAGATCTTGGTTGAGAGATAGTAAGTAGGAGGATTGTATCTCACATGAATCAATGACTTAAAAGGTTCTGTCGAATCCGAACATTCCAATTCAGCTAGGGGTTAAACACCTGTTGCTAGACTATGGTCGTTTGATCTGTGGACTGATTAATTAATTAGTGAATTAATTAATTAGGGTCACTGCTAATTGAATTGAGAACCTAGAGGGTCACACACAACAACTTGGTTACATGAGTTGAGGCTTGAAAATGATTAAACGAGTTAATCGGGCCAAGAGGGTTCCACACATGTGAAGTCACACGTGTGGCTCACGTGAGTGACACGTGTCACTGTGACACGTGTCACACACGTGTGAATTTATATATATATATTAAATGATTAATTTAGTTAATTATTTAATAGACTTTGGTTTAATTTTGAATTAAAAAGAAAGTCTAATTTTGGAGAAAATAATCTAGTTAATTAATTATGAATTAATTAATTAGATAAAATAAGTTATTTATTTTATAATAAATAAAGTATAAAATTATCCAAAAATAGTTTGGATATTCTTAGCTCTCTTAAAAGTTGACTTGAAATAGAATTCAAAGTCAAAGTTGGAAAATACTTGATGATCAAGTAATAGGAGAGAGAGGGACCAAATCCTTTGTCCATTAGGACTAGGTTCGGCCGCCCCTTCCCTTTCCTATATATAGGGGAGCTCATGCTCCCCTTTAGAGCTAATTGACAATTCTTGGTTCATGTGTTGAACACCTTCCTTTCTCCAAGATTAAATTAAACCCTAGGTTAAGCCTAAACACTAACTAGAGAACTAGCATCCTTACTAGTTAGATTGTGATCAAGTTGGTGGACTTTCTCTAGAGACTTCAAGTTAGAAGTTTGAAGATTCGAGCTTTACCAAGGAGAGGGGATCAAGCCGCGTGAAGAGCGCTCTTGGGTGGCTTGAAACACTTCAAGGTCCTTTTGTTGGGAAAATTTTTTAAATTCCGCTGCTTTCTGATTCGTGTTTTCCAACAAGTGGTATCAGAGCCACCTCGTTAATCGTGTTTCTGATTCGTCTCAATTATACTGAATTTGGTAGAAATTCTTAGGCTTGATGCGATTGAGTATTTGTAATTGTTTTAGAAAGCCTGAATTACGAAACTGTATTTTTTCCTGAAAGTTTCTGAAAATTGGTTTTTATAAAATTTAATTTTGAAAAACAATTTTAGATTTGAAATTGTATAAACTGTTTTTGGATTTCTTGGATTGGTTTTGCTTTTGAACGAAAACACGAAACGAAAGCCCGGATCACGATGAACACGCGAAACCCCGCGCGCGAAGGAGTCGCGCGCGCGGGCTTCGCACGCCACCCTCCCGCAACCGCGCGGGAGGCCCTCCCGGGCACGCCTAGGCATGCCCGCCCATCATTGCCCAGGGCTGGCCGGAACAGACCGGCCAGTCTCCCGCACGCCGTCCGCCCGTCGCCGCCCAGGCCTGGCCGGGACAGACCAGCCAATCGCCCAGCACCTCCCGCACGCCTGTGCGGGAGCCTTCCGGGCGCGCCTAGGCGCGCCCGCCCAGGGCGGCCGAGACTGGCCGCCCAATGCCCGGCAGGAGCTGCGCGCTCCAGCGCGCACTCGCGCGGCCTTGGCCGCGCGTGTGCGCACACGCCGCACTTGGGACGAGCGACCCCGTTTTCGTGATCCGGCCTTTTCGTGTTTCGTGCAATCCAGTCCCAATTTTTTTTTATTTTAATTTTAAAATTTTATTTTTGAATATTTATTTTAATTTTTTTGAATAAAACTTAAAATTGGGATTTTTGAGAAATTGAAACGGTTTATATTTTGGGAAAATACATCTTGATAAAATTATTAATTTTCAGAAATTAATTGGAATTTTATTTGTTTTGGTAATTTGGGATTTATTGAAAACTTTTATAAATAAGACTCGCATCAAGTCGTGTTTTAAGCTATTAGAGCTTAAAGCGAGAATTTTAATTTATTGGTTAAATTTAAATTCTTGCAAAAGCATGTTAGGTGATCATGGGTTTAGATCTATGTATGGTTTTAATTTATGCACATGGATGGTTTAAATTGGGGTTGGAGCCCTATAGTTGCGTTTTTTCAATTGAGGTTGGAGCCTCACTTATGTGCGTACTGTTATGTGATTTATTATGTGGCTTTCCATATTACTGTTTTTGAGGCCGGGGTATGCCCCGTGTAATTGTCTAAGGCCAATATGAAGATTGAGCCTTATTACTTTATGTCTTTTTCTTTTTATTGTAATTTGAGAGTAGAGATAGGTGGTGAGGTTTTATTTTCATTTTGGAGACAATGCACCCATGGAGTAAGATGGACCACATTCAAGTAACAAGGAGGCCATAAGTGAAGACCCCTCAAAATGTTAGGGAGGGGAATCTCAATTGTTAAATGTAATAGAGATAGGGCTCGTATTTTGTTACCGCTTTCCCTTATGTGATTTGAACTGTTTATGTGGCATGTATGTTAGAACTTGTGATTGTGGAGTGGCTCCCACATATCACGCATAAGATAGGTAGAACCCATGATCATTACATGTTAGTATCATGCTAGGACATGTTATCTGTTTATGTGCTTGTTTGAAATGCATTTAAGTGTACTTGCATTAATCAAGACTAATAAAATTGGATAACATATATGTTGGTGAGGTCGAACCGGACAACTCTCCGGTTGATTCGAAAATTCCCATTAAATAGTAAGCTAATTTCGAACAAATAGGTGTTTAATTCGAGATGCAAATTTTGAATTGAATTCCTAGCATTCCATCAATAGGTTTTAAGTTTAGTAAGTAAAACTAGTTATTGTCCGTGAGTCGTGGGATAGCTAGTGGAGCTTATTAGTTCTTAGTTACCTAATTAATCATTTTAAATGGTCAATATTTCGTGGTCAATTTTAGCAAGGGCGATGTCCGCGAGTCGTGGGTCGTTCGAACTAAGTTTTGGTCATGATCTTATGATTGATGGGTCTAGCTTAACGCCTAAGTAAATATGGATGTCGCACGAGTCGTGGGTCCATATTGAAAGATAGGTGATGCAAAAAACAATTACTAAGAGTTCTAAAGGTGTTAGAATTGGTAAGTTGTACCTACCTAGGGTTCTTACTTAGAATGTCCGCGAGTCGTGGGTTCGAGGTAAAATGCCTAGGATCTTAGTACCCATTGGGAAACGTGTTCCTCTTAGATCTTTGGGAATTCTAGATCTTTGAAAGACAGTGGGAGCTACATTAGATTAAAGACCTTATCTTTTGTATATCGTTATAATTCAGCATGCTCATTAGTTCTCTGTTTTACCATTTAGGTCGTAGATTCTGTGATTCTCTACGTGTTTTGAAATGGCAACCAAAAACCCTCTTGTATCGATCCTCGAGTCAAACAAGTTGA
This sequence comes from Lantana camara, assembly GCA_037501455.1. Classification (NCBI taxonomy): domain Eukaryota; kingdom Viridiplantae; phylum Streptophyta; class Magnoliopsida; order Lamiales; family Verbenaceae; genus Lantana; species Lantana camara. Next base: position 22,154,838 of record CM074860.1, read on the forward strand.
CTGGTCCCAACTATTCTGATTGGCTGAGGAATCTAAAAATCATTTTAGATTCTGAGAAGAGAACTTATGTTCTCTTCGAAGGGGAGCCTAGTCCTGAAGGGGAGGCTCCCACTCGGGCCGAGCGGGATGCGATTCAGAAGTGGAAGGATGATAATCTCCAAGCCCGTTGCCTTATGTTGGCTAACATGTCTCCGGACTTGCAAAGGCAACATGAGGCCATGGAATTTGCTTGGGAGATTTACGACCACTTAGAGCAACTTTACCGCCCTCATGAACGTGTTACAAGGTATAACACTTCAAAGGAATTGTTCCACTTGAGAATGAGGGAAGGTTCAAGTGTCCATGAATATGGACTCAAGTTTCTTGCCCTTACTGAGAAACTTGCTTCCATGGACATGCCACTGAAAGATGAGCTTTCAGTGGATTTGTTGCTAGCTTCGCTCCCACCATCATTCAACCCATTTGTCCTTAACTTCAACATGAATCATGCTGGTGCTACCGTAGCTGAGCTGATTAGTCAGCTTGTGACTGCTGAAAGCACGATCAAGAAGGACAATAAGGTTTTGATGGTGAATGCTCCATCTTCCTCTTCTGGGCCTTCTAAAGGTAAGGGCAAGAAAGCCCAAAAGAAGAAGAAGAAACCCCTTAGGCCCACTGGTGGCATTTCGAAGGGGAAGGCCCAAAAGAAGAAGCGTGATCAGAAAGAGGATGTTTGCTTCCATTGTGGCAGAGCGGGACATTGGAGGAGAAACTGCCCAGCGTACAAGGCTACTCTAAAGAAAGGTATCTTTCTCGTTGAAGTAAATCTTTCTATTAATTCTAGTTCTTGGGTACTTGATACCGGTTGTGGAACTCATATCTGTAATGATGTACAGATGCTAAGTGATGTTCAACAACTAAAAGAAGGAGAATGTGTCTTGAAGATCGGCGATGGCTCAAACGTTGAAGCTCGAGCTTTAGGCACAATTAGATTAGATTTAGGTAGTTTTGAGTTAGTATTAAATAAAGTCCTTTATGTACTGAGCATTATTCGTAATATAATTTCAGTTCCAATATTAGATTGTGAAGGTTATGAAACTTATATTAAGAATGGTAAATATTTTATCAAACGGAACAACTCTTCCGTTCATATCAGTACTCTAAGTAATGGACTTTACCTAACTCAAAATATCAATCTTATGAATATACAACGAGAAACGAAGCGTAAGAGAGATGACAAAGTTTCAGCTCCCTTATGGCACGCTAGATTAGGACACATTTCCAATAACAGAATTAGCAAGATAAACACTTTAGGATCATTCTCTGAAAATGATCTTAAAGAGTTAACTTCTTGCGAATCCTGTCTCAAAGGAAAAATGTCCAAAGTCCCTTTTAAGGGAACTGTGGAACGTGCCACTGAGGTTTTGGATTTGATCCATACTGATGTTTGTGGACCGCTTAGTGTAAGCACTAGAAGCAATTATCAGTATTTCATAACCTTTACTGATGACTTTAGTCGGTATGGTTATGTATACTTAATGAAGTATAAATCTGAAGCTTTTGAGAAATTCTTAGAATTTCAAAAGGAGGTTGAGAACCAAACTGGTCACAAGATCAAAGCACTTCGATCTGATCGAGGAGGCGAGTATCTTAGTGAAGAATTCCTTAATCATCTCAAGGATAATGGGATTATCTCTCAGTGGACTCCTCCGGGAACTCCTCAGTTTAATGGAGTTTCTGAGAGAAGGAATCGAACCCTACTTGATATGGTTCGTTCCATGATGAGTTTCACTGACTTACCACCTTCTTTCTGGGGTTATGCCCTAGAAAGTGCAGCAAAGATTTTGAATCTAGTTCCCTCTAAGTCAGTCCCTAAAACGCCCTATGAAATGTGGCATGGTAAAATCCCTAGTTATTCTTACTTAAGAATTTGGGGTTGTCCTGCTTACGTGAAGAGGACAGTGGGAGATAAGTTAGAATCTCGTTCTAACTTATGCTACTTTGTAGGTTATCCTAAGGAATCCATAGGATACTACTTCTATGATCAATCTGAGCAAAAGGTGTTTGTTTCCAGAAATGCTACTTTTCTGGAGGAACCGTTCCTTAAAGAAAAGCAAGGCAAGATCATAGAATTAGAAGAAGTACAAAGTGACCCCATACCACCCACTGAAGAAACGTCCCACTCTGATCAACCACAACCAATCACGAATTTCGATACACATGAAAATCCTCCTCTAAGGCGTTCTGAACGCAATCCTAGACAGCCGGAGAGATGGTATGGATTCTTCCATGAAATCTCTCAAAAGGATAATGATCCTTCAACATATGAGGAGGCACTTTCAGATTCTGAGTCTGAACAGTGGATAGAAGCCATGAAATCCGAAATGGATTCCATGAACTCCAACCAAGTTTGGACCTTGGTAGATTTGCCTGATGGGGTCAAACCCATAGGTTGCAAATGGATCTTTAAGAGAAAGCTTGGAGTTGATGGAAGCATTGCAGCCTACAAAGCAAGACTGGTTGCAAAAGGATTCACTCAGAGACCCGGCGTGGACTTTGACTAAACCTTTTCACCAGTTGCAATGCAAAAGTCTATTCGGATCATGCTTGCCATTGCTGCATATTATGACTATGAGATATGGCAAATGGATGTGAAAACTGCCTTTCTCAATGGTGACATTGACAAAGACATTTATATGGAGCAACCCATAGGTTTCACATTCAGTGGGAGTGAGCAAAAGGTTTGCAAACTCCAAAGATCAATCTATGGATTGAAACAGGCTTCTAGGAATTGGAACATTCGATTTGATGAATCGGTCAAAGCGTTTGGCTTCATCCAAATTTCGATTGAATCATGTGTGTATAGAAAGGAATTGGAGACCTCAGTGCAATTCTTAGTACTTTATGTTGATGACATCCTTCTTATTGGGAATTCGAAGGATGACATGAAAGTGACTAAGTTATGGTTATCGAACCAATTCGAGATGAAAGATCTTGGTGATGCGTCCTATATCCTTGGAATTAAAATCTATAGAGATAGATCTAGAAGGTTAATAGGACTATCACAGTCGATGTACATTGACAAAGTATTGAAGAGATTCAATATGGAGTCAGCAAAGGTTAAGAACCTTCCTATGAGTGTAGGAACATGTCTTTCAAAGAAGATGTGTCCTAAGACTAACCTTGAGAAGGAAAGAATGACTCATACACCTTATGCATCAGCAATAGGTAGCATAATGTATGCAATGTTATGTACTCGACCGGATGTGCCTTATGCACTTAGTGTGACAAGTCGTTTCCAATCTGACCCTGGAGATGGTCACTGGGCTGCCGTGAAGAATATTCTTAAGTACTTGAAGAGTACTAAAGATTTATTCTTAGTTTACGGAGGTCAGAAAGATCTTACTGTCGAAGGATACTGCGATGCAAGCTTTGCATCTGACTTAGATGATTTTAAGTCAATGTCTGGATACATTTTCTGCCTAAACGGCGGAGCAGTGAGTTGGAAGAGTTCCAAGCAAACAACCACTGCAGATTCGACCACTGAGGCCGAATACTTAGCTGCAAATGATGCAGTTAAGGAAGGTGTTTGGATTAGAAACTTCATTCAAGAGTTGAATGTTGTTCCTAGCATGAAAGACCCCATTACTGTGTTTTGTGACAACATTGGGGCGGTTGCTCAAGCAAGAGAACCAAGATCTCACCAACGGACCAAGCACATTATGAGGAAGTATCACCTAATCCGTGATATTATCAAAAGAGGAGATGTGCAAATTGAGAGGGTCACATCAGCAGAGAACGTGGCAGATCCACTTACTAAACCCCTTAGTCGAGAAGCTTTCCAAGGTCATCTTCAGAAGATGGGACTTAGAGTAGCTTTAGAATGGCTTTGACGGGCAAGTGGGAGATTGTTAGGAATAGTGCCCTAGAAAGCCGATTGTATATCCGCTTTGTGCTTTTCCTTATTGTAATCACAGACAATCTTTGAATAAAATAACGAATTGAGGCAACACTTCTTTATATGCTCTTGTTTGGTATGCGTTTACTTTAGCTGTGCATGTATGAGAACTCCCCTAATCCTGATGACTTTAGGACTCTACCATTTAGGTGAAATGGTTCATGAAACAAGCCCTATATCACATAAGTCATGATTAGTAAAATACTCCAAGCCGATGAGTCCTACAGACAGTGGGAGTGTCAACTTGACTCCTCTAAGGCTTGCTTGTGGGATCACGCCCTTAAGAAGGACCACCTTGTTTCATGGAGGTGCAAAGTGTATAGTTGATACGTGCGTGATACATGAGGGTGCTTACTTTAATAAGTAAGTTCACTGAGGTGCCCCGTGTGAGAACATTCCTAAATGGGAAAGGAAGTTTCTATTTCAGGAAATGGAAACTTCCAGATTAGGAAATATCTCACGAGTCATTGATGTGATTAATTGATCCTTAGACTTGAGGTTCCTTCTCACTTTATGAGTTAACTCTGTAGTCTTAGGTATAAGCTTTAAAGGGTGTCGCCTTAGACAACTGATTCAAGGCTTATGCTGGGGCTGCACAAGTGATTCATGAAAGTGAATGAGAATCAAGAAAGGACCTACACTTGCATTTGCAAGGTGATCTCTTATTGTGTAAGTCATTCATATGCCATATGGAGTCCTTGGCCAAGGCAGTAGATCAAGACATCAAGAAAAGGGTTTCTTGGATTGAGATCAAATGGATATGAAATGCACTTAGCTTTAAGACCGGATTATTAGGGTTCTGATTATTCCCTTACCCTAGATCTTGGTTGAGAGATAGTAAGTAGGAGGATTGTATCTCACATGAATCAATGACTTAAAAGGTTCTGTCGAATCCGAACATTCCAATTCAGCTAGGGGTTAAACACCTGTTGCTAGACTATGGTCGTTTGATCTGTGGACTGATTAATTAATTAGTGAATTAATTAATTAGGGTCACTACTAATTGAATTGAGAACCTAGAGGGTCACACACAACAACTTGGTTACATGAGTTGAGGCTTGAAAATGATTAAACGAGTTAATCGGGCCAAGAGGGTTCCACACGTGTGAAGTCACACGTGTGGCTCACGTGAGTGACACGTGTCACTGTGACACGTGTCACACACGTGTGAATTTATATATATATATTAAATGATTAATTTAGTTAATTATTTAATAGACTTTGGTTTAATTTTGAATTAAAAAGAAAGTCTAATTTTGGAGAAAATAATCTAGTTAATTAATTATGAATTAATTAATTAGATAAAATAAGTTATTTATTTTATAATAAATAAAGTATAAAATTATCCAAAAATAGTTTGGATATTCTTAGCTCTCTTAAAAGTTGACTTGAAATAGAATTCAAAGTCAAAGTTGGAAAATACTTGATGATCAAGTAATAGGAGAGAGAGGGACCAAATCCTTTGTCCATTAGGACTAGGTTCGGCCGCCCCTTCCCTTTCCTATATATAGGGGAGCTCATGCTCCCCTTTAGAGCTAATTGACAATTCTTGGTTCATGTGTTGAACACCTTCCTTTCTCCAAGATTAAATTAAACCCTAGGTTAAGCCTAAACACTAACTAGAGAACTAGCATCCTTACTAGTTAGATTGTGATCAAGTTGGTGGACTTTCTCTAGAGACTTCAAGTTAGAAGTTTGAAGATTCGAGCTTTACCAAGGAGAGGGGATCAAGCCGCGTGAAGAGCGCTCTTGGGTGGCTTGAAACACTTCAAGGTCCTTTTGTTGGGAAAATTTTTTAAATTCCGCTGCTTTCTGATTCGTGTTTTCCAACAGCTTTCGCTCGTTCCCTTAATGAAAAAGGGAAAATCCTTACTCGTATAGTATCGGTGGTGACATTGTGGATCTTGAAGGTGTCCCACACTTTGAGAAAGAACTCAAGATGTGATGTCGGATCCTCCAATGATAGTCCTGAAAATGGATTGTTTTGCAGCAAATTGATTATAGCTGGTTTGATCTCAAAATTATTTGCTGCAATCGGGAGGCGGGCTGCGGTTTGAATTACCCTCGCATTCGGCACATTGTAATCTCTTATTACCGGTGTTGGTGGATCTTGAGGTGGATCAGCCATCGGTATGATAGTTGATTTCTTATCTTTCTACGCTTCCTCCTAATAGCACTAAGTGTTCTCTTGATCTCCGGATCGTAGGGTACTAGTTCCGGATCTTGAGATCGTCGCATGCACCGTGAACCTGCACAAAGGAAAAGAAAGTCCTTAGCTCAATTCCACAATGATAGCAAACTATGAACACAAAGTAAGTAATGGTCTAAAGCACTAGATCAAAATATTTAAGCAATATTGATTTAAAACGCCTTCCCCGACAACGGTGCCAAAAACTTGTGATTTTAAGTTAAACCAATCGTGCAAGTGTACACTTAAGATATACGCGTTGCACAATAGGATCGTACCCACAGGGAAGGGAAATCAATCACCACTCAATATCCTTTTCTAATCTAAAGACCGAACGAATTCAAGTTGTTTATTAATCTACTAAAATAGAATTGAAATTATTAACTAGAATAAAGCACAATTAACCGAGCTAAACACGCGTGAATTAACTCAATAAACTAATTAGGCTGGGGAGTAATAATTCATACATTCAAGATTCAGTATAATACTCGTCTGACAAGCGTAAATCTACAACCTAGTCACTTATGTTTGTATTATCCTCTCTCGAGGTATAACCAAGTGCTCAATTAAGCTCAACGTTGCTCTAGCAATCATCAATAATTAATTAAACCATATGATCAAGACTAGTGCAAATCTAGTTCTAGCGGCTTGACATGGAATAAGATTTACCGTTGTGTAGACGAAGAACCAAATCTCTTTGCAATCTTAACATCTACTAGTTATGAAAACTATCTCAATTACCCTCAATCTCTCGATTCTCCGGTAATTCTAGATTATGCTAAGGGTGATCAGGCCGTCGCACTTCAATTCAAATCAGTTTTCAAACTAAGAATTAGCACATGTCATTCAAGCATTACATCAAACACTTATCATGCAATCATCATTCTTCTCCTAGCCCTAGGGGTTTAGCTACTCATACTTAACTCAAAACTCATAAAAATAAAGTAAATTGCATTGAATAAGTTCATGTTCATCAAATCAAAACAAAGTCTCATAAACACAGCTCTAAGCATTCAATAAAATCTGAAAAATAAATCTAACATGTAAAAACGAATTAAACTAAACTTAGAGGAATTAGTTTGATAATTAAAGCAATAAATAAAATCAAAAAACTAAAATTTTTTAAGAACTCGATCCTTTCATCTTCTCGAAATTTTCTGAACACACTTCAAAAAAGCTATGTGTCTTCCTCTCTTCAAAACTAGGTCACCAACGGAAAAAGAAGCCCCCCCAAAAAGACTCCAAAACGAATATAAATAGCTGCTCAAAATCTGCTCGCATCCCTAGGTAACGGGTGTTACCATTGTTAGCACAAGTACCATTAACTCCCATTACTAGCATGAAATCGTATTTACGCTTTTATAAGTGGTAACGGGCCAAAGAATCCCTCCTACTTCCTGTTACCCCTCTTGCGCCAAAGAATCCCTCCTTCTGCCTGTTACCCCTCTTGCGCCAAAGAATCCCTCCTACTGCCTCTGGTAGCGGGCGTTACCAGAGTTGTACTGCCAGGGAGTAACGGGCGTTACTCCACTACTTCGCCAAAGGTAATGCTCTTGTGTCCGTTAACGGGGGTTAACGAAGATGTACGTCCAAGGGGTAACTGGAGTTACTCCTTATTTCTCCAAAATTGTGTGAATTCGCTTCGTTTCGCTATTTTTTATCTCCAACTTCTCAAACACCTAAATGGAGCAAAATAAACACATAAACGCATCAAATAGCACAAAAATATATTCTAATCAACGCTTAAATCCATGCGAATTCTACACTCAACAGTAAGCAATACAAGTCTGCTTAACATTCCCCAATTAACGATTGCTCTTTCTAAAGTAAGCACGTATTCTGATGTCAAACATCTAGAATGCAAATCAGATTGTAAATCCGAATCTATTTACTCTATTGAAATGAGCTCACCACTGTTGTAGACAAGCATATAATCTCAAGTCCTTCTCAAGTACTCCAATATATGCTTTCACTACTACCCAGTGTCAGATTCTAGGGTTTGACTAATATCTGCTGAGTTGGACCTATTTCATAATAGACAGCTGGCCTTGTACATAATATGACATACATAAAGCTTCCACTACGGAACTCTTAATCATGTCTTCTATCTCTTCGGTTGTCTCAGGACACTGATCCTGAGATAGATAAATTCCATATCTAAAAAGGTAATGAACTTTTCTTGGAATTTGTCAAATTATACCTTACCAGCATCTTATCTATATATGCTGCAAGTGATAAACCAATCATTTTATTCTTATGATCACAGCAAAAGTTTGATCTTTAGAATATCATTTGGCATCACCTAGGTCTTTTCTTATCAAAATGATTTGACAACGGAATCTTGACTACTAACAAAATTCTTGCATCATTCCCAATGAGCAGAATATTGTTTACGTATAAAATGAAAATGTTACGACATTATCATGATGTTATTTTGTACTCATGATTCATCAGGCAATTACATAAATCCAAAGAATTTAGATTGCCTCTTTAATTCAGATGTTTCATGATCTAGACGTTTGCTTAAGATAATAAATCGATCTATTAAGCTTACATCATATGCACCTGATTTTTGGCTGTAAAGCCTTCAGGTTGTACCATGTATCTCTTCTTCTTGAAGTTGCCCATTCAAGAACATAGTCTTTACATCTATTTATCTAATCTTATAAATATAATGAGATAAAATGGAGAGGATAATGGACTTAAGCATTGCTATAGGCAAGAAGACCTCATAAATGGTTTCTTCTTTCTGGGTAAAATCCCTTGCCATAAGTTTTGCTCTAAAGTCTCTACTTTTGTCCATTCCTCCTTTTATCGTCTTGTAGAACCCAATTGCATGTAATGGGTTTAATGCCTTCAGGCGCCTCTACAAGTTCAAGACTTTGTTAGAATACAGAGATTCTAACTTAGATTCCATGGCTTTTGACCAAATCGTCAGCTTCTTATCTTTTACATCTTCATTACACATGGCAGGATCAGATACATTAGATTCAACCACTTGGGTTAATCTTAGGTATCTTGTCAGGTGTCCTGACAATCCTCCCACTACAATGATGCTCTCGTATACACATCTCCACACCAAATGTTGTATTTGGTACATGACATGTATCTAACACATTTTCAGTTATCACGGGTTTATGGAAATTAGTATCAAATACTGCTATTTTCTTTTAACACTATTTTGCTTCCACCCTATGTGGTTATTTATGTAATCATCTTTGAAATATTCACAAACATCTTTTGTGATTTCTCAAATTACAAAATGTACCTCCTCTTGTTCTTCTAGGATAACCTTGGAACAAGTAAACCTTTGTTCTTTATTCTAACTCATCAAGATCCATCCTTAACACGTGGGCCGGTCTACCTCAAATCCGAAGATAAGAGATACAGGGTTTTCACCCTAGCTACAGATCCATCAGTGTTTTAGGAACTGATTTAGCTAGAACTAGGTTTAGTGTGTTTTGTCATTTTTGAGAACAAGACTCCAAAACAAACTTCATAGGGTAGCATGACTCTTTATGAACCTTACCATCATTATCAAAGTTCTATTTCTCCTTTCTGCAATACATCCTTGCTAAGACGTATCTCATACAGATAGTTGAGATCTAATCCCATTTGCATAGAGAAATCCTATTCAACTCTGAGCATAGATACTTATCACCACTTCGATCTAATCGAAGTGCCTTGACACGTTCTCTAATTTGACTCTTTGACTTTAGTCTTATATTCTTTGAACTTTTCAAAATACGGACTTAAGTCTCATCAAATAAACATATTTGTATCTAGAGTAATCATCCAGATGAATGTTGAAATATCCAAAACTTCTTCTTGCTAGAACATTCATAGGATCACATATCCGTATGAACTAACACAAGCAACTTCATGGCTTAAATACCTTTTTGTCTTAAAAGGACTTTCTTGGTCATTTTACTTTTCTAAACAGGATTCGCAGACTGACAACTGTCAAACTCAACAATTAGTCTTTGGATCCTATTCAGATTAAATTGACCAATACGTAGTTGCCACTTGCATACCTCGCTAGGCATGGAAGTTTTTCCTTTAGATGGCAAGTCAAGCTTATTAGTGTTAATCTTAAAATTAGGGTTTTTATTGGGATATAAAAGACCATATTTTATCATGCTAGAGCAAATAAACCTTTTATTTTGTTTAATGGTAAACCTTTATTCAAAATAAATTGTTAATCCATTAATTATCAAATAACTCACAGAAATCGAATTTCTATTTATACGGCACGTATTATTATAAAACCCTATAGAAAAAATACAACTCATAGTCTTTATTGTTAATACAAGTACACTCATATTATGCCCGAGTAGTAGTTGTGTGTTAGCAGTTTTTCAAACTCATGGTCAGTTTGAATCTTTGCAACGAATTGCACATATTATTAGTTGACCTTGAATCCACACACCAGGAGTCTGGTGAATTTCCAACTAAACATACTTTCAACGAGTGAGATATCTTCATATCTTATCTAAACGGCGTAGCAAACAGACAGACTAAGTATTTTGGACATTTTCTTTTTCAATACTCGTTACCACCGAAATAAAACACTTTCCCATTGTCGGATTTGACTTTCTATTTCTGAACCTTAGATTGGGAAGTTTTCCTTTTTTTTTCCACTTACTGGCTTTTGAGGCCGAGGATATTGATGTCTGATTTAAGAGAATTTTTCCCTTAGTCTATATCACCCTTTTTGCCATATTGAGGTTGTTCATTGGTTCAGGTTAGGTTTAAAAAAATTATTTAAAAATAATCTTTAACTTTCAAACGACTTAGGCAGAGAGTATAGGATCGTATCCCATCTGTTATGATTGTCTCTTTAAGCACAGAGGCTTTCAATCTTGTTCAGATTAGTTATCATATTCATAATATGATTCTGAACCAGTGATCCTTCAAACATCGTCAACTAACAACCTTTTCTATTGGCCCCGTACCTTTGTACGATTTTGTCTTCAAAACATGTTCTTATCAGCAGACATCTCATGCATCTGATGCTTAAGAACATCTAAAACAGATGTCAGGATATTAGACTAGCCAGATCATCACACTTGATCCATTTGGAATAAGCGTCTTTCTAATCCTGACTGGTTGTAGTTTTTGGAATTTTCGGATAAGGTTCAGTGAGTACGTAAACTTTCGTGTCTTAACATGATGTCAAGATTCATTTCCTAGTCCCCTTACTAGCCTATTTCCTTATAGACATATAGTTTGGAGTGGGCTAAGAGAGATCGTTATTTTAAAACTGAAAATAAATAAAATTATGAAGTTATGATTTTGTATTTCACTTTCTTTTGCGTCTAACCAATAAATGAAATCCACGTAAGCATTTTGATTTACGCAATGGTGAGTTAACTAACCGCGGTTGACTCACCGGAGGCTAGGTCGAAAACCGCTTAGAAAAGCAGGAACTATTCTTAATTAAGATGTTATCTAGGTAACTCTTAACAAACAATGTTAATCCACTACGTCAACCCTTGGCCTCTAAGTAAATGTAACAGAGCTTCGAAGGAAGGTTAATACATTACTTAGTCAAGTATGCACCATTACCTAGAAGTCCGTACGAGTAGGTCAAGACACTCTATGGAGGCGTGGTCAAGCTGACTTTCCCGTATTTCATTCTATCCGAAGAAGTCTAATCTTGTATACCGCGAATGCATACCCGCTGAAGGGAATAGTATATATCCACTATACTATAGACCGGTAATGGAGGCCGTGAGAATCCAACTCTTTTCATCTCTTTCCCACTTGAATTTTTAGAAAGTGTGGATTATTTTATTGATTATCATATAATCACTTTTGGCGTCTTATTGTCGGAAGTGATTAGTCTTATTAATACGCTCCCACTAGGATTACTAAATCATATTTAAAATCCCAATAATAATATTTTAAGGCAATTTAATAACTACTTATTAATTAGGCCGAAAAATATTAGTCCAATTATGCATTACGTCTAATCTCTATTAAATATTACTTATCTAATCACATTAAATAAAATATACATAATTGAAAATAGCATAATATCTCATATTATCATGATCATGCCATAAAATAAAACAATTACGCATGCTTTCATATAATTATCACATAATTATCATGCTTAAAATAAATGGCATAAAGTAAACATGTTATAAATAAATTATCTCATAATTTAAATCATGTTTACTGATTCGGTAATTTTTCAGGAAAAACAATTAAATTGTTTCCCAAAGAAATACCATTCCAAGTAAATTCCCAGGAAATATTGGAGGGGTCACAACGGTCCCACTTAAAAACCAGTCTCCTTTGATAGAATTTACGTGCACAGTAGCAGATTTAAAATTATGCATTGCATGCATCATATCAATGCATGAATATATCTAGAGCACGGATCTGATAACAGTTGTTGGGTGGTGGGCCCAAAACAGTAGCGGTACAGGACCGTATTTCAAAATTTTGTTTATAATGCAAGTATTAAAATATTTCTAAAACATTTTAATACAAAGCTGAAGACTAGTTGGATCTACTTAAGTATATACATACAATTGATAATAAATTTTAAATCACTTAACCAGATAAATATCTAACATGCAATTAACACTTAAGAGCATATAATTTATCATTCTTAAAATAATATAACTGTAAAATATTACCGTACTCCAAATATAGCTATCTAACGGTATTTTTCCAGCTCATTTCCCTTTCGTGAGATCGGCAGAGCTTCCCCGCAATATCCCCGGAGAAACCCTCGGAGTGTGAGCTCCGAAAGTATTTCTCTAAATACTAGAGAAAATAAAACTTTGAACTAGAAAACCCCTTTTCAGGGTTTAATCTCCCGAAATTAAGTGTTTTATTTATTAAATATATAAACACCTAATTAAAATTAATTCTAAAATAATTAGGAATTAACTAGGAGAAAAAGGGACTTGGTTTCAAAGATAGAACTCCGCCAAAACCATCCCTAAACTTGTGAGAAAAAATGAGGACCCAATACCCCTATTTATAGGTAAAAAGTTGAGGGTAAAATGGTAATTTTACATCCCCATTTGCGTGTGCAACTTGGATGAAAAATCTAAAGTGACTAAGTTGAAGCTCTCATCACCACGAGTCCAACGCCACCGAGAACGCGCCGATCGGACTCCTCACGTGCACTCACACGCCGCCTAAAGGCGTCGCGTGTGCAGCACACCCGGCTCTAGGGTTACTGGACCAAGTCCGGTCCAACTGAACCCGGTCCGGACCCGGTTCAGTCCGATTCATGGCCCTAGCGCTGTCACGTGTCTGGTCCGGTCCATCCGGACCCGGTTTGATCCGACCCTATCCGTTTTCGACCCGACCCGTTGACCGGCCCGATCCAGATCTAATCTGGACTATTCGTGGCGATGTCGTGGCGCGATCTGCGCCGTAGGCATGGCGTGCCACTTACGCCCAATCAGCGCCACCTGACGCCTGTCCGCTGACGTGGCATGCCACGTCAACTGCCACGTCACCATCATCAGTTTATTTTATTTTTTTTTTTTGATGAAAAATTTTATTTTCTCCAAAATAAAATTTCAGGCATTTCCAACTCTTTGGAACTTTGATTTATTTTCTTAAAATAAATCCCTTGGCTATTTTCAAACACTTTGAAAATTTATTTCTTTCTCTTCTTTTAATATTTTCTCTTCGGGTTTTCAATTGGGCTTGCAGGGGGACCTGCAGGACTAATTAATTTTAGCTCCAAACGGGTTAATATATTATCATTTCATGATAGTAATTAATTATCGTTTAACAATATTTAATTCCACTAAATAAATATTGTTGCACTCTAAAATTAATTAAATTATTCACGAATATCTCGATCTAGAATAATTTCGCATTTCACTCCTCCGTGTAGATATCCATGAAAAATAAATTGTAACTACTATCATTCATTTTTCATCTCTAATCTGAAATTTATTTATTCACCTTAAATTCAAATTCTCTGTATGTGAAACACATTCATCATATAACTTCGGTGACGTATCACGCGAAATGCTTTGGCCAAAGTCTTAATTCGAACTTTTGCAAATCTATTTCAGGGATATCTTTTACCTTCCAGCAAGGCCACAGATTCCTTGATCAATATAACTCTTTAGCAAATTTCATGTTGTCACCGAACGTAAAAAGTATTTGTGCCACCGTTACCGAGACCTCACTTCGAGTATATTACAGTGACTAACACTACATGCCTAAAGCTAAAATATTATCAGGATTAAGAGTACAATGCTTTCTGAGATTTTATTCATCTTAGATAGCAGTATAAAATGAATAATCTCAGTGGTCCAGTTCGATGTTTCCAATCCTATTGAAAATAATCAACGTGTTATAATCGGAATCACCATTCCCTATGACGAAAGACTAATCATCTTATATAACCACGTTATAGTCTTGATAAGAACATATTCTTATATGACCGGTTTCACCATTCCCTAAAAATTCAATTTGTTGAATTTATAGCGAGTTGTGAGTATTTCACATATTGATAATTAATGGCGTGTGGTGGTATTCTTATATGAAATGTGTTTCATAGGAAAAGACTTTGAATACCGAAATCACGTGTCATATGTGTATTCTTATAATTAATTCAACAAATTGAATTTTTAGGGCACTATTCCCAACAGTGTCTTCCAGTTGTGCACCACAAATACAGGCCTATATACATGGTCTCCATTCCCAGGATGTTCCCAAGACCACCAGGGAAGCGCAGGAAAACCCTCTATGGAGACAGGCAATGGAAGAAGAGATTAGAGCTCTTGCCAAAAGCGATACATGGGAATGCAAATGGGTCTATAGTATCAAGTACAAGATGAACGGTTCAATCGAAAGGTACAAAACCAGGTTGGTGGCCAAAGGATACTCTCAGACTTATGGGATCGATTACACAAAAACCTTCTCACCTGTGGCAAAAGTTGACACTATCCAAATCGTTTTATCCATAGCCGCCAACTATGAATAGCCTCTACACCAATTCGACATTAAGAACGCATTCCTGAATGGTGACCTAGAAGAGGAAGTTTACATGGACCTCCTACCCGGATTTGAGGACCACAGGAATCGGCCCATGGTGTGCAGATTGAGACGGTCTCTTTATTGGCTCAAGCAGTCACCGAGAGCCTGGTTTGGGAAGTTCACTCTAGCTATGAAGAAATACGGATATAACCAGAGTAACTCAGATCACTCCCTGTTTATAAAAAGGAAGGATCATCTCATAACCCTATTGGTTATATATATCGACGATATGGTAATAACTGGGAACGACACTGAGGAGATAACCAACCTTCAAAAGAACATATCACGGGAGTTCGAAATGAAAGACCTGTGAGGACTGAGATACTTCCTTAGCATCGAAGTGATGAGATCAGACAGAGGCATCTTCATCTCACAGGAGAAGTATATACTTAATCTCCTGGCAAAAGTTAGACTACTAGATTGTAAACCAACTGAAACTCTGATGGCTCAGAACCACCAGTTGGGGATCTTTCCGGATCAAACGCAGACTGATAGAGAAAAATACCAGAGATTGGTAGGGAAACTAATCTGCTTGGCTCATACTAGGCCAGATATCGCCTATGTTGTTGGAATAGTGAGTCAGTTCATGCACAACCCGTGCAAGAAGCACATGGAGGCGCTCCCCCAGGAAAGGGACTTATGTTTGCCAAGAATGGGCACACTCGAGTCACAGCCTATACTGATACTGACTGGGTTGGAAGCATCATAGACAAAAGGTCCACTTCCGGATACTTTACCTTGGGGGAGGTAACTTGGTCACCTGGAGGAGTAAGAAAGACAAAAGGTGGTGGCACTCTCCAGTGCTGAGGTGAAATTCCGAGGAATAGCTCGAGGGATCACTAAAGTCTTATGGATTCGAAAACTTCTTAGCGAGAATGGTTTTCCTCCAGAAGAGAGCATTGACTTATACTATGATAACAAGGCAGCAATTAGCATCTCTCGCAATCCAGTACAACAGGATAGGACAAAACACATGGAAATCGACCGTCACATCATTAAGGAGAGGATCGAGTCCGGGATAGTTAACTTCCATTTGTAAAATTCGAGGACCAGCTCGCAGATATCCTAACCAAAGCAGTAAACAGCTAGAATTTCCACTCGTCATTGTCCAAGTTGAATATGTCTTGACCCCTATGATCCAACTTGAGAGGAAGTGTTAGAGGATCCCGATATCTTGGGAAAAGATTTCCCTTCCTTGTATAAGCTATAATTTAGGCGCAGGTTTAGGAACTGTATCCTATTTGTCTTGTAATTACTGTATGTAGAATACCATAACAGAAATTGAATGAAAAGAAAAATGGTCTCCTCCAACCCAACCTCCGTTTCTTTATACTCTCTGACATCTTCATCCAATAGCTGCTCAACTACGGCTCAAATCTTCGTCACCAAATCCCTATGATTCTTCAGGCGTAGCAGAAATTTGAAGAAAACAAGAATGAGTTTAGAGCAAGGTGCAAAAAAAGAGAGATTTGAGGGTTTTTTTTTCACTTATATCACTTGATTTTTCAGAAAAAAAACTTAATAAATTGGTTGAGAGTAGCAGAAAGTTATTAGACTAGGATTAAATTTCAATTTTAGAAGTCAAAGAGGAAAAAGAGGCTCATCACATTTTTAAACAATCAAAAACACACGAGGCGGTGAGCCAATTTGTAATTTCATCGTGTTTTTAATGTAATTTCATTTTATACAAGGTTTTCTTTATTTCATTTGAAAAGCATAAGGTTCTGGATGCCTTAAACTCATTTCTAAAGTATATCTTACTCTAGTCTTAACAAACATATCCTTTCTATTAACGTAAGTTAGGGTTTAATAATAACGCGGTTGCAAAAAATAATACTTTGTCCAAAATGTCATTTGAGCTTACTTATAAAATGGGAATATTGCAAAAATGGTATACCAACTACACCCTTTCAGTAAAGTTGGTACAATAACCTTTCCGGTGATAAAATTACCCCGCAACTCACAAAAAGTTGCAATTTAATGTATTTTTTCGCCAGAGGCCCTAAATCTAGCCGAAAACCTGACTTGTAATCCGATGTGGCATTATTTTCTCTTATGTGGCGATAATGCTATGGCCACATCAAATACCAATGTTATGTGTCCTCCATTTAAAAAAAAAACAAAAAAAGCCAAGTAATATATTCTTTTTGGTGGGAAAATTTTCTATAAATAACTATGTTGAATTGAATTAAGGGGCAGTCATTTAGAAGGACCAAATATCCCCAAAAGTTATCCTAAACCCCCTAGTTTGAAAAATATATGCTTTAGGTTACCAATACTGAAGTTATTTTTCCTAAACCCCCTATAACCCTGAAAAGTCTGTTCCCTTCCCCCCCCCCTCCCCAAAAAAAAAATTGGGAAAGATTTATCTCATTTTTGCAAGAATGCAACCATATTTCCACTTCGTCGGCAACGAGAGCTAACGGCGACGACTGCAGGATAAAGATAGGCGGGGGCAACAAAGACAGTAACATATTGATAAGCGGCGGCAACGAGAATCGATTTAGTCGATTTAGACATCGTGCCCTATTTTCTGTGCTGCTCTAAGGTATTCCCCGCGTATGAATGTTAATTGAATATATTCATATCGTTATTTGAAGGTTAATTATGTCAATTATACAGTATAATTCACTAATAATTTGTATTGAATCGCATTGTTGATCCTCTGCAAACTGATAGTTCAAATTGGTATTCTGAAAATGGCGTTGGCCGGTGATGAAGCTCAAGACAAGGAAATCCTAGGAAGTTATTGGTTTAACGGCGAAATTACGGTATTTCCAATTCGGTGGAGCGCGTCAGTGGAGGAGATTCACGCGTAAAGTGGTGAAGAGTGGTCAGACTTCAACTCTGATACTTACGTTCTACAATACCTCGCACCCCATAAAAAAGGTTTGTGGGTTAGTTTGCAGCGCAACGGGCAGATTTCGACTATGATCCAACTACATGAACTTGCTAAACTCAACATTATTGAGATAAGGGCGATTCGGCCTCCTACCTATTTAGGTGGGAAGCAGGCATCATTGAAGAGAAGGTATGGGATTTTTAATTTATTTTGTTCTATGTTAACACTATATTAATTCTGGTCAGTAATATCATTTTGTGTCAAGAAGAGAAGATATAACTCCTACGCCTATGGTTCATGCTTGGCCAGTGTTCGTTCTAAAGTTGAGGATTAACCAGATCCACTGCGTGTTCTGGAGTTGAGGATTGATTTGTTTTTATACACTCCTTGTTGTGATTGTTTCTGTTTGTTTGAAACTACGTTAATAAATTACTTGAAGATGTTTTTTTCTTAATTTGATCTATGGAAATGCATTGCTTGTTCAAGTTATTTAGTGGTTGTAATAAAGCTGACTTTGTTGAGTGACGGGTTAAATATGCGTAGTTGAAAGCGGACTTTGTTGAGTGACGGGTCAAATAGGTGTAGTTGAAAGCGAACTTTGTTAAGTGAAAGGTTAAATATGTTGTAGCACCCCGAAGGGACCACAACCCCGCACAGCCGTACCTCTCAAGTTGCTAGGAGACCTAGCACCCAAGAAACACGCCGGCGAACAGACAAAACATTACAAGATCAAAGTACTAGAAGGGAACATTACAGCGGAAATATGAGAAATTTAAAACTTTCGAAACATAAATCAGGAGACACAAGAAGCTAATAACCAAGTACAAGGACTATACAGGAATTGAGTATCGAAAGAGATATTTCGATAGAGTGTCAAGAGAAAAATATAACTAGTGAAAACAAGTAACAAAGGACACCGGAGGCTAGATCGATAAATACCTAATTGAACACTACTATCATCAAGAGGGTGGTGTCCAAGATGGTTCAGAAGAACCTGACCATAAGAGCACAACAAGGGGTTTCCTATACTTCAAGATACCAGCCAACAAGCGATCACTGAACCTGAAACCATGAGGTCAGAAAACAGGGTAGAGGTATTAGTCAAAAAGACTAAGTGAGGCACGACTTTTGAAATAATATAAGTACTTGAAAGCTTTAGGACTTTCAGAAGGGGTTTACTTCAAATTGCACTTTAAAACTGAATTTCAAAGCTTTTTCCTTAAAACTTTAATTCAGAACCGTACTTCAAAGCATTACTTTGAAACAAGATTTCCAAGCAAGCACACATATGCACACACATCAGAGGTTCTTGTTCATACATACTTTTACAAAAGGGAACAGGGTATAGGGTACATTTTCTAAAAGTATGAACCAGTCTTTAAAACAGAATGTACCCGCAAGCTAGGCAGTCTCCAACCTTTACTCCCATAAAACATTTAACAGAATTGGTATCGAGACCGGTTAGGACCCCGACACCCATAATCACATGCACCATCCTTCTTAATCCAGTTGTCGCGCCCAGAGAGCTACCCCGCGGTGACGTAAACAAGAATGGGAGGAATTACATCCACCTCTCTCGATCATGGTGTATTATAACCAACCCCCGATTATAACCATCATCATGATCAACAAGGACGGCCGGTATCGTAGTAGCCATTGGCGCACGCCTCCCGGTCTACTACTCAACCATACTATCAGGGCCCAACAAGACAGGATTTCCAAGGCATGAATTATCCAAAATATTCAAAGTGCAAAAGCACACAGAGTTCAAGAATTGAAACTTTAATCAAGACAGTATAGCAGTGAACAGAACGTATATCAGAAACCATTAACTTTAAACTTGAAGTCTTGCCCCAAAATGGGAAAGCGTTTAACTTGAAAGATAAGAATCTTTGCACCCGAAGGCGTTGATTTTGAAATCATTTGAATACGTAGGAATATTCATGGTTCCAGTTGAAACAGTTTAAACCTCACCTACAGACACGGTATTATGCAATAATACCAGAGCCAAAGTAAATCCGGACTTCACCTGTGAGTGGTGAATGATTAAGCTTCTATCCATAAACCATATAGTCACATAAATAAGTAGGGACGATCTCAAGTCATTCAATAATACATAACGATATCATATGTACAGGACGAAACATTATCAAAGCATATCATATCATGTGGCGAAATTTTGTGATAACTATTCAATAATCATCAAAGCATGAGGGCACAATTGGATTCATGTAACGTAGTACATAGGAGAGTAATACCATTTAATGCAGGAGAATCATTTAACTGAGAATGGAACACTGATTGCGAGTTATCCTTAAACTTGAGTTAATAGATCAATGCAAATTGAACAATCTTTAATCAATTTATGAGCATAGACATGAGCCTTAAGGAACTAAGTTCCAAACTATATTAATGATTCATGATTGAGTGAGGGTATCCAAGTATTGAAGTATAAGATCAACAGGAATGCGGAACACTTAAGCAAGGAATAATCTTTTCGAAGAAAGGATTCAAGTAAACGATTAGTCTCAGTTGAAAGCTCGTGTCAAGAACTTAAGGATATATTTTCTTAGGGTCTTAAAACAACCCTAATTAGAAAAGGAATGTGAACTTTGAAACCTACTTTGATCCCCTGTTTTTAAGAATTTTGGAAAAAGGCTTCGACCGTTGAATTCGTCTCTTCGAAACGATCATTTAGGTTAAAAGTCAAAATTCTTGATCAAGGTCAAAGTCAATGGTCAAAGTGAAAAGGTCAAGGGTCAAAGGTTAAGGTCAATGGTCAAAGGTCACTATTCAAGTACTTATATTGTATTTATACGGTACTTATATAGTATGTATACGTGTATTTATATGGTATGTATATGGTATTTATACTGTATGTATATGGTATTTATACGGGGATACCTGCCGTATTTATACAGTATTTATACAAGAATACATGCGGTATTTATACAAAAGTACATACGTATTTTATTATGAAAATACACATAGTATTTATACGAAAGTATACACGTATTTATACATATTGGAATCAAATACGTATACATATATTATACATGTATACCATAACATATATCAATTGGTCAAGTATAATTATGTAACAATTAATTATACATGTAACATTTAAAACTATAGGTTATACTTTAATTATGAAATAATAAATAACATGTAACATTAAATTAAATCATGTAATAAATTAAATTACCTATGTATGATCATAAAATAATTAAAGTGTAACATATAACATGCTAGAATAATTGTCACATAATTAATTTCTAACAAAATTAAATTATGTAACACTTTCATAATAAACTATACTATAAGAGACATAATTCATAAATTCATGAATATTTAAAACATAAATTAAATCACATAATTCATGCATAAAATAAAACATATATCCTAAACCTAGCATAATTAATAAATAAATTAAAACATCATTTAAAATATAAAATAAACTAATTATAACAAAAAATAAATAAAAGAAAACATACCTTTCAAGGGGGGAGGAGCTCGGTTTTTAGGGGAGTAAATGAGCACATTTTGAAGGCCTCTCATGCTCTATTTATAGGTGAAGGTTGGGGTCACTTTGCAATTTTTCCAAAATTAATGGATAACATGGGGTTCTTTTCATAATTTCTCTAAAATAGGTTAGTTTCTTTCATAATTGTTGGAAGAGGGGTATTCTGGTGATTACACCTTTACACTGTGTGTTTTAGGAGCTGAAAAAGTTCCTAAGAGCTAGGAAATAAAATTAGCTTCGAAACGGTTACTCACGGGTGTCAAAATCGGACATACGGTTTAAAAGTTATAAGCTTCGGAAGATAGGATTTTTCTAAATTTCGAAAATTGATTTAATTATGAAATAAATAATAGGATAAAATTTCAAGGTCCGAAAGGCTTTCCAAAAATGTAGAAAAAATCGAGGAACGTTATGGTGATGATCTCAAGGGTTAAATTATCCTATCGAGGGAAATATATTCTACCGACGGAAATTTTTATTTGAAAATAAATTCTTAAATTGCTCTGGACATATAAACGAAACCTCAAAGCATTGAAAAGAGGATTGGAAAATTCTAAGGAAATAAGTATCGGTTCTCGAATAAAATGACATAGTGCTGGTTTGAAAATAATTAGGGTTTCGGTGCTATTATCCCCCTAAACATCACATAATGTCATATAAGAACACTTAGTTCATGTAAAGATGCAATGCATGAAGTATCTTAAGGATGGATCAAGATATATAAACGCATTCCGATTATCCTTTGTTTAACGTTTCCAGCTAGGCCCTGATATAGGTTGTCACATTCTTCCCCCCTTAAAAGGAATTTGTCCTCAGATTCCATAACTGTTCCAAGGATAACTTCGGGTGATGTTCTTGTATCTTTTCTTCGATTCCTACCTTACTTTTCAAATGTCGTGTCCTTTCCTCTGGATCTTTATTACGATATTTTCCAATATCTCAAAGCAAGTAACTTTATTTCCAAAAATCTTTATCTGGATGAAACCATCGGTTGAGCTTGATCCTCACGGTACTTCCTTCATTACCAAAATTTAGGACGACTCAGCAAAGTACCCGACAGTCTAATACACATGCCTTCATCATGTTCTCTAGACTCTTTATCATCCCTAGTGACTATCCATATGTCTGAGGATGGGCTGTTATGATGAAGTCTAAGTTTCTTCCCATAACTCTGGAATACTCTACCGAAATTATGTGTAAACTTTGAATCTCTATCTACCGCTATATTAGTCGGTGCTCCATGAGATCTCACAATCTCCTCTTAATACCGTTTTGCCAAAGAGTTATCCTTATTCGCTATCTTAACTGATAAGAAATGTGTTGATTTAATCAATCTATAGACTATGACCCTTATACTATTCTGTCTTCTTCCGTCTCACGGTAAGCTGGTGATAAGGTCCATAGTTGTTGATTTATCTCCAAATTTGAATTGGCAGGGTTTATAACTTTTCGCCTATCTTTGAATATTTTGCTTTAACCTTTTACAAAGCTAAGCATTCCTTGACATTTTCAGCTACATCTCTTTACATTCAATTCCACCAGAAGTGTTTCTTGAGATCCTGCTATATCTTCGTTCCTCCAAGATGTATCGACTAATATGGCTCATGTGCCTCGTCTTGTACTTCTTCTTGAATTACTGATGGCATACAAACTCTACCTTTATACCTCAAAGATCCCATCTTCACTAACTCTGGATTTCGGTCTCGTTATCCTTTCCCTTGAAAAGGTGAACATTCCTTGATCCACGTATCATTAGACTGTGCTTTCATCCCTTCTTATTTCAGTGGTGCTAATATATCGGGTTAGCTAGTCTAGCTTTCTGACCTAGCGCATCAGCTACCACATTAGCTTCTTAAGAGGGTACTAAATTATGCAGTCATAGTCCTCCTGACTGAACAGATAGAATAAACTCTTTCGATTTGTGAAAACTTCAAATATAACCCAATAAAGGTAATGCTTCCACTTGATAAGAGCGAAAATGATTCCTAGTAACTCCAAGTCATGTGTAAGGTAATTGATCTCATGTGGTTTAAGCTTTCTTGAAGTATGCACTGTTATTTCTCCATATCGCGTCAAAATGATATCTCATCCTTCTTTCGACACATCTGTATAGGTTGTATAACCTCCGTTCCTTCAAAGAAATTCCTTGACGGTTACCACTTCACAATTGTTTCGAATTTTGAGAGATCCACACTCATCCCTAAACAGTTGCGATACGCCCGAGAACTGTGTCTCTTTCTCCAGCCAAATTTTGCATTGTCTGAACTTGGCTTATGGCTTGTGATCCAGCAAAGTGTCCTTCACTAGAGCAAGGAGGTCCTTTTTACTCTTTCAACAAGGTTGTTATGGGTACATAAGCCGATCTTTACTTAATTTCTTTGGAGACACTTTATAATATTCCATCTGGCAAGAAGCCTTTACTTTAGATGTATTCTATGATAGTATCAAATCCATCACTGTTTCTATCCCTTAAAGGTTGATCTGCAACTTCCTGAGCCAGAGGTGATATGATCAAAAAGTGTTTCTCTTTTCTACCATAAATTGTATTCATTGAACTTAGTAGTTGACTTGTGCTCCAGCGAAGTGCCCAATACTAGTTGTCATATGATTCATACATCTTTAGCCATTAAGTACATCAGGATGTTGCCAACAGAGCTCTGGATAACTTGTAAAGATACTATCTAGAAATCCAACACATTCTCAATTATTGTAGATATAATACTCAATTCCGCGATATCTTTGTGAAATTTGAGTGCCCTTAGCTGTAGCACCCGGAAGGGGCCACAACCCCGCACAGTCGTACCTCTCAAGTGGTTAGGAGACCTAGCACCCAAGAAACACGCTGACGAACGGACAAAACATTACAAGATCAGAGTACTAGAAGGGAACATTACAGCAGAAAAATGAGAAATTTAAAACTTTCGAAATATAAATCAGGAGACACAAGAAGCTAGTAACCAAGTACAAGGACTATACAGGAATTGAGTATCGAAAGAGATAATTCCATAGAGTGTCAAGGGAAAAATATAACTAGTGAAAACAAGTAACAAAGGACACCGGAGGCTAGATCGATAAATACCTAATTGAACACTACACTATCATCAAGAGGGTGGTGTCCAAGATGGTTCAGAAGAACCTGACCATAAGAGCAAAACAAGGGGTTTCCTATACTTCAAGATACCAGCCAACAAGCGATCACTGAACCTGAAACCATGAGGTCAGAAAACAGGGTAGAGGTATTAGTCAAAAAGACTAAGTGAGGCACGACTTTTGAAACAATATAAGTACTTGAAAGCTTTAGGACTTTCAGAAGGGGTTTACTTCAAATTGTACTTTAAAACTGAATTTCAAAGCTTTTTCCTTAAAACTTTAATTCAGAACCGTACTTCAAAGCATTACTTTGAAACAAGATTTCCAAGCAAGCACACATATGCACACACATCAGAGGTTCTGGTTCATACATACTTTTACAAAAGGGACATTTTCTAAAAGTATGAACCAGTCTTTAAAACAGAATTTGCCCGCGAGCTAGGTAGTCTCCAACCTTTACTCCCAGAAAACATTTAACAGAATTGGTATCGAGACCGGTTAGGACCCCGACACCCATAATCACATGCACCATCCTTCTTACTCCAATTGTCGCGCCCAGGGAGATACCCCGCGGTAACGTAAACAAGAATGGGAGGAATTACATCCACCTCTCCCGATCATGGTGTGGTATAACCAACCTCCGATTATAACCATCATCATGATCAACAAGGACGGCCGGTATCGTAGTAGCCATTGGCGCATGCCTCCCGGTTTACTACTCAACCATACCATCAGGGCCCAACAAGACAGGATTTCCAAGGCATGCATTATCCAAAATATTCAAAGTGCAAAAGCACACAGAGTTCAAGAACTGGAACTTTAATCAAGACAGTATAGCAGTGAACAGAACGTATATCAGAAACCATTAACTTTAAACTTGAAGTCTTGCCCCAAAATGGGAAAGAGTTTAACTTGAAAGATAAGAATCTTTGAACCCGAAGGCGTTGATTTTGAAATCATTTGAATACGTAGGAATATTCATGGTTCCAGTTGAAACAGTTTAAACCTCACCTACAGACACGGTATTATGCAATAATACCAGAGCCAAAGTAAATCCAGACTTCACCTGTGAGTGGTGAATAATTAAGCCTCTATCCATAAACCATATAGTCACATAAACAAGTAGGGACGACCTCAAGTTATTCAATAATACATAACGATATCATATGTACAGGACGAAACATTATCAAAGCATATCATATCATGTGGCGAAATTTAGTGATAATTATTCAATAATCATCAAAACATGAGGGCACAATTGGATTCATGTAACGTAGTACATAGGAGAGTAATACCATTTAATGCAGGAGAATCATTTAACTAAGAATGGAACATTGATTGCGAGTTATCCTTAAACTT
This sequence comes from Lantana camara, assembly GCA_037501455.1. Lineage (NCBI taxonomy): Eukaryota > Viridiplantae > Streptophyta > Magnoliopsida > Lamiales > Verbenaceae > Lantana > Lantana camara. The sequence continues at coordinate 22,180,804 of CM074860.1, forward strand.
GAGTTAATAGATCAATCCAAATTGAACAATCTTTAATCAATTTATGAGCATAGACATGAGCCTTAAGGAACTAAGTTCCAAACTATATTAATGATTCATGATTGAGTGAGGGTATCCAAGTATTAAAGTATAAGATCAACAAGAATGCGGAACACTTAAGCAAGGAATAATCTTTTCGAAGAAAGGATTCAAGTAAACGATTAGTCTCAGTTGAAAGCTCGTGTCAAGAACTTAAGGATATATTTTCTTAGGGTCTTAAAAAAACCCTAATTAGAAAAGGAATGTGAACTTTGAAACCTACTTTGATCCCCTATTTTTAAGAATTTTCGAAAAAGGCTTCGACCGTTGAATTCGTCTCTTCGAAACGATCATTTAGGTTAAAAGTTAAAATTCTTGATCAAGGTCAAAGTCAATGGTCAAAGTCAAAGGTCAAGGGTCAAAGGTCAAGGTCAATGGTCAAAGGTCACTATTCAAGTATACGATACTTATACTGTATGTAACGCCCCAAATTCCGGAAGTTCAGGTAAGCACGCCACGTGCGGGTCTTCGGGAGTTGGGGGTTTAATTTTATATATTTACTTGTTTATTATAATTTCATTATAATATTATGTGCATTAAACATTTCTATGTATTTATATGAATTAGTTTTAAGAGATAATGATTTTCACCCATCCGAACTATAGGCCATTTGGCAATTCACCATCCAAACTATTTCGCCCCCGAAACCACCATCTAAACTTTCAATTCCTGACAAACCACCATCCCACAGTGGTTTTGACCCCTTTTTTGAGCGGTTTTGACTCTTTTTTCAGCGGTTTTGGATGTTTTAACATATGTAAATCTATCTCTTTTTGTTATTTTTCCATAGATTATGTGTTAAAACATCCAAAACCGCTGAAAAAATAGTCAAAACCGCTCAAAAAAAGGTCAAAACCGCTGTGGGATGGTGGTTTGTCAGGAATTGAAAGTTTAGATGGTGGTTTCGGGGGCGAAATAGTTTGGATGGTGAATTGCCCAATGGCCTATAGTTCGGATGGGTGAGAATCATTATCCCTAGTTTTAATGTGAAAATTGTGTATTAACTGATAATATGCCTAATTTTATTATGTGACTTTAATTGATCATCTCATAAAATTTATGGACTTAATTGCATAACATGGATTGGACTTAAATGATCTTTGGTGTAGAGATATAACTTGATTGCATTCATTTAAATAAATAAGGGACTTGTTTGCAAATTGGGGTGATTCTTTAAGTTAGTGGGGAGATATATTACATCATGTATGTACAATTCTTCCCTCACATTACATTACATACACTTCATACAAGAATCATACACATACACCTAGTAAGAATCGGTTCTTACACCATCAAGAGAAGGAAGGGATTGCATCAAGTTTCAAGCTATATTTGAAGAACTTTGGAGCTAAGATCATCAACATCATCACATCTTCACCTCATCATTTCTTTTCCTTCATTTCAAGGTATAAATGGAAGAATTGCTTGATCTCTTGATTATTTGGTTGAGTAGGGTTTGTGATTTATGGTGTGATTCATTGGTTAAATGGTTGGAAGCATGTTTAAGATTTTAAGTTGAAAGTTAGCATGAAAGCATGAGTTTTATGAAGGTTGATAACATGAAATTTTATGGGTTTTGATTGATGAATTCTTGATGATTGATGCATGTTTCATGGTTTATATGCTACCTAAATGATGTCTTTGAGTTATATACATGTTATATGATTATTTTGGAGCATTTTAGTTGAGTTTGCTTTGGGTTTTGATCCCTTTTCTTTCTCCTCCGAAGCAACCCCTGTTTTGCCCCTTTTTCCAGCCCTGCAAGGGTACCCGGGCAGGTACTTTTTGTGTAAGCTTCTGGACAGCTTTACCCGGTTGGGGAACTTTTCCCTTGAATTTTACTCTGCCGGGTACTCCCTCATATGAACTCCAAATGACCTAATTTTTTAACCTTTAGAAACCTCTTGAAGTCTAGAATAACTTCCAATTGGAATCATCTCAATATCTTTTCTATTTTGTGAGATATAATCAATTCTTTTAGGTGTCGCCACTTTCCCGACAAACTACACTCGCCTAACTTCAAGCTTATGCCATTTTCTCCTCACTTTGAACTAGAAAACGTGTCATATATCATCGGAAAGGTCTTAGTGTCTAGTTTCTTAACCAATAAACAAAACTCAATTCTAAATTCTACAACTCAAGATATATCCAATTCTCTGCAGCTTGTGCGTTTTCAAAAATTATCGATTTTTACCAAACTTCACCAAAACCCTTCTTATTGCTTTCCTTTCACTTCCTTAGCTCCTGTATGTGACTTATATGTGTTATATACTTGGTTTATTAATAATCATGCTCTTATTTGACATTTCTTAAATTGTTATTACATGACCTATTGGTGTATGACTTTGCCGTTCGTTTTAAATGGTTCCTAAGAGTCGAGTTTCATGTACACTTATCCTTGTTACACAGATCACGGTCCCGGTTTCGAGGAGCCCACTCCGTAGGGTGTTCTCTGGCTTCCTTTTTGGTCGGTTTGTCAAGGTGCGGTTTATATTCTAGATAAATAGAACCCTTACAACCCCTATGTGACTATTTCGGCCAAAATGTACCTATATAACTATAGCTTTCGAACTTTATGATTTTTAAATGATTTCACTAAACCAATTGATTGATTGATTGATTGACGGATTGATTGTTTTGGCGAGTTATTGAATTGCACTGTGGGCTCGTGAATAGTGGCTCGAGCCAACCGGAAAAGCATGGGCTGACGGGTAACTCGAGTGTTATCCTCACCAACTGGGATGACCCCTGAACCCCTTAGGAGATTAGGGGAGGAAGGAGTTCCGGGCTTAGGGATTCATGTACCCTCTGCCCAGACTGATTGGATGGTGGGGCCTTACAATCCCACCATCACCCGGAGGAAGAAGGAGTTATTGAAACTACTAAGTGTGCACAATAATTAATTGCTTGATCACCTAATCACCTAATAATTGATTGATTGTACATAGTCGGAGTAAGGTTCGAGAATTGCCCTCACTCGCCAGGCCACAAATTGATTGTATTGAATTGATTAAATTGGTGAATTGAATTAGGTGTAACCTCGGGCGATAGTATCTCTTATTTTACTAAATGGTATTGTTAGTTTTCAAAAATTATTACCCGAGATTATAGCTTGCATGTATGTGCGCATATATTTATTTATACCCCTCGCTCAGTCCGTATTGGACTGACACCTCAATTTTTTAGTTTTTACAGGTTCGTGCTAGGCGGGAATTAGAGTCTAGCTTGTCTTTTATTCGGGTCTAGCACTTCACCTTCATATTTTGTTCATGTATGGATACTTGTTACATTTTTTAGAATGCCTTAATCCATGGTGGATACAAGATTGTATTGATATGTAAATGTTGGTATCTATAAGTAAATATGTAAATATGGTACCTATAAGTATTGAATGCTATTGCTTCCTTTTATTGCTCTGAATTGTTTATTGGTATTAATTGAGGGTTAGTCTCACCTAGCTAGTGAGTTGTTTTTTTTATTGTCTCCCGTTCGCTATAGCTTTGATTCATGTATGGGTTGCCCATCTCATATGTGGATTGAACTATAGTGCGGGGGATGTGGTGCCTAGCGTTCCGGGTACTACATCCCAAGGTGGTATCAGAGCCCGGTTGCAAAATCGCGGCTCTAGTGTCGTGTCTTGTGAGTCTAAGTCGTACGGCATAGGATTAATCGATTATCTGAGAGTCTTACATTCTACTTGAACTTATGTGAATCTACTTGAAGTACTTGGATTATGTGACTACGTGGTTTGATTGCATTGTGTGTTGTAATTACACTCATTTGCACTTGTTAATCAAACATGCATGTACAGTGTTTGAATTTCAGGATGGCTCGTGACCGACATCATCGCGATCGTTCTCCTGGACACCGACATCATCATCGACGTGATCGAACCCCTCTTCCTCCACCTCCTCCAGCTCAACCCCAAGATTTCTTAAATTCCATGGTGCAACTCATAGATCAGAGGCTAAGGGATTATGTGCCTCCAGCACCGCCAACTCCTTCACCACCACAACAGGCATCTATCTCCGCTATTTTAAGGGAATTTCAGAACCAGCATCCATCGAGATTCCAAAAGGGGAACGATATTCAAGCCGAGCAATGGCTTAAAGAAGTTGAACGGGTATGGGAACTTATTCCATGTGAGTCTCGGAAAAAGGCTCGGTGCACTCTTACCCTCATCTAGGGGGAAGCATATTCATGGTGGGAGAGTACCAAAATTATCCTTGATGCCGCCGAGGAGCAAATTACTAAGGAAGTTTTCGAGAAGTTTATTCCTCCTTTATCGCGCACTAGAAGACTCAAGGAATTCACAGAGCTTAAGCAATGAGCTAGATCGGTTGCCGAATATATAGCTGAGTTCGAGAGGTTGTCCAAATATGCTCCTAACATTGCTAGCGACGACTTCTACAAGGCTATGCAATTTGTTCAGGGTTTGAGGCCGGATATTCAAGCGGCAATAGAAGCGGTCAATACAAGCACTTGGAAAAAGGCCACTACAAAGGCTCTTAAGGTTGAACACTCGGTTAATGCACGGAGATCTTCCTATAGATCGGGACAGGGTTCAGGTTTCGGGTCAAGATCGGGATATCATGTCGGCAAGAGGCCAATGGTTTATGATACAGCTCCTCCTCAATTCAAGGGCCCTATGAAGAAGTTTAAACCACAAGGGCCAGTCCAGAAGACTCCTCAGCCACCGGTTATGCCGCCACCACCGGAGAAACCCAAGTGTACTTTCTGTGGGGAACCTACACATCACTATGATAATTACCGAAGGCACCTAGGGTTATGCTTAAGGAACTAAGTTCCAAACTATATTAATGATTCATGATTGAGTGAGGGTATCCAAGTATTAAAGTATAAGATCAACAAGAATGCGGAACACTTAAGCAAGGAATAATCTTTTCGATGAAAGGATTCAAGTAAACGATTAGTCTCAGTTGAAAGCTCGTGTCAAGAACTTAAGGATATATTTTCTTAGGGTCTTAAAACAACCCTAATTAGAAAAGGAATGTGAACTTTGAAACCTACTTTGATCCCCTGTTTTTAAGAATTTTCGAAAAAGGCTTCGACCGTTGAATTCGTCTCTTCGAAACGATCATTTAGGTTAAAAGTCAAA